>CM060949.1:240232492-240849992 GCA_030765055.1 Mantis religiosa | reverse complement strand
CTGTACAATATATGTCTCAGAAAAGGAAAGTTCCCACAGAAATGGAAACACTCCATTATTATTCCAATTACTAAACCCGGAAAAGAAAACTGCAACGATGTCTCCAAATTTAGACCTATCAGCCTGCTTAACATCGGGGGAAAACTGCTAGAAAGACTTATGATAGACAGAATTTTATTCCATATAAATTCTAATGACCTGTTCAACAGCAACCAATATGGGTTCATCCCACAACGTGGAACAGTTGACGCTGTAATGCAATTAAAGGAATTTGTAGAAAACAGTCTGAAGCAGAAACAGTGCACAATTGTAATAAGCCTGGACGTGCAAGGTGCATTTGATGCTGCCTGGTGGCCCAGCATTTTGAAGAACCTCAGAGAACTGAAGTGTCCAAGAAACTTGTACAATTTAGCCGCAAGCTATTTTGGTGAAAGAAAAGCAACTCTAACAATAAACAACTACAGCACAGAAAAAGAAATCCAGAAAGGCTGTCCACAAGGCTCATGCTGTGGCCCGGGATTCTGGAACATATTATATAATTCCCTCCTGAATCTACCATTCTCCAAGAGAACTAAAGTTATAGCCTTCGCGGATGACTTGCTCATCTTAACAAAAGGAGACTTCAAAGCAGAAGCAGAAAATTACGCAAACCAGGATGTGAAGAAAATAGAGAGATGGGCTCTTAACAACAAAATGGTATTCAACACTAATAAGTCAAAAGTGATGTTAATATCAAGGAAAAGAAGGGGCGACAAGAATGTCAGTATCCTCCTAAATGATAGGGTACTAGTACAAGTAGAGGAAATGAAATATCTAGGAATTCACTTGGATAGCAAATTTAACTTCAATGCGCATATAGCCCACACAGTAGAAAAATCTCTGGGACTAATCAATATGCTGGCAAGAACAGCGAAACTTCAATGGGGCTTGGGTCATAAAGCGCTCAAGACAATTTATGAAGGCGCGCTCGTACCAATCTTAACTTACGGAGCTCCCGTTTGGAAGGAAGCAGTGCAGAAGCAGAAAAATATTACAAAATTCAAGCGTGTACAAAGACTCATGAATATTAAGATAGCCAAAACGTTCAGAACAGTATCATACGAGGCCTCGTGCGTGTTAGCAGGAGTTAAACCTATAATGATAACAATAGAAGAAAAAACTGAAATATATACAGCAACGAAATCCCTAAACCAGGAATACGACGCTCCATTAGAAGTGAAGTATTGGCGGCACCCCGCGGAAACAGCAATCATCCACCAAGTCGAAAAACACACTCTCTACCAGACTGAAATATATACAGACGGCAGTAAAACCGGAGGAAAGGTAGGAGCGGCAGCAATCGTATACACAAATGGAGAAGTGACCCACAGATTTAAGTTTAAATTGGGTGAAAATTGCACAAACAACCAGGCAGAGCAAATCGCTGTATTGAAAGTCTTAGAAAAACTCCAAGAACTACAGGATATTGAAGAAAACAGGAAAAGAGTAGCAATATACACTGACAGTCAGATAACTCTAGATTCATTGAAGAATAAAATGAAACATCCCAGATTAATAGAATCTATCAGAAGTAAAATAATTGAATTGACAGAACAAAACTGGATAATCCACTTTGGCTGGGTCCGAGGACACGCTGGGATAGAAGGGAATGAACTAGCCGATCGATTAGCAAAGGAAGCAGCTGCAGAGGAAGGAGAAGCAGTCTACGAGAAAATATCCAAGGACGTAATTATCACAAGAGTGAATGAAGATGGAATCAGGAGGTGGCAAACAGAATGGGACAAAACATCCAAAGGTGCGACAACGAAGGAATTCTTCCCAAGCATCATCGATCGTATCAAGAGCAATATAAGAATTACACCAAATTTCACTTGCATAACATCTGGACACGGCAATATACGAAGCTACCTGCACAGATTTAAAATCATGGACGAATCAATTTGTCCATGTAATACAGGAGAACAGACTGTGGATCATCTCTTGTTTCACTGTCCTATCCTCGGCAAACAAAGGAAGGATCTTGCAGCAGCCATAATTCACCAGGGCGGGAAATGGCCGACTGCAAAGAAGGACCTCACAAGAAGATTCATAAGACAGTTCAGCAGATTCGTAAATGCAATAGACTTTAAAAAGTTATAATAATTGTGATAGATATTGTGACCACACTGTGATTTTACGCTAGCAAAATGTCAATATATAGGAAGTCATCTTGTCAAGACATTGTTAAAAAATATGTTATGTAAATTAACTTAATTAAATTAAATTAATGAATCATTGTGACCGACACGTCAGTTCAGAAGCGCAGTACTAAGATATTATTATACTAAAATAACTGGTTCAACAGTATTATAAAGGTCGCAGGCTAAAAAAAAATAGAACATTGTACTTTGGCCAATGTATCGCAAGTCGCTCTGAACCGATGTCTCGGAATATAAAGCATGTAGTATTACATTGTAATGGGGCATGCTGCTCAGACTTTTTCAATAAAAAAAAAAAAAAATAATAATAATAATAATAATAATAATAATAATAATAATAATAATAATAATAATAATAATAATAATAATAATAATAATAATAATACTGGACGTGCAAGGTGCATTTGATGCTGCCTGGTGGCCCAGCATTTTGAAGAACCTCAGAGAACTGAAGTGTCCAAGAAACTTGTACAATTTAGCCGCAAGCTATTTTGGTGAAAGAAAAGCAACTCTAACAATAAACAACTACAGCGCAGAAAAAGAAATCCAGAAAGGCTGTCCACAAGGCTCATGCTGTGGCCCGGGATTCTGGAACATATTATATAATTCCCTCCTGAATCTACCATTCTCCAAGAGAACTAAAGTTATAGCCTTCGCAGATGACTTGCTCATCTTAACAAAAGGAGACTTCAAAGCAGAAGCAGAAAATTACGCAAACCAGGATGTGAAGAAAATAGAGAGATGGGCTCTTAACAACAAAATGGTATTCAACACTAATAAGTCAAAAGTGATGTTAATATCAAGGAAAAGAAGGGGCGACAAGAACGTCAGTATCCTCCTAAATGATAGGGTACTAGTACAAGTAGAGGAAATGAAATATCTAGGAATTCACTTGGATAGCAAATTTAACTTCAATGCGCATATAGCCCACACAGTAGAAAAATCTCTGGGACTAATCAATATGCTGGCAAGAACAGCGAAACTTCAATGGGGCTTGGGTCATAAAGCGCTCAAGACAATTTATGAAGGCGCACTCGTACCAATCTTAACTTACGGAGCTCCCGTTTGGAAGGAAGCAGTGCAGAAGCAGAACAATATTACAAAATTCAAGCGTGTACAAAGACTCATGAATATTAAGATAGCCAAAACGTTCAGAACAGTATCATACGAGGCCTCGTGCGTGTTAGCAGGAGTTAAACCTATAATGATAACAATAGAAGAAAAAACTGAAATATATACAGCAACGAGATCCCTAAACCAGGAATACGACGCTCCATTAGAAGTGAAGTATTGGCGGCACCCCGCGGAAACAGCAATCATCCACCAAGTCGAAAAACACACTCTCTACCAGACTGAAATATATACAGACGGCAGTAAAACCGGAGGAAAGGTAGGAGCGGCAGCAATCGTATACACAAATGGAGAAGTGACCCACAGATTTAAGTTTAAATTGGGTGAAAATTGCACAAACAACCAGGCAGAGCAAATCGCTGTATTGAAAGTCTTAGAAAAACTCCAAGAACTACAGGATATTGAAGAAAACAGGAAAAGAGTAGCAATATACACTGACAGTCAGATAACTCTAGATTCATTGAAGAATAAAATGAAACATCCCAGATTAATAGAATCTATCAGAAGTAAAATAATTGAATTGACAGAACAAAACTGGATAATCCACTTTGGCTGGGTCCGAGGACACGCTGGGATAGAAGGGAATGAACTAGCCGATCGATTAGCAAAGGAAGCAGCTGCAGAGGAAGGAGAAGCAGTCTACGAGAAAATATCCAAGGACGTAATTATCACAAGAGTGAATGAAGATGGAATCAGGAGGTGGCAAACAGAATGGGACAAAACATCCAAAGGTGCGACAACGAAGGAATTCTTCCCAAGCATCATCGATCGTATCAAGAGCAATATAAGAATTACACCAAATTTCACTTGCATAACATCTGGACACGGCAATATACGAAGCTACCTGCACAGATTTAAAATCATGGACGAATCAATTTGTCCATGTAATACAGGAGAACAGACTGTGGATCATCTCTTGTTTCACTGTCCTATCCTCGGCAAACAAAGGAAGGATCTTGCAGCAGCCATAATTCACCAGGGCGGGAAATGGCCGACTGCAAAGAAGGACCTCACAAGAAGATTCATAAGACAGTTCAGCAGATTCGTAAATGCAATAGACTTTAAAAAGTTATAATAATTGTGATAGATATTGTGACCACACTGTGATTTTACGCTAGCGAAATGTCAATATATAGGAAGTCATCTTGTCAAGACATTGTTAAAAAATATGTTATGTAAATTAACTTAATTAAATTAAATTAATGAATCATTGTGACCGACACGTCAGTTCAGAAGCGCAGTACTAAGATATTATTATACTAAAATAAGTGGTTCAACAGTATTATAGAGGTCGCAGGCTAAAAAAAATAGAACAATGTACTTTGGCCAATGTATCGCAAGTCGCTCTGAACCGATGTCTCGGAATATAAAGCATGTAGTATTACATTGTAATGGGGCATGCTGCTCAGACTTTTTCAATAAAAAAAAAAAAAAATAATAATAATACTAATAATACTAATAATAATACTAATAATAATAATAATAATAATACTAATAATAATAATAATAATAATAATACTAATAATAATAATAATAATAATAATAATAATAATAATAATAATAATAATAATAATAATAATAATAATAATAATAATACCCATTGAAGTCTTAACTGAATTACCTTCGCATGCGTAATCCTATCATGCTCTCCATTTGGCAGCAATAAGCGGCAACATCGCCTCTCTCTTCATACGAAATGTCAATCACTTTCTAGAATTGGCGACCAGTATAGTTGTAACGGTTATCTTGGATATGGCTGATGCTACAGAAAAGCTCTTGAAATACACTGTGTATATTAAAGAGATTTGTGTAGTGCATTTTCTCTGTTAAGGTTTAGCAGTGACCAAAATTATACTTACTTTAATTGTTTAGTAGCATACTTTGTAATTTGTTTAAATTGCCGTTGCTTTTCAGTTGTTTCTCACAATTCATGGAAAAAGTATGTAAGTTTAAGGTCAGGAGTACCTGTTGAACATTCGATCAGGATGATCAAAACGGCCGTTCTGCAGACACAGCATGTAGTGCGGATATTTCCTTACTAAGTAGAACAGTACAAATCCTGGAGCTGAGTAATGTGAACCATAGAGGAATCTTGGAGGTGCCATCTCTTCTGCTCGCTCCTATCACAACAAATAGTAACTTCATCAGTTTAAAACATGGCTGCTGCAATGCAATATGTAAAGCATCCCAGAGGGAAACTGTTAAAAAAGGGGTTTTGCAAGTTGTGTGAAAAATACCCAAGCTTAGCAATTGAGGACATTGTTAATTTGTCAGTAGAATATACTGGCGAAGTGAGATTGTGAGGCTTTCTACTCCAGGGAAACACTGAGAGAGAAAGAAGCCAGTTGTGAAAGGTGAATATGATAAAAGTGCAGTTTGTTGCTAGTTCATAGTTTCCTTGAAAGAAATGAGTCACCACAATTATAGAAGTGCTTCAAGCAGTAAACAATGATCCCGATTACAGAGCTTTGAAAAACGAGCTTCCACATCATTCTCTGTGACAGGTTTTGAATTTGTGAACAGAAACAGAAAAAATACAATTGTTGAGCATGAAGATATATTGTTGTGACACAGGAATTATCAAAGGAAAATTCGGAAGTGGAAGCTGTTTAAGGAATTCATCCGTTGTAGATTCCAATTAGATACATAAAGTACGAGGGCTGTTCAATAAAGAATGATCATCATTTGTTTACGATCATAATTTTTTGCACTAAAATTCAATCTTATTATATTCTGTTAGCTTAATGTGAAACACACACGCTGTAGTAGTTTCATTGTTTGTACTCCTGGTTCCCACCTGTGAGAACCAGGTAAGTTCAGACATGTTCAGTATCGCCTATCGCTGTAATGGAGGTAACACACGAGGAACAATATGAGGCTTTGAAATTCTGCTTTTGTCTCAAATCTTCAGTTGAGGCCTATACAATGTTACAGAAGGCCTATGGAGAGTCTGTTCTTCCCTACAGCACAGCTCGAAGGTGGTTTAAAATGTTTAAAGAGGGGAGACAATGAATTTCAAAGGAAGGTGGATCCGGTGCGCCAGTTACTGCTCTTATGGAAGAAAACCAACACTGCTGCTGCCATTGTGAGAGAAGATCAACAAATTACCTTAAGGCCTAATCACTCAAAGTATAAACTTGAAAGAAGCGTAGGGACAGTGAAGCACAAACTAGTACAAAATTGAATCGAGAATATATTGACACATTGCTTCACTCACCTGTTTATTCACAGGACATGTTTCAAGAGCTCTTGCTCTTATCCTCAGCTGATACTCGACTAGTGCAAGTTGTAGTGGTTTCTTCTTTCTCCGTATTGTCAATAGATGGCGTGATGTACTTGTCAAAGATGTCCGGTGGTAGAGTTTCAAAATTCATGACTCTATGACGATTTTTGTTAATGAAGATTTTTTCCCATACGGAAAGGTCTATGGGGTGATTAACGTATTTTATTAGAGATGTTTCCAAATTGATGTCATGTCTAGTATTCAAAAAATGAAAAGCCACTGCTGATTTTTCTGTTTCACCATTTTTAATGTTTCTCATATGTTCTTTAGTTCTGATGTTAATATTTCTTTTTGTTTTTCCTATATAAATTTTAGGGCAAGTTTCACATTTGATCTCATAGATTCCTGGTTTTTCTTTGGTAGTGATTGAATTTTTGGGAGGGCCTTTTAACAAATTTCTGATATTAAACCTATTTTGAGGTGCAAGAGTTATGTTGTGTTTTGAGAAGATTTTTTGGAATTTGTTATAGGCTGATGGGTGGAAGGTGAATTTTTTAAAAAGTTTTTTCTCTTTTTCTCCTGTAGGTTCTAGGGTGGTGGTTTCTTTTATTTTCTTAGCTTTGTTGAGTCTGTTAACTGTTTTGTCTACTAAATTTGGGTTGAAACCGTTGGATATAGCTACTTTTTTTATGTGTAGGTATTCTTCTTGATAATCTTCTCTGTTTAGTGGAAAGTTGATCATCCGAAAGATTAAACTGTTGAAAATGGCATGTTGGTGTTGTTTTGGGTTGAAACTGTTGTTCTTAATGTAATTATCTGTGTGTGTCGGTTTCCTGTAGATACCAAAAGTTAGTTTGTTGTTCATTTTTTTGATCTTGATGTCCAAAAAGGGGAGCACACCATCCTCTTCTGTTTCCAATGTAAATTTTATAGCTGGATTTTGTATATTCAAAAGTTTAAGACCATCTTGTATGAGTTTTTTAGGTACTATTGCAAAAATGTCGTCAACATAGCGATACCACACTTTGAAATAATTTGGAAAAGCTTTTGTGATATGTGTTTCAAAAGCACTCATGAATAAATCTGCCAAGAAGGGAGACAATGGGTTGCCCATAGCTAGGCCCGTTTTTTGTTCATAGATCTGTCCATTAAAGCTGAAAAAATTTTGATTGATACAAATTTCTGTAAGTTGTGAAAGTTCTTCTATTTCTTCAGGTGTTATATGTATTGATTCCAGCCATTTTTTGAGAAGTGGAATAAGTTCATTGGTAGGTATACTTGGATATAAAGAAATGACGTCAAAGGAAACTAAAGCATCTGTAGAGTTGATCTTTGTGTCCTTCAGGAGATTTAACAATTCAAACGAGTTTTTGATACTTAAATTTTCAAATTTTGTGAAGGATCTGAAGATTTGAACCAGCCATTTTGATAGTTGGTAAGTGGGTGCATCAATGTTATTAATTATTGGTCTGAGGGTAATTTCAGGTTTATGTATTTTGGGTAAACCATATATGTATGGTGTTTTTGGACTGTCTATTTTGTTGTTCAGTTTATCTCTTTTAGTCATGATTTTACTGTTTTTAATTGCTAATTCCACAGATTTGCATGCTTTCTTTAATGGATTGTTTTCTAGTTTAACAAATTCTTTTTCGTTTAAAAGGTTGTCCATTTTTTTGCGATAGTCTTCTTCGTCCAATATTACTATTTTGTTACCCTTGTCTGCTTTTGTGTAGATTACCGGTTTTTCATTTAAATTTTTGATTAATTTTTTATATGAATATCTTTTTGAATTTGCATTTTGAATATGATCTAGAGTTTCTAAGCATTGTGTTCTGATCGTAGATTTTTTGTTATCGGGCAAATTATATATCGCTATTTCAATGTCCGCGATATAGTTTTCAATGTTTTTTGTGTAATCTACACATGTTTTTAGGCCTTTGTTTAGAAAATCTATTTCTTTCTCCGTGAAGTTGTATGTGGATAGATTCGTTACATTGTTAGGTTTTTGACATGGGAGTAATAAATCTTGCTTATTTTGTGGATTTTGTTCTTGCTTCTTTTGAAGATTCATGAATTTTTGTTTTAAAATGGCTGTTTTCTTACGCATTTTCAAATTAAGAATTGACAGCATATTATTTTCTAAGTTAGACCACATGGCCGGGTTCATGCATTTCGAAATTTTTAAGTGTAGTTCAGCTGAGGATAAGAGCAAGAGCTCTTGAAACATGTCCTGTGAATAAACAGGTGAGTGAAGCAATGTGTCAATATATTCTCGATTCAATTTTGTACAAATTACCTTAAGATCACTTTCTGAAATACTGAACATTTCATTGGGTGCCCACACTTTGGTGACAGAAATATTACACATGAGACGTGTTTGTGCGCGATGGGTTCCAAGACTGCTGATGTCCAAACAAAAGGACATTCGGTCTGCATGCAGTTAAAGTTGATATTAGAGGAAGATCCGGAGTTTCTTTCAAACGTAATCACTGCTCAAAAACAATTTGAAGTTGGTTTATTGATACTCGTCGTAAGTGACGAGTATCAATAAACAAACTACAAATAGTTTGAGATTAATTTTGACGTCACTGTTACTAAATTCTTCCAAACACATATTAGTAATCACTGCTGATGAAACTTGGCTGCATCATTTTGATCTTGAGACCAAACAGCAAAGCTCAGTGTGGAAATCTCCTTCAACCCCCAAAAAAGCAAAAGTGGTTGCTTCTGCTTGGAAAGTTATGGTCATCTCATTCTTTGATATTCATGGAATGGTTTATCAGCATGTTGTACCTGCACACACATCAGTAACTGGACAATAATACAGGGATGTCCTGAAAACATTGCAAGTCCATATCAGGAGCAAAAGACCACATTTCCGTGAAGCAGGCTGGATGTGTGGCTGCTATTGTGAGTGTTGTTGCTGAATATCTTGCAAAAATCAACATGAAGTACATCCCTCACCCTCCCTATAGTCCGGATTCAGCCCCATGTGACTTTTTTCTATTCCCTAACATGAAGAAACGCCTTTGTGGGAGACATTATCCATCATCAGAAGCAGTGATGAAGGCTGCGGAGGCGATTTTGAAGAATCTCTCAAAAATTGTTTCCAACATGTCTTTGAAGACTGGCAGAAACACTGGGACAAGTGCATCACATTCAGGGAAGACTATTTTGAGTAGGACCAAAATTATGAGGATGAGTAAAGGCACGTTGTCAAAAAAAATTGTGATCATTCTTTAATGAACAGCCGTCGTATTTTTTTCAGTTATATGCCAATAGAACGTTCAAGTCATTGCCAAAGGGGCTACACACTTATTTAGCATTATTATTCAGCAGAAAGACCTGTGCCTTCATTTTTAATTTATAAATGAGATGAGGTTATGTGATGAAATCAAATACTTGAGTAATTGTTTAAGCATTCAGTCACTTTTTAACATACAAAAAGAAAAATATATTACACAGTAGACACACCCTTGAATTTAATCTTAAGATAAAAGTGCTACCGCATAAGCTAATCAAAACATTGAAAATGGCAAACCAGAAATTTGCATAGAACTTCGTTGACAGCGCAGTTTGCCACATGGGAATAAAATAGCATTAATATTCTCTCCAATCACAGTCCGTGCGGAGTAATATATCCAGTATAAAACTGTTACCCAATCGGCAAACTTGCGGTTGGTTATGTGGGGGGAAGGCCGGTGGAGGGGGGCATGTGGCATCGGTACCGCCTGCGGAGGTGTGACAGAGTGGAGGGAGGGGAAACCACAGGGGTGGCTGAATCTTCGTTTCCCCCTCCTCCTGCCGCCTGAAAGAATGCGAAACCTCCAGAATATTTTTCCCCTCCATGGTAAAGAATTCTCTAGAAACATTTAGCCACCTATAAATAGAGGGACGATGCGACCGAGATTTCAGTTCAGTTCTTGGCGAGCAGCGTGAGGAGCGCCCAGTGAGTGAACAGACTGTGTACGTGCATCGGAGGAGTGTACGTAACTGCATGCTGTGGACCTGCGAAAGACGAACTGGTGAATTGTAATTGTGTGCATTACGTAATTCTGTGTAATCGGCAAGTGTTCCGATTGTAATTCGGTGGAAATAAAGAACATTTTTGAGTGGTGCAATTGGACTTTTCATTTCACGAACCCACAAAGTTACAATATCCTCCCACTTTGTTTACATTTTATCATAAACTAAGGACGGTGTCAGTGTAGAAATGTTTTAAGTCTATGACATCCGCCATAAACAGAATGCTGTATTGTGTTTCTCATCGCAGAGAAAGAAACCATGGTGAATATTCATAAAAGTTTGTGCATAGTCTACAGAACATCTGCAGTTGATAGGAGTACCGTTGGTTACTGGGCACAGAGTGTGGTGCTGCAGGTGTGAAGGCCTTCCACAGCTGTCACACCTGGCATGTTCCAGCGGGCTCATGTTGTCATTCAAGACAATCAACACATTTCAACTTGGCAATTGACATTGCAGCTGTCGGTAAGCAAAGGAAGTGTGGAGTCAATTATCAAGGAACTTGGATACACAAAAGTGTGTGCAAGATGGGTTTCCAGGTGTCTCACTATCAATCACAAATCCTAAAAGACATGGCTTCCGATTTGTTGCTATTTTTTGAAACTTACAGAAGGCCTTCTTGTCCCAGATTGAGACAAGTGATGAAACATGGGTGCAATAAATACAAAAGTGAATTGAGAAGATATTGACACATTGCTTCACTCACACTGTTTATTCACAGGACATGTTTCAAGAGCTCTCGCTCCTATCATCAGCTGATACTCGACTAGTGCAAGTTGTAGTGGTTTCCTCTTTCTCCGTTTTGTCAATAGATGGCGTGATGTACTTGTGAAAGATGTCCGGTGGTGGAGTTTCAAAATTCATGACCCTATGACGATTGTTGTTGATGAAGATTTTTTCCCATACGGAAAGGTCTATGGGGTGATTAACATATTTTATTAGAGATGTTTCCAAGTTGATGTCATGTCTAGTATTCAAAAAATGAAAAGCCACTGCTGATTTTTCTGTTTCACCGTTTTTAATGTTTCTTAGATGTTCTTTAGTTCTGATGTTAATATTTCTTTTTGTTTTTCCTATATAAATTTTAGGGCAAGTTTCACATTTGATCTCATAGATTCCTGGTTTTTCTTTGGTAGTGATTGAATTTTTGGGAGGGCCTTTTAACAAATTTCTGATATTAAACCTATTTTGAGGTGCAAGAGTTATGTTGTGTTTTGAGAAGATTTTTTGGAATTTGTTATAGGCTGATGGGTGGAAGGTGAATTTTTTAAAAGTTTTTTTCTCTTTTTCTCCTGTAGTATTTGGTATTTACCTTTGGTATTTACAGGAAACCGACACACACAGATAATTACATCAAGAACAACAGTTTCAACCCAAAACAACACCAACATGCCATTTTCAACAGTTTAATCTTTCGGATGATCAACTTTCCACTAAACAGAGAAGATTATCAAGAAGAATACCTACACATAAAAAAAGTAGCTATATCCAACGGTTTCAACCCAAATTTAGTAGACAAAACAGTTAACAGACTCAACAAAGCTAAGAAAATAAAAGAAACCACCACCCTAGAACCTACAGGAGAAAAAGAGAAAAAACCTTTTAAAAAATTCACCTTCCACCCATCAGCCTATAATCAGCCTACAAGTTTGCCCACATTCCAAACAGGGTTAGACACTTGTTTGGGCCACTGAAGAATGCCTTTCGAAGATGAAGAGGTGATTCACGAAGTGAAAACTTGGTTCTGCAAGCAGAGTAAAGATTTTTACATCACAGAAATATGCTCTCGTGCCTCGCTGGAGAAAGGCCGTGGAACTTGAAGGTGATTGATTATGTATAAAATTAAAGTGACCAGACAAATCATTATTCTTTCATATAAGTAAATTTCTATTTTGTGGAATAAATACTTTTGGAGAAAAAAATATGAGGCATTATTTATTGGGCATAGATCTGGAATTGTGTTTATTTTGGAATCCTTCCAGTTAAGTTTTATATTCTTCAGAGGAAGTAAGAAGAAAGGTTTCTTTTAGTTTGATAATTTCTGGTAGTTTCTTTAGTTAAAAGCCTAAAAGTAAGAGTCAAAGAGCATTTTAGAAACACCAAATGAACACAAGAAGATAAGTCAGCAGTAGCATTTCATTTTTGATAAAATAAGACCTGAAGCTTTCCTGGCGACGAATATATTCAAGATATTCTTGGGAAACAAGCCAGGTGAAAAGACTACTACAAATTGATGTTTCGGGAGCAATGTATGTCTTTTCACCTGGCTTGTTTCCCAAGAATATCTTGATATTAACCCAAATCCTACATTTATTAAAAGGGGTGATAGAACAAACTGACAACGTGGGAGAACATCTTAATGTGGAAAAATAAGGACTGAGTAATGAATCTCAAAAACTATTTGTAGTTGGTACACATATAACTAAGTAATAAACCAGTCAATAATTTGATTAAAGAAGTTCATACTTCCACCACCACCACAGAGAAGACAGAAGACGGTAGTCAGGCCTTTGAGATTGTAAATGGACGCAACGGCTTCTAAAACTAGTCCCACAATAATATAAAAATGTATGTGACAGTGTTAAAAACCAACTACAAATAAGGCCTGAAGCTTTCCTGGTGACAAACATGCTCAAGTTGTTCTTGGGAAGCAAGCCAGGTGAAAAGACGATTAGAAATCAACGTTTTGGGAGTGCACATCTCTCCCATCATCAGGATATTTATTAAATGTTATAACCACAAATGAAACACTGGATATAACACAAATATAAATAAAGATAAAACATTATCACTACTTGCAACACTGAACAAAAGACTTTTTTCAGTAAATTAAATGCCAGGTCAGGAGATGACGAGTTCAAAGAAACGTAACTACTTATCTTGATTATCAATTTGTATTGATCTGTGCTTCTTAAGTCAACGGATTTCCATTTTTAAGGCTGGTTTCCAAAAGGAGCTGAACTGAAATCTAGCATCACGATTAAGCGTGCTCCTTTCAGAGGAAATGGCCAAAGCCTCCTTAATTCTCCACTCCCAGTAACTGTTGCATTTTGCCAAGATGGTCGTCTCCTGAAATTTGGCTCTATGGTTGTTATCAAAACAATTTTCTGCCTATGTACAAAAACATAGTGAACTCGTCATATGGGAGAGGATATACATAGAAAAACATAAAAACCAACTAATGAACTTTGAAATCCCGCCAGAAGAGAATCCCACATTTAAGTTCATCACTAAATCAACAGATGGCAGCAGCAACTCCAGAATTACCCACACCGCTGGATCAAATTTTAGTCGCATAAGAGCCGTAGATGCAAACGATGATTTGCGAAACATGTCCTCAAAATAGGTACGAAAGTGAAGCAGATGTGTAAAAAATACGACTCATCTAAAATTTAATAATTGGATTTACCAGTTTGACCCTGAGACTAAGCGTCAGTCAGGTGGATCTTTCAGGATGATGACTTTCCAATGAAAGTGAAGCAGCTGCGCAGTGCCGGGAAGAAAATGGTGGCCACTTTCTTCTCTAAATCTACCATTCCTGTTGTGGAACAAAGGAAAGTTACTGCACACTGGTACACAATAGTTTGCTTACCAAAAGCTTTTGACAAGCTTTGTGAATTGCAGCCAGGAATCTGCTCCACCACCACAATGCCTCTGTGCACACAGCCAATGCAACAATCCAATTTCTGGAGTCCAGAGAGGTGAAGATGATTTATCCCCCCTAAAGACCAGATTTGGCTCCATGTGACTTATTTTTGTTCCCAACAGTGAAAAATTGTATGCATGGAACAAGGTTTGTGAGCCCTGAAGAAACTCCTGTAGCATTTGAAAGTGAACTTTTACATTTACATGAAAATGAGTGGCAGGAGTGCTTTCAAAAGTGGTTTGAGAGAGTGAGAAAGTGCATACAGTGTAGTGGTAAATACTTTGAAAGGCTCCACCAGTCAGAGTGATTTTATCCAGTTTAGTTTTTGTGTATCTCAGAACTTTTCTAGTGACCTCATATTTACATTTTTATTTTAATGTGTTTAGAAATGAAGTGTTCCACTTCTCTGTATGTTACAATATAATTAAGTACTAACCTTAAGCCTAGCCAACCTCACTTCATTGAGAGCTCCAACAGGTTTGCAGAGGTTTCTGTAAGACTTTGGGTTGTCCAGGTCCAGCTCTGGTGATGTATAGTCCTGAATCACCCATGGGAATACAGGATATTGTGTGAGATCATTGAACGTCCTATCTGCCATACTGAAAATTAGAAGACATTACGTTCCATCCAACATTTCACTGGTAATACATGTTTTGAGGCTAATACTATGTCACAAGATCTAGCAAGTGGCATACTGTCAGCACCTTTTGTACATTTTGAAACAAGTTCTCCAAACCTGACTTCACTGACCAATAAATCATGTGTAATGGCTAAGCAAAATTGTTTTTAAGCAACAGTTTACCATTTTTGAAATATTCATTATACACTTGAATTTTCATACACTTGTGCTATTCCAAAATAGCAAGTCATTATGCATGATTGGAGGAATTAAGTACAGTGACATCAAAATTAATTGAGAAAACTATTTGTAGTCTAATTTTAACACTTCATCACTTATACTTTTGTATTATTCAGGCAGTCATTATTTGATATTTTAGCTCCTGGCCAAGCAAACAGAATGCAATATAAAGCCATCACACAGAACCAGCTCCTAAAACATTTGAATATTATTTACCTAAGTCTATGTATTCTCTTATTTCCATTGTATCTATAACGAAATATATAATAAAATCATTTCTACAAACATTTATCTAAATTAACTTGAAGTGGACAGAACAATAACAATTATTAAATTATAGATGAGTCATATTTATTACACATCAGCTTCACTTACGTACGTAAGTCAATATATTGAGGACATGTTTCGCAAACCATCGTTCACATCATTGGCTCTAATGTGAATAAAATGCATAAAGGAGTCACTACTTGTGACTCTTGTGCTACTTGTTTAATAGCATACTTTGTAGCATACTCATATAGTTAAATGAAAATGCTTAGAAATTCTCAAGGGTATGATGACATTTGGACAGGAACATAACTATAAAAAAAGTTGTTCGAACATTGAACCAAAAACTAGTTTTATATCTGAAAGCAGACAAAGGAAATAAGGTAGTCATTAAGAACCAAAATAATTACAATCAGTGAGTCGAACAACTTCTACAAAATCCAGAATATACAGCCCTAACAAAAAACCCATTAAAGAGATACATAGAAACCACCAGAAAAGCAATTAAATAAGATACCATAGTTCCAGATAAGATTGTCATGAAGAAGTTTGACATCGTCAGCATTTAGGGCATGATGCACCTTCGCCAAAGTCTTTATGTAGGCTGCAGCGTTCACAGTGGTCCCATGTTCAGCAAAGTCCACCAATAACTCCACCACTCCAGTGAGGCCTGCTTTGTTTTGGGTGTGTAATGGTGACAGAAAGCCATGCTCTTCTGTAGTGTACCGCATTAGATATTCCAAGCTTGTCATCATTCACTGACCTTTGTGGTTGTCTGTCAGGTTCTTAGGCAACCAGCGAGCACTAACTATGACATTCCAGCGTGTCATGAATGATATCCTACACAGCATCGTAGGAAATGTTGAAATGTTGTGATAAGGTTTGCAGTTGCACTTGCCAGTCATTCAAAATTGCCGCTATGGTCCAAACAATTCTCTCAATACACACCATGCATTTCCCTGTCAATTTTGTTCAGTCTATGCCCTTTGGCCCATAAAAATCGAACTACACTTCACTGCTCTTCAAGTGTGGACGACAGTAGCATGTTGCATAGTTCACGCTTCTCCCGCTAGAAAAACCCTCTGTAGAGAAAACTTTGAACTACATCTATGTGAAATTTGAACATTTCAGCTGCAATACCATGGCAGAAAGAAAATGTGCGATACCTTTTGATCTGCCGTCGTACATTACTTACATTTTAATTTTTAAGGGATTAGTTTTGGGAGATGTTGCTTCCAGAACTAATCCCTTACAACTTAAAATGTGAATGATATAATGTGTATGTGTGTGTGGGGGGGGGATTTACTACAAATAGTTTTATGATTTAATTTGGATATCACTGTTGCTAATGTATACCTGTTAAGATAGAGCAGATAGTCAAAGTTAGAAAGGACTCCATTCTGCCATTGCAAGGTCATCATCTCTTTCTCTGTATTCTCTAGACGTAGCGAAGGCTGACATTTAAGATTGCTGTACAGTTCGTCGCGCTCTGCTTGTGACTTGAAGGACAAATACAGATGAGTCACATGACTAGTATTGTCACAATATATTTCCAAACCCTGGAAAACACAAATTATTACTTCAGAAAACATACTAGCAAAAAAAAACTTAACAAATGAATAAAATGTAAATAATTTTGCTGTTACATTTCAGGAATTAAAGTTTTGCATCCTTCACAGTGGTTTTACACTCCCTTTAATCCAAGAGTGGTTGGTTGCATTATGAGTATTTTACTTAGTTTTTAAAACAAAACTATTAAGGTCATAATTCCACTTTACTCTCAAGCTAACTTTATAATCTTGAATCACATTTACTTAGCTTTTGGAGCTTTTGCATGTTTTAACTCGAGGTGCTGCTTTAAGAAATTGTGTGAAAGTGAAAACAAACAACATTAGCAATAAAGTAAACCAGTTGGATGAGCAAAGCAATCATGGATATAGTACTTCAAATAAAGTACAAAGGAGTTATGCAGAAATAGCAAAGATACAAAAGGAAGTATTTGTGCCGAGTCGACCACGTGACGCGCTACCGGATGATGCCATGTGCTCCTGTGAAAGAGATAGACAGACAATTACTTCACTCCAGAAAATAATACATATAATGAATAATGACTTAAAAGAAGCACAGAACCAGATCTATTTATTGCAGCAAGAAAACGCGAAGATGAAACTTCAGTTACGAGATAAACAAGAGGAAATATGGAACCTACCGAAGAAAACAGCAAGTGCAAACATAAGGAATAGCTCCGAAGGGACGAAAAACATTGTAACAGAGAACCCTCATCAGGTCTTAGAAAATATGGAAGTGCCAGAGAATGAAGATAAGCAACATAAGAAGGAATCCGGTATCAAGAAAATAGTGATACATGGAGACAGCCATGCGAGAAACATAGCGCCGAGAATACGCGAGTGCTTAGGGAATGCTAGTGTAATTGGACATGTAAAGCCAAATGCAAAATTAGAATATGTAACAGAGGGTATTACGAGTGCAAAAAGTGATGTGAATATAGTGATTGGTGGATCAAACAACGTATATAAAAACGAAGCTAAGCAGATGATCCATACAATGAATGGGTTATTGGACAATGAACTAAGGGAGAAACAGGTAATTGTAGCAAGTATACCACACAGATATGATTTACCATATGATTCGTGTGTGAACAAAGAAATTAGGAAGGTGAATAAGTGGCTGAAACTATTGTGTGCTAAGTACCCAAATGTGGTGCTGGCAAATATAGGTTACCTACCCAGAGAAAAACACACTAGGCATGGGCTACACTTAAATGCTGCTGGTAAAAAGCATCTTGTGGCAGAACTGTGTAATGTAGTAAGGGATATGTTAAATAAACCTAGGTTAGTTTTAAATCATCAAGGAGTCATTAGTCAGGGAAACTACCATTACCAAAGGAAGTTAGAGGTAACATAGCTGCTGATAGACGAATAAGAATAATTCATCAAAATGTAAGAAGTGCTCAAAATAAGATTGAAATAATTGAGGATGTGTTAGCACAAACTGACCCTCATGTAGTGGTATTAACAGAACATTGGCTTAATGCCAATCAGCTCCCATTATTTAAACTGGAAAATTTAAACTGGAAAATTTTGGTTTAGCTAGTAAATTTTGCAGAAATAAAAATCAGGGAGGTGGTGTAGCTATTTATGCCAAAAATGATATAAAATTTGTGCCATTAACTAGGATTGAAAATAGTTCTGTTGAGATGGTTTGTGAAATGGCAGGAATTAAAATTACAACTAAAAATGGTAATATAAATATTATAGGTGTATATAGACCCCCTGGAGCGAAGATACATGATTTCTTCAAAATTTTTGTAAACATACTTCAACATGCTACCATAAACAGGCCTAAATTAGTTATACTGGGTGATATAAATATAAATCTTGCAATGGATTCTAATAGCTCCAAACAATTTCAGGACTTATTAAATAGTTTTAATCTACGTAATGTCATAAATGAACCAACTAGAATTACAGCGAGTACATCGTCAGTAATAGATCTTGTAATAACAAACCTAAATGTAGAGGAATATTCCTCTTTTGTACAAGAATTTCACATCTCTGATCATAGTATGGAAATAATTGATGTCTATGATAGTGACATAGAACACATAGAAGAGAACTGTAATTTAGGTAGATGTATAACAGAACACAAACTATCACATTTTGTTGCAACACTCCTCCACGCTAATTGGGATGCAGTATATTTGGCTCAGGGTACAGATATGAAATGGGATGCATTTTATGAAATATTTCTATATTATTTTAATATGTTTTTTCCAGTAAAACTGAATAAATTTGACAAATGCCTCCAAAAAATCAATATCCCCTTGGAGGTAACGCTATTAAGGGATAACATGAAAAGCATGTATGAGTTTTATAAAGCAACACGTTTTGGGTTTTACAATGAGAGATATAACGTCCTCAAAAAGCAATATTTACATACGTTACTAGCATTAAAACACAAAAATATGAGAAAAGTATTATTGAGTCCACTAATAGGAATAAAACTGCATGGGGAATCATAAATGAACACAAGAGTAACAAAAAACAACCTGAGAACATTGTACTTGACTATCAGTCACAGCTTGTAAGTAAACCACAGGAAGTATGTAATATATTCAATTCTTTCTTCATAAATGGAGTTGACAAGAAACAGAAAGACGATAGTAGTAATAAAATGCCCTTTTCCATATTGGATACAATATACCTAAGGCCAACAAACAAAGCTGAAATAAGTAGGCTCATAAATAGTTTTAAAACACAAACATCTGCTGGATGGGACGGTATATCCACAAATGTTTTAAAAAGATGTTCCATAGCAATAGTAGATGTACTAGAACACCTAATAAATTACTCTTTATCTAAAGGTGTATTTCCTGCATGTTTAAAAAAATCTGTAGTTAGGCCAGTATTTAAAAAAGGCGACAAACACGATAAGAATAATTATAGGCCTATAACACTCACCTCAGTACTTGCTAAATTGTATGAAAAGATTATAGCTAAGCAGTTACTAAGCTTCCTGGACAAGCATAATATATTAAGTAGTTTTCAGCATGGGTTTAGAAATAAATTCTCAACAGTGACTGCAATGGTAGACATTATCCATCACATACTAACACACCTTGAGAAAAATGACAAAGTAGTAGGTTTGTTCTTAGATCTGTCAAAAGCTTTCGATAGCGTGTGCCATAAAACATTACTACTGAAATTACAGCATTATGGGATAAGGGGAAAAACATTAGAATTATTAACAACCTATCTAACTGGGCGTAAACAGTGTACAGAAATATCATACAAACTTGGTAGTACTACAAAAAAAGTTTCATCTAATTATGACCATGTAAGGTTGGGAATACCGCAAGGATCAGTACTTGGCCCTCTACTATACATACTTTATGTAAACGATACGCCAGATTTCAAGAATAGCAAAGCAATAGCATACGCGGATGTCACATCCTTGATCTTTTGGGATAAATCAGAAATTAGTTTACAAAATAATATAAAAGAACAGACAAATTCACTGGTTGAATATTTTAGGAAAAATAACCTAAATGTTAATGCAGGGAAAAGTAAAGTTATGTTATTTGAACTTAGAAACAGCGATAATATTATTAATGTAACTATCAATGAAAAAGCAACAGAGCAGGTAAAAGTCATAAATTTTTTGGGTCTACAGCTAGATAGTAATTTAAAATTCCATAATCAGATAGATAAAATATGTAAAAAAATTAGTACAGCTATATACGTTATAAGGAAATTATCAAAATATTTAACAACAGATATTCTAAAACTTGCTTATTATGGGATGATACATAGCCACATCAATTATGGAATAGAAATTTGGGGCAGTGCTGGTATTTCAAACCTGAATAGAATACTCACACTACAAAAAATGAGCCTAAGAATTATTTACAAGATAGGAAAGAAGGTATCATGTAGAAGCACATTTAAAACCCAAAATATATTAACGGTTGCCTCCCTCTATGTATATAAGGTTATACTCCTGGTCTTAGAAGATAGATACGATCTGACTAGAAATAGAGACAACCATAATTATAATATAAGAAATCAGGATAATTTTTTTAGAATAGCTATTATAAAAAAAGCAGTAGAAAAAGATTCTTTTGTAATTGGCAGTATGCTATACAATAAGCTCCCTACACAATTAAAGCAGTTAAGTAAGAATAACTTTAAGCCAGCATTAAAGACATATCTAATTGAAAGATGCCTGTATAGATTAGACGAATTATAGTGTACTACCTACAATTATCTTTGATACAGTTTGTGTATTAAATTTTATATGTAAAAATTGTAAATTGGAAAATTGTAAATACCAATATAAATGTATTAGAATTTGACAAAGCATTATTCTTATTCTTCTTATTACTCTTATTCTTCTTCTTATTACTCTTATTATAATTATTATAATAATTATTATTATTATAATAATTATTATAATAATTATTATTATTATTATAATAATTATTATAATTATTATTATTATTATTATTATTATTATTATTATTATTATTATTATTATTATTATTATTATTATTATTATTATTATTATTATTATTATTATTATGTGTCAATTGAAAACTCTCGTCATGACCAACTTTTACTTTTCAGGTAGCCAATGCTGCTGGGTTAATTTTCCCAATTTTGCTACGTTCCTACATTTATAATTAAAAAAAGGAGGATAAAATAGATAGTCAATTTGAAAAATTGAATGCCACGGCCGGGATTTGAACCACAGATCTCTTGGTTTCTGTCCAGTCGCTCTTACCCATTGAGCTAGCATGGCCAATTCACCGTCATGACATTAAATTCTCCAATTGACTCATAATTTAACTTCTGGTTTCATTTCATGGTCAAATAACCAAAATTGAACTGTTACAGCTGATTTATCAGTTTGTTTATACTTGATGTTATGTTAATGCTCTTTCGTTCTGGATTATTAAAACAATTAAATGGTCCCATAGATTTAATGGTTTGGGAAAATATATTTATTTTAAAAAATAAACATTGTGTAATGAGCTCAAAAGTGAACCGAGAAGATATTGACACTCAATTCACTTTTGTGCTAAGTTGTGCTTCACTGTCTCTACGCTTCTTTCAAGTTTATACTTTATATCGTGTAATGAATTTTGTAATACTGGTAGTTGATTCTGTTTTTAAATTTGTTTCATTTTCAGATTTTGGTAGTACTGACAGAAACATACTGACATCTAGTGTTTGTAACGTTGACGAGTTTGTTTGTGATTCTGACCGGCAATATGGAAGAATTTTCACAAAATCACGATCCTGTTCAATTTATAAGAAAACTTTCATGATTACTTAATTTGTTTGCCTCATTGTTAATAGCTTCATACTTTACATATTTATAAGTTGCCTATTTCTGCCAAAGAGGTTTCTATTAATAAATCCAAATTAAGCCTAAAAAATTGGCTTATTTCCAAAGTATTTTATGACCTACATGAGTTCTTACAACTTAAATCCTGTGATATAAGATTCTAGTGTCACTCTGTCATACAGGATTCTGGTCTCCAGTAATTTTAGTGTAAAACTATTTTGTATAACCATGTTATCCTTTCTTGCAAACATATAACCTGTATATGTTTCTATGTAAATTACTTTTAGAAATTAAGTCTGATGAAGTCTATTGTAATAATATAATTACTTAATAATTAATAAATATCTTATATTTTATAACTGTAAATTTGTAAATCATTCATATCTGTTTTCAGATATACTGGTAAGTCTGAACTTGAAACAAAGCCACACTGCTGATGTCAAATACCATGCATCCTTAAATAATAACATTGTTCTGCTTGTATAACTTAGGATAGCCAATGTTTAATAAAAATAAAAATTATACTTTAGTAACACAAGTTTTATTTTCTGAAGTATGCAATTGTAAAACCCTCCAGATTTTTCTGCTATAATTTGGTTAAAAAGGGGGTTTTATTTTTTAGTAAATAGGGCAATTGTTCATTTTTGTTCCTAAACTAATGATACTTACTACATGCCTTAAGAGAAATCTTCTTGGAATAATCCTTTTTATATCCTGCAGACGAATTTTCAATACAGGATACTGAAAACAAACACACATTATAAATTAAGTTAATTAAACATTTATACAAATTGATGTTACAAAAACTATAGTTGATACATAGCAAAAAGTTATTTACATTAAAATACACATGAAAATGTTCTCCCATGTTGTCAGTTTATTTTGCTTTATCACTACTTTTAATAATTTTGGGTTTGGATCAATGTCATCATTTTCGTTCTCAAAATCAAATGTTACTGCTGACTTATCTTCTTGATTCATTTTCATGTTTTTAAAGTGCTCTTTGAATCTGCTTTCAGTTTCTTAAAGCAAAATAAACTGACAACATGGGAGAACATATTCATATACAAAAATAAGGACCGACTAATGAACTTTGAAATCCTGCCAGTATATAATTTGACAAAGAAGTTCTAGTACCCCCGTCAGTGAGAAGGGAGTAGATGCTAGTTGGAGACAGGTTGAGGATGGAAGGTCTTTGTGTATATGTGTCCATTTAATGTCATTCAACTATTTGTCTGAGCATTGTATCATTAATTTAACAAAGCAATTGATCCAGGCACGAACTGTGAAAACCCCAAAAAAAGATATGAGCCCCTAAGTACATTACTGCAGTAAACAGAAATAAAACATATTTCGTAACATTTTTTCATCCATTTTTGAATTGGTACATTTTGTTAGTATTGCGGCTTTGTGGGTTCGTGAAATGAAAAGTCCAATTGCAGCACTCAAAAATGTTCTTTATTTCCAACGACTTACAGTTGAACACTTGCCAATTACACAGAAATACGTAATGCACACAATTACAATTCACCAGTTTGTCCGTTAGAGTTCCACTTGCACTCGCAATTACGTAAACTCCTCCGACGCAATTACGTAAACTCCTCCGACGCACGTACGCAGTCCGTCCCCTCACTGGGCGCACCTCACAGCTTGCCAAGAAGAACTAACTCAATTTACTGACTGCAGCCCTTTTTATAGGAATATCGCCGTTTTCTCGAAGTCTCTAGTTTCAGTGAATCACCGCGAAGGTTCCAGATGGCAGGGGAGGGGGGGGGGAAGAGGCGGCCAGTGACTGTTAGTGACTCAGTTAGTGACTGAGATAGATGAGTGGGTGTGGCCAGTATGCCTCTGGTCCCTTCTCAGCTGTCATTGGTCTGGCTTTCCGATAATTGGGTGACTCTGCTCCCTCCTCAAAGCTGGTCGTCCCGAACAGCACCATCGTAGCGGGCTAGACGATCCAGGTGTACCACCAACATCTTTCCTCGGGGCACCTTCTGGATGCGGTAGACCACGTCATTTATCCTCTTCACCACCCAGTACGGCCCTTGCCATGGCTGCTGAAGCTTTGGGCAGCGTCCCTTGGTCCGCGTAGGATGGTACAACCAGACCAGGTCACCTTGCTGGAACCCTTGGCTGTTGGCATGCCTGTCATATCTGGTCTTCATGCAGTCGCTCGCCTTCTGGATGTTCTGGCGAGCCATCTCGTGCATGTCCTGGAGATGGTCCAGCAGGTTCTCCACATACTCGGTCACTGGCTGCTTCGCCTCCGTAGGGCTTCCAAAAGCCAGGTCACAAGGGAGGCGTAACTCTCGGCCAAACATTAAGATGGCTGGTGTCATTCCAGTTGTGTCGTGTGTAGACGAGCGGTAGGCCAGCAAGAACAGTGGCCAATTGACGTCCTAGTCTCGCTGATGGCTGGCCACGACCTTCCTCAGGTGTTCCTCTAAGGTCTTGATGTACCTTTCGACCATGCCATCCGACTGGGGATGTAGAGGTGTTGTGCGGGTCTTGTTCAACCTAAGCCTTTATAGCGCCTCCTTCATTAGGTTGGACTCAAAGTTGGTACCCAGGTCACTGTGTAGCTCCAACGGCACCCCAAATCGACAGAACACTTGCTCCACGAGGCAGTCTGTGATTGTCTTTGCCTCTTGGTTTGGGATGGCATAAACCTCCGGCCACTTGGTGAAGTAGTCCACGACCACCATTAGGTACTTGTTGCCTCGGTCGGAAACTGGGAACGGTCCAGCAATGTCAACGGCGGTCCGTTCGAATGGCACTCCGACGTTGTACTGCTGCATGCAACCCCCGCTCCTAGTCCCATTGGGCCCAGTACGACTTGTAGGTGGCGCTCCTCGGTGCGATGTCCTCCCAGGTTGGTCTCGTCCCTGCCTCCACTTCCCTCAAGAGTGGCCCCAAGTCTGCATCCGCCACCTGCTCCCTCCTCAGGCCTGCACTATCCCAGCCGTCCGCAGGCACTTCCACAACTACTCGGACTGCTGCGGCCCACTCCTTCTCTTCCACTCTTGTGCAATGGCCGCACTCTTCTGGACAGGGTCTTCGGGACATGGCGTCTGCGTAAACGTGGCTCTTCCCTCTACGATGTTCCGAGGTGAAGTCGTACTCCTGCAGCCTCTGGACCCAACGTGCTGTCTGGCCTTCCAGGTTCTTAAAGCTCAATAGCCAGGTTAGGGCGGAATGGTCAGTCCTCAGGTGAAATGGCTGACCGTACAGGTACTTGTGGAAGTGCTCCAAGGTCATTACTACCGCCAGTAGCTCTCGTCGGGTGACGCAGTAGCTCTTCTCTGCCTTGGATAGCATCTTGCAGTTGTAGGCTATCACCCGCTCATGGCCGTCCTGGATCTGCGATAGGACACCTCCAATGCAATGGTCGCTAGCGTTGTCCACAATGAAGGTGCCACCTGGTTGTGAGAAACCCAAAATTGGAGCACTGCACAGGGCCTCCTTTAGGTGCTGGAAAGCGTTTGCGGCGTCCTCCGTCCACACATAAGGCCGGTGTTCCTCTGTCAGGCAGGTGAGGGGTTTTGCGATGTTGGAGAACCTCTTTATGAAGCGGTGGTAATAACTGCACAACCCCAGGAAACTGCGCAACTCTTTCTTATCCTCTGGGCGAGGCCAATCCCTCACAGCCTGTGTTTTCTCCGTGTCTGTGGCCACTCCGGTTGCTGAGACTATGTGGCCTAAGTAGTTCACTTCCTTGCGGAAGAGTTGGCACTTCTTCGCGTTCAGCTTCAAGTTGGTCGTCTGCAGTCTCTGTAGCACCTTACTCAGATTCTCGAGGTGATCTTCAAAAGTCTTCCCGACGATGATGTCGTCCAGGTATAGCAGGCAGGCGTCGTAAGTCAGCCCTCTCATCACTGACTCCATGAGGCGTTGTAAGGTAGCTGGTGCGTTGCAGAGGCCAAAGGGCATAACTGTGAACTGCCAGAGCCCTTGGCCTGTCGAGAATGCGGTCTTCTCCTTGTCTCTCGGATCTAGAGCTACCTGCCAGTACAGGTCCAGGGTCGAGAACCTCTGTGCAGCACCAGCTAGCATGTCCAGGGTGTCGTCAATCCGGGGTAAGGGAAAACAGTACTTCCGGGTGACAGCGTTCAACTTTCTGTAGTCTACGCAGAAGCGCAGCTCGCCGTTCTTCTTCGTCACCAAGACTACAGGGGAACACCAAGGGCTGTCCGACTCTTCAATCACTCCCCTGGATCTCATGTCCTCCAGCATGTCTCGTACCGCCCCTTGCTTCGCCAGCGGAACGCATCTATGTGGTTGCGGAATAGGCCGGGCGTCCCCGGTGTCGATGCGGTGAAGCACTTTGTCCGTGCGGCCGTAGTCACTATCACCTTGGCTGAAGATGCTCTGATACCGTCTTAGCAGTTGTCGAACTTTCTCCAGCTGTTCTGCGGTCAGGTGGTCGGCCGCCCTCTCCAGTAAGCCTTCTAGCCGGGACCCCAGGTGTTGCTTCGGCGCCGGCTCCTGTGTCTTGTCGATTGCTGTTACGCTCACCACGGGCTCGCACGTTCCCAACTCCGTCCCGGCCTGGACGTCGTGATCGGTGTCCGTTGGATTTAGCAGTCTCACTGGCACCTCCTCTCGGCACGGCAGCAATGCCCTGGCTACACAGTCCGTGTACAGGCGTCTTCCGGTCCAGCATCATGTTCCTGGTTCTCCGGCCTTCCAGTCGCGCCGTCACCACCACCTCGCTCCTTGCGGGGACAACGACGTCTTCGTTCAAGATGACCCTGCAAATTCCAAGGCGCTCCTCTGGTTGACGGAGTATAACCTCTTCTCCGTTGAGCCGCATGACCTTCTTGCCGACGTCGACTGCTGCCTCGTGGCTCCTGAGGGCATCCAATCCCAGTATCACCTCCTCAGCCACCTTCGCGACGAACACCCACAGACGTACGGTACTCCTTCCCAAGGTCAGCTTCAGCAGGGCCTCCTTTTCTACAGGCAAGGTGTCGCCCGATGCCGTGACAAGCTGGTATGGTCGGCTCGGCTTCCTTGTCGGCAAACCCTTCGCCACGTCAGGTCTGATGATGGTCACGGCCACCCGGGTGTCCACCAGCACGCGGCACGGCTTCCCTCTTACCTAGCCGTCCACGATGAAGCTGTCATCCATCCGCCGGCTGACGGCGCACAGTCACTCGAGGGGATGGTGGTGATGGCGCCGAGGTGCCCCTCTCCACGACGGCCCTTACTCGTTTTCCGGCAGCTCTCCCTGGTGTGGGCAGTCTCTCTGCAGGTGCCTGGGCTGTCCACACCCCCAACAGAGGCCACTAGGTGTTCGCCAGCGTCCCTCAGCTGGTCTTCTGTCTCCGGTGTAGCGGACACTCCTCGCTCTCGACGTCGGTATAGCTGTTACCTTGGCCGCCTCCATCCTTAATGCTGCCGTTAGCGCCTCGTGAATTGTTTTATAATCGCCGAGCATCAGGCACTGACGAATCTCCGTGTTGCTAACCCCGTCAACGAAGGTGTAGGCAGCTTCCCGGGACACGAACTATGGTGGGAGGTCGACTAGGGCCTTGCTAGCCAGTTGTTCAACTGCCAGGGCGAACTCCTGCAGCGTCTCCCCTGGCTGCTGTGACCTTGCTTTTAGCTGGCTGTGGTACGCTGCGGCTAAGCGGTGGTTTCCGAAACGATTCTCCAGGGCTTCCCAGATGTCCTTGGGCAACGCCGTTGTCTGCACCGCGTTTAGGACTTCCGCGGCCCGTCCCTGGAGGCTGACTATTAACTGTGTGGCCCCCTCCTCCGGTGACCACCTGTTGTGCTTGGCCACTGTGTCGAACTGGCGGCGGAAGACCTCAAATGTTGACGCGCCGTCATATTTCGGAGGTTTGACGCGCGCCGATGTTGTGTCGCATCCCGGTGCGTCGGCCTTTAAATCCTTCAACCTCCTGCCGACGACGTCCTCCACCATGGCGTTCAGGGACTTGACGCTGCTGTTGGCCTTCCCTTCCAGGTCGTTAACGCGGCTCGCCAGGTCCTCGACGCGCTCGTCCACTTGGCCCATCCGCTTGCCCAGCTCCGTCACGTCATCCCTCACGCCGGCCAACTGTTCTTCAAATTTGGCGGCGAGAGCCTCGTTCGCCACCTTCATTTCCGTGGTCAGTTCGGCCATCTTTGCGGTCATTGTCGTGGCCAAGTTGTTGTTTGCCGTTTCCATCTTCGCTGTTAATTCGGACTTCATTTCTTCCATCTTCTCGGTGATGTTGTCGTTGGCCGTCTTCATTTGTTTCAGTTCCGCGGCCTGGTTGTTATTTGTAGTCTCCAGCGCGGCCAGACTGCTATTTGCCGCTTCTGTTTTTGCAGCGAGTTTTCATTTGCCGTCTTCATTTCTGTCAGCTTCTCCAAAATCTTTTCCAATGCCGCGTCTATGGCTGTAATGTTCGGTGATGTTGTCGTCCAGCTTCCTGACACCAGTGTGGCTTTGTGGGTTCGTGAAATGAAAAGTCCAATTGCACCACTCAAAAATGTTCTTTATTTCCACCGACTTACAGTTGAACACTTGCCAATTACACAGAATTACGTAATGCACACAATTACGATTCACCAGTTCGTCCGTTAGAGTTCCACTTGCACTCGCAATTACGTAAACTCCTCAAACGCACGTACGCTGTCTGTCCCCTCACTGGGCGCACATCACAGCTCGCCAAGAAGAACTACTCAATTCACTGACTGCAGCCCTTTTTATAGGAATATCGCCGTTTTCTCGAAGCCTCTAGTTTCAGTGAATCACCGCGAAGGTTCCAGATGGCAGGGGCGGGGGGGAAGAGGCGGCCAGCGACAAGTGACACTTCCCTAATCAACCCCTCAGTTAGTGACTGAGATAGATGAGTGGGTGTGGCCCGTATGCCTCTGGTCCCTTCTCAGCTGTCGTTGGTCTGGCTTTCCAATAGTTGGGTGACAGTATAATAAGCACAGGAGTGATATAACATAATGATGCAACTTTTGTGTACCTAAAAGGAACTCAAGCACTAGATTAGTGTTGTTTGCACTTAGTTTAAACTGGCTAGTAACTATTGTAGGCAAAAACATAAGGGTGGAGGTGTAGCAATATATGTTGAAAATAATGTAAAATTCCAAGCTCTAGAATGGGTTATGAAATACAGTGTTGAAAAGATTATAGAAATGGTCGCAATTAAGGTGTATAATAAGCAGCAAGCCCACATAATTTTAGGTATATATAGGTCACCAAATACTCCAGTTTCTGAATTTCTAGAGCATCTAGATGGTGTCCTTAACAAATTATTGACAAAAGAAAAAAAGCTGACAATCTTAGGTGATATCAACATTAACATAGAGATTATTGTAGTTTTATTGATATCATAAAATCCTATAACCTAAATGATATAGTAAAAGAACCAACAAGGGTAACCACACAATTATACAAGGGTAATCCCAAAAGTAAGGTCTCCAAAGCGCTAGGGTCGCAGGGAAACCGTTTGCGTTGATGTTGCCCATACTGCTTCTTTCCTTCCCCCCTCCACTCTCTACAGTCACTACTCACAGTTTTGGCTTGGCAGCCAGTTCTAATGGAGCTCCCGTTAGCAACTACTGCCAGTTTTGAAGTTTGTGCAGTTATTCGGTTTTTGAGTGCAAAAGAGGTTAAATGAATTGAAATTCATCAACAGTTGGTGGAAGTGTATGGAGAGTCTTGTATGGATGTCAAAAATGTCTGCAAGTGGTGTTGAGAGTTTGCAGATGGTTGCACGGAAATTCACGACGAGGAAAGAAGTGGGAGACCTCAATTCCTGACGATACAATCGCAGAGGTTAAACAAATCGTGCTTCAAGATTGGTGCATTACTCTTGATGAGCTCTGCATTGTTGTCCCTGAGATTTCTCGAAGCACCATTCACAGGACTTTGAAGAGTTGAAATTTCGGAAGGTGTGTGCCAGATGGGTCCCAAGAATGCTGACAGAAAATTAAATATATATGCTTTAAGATAATTATCATTGTATTTAGACAAAAACATGTTACAAACTTTATATTTTGGACTCATCTAACCTCAGATTTCCTACGGCATAGAATTATGGGGAAGCACCTATAATGCGCACATGAATAGAGTATTAGCGTTACAAAAAAAAATGTCTACGTTATATCTATAGATTAGCAAGTACTGATTCGTGTAGAAATGTATTTAGAGATAATAAGATTCTTACTGTAGTTGGACTATATGTATATAAGGTAGTTGTAATTGCAACTGAGAAGGAAAATAATGGCACAAGTAACAGCACACTTCATGATTATTATATACCAGAGGAAGGGATAACTACCACAGGAAGCATGTAAATCTCAAATCAACTTGCAAGGATCCATTAATAAAAGGACATTATACAACAAACTGCCAACAACTGTTAAACAACACAAAGGAAAAAAGTTTAAAAAGGAACTGAAAACATATTTAATTCAGAAATGTATATATAGGTTAGATGAATTATAAATATTAAAGCAGAAGCATTATTAACAGTGAAGTATTCTTCATATTTAAGTTTGAATTTATGAGTCACTGTTTACAACCGATGAAATTAGATTACTCCAGAAAGGTTTCAATACGTGTGTGAACTTCTCAAATAATAAAGACGATTTTATCGCCGACATAGAAATAGCCACACATAACCTAAAAAACGAAAACTTAACCAAAGCCAAAATTGAATGTCTGGATATAATAAAGCAGTTATCCCCAATATACAATAATACTAACAACAAAACCATAAGAAATTTAAATAAGAAGCCTGTGGTATACCTAAAAGCCGACAAAGGTAATTCTCTAGTAATTATGGAGACAGAAGACTATATTCAGAGAGTAAACCTTATGTTAGAAAGTCCAGAATATGAAAAAATTCCAAAAAATTCATTATCCAAAAGTATCACCTCTGTTAATAAAGCCTTATCAATTACAAAAACATTAAGTACATCTGAAAAATACAACTTAAAATCGTCCAACCCCACACTACCAAGGTTGTACTGTCTGCCAAAAATCCACAAACAAGACAACAGCATGAGGCCCATCATCAATGGCATCAATTCACCTACATACCACATAGCAAAATGGTTAGTAAGAAAATTAAAATCATATGACAAATTTCAAAGTTTGGGAATAAAAAACTCCTTGGAATTGATAAACCACCTACAGAAATACAACATCCCGGAAAATCACATACTTGTTTCTTTTGACGTTAAGGCACTTTTTACAAGCATTCCAGTAGAAGAAATACCTACATTCCTCAAAAAATGGCTAACCCAGACTACAACGGACCCCAGAGAAATAGATGATATTATCAATCTTACAGATTTATGCATAAGGAATAATTACTTCATGTTTAACCAAAAATTCTACAGACAATCAAAAGGTTTAGCAATGGGGAGCCCACTTTCGCCTATTTTAGCAGACCTATACATGAGCTATTTTGAAACACACATAGTAAAGGCCTTCCCACAGATTTATAAATTTTGGCAGAGATATGTTGATGATATTTTTGCTATCATTCCAGAAAAACTTAGAGAAGATTCTCTAAAATTACTAAACCTGCAAGATAATCACATCCAATTTACTATGGAAGTAGAAAGAGACAACACCCTACCCTTTCTGGACCTCAAGATAACTAGAAATCGTCACGGTGTAGATTTTGGAATATACAGGAAGCCCACACACATAGATAATTACATAAAGAAAAATGAATACAACCCAGTTTCACATCAACTAGCTGCCTTTAGAAGTCTAATTCACCGGCTATACAACGTCCCACTGAGTAAGGATGAATTTTTGAAAGAACAACAACACATAAAAGACATAGCAGTATTAAATGGATTCAACCCAGCCATCATAAGGAATATGATGAAGAGGAAAGAAAAACTGAAGATAAGATCAAAAAATACCACTCTCACACCACTTAATAACACAAATTGGCAATATAGAAAATTCACCTACCATCCATGGGCTTTTAGAAAATTTGAACGAATCTTCAAAAGACTAAACTTAAAACTAGCACCCCAAAACAAATTCAGTCTGAGGAACCTACTAAATAAACCACTGAAAAATACAATCCCCAACAATTTGAAATCAGGAATTTATCAGATTAATTGTGAAACCTGTGAAAAAAGCTACATAGGAAAAACTAAGAGAAACATGTTAACCAGGCAAAAAGAACACCAGAGGAACATTAAGTTGAAACAAAAAGAAAAATCTGCAGTTTCACACCATTTTTGGACAGAAAATTGGCCACAACATTAAACTGTTAAAATCTTTAAGTACACCCATAGAATTGGATATTTGGGAAAAAATTTTCATAAACAAAAACCGTGATAAAGTTATAAATTTTGAAATCCCGGCATTAAATGAAGTATTAAAACTTAGTGCCACTAACACCAGATGGCAGAGTGATCGGAGCTCCGTAGCAGTGGAAGAAGAGGGAGGTTCATTTAGTCACCAAACAGCTGATGATGAGATCGAATGATCTTGAAAACGTTTCAATTATACAACAACAAGTAAGTGAAGACTGAGTGTAAACTAGTGACTCATAAATTCAAACTTAAATATATAGATGAATTATAATGAATAATTATATAACAAATGTATGTATATATTCAGTTTAGTTTAATCTTGTAATATTAATGTAACCTATGAACAAATTTATGTATACCCATTGTATTGTAGAATCTGACAATGTCTGAAATTTGTATGAAGTCTATAGACAATAAACATTATACTTACAGATTCCACATTGTTGTATGGCTGGAAATAGAGACGTGAAGAAGTAAGTAATACACGGCCAGGATTCACCACAAGAGGTGTTATCTTGCTACCCTGAGATTCCATTATTACCTTCTCATACAGATCTTCAAGCCAGAGTGTGTCAAAGCTTACACGGCTCTGTCGTGAATGAACAATCGTTGCAATCTACAAACAAAACAGCTTCTGTTAACTGAGATACTGTTGCTGGAACTGGATCAGTTTATTTACTCTGTGAAGATTAACTATGTATAAGGAGGTGTAAATATCTCTTATGAATAGAGAAAACCCCAAAGCAAATCTTATTGGAGCAAAGAACCTTCCAAATTGTACCCCAGGTGGAGTAGAGGCACAACCAATCCCAGAATTTTAAATGGAATCTCATCAATAAACCAAAAAACTTTTAAGAAAACATTTTCCCGCATCTTTATATGCAATGGAAACAGTGATAGTAAAATATTTAACAATTAAATGCCCCATGCTGGTTTAAAATTATACAAGGGGATGTTGTAAAGTTTTAATTATCACTCGATATGTTTCATTGTCATCACTGATTTCTTGGGACAAAATATTGGTAGTGTCAGTGATTTGAGTCCTTTTGTTTTTTTACAGTGACAGAAGTGACTGAGGTGTAAGATGGAGAAAATAGAGGCTCGTAGTGTGATCAAGTTCCTGTATTTGAAGGACAAAATTGCTCTGGAAATCCTTGATGATATGACGGCTGTTTATGGAAATGATTGCCCATCGTCACATGTCCCTGACAGATGAGCCAAGAGCTGGTAGACCGTCAATGACAGACGATGCTGTCACAGTGAAGAAAGTGGAATGTTTAACACAGATGTTGATGCTGTTGGGACAGGATGAAGATGATCTTTTTGATCAAATGGTAACCATGGATGAATCCTGGATCTATCAGTATGATCCAGAGACAAAAACCATGAGCATGGAATGGGAACATGCTGATTACCCCGTCCCAAAAAAGGCAAAGGTGTAAAAGTCAGTTAGGAAGGTCATGCTTTCAGTTTTCTGGGGCAGTTGTGAAGTCATCCTTAAAGATTATCTTGCCAAGGGTCAAGATACTACTGCAATCTTCTGGACAAGTTATGAGCAGCTCTGATTAAGAAATGATGCGGTATGCTCTCCAAAGGTGTTCGTCTTCTGGTTGACAATGCACCAGCTCATTCAACTCAAGTTGCAGTTGACAAAACAAGGGAATGTCGCTTTGAGACCTTACAGCATCCGCCTTATTCACCCGATTTCGCACCAAGTGACTTGCTTGTTCCCAGAAATGAAGAATCCGTTGCATAGTCACCAATTTGACAACACAAATGACGTCATTAATGAAGTGGAAGAGTAGTTTAAAGCGAATTCTGCAGACTTCTACAATCAAGGTATTTGGAAGGTCAAGAAATGCTGGGAAAAATGTATAAATCTGGATGCTGACTGTGTAGAGAAGAACTAACAAGCACATATCAACATAAACTCTCTATCACATTTTTTAAAGGTTATAATTAAAACTTTACGACACCCCCTCGTATGTTCTTTCCATGTAATCTCCAGCAATAACTGAATGTTGGCAGAGCAAAGTACTGAACATTTGAACTGTCAATAATACATGGAAATAATTTGTGTGATTAAAAAGTTATTACAAATAAGTAACAATAGAGCAGTCTACATCTTTGTGTGTTAAGATTTTGTTGACTTTACCAATTATACAAATTCCTTCCGAGTGGCGAGGACATCACATGCAATCCCAGTAAATTCAAAATATACATTTGATCTCTTATGTTAATATGTATTTTAATGACACACTTTTAAGAATTAATTTTGACAATTACCGTTATAAAGGGTAGTTTAGGGTGCCATATTCTTGGAAGACTTTACAGGCTCTCTGCATTATGTGACAGTCACTGGAGAAGTGTTGCGAGCAGAGCTTTCTTATCTCACAATCTTACAATCTCTTTGTTGTATCATTAAACAAAATGGCACTTAAACACTATAGTCCAATTTTCAGATCATAGCGATGGTTAATAAATTTAAAGCTTGGGTTTGATGTTAGATAAACATTATAGATCGGTAAGAGTGGCTAGCATGCTTTAATTTGTATAAGAGTACTCACTCAGACTTAGATGTTCAAATTTTTCCTCCGTAAACCAGTCTTTCAACCACCATCGTGGTCATCTTCAGCGGTTGAAAGACTGGTTTACGGAAGAAAAATTTGAACATCTAAGTCTGAGTGAGTACTCTTATACCAATTAAAGCATGCCAGCCACTCGTGATTAATATAAAAGATGTCTCACTTTAAATGCTTTGACAATTCTCTATATAATAGGTCAGTTTCTGCAGAAAATAAACTAAAGAAACCCATGACAATTTGCAACAATCACTAAACAAATTAACAAACTGGGTTTTATCATGTGGAACTGCTGACTATGACCTGAAAACTGGAGTGTGGTGTGTGGTATAAGAGATTTGCTGCTTGTTACCACTTTCCTGTCGACTCTCACTCATGGGTCGTGAGTGTTTTAGCACAAAAGTGAATCAAGAAGATACTGACACACTGCTTCACTCACAATGTTTTTTCACAGGACATGTTTCAAGAGCTTTTGCTCTTATCATCAGCTGGAACTCGACTAGTACACATTGTAGTGGTTTCCTCTTTCTCCATATCATCGATAGATGGCATAATGTACTTGTCAGAAATAGAAGAACTTTCACAACTTACAGAAATTTGTATCAATCAGAATTTTTTCAGCTTTAATGGACAGATCTATAAACAAAAATTGGGCCTAGCTATGGGCAACCCATTGTCTCCCTTCTTAGCAGATTTATCTATGAGTGCTTTTGAAACACATATCACAAAAACTTTTCCAAGTTATTTCAAAGTTTGGTGTCGTTATGTTGACAACATTTTTGCAATAGTACCTAAAAAACTCATACAAGATGGTCTTAGACTTTTGAATATACAAAATCCAGCTATAAAATTTACATTGGAAACAGAAAAGGATGGTGTGCTCCCCTTTTTGGACATCAAGATCAAAAACGTGAACAACAAACTCACTTTTGGTATTTACAGGAAACTGACACACACAGATTAATTATATAAAGAACAACAGTTTCAACCCAAAACAACACCAACATGCCATTTTCAACAGTTTAATCTTTCGGATGATCAACTTTCCACTAAACAGAGAAGATTATCAAGAGGAATACCTACACATAAAAAAAGTAGCTATATCCAACGGTTTCAGCCCAAATTTAGTGGACAAAACAGTTAACAAACTCAACAAGGCTAAGAAAATAAAAGAAACCACCACATTAGAACCTACAGGAGCAAAAGAGAAAAACAATTTTTAAAAAATTTACCTTCCATCCATCAGCCCATAATAAATTGCAAAAAATGTTCTCAAAACACAACATAATTCTTGCATATTTGAGTTTGATTTATGAGTCACTATGTTTACACTCAAACTTCACTTACTTGTTGTCGTATAACTGAAACGTTTTCAAGATCATTCGATCTCATCCTCAGCTGTTTGGTGACTAACTGAACCTTCCTCTTCTTCCACTACTACGGAGCTCCGATCACTCTGCCATCTGGTGTTAGGGGCACCAAGTTTTAATACTTCATTTAATGCCGAGATTTCAAAATTTATAACTTTATCACGGTTTTTGTTTATGAATATTTTTTCCCAAATATCCAATTCTATGGGTGTACTTAAAGATTTTAACAGTTTAATGTTGCGGCCAATGTTGTGGTTTTCTGTCCAAAAATGGTGTGAAACTGCAGATTTTTCTGTTTGTTTCACACCATTTTTGGACAGAAAACCACAACATTGGCCACAACATTAAACTGAGTACACCCATAGAATTGGATATTTGGGAAAAAATATTCATAAACAAAAACCGCGATAAAGTTATAAATTTTGAAATCTCGGCATTAAATGAAGTATTAAAACTTAGTGCCCCTAACACCAGATGGCAGAGTGATCGAAGCTCCGTAGTAGTGGAAGAAGAGGAAGGTTCATTTAGTCACCAAACAGCTGAGGATGAGATCGAATGATCTTGAAAACGTTTCAATTATACAACAAGTGAAGTTTGAGTGTAAATATAGTGACTCATAAATCAAACTCAAATAAGAAGAATACTGCACTGTTAATAATGCTTCTGCTTTTAATATTTATAATTCTTGCACCTCAAAATAGATTTAATATCAGAAAATTGTTAAAAGCCCCCTCCCCCCCAAATTCAATTACTACCAAAGAAAAACCAGGAATCTATGAGATCAAATGTGAAACTTGCCCTAAAATTTATATAGGAAAAACAAAAAGAAACATTGACATTAGAACTAAAGAACATATAAGAAATATTAAAAAGGTGAAACAGAAAAATCAGCAGTGGCTTTTCATTTTTTGAATACTAGACATGACATCAACTTGGAAACATCTCTAATAAAATACATTAATCACCCCATAGACCTTTCCGTATGGGAAAAGGTCTTCATTAACAAAAATTGTCATAGAGTCATGAATTTTGAAACTCCACCACCGGACATCTTTGACAAGTACATCATGCCATCTATCAACAATACAGAGAAAGAGGAAACCATTACAACTTGCACTAATCGAGTACCAGCTCAAGATAAAAGCAAAAGCTCTTGAAACATGTCCTGTGAAAAAACAGTGTGAGTGAAGCAGTGTGTCAATATCTTCTCCATTCACTTTTGTGCTAAGTTATGCTTCACTGTCTCTACGCTTCTTTCAATTTTAATGTATATCTGGTGAATTGTTAACAATTTCTGTGTAAAATGCAATGATTGCTATATGTTAGAGCTGCTTTTGTTAACATTTCAAGCACTTAACTGACACATTTAGTTTATCAAAGTTTATTTTAGTGTCCATTTGAATTAACTTTAAAGAGAGTCGATTAATGACACTAAACAACACTTACTTTTAAATTTTTCCGGTACATGTTTCAGAGGCTTTGCCTCTATCCTCAGCCGGCCATCGACTAGTTCTCACTGGTGTAGTTGACGATATCGTCAAAACATGTACCAGAAAAATTTAAAAGTAAGTGTTGTTTAGTGTCATTAATCGACTCTCTTTAAAGTTAATTTATCATAACACTGTTTTCAACACTTCCAAGAAAGGAATTGTCCATTTGAAATTTCGTGTAGATTCACAATAACCTTACAATGGGAGTGCACATTGTTAACAATTTGGAACACTGTGATTTAATCAGTTTTCCAAATGCAAGTTAGCCAATGTAAACATTTTCTAAATGCAGATACAATTCATTCATTTCTTAATGCTGTCATTCAAGTTGTCTGCTGTTTAACTTCTGAAGCCTTGAGTTGCATACCCTGAAACCAGAGATGATTCAACTAAAAGTAACACACACACACACACACACACACACACACACACACACACACACACACACACACACACACACACACACACACACACACACACACACACACACACACACACACACACACACACACACACACACACACACACACACACACACACACACACACACACACACACACACACACACACACACACACACACACACACACACACACACACACACACACACACACACACACACACACACACACACACACACACACACACACACACACACACACACACACACACACACACACACACACACACACACACACACACACACACACACACACACACACACACACACACACACACACACACACACACACACACACACACACACACACACACACACACACACACACACACACACACACACACACACACACACACACACACACACACACACACACACACACACACACACACACACACACACACACACACACACACACACACACACACACACACACACACACACACACACACACACACACACACACACACACACACACACACACACACACACACACACACACACACACACACACACACACACACACACACACACACACACACACACACACACACACACACACACACACACACACACACACACACACACACACACACACACACACACACACACACACACACACACACACACACACACACACACACACACACACACACACACACACACACACACACACACACACACACACACACACACACACACACACACACACACACACACACACACACACACACACACACACACACACACACACACACACACACACACACACACACACACACACACACACACACACACACACACACACACACACACACACACACACACACACACACACACACACACACACACACACACACACACACACACACACACACACACACACACACACACACACACACACACACACACACACACACACACACACACACACACACACACACACACACACACACACACACACACACACACACACACACACACACACACACACACACACACACACACACACACACACACACACACACACACACACACACACACACACACACACACACACACACACACACACACACACACACACACACACACACACACACACACACACACACACACACACACACACACACACACACACACACACACACACACACACACACACACACACACACACACACACACACACACACACACACACACACACACACACACACACACACACACACACACACACACACACACACACACACACACACACACACACACACACACACACACACACACACACACACACACACACACACACACACACACACACACACACACACACACACACACACACACACACACACACACACACACACACACACACACACACACACACACACACACACACACACACACACACACACACACACACACACACACACACACACACACACACACACACACACACACACACACACACACACACACACACACACACACACACACACACACACACACACACACACACACACACACACACACACACACACACACACACACACACACACACACACACACACACACACACACACACACACACACACACACACACACACACACACACACACACACACACACACACACACACACACACACACACACACACACACACACACACACACACACACACACACACACACACACACACACACACACACACACACACACACACACACACACACACACACACACACACACACACACACACACACACACACACACACACACACACACACACACACACACACACACACACACACACACACACACACACACACACACACACACACACACACACACACACACACACACACACACACACACACACACACACACACACACACACACACACACACACACACACACACACACACACACACACACACACACACACACACACACACACACACACACACACACACACACACACACACACACACACACACACACACACACACACACACACACACACACACACACACACACACACACACACACACACACACACACACACACACACACACACACACACACACACACACACACACACACACACACACACACACACACACACACACACACACACACACACACACACACACACACACACACACACACACACACACACACACACACACACACACACACACACACACACACACACACACACACACACACACACACACACACACACACACACACACACACACACACACACACACACACACACACACACACACACACACACACACACACACACACACACACACACACACACACACACACACACACACACACACACACACACACACACACACACACACACACACACACACACACACACACACACACACACACACACACACACACACACACACACACACACACACACACACACACACACACACACACACACACACACACACACACACACACACACACACACACACACACACACACACACACACACACACACACACACACACACACACACACACACACACACACACACACACACACACACACACACACACACACACACACACACACACACACACACACACACACACACACACACACACACACACACACACACACACACACACACACACACACACACACACACACACACACACACACACACACACACACACACACACACACACACACACACACACACACACACACACACACACACACACACACACACACACACACACACACACACACACACACACACACACACACACACACACACACACACACACACACACACACACACACACACACACACACACACACACACACACACACACACACACACACACACACACACACACACACACACACACACACACACACACACACACACACACACACACACACACACACACACACACACACACACACACACACACACACACACACACACACACACACACACACACACACACACACACACACACACACACACACACACACACACACACACACACACACACACACACACACACACACACACACACACACACACACACACACACACACACACACACACACACACACACACACACACACACACACACACACACACACACACACACACACACACACACACACACACACACACACACACACACACACACACACACACACACACACACACACACACACACACACACACACACACACACACACACACACACACACACACACACACACACACACACACACACACACACACACACACACACACACACACACACACACACACACACACACACACACACACACACACACACACACACACACACACACACACACACACACACACACACACACACACACACACACACACACACACACACACACACACACACACACACACACACACACACACACACACACACACACACACACACACACACACACACACACACACACACACACACACACACACACACACACACACACACACCACACACACACACACCACACACACACACACACACACACACACACACACACCACACACACACACACACACCACACACACACACACACACACACACACACACACACACACACACACACACACACACCACACACACCACACACACACACACACACACACACACACACACACACACACACACACACACACACATTAGTAAAAAAAAGTGGACTATACCATGCTATTCTGCTCTGCAGCTGGGAGGGTTGAGGCTCTGTACAGTTGGCAGATCTGTGGCAGACAGTCCGAAGCTCGCGCATAGTTCAGAAGAAACAAAAATGTATGCCTTTCCTGTTGACAGAGACATTGTTATTTCACTTTACAAACTCAGGACACACAAGGTATAGTGGTAATTTATCTTACAGATACCAAACCAAAGAAACCCAATAAATTTTCCAAAACACCAAAATCAGAAAACCGACATTACTTATGAGACAACCTATTTAAACTGCTGCACAGACAAAACTGAAACAAATGACAGTGCACCAGGTGACAATATATTGAGACATGAACTTCTTTGCTGCGTCTTAAACCAATGAACAAGATATTCCCTTCCTGAGAGCAAAGTAAAGGGCTGTGATTGTTATTTAGACTTACAGTTTGGTAAAAGATTATAAATTCATATATGTATTTGATAATTTAAGGTTTTTGCATCTTCATTCTTCAGAAACATAAAATCACAAAATGGCTTCATTTTGCCTTTAGCAGGCAACATTACATTACATCTCTGCTATTATTTCATGCAGGAAAACATAGCACAATAATGAATGATGTGATTGCTTGACATCGCTCTCTAGTACTGCATATTTTGTTGAGAGGTTGATATATAACTTTGGACTGTGGACCACATTAATAAATATATTCATAAGTAATCACATAACAAGAGTACATAATGAAATTACCATAAGCAAAAATCTTTACAAAGTTTGTATCACAAAAGAAGAAAAATCTATCCTAGGCCATTAAACTACATACAAAAACAGGCAATTGTAATATATAAAATTAGTCTATCTTATTGCGGTAAGCACAAAGCAAATTCACATATATAAAGCTAAACAATGGAAGAAGGCATACTCTGAACTTACTGCTCTGAATGTATATGGTGCTAAAACATTTCCTGCTAACATTTCCACATACTGCTTGCATGTCACAGAAACAACATTGTCATTTGGCGAGATCCTACAACAAACAAAATTAAACACATTGTTTGGGTGACATCACTATTGTTGTCCACTTCCTAAAATTAAAACATCTGTTAGTACCACACTAGCCGTATATAGGTTAAGGTTTTGGATAGAGTCAGACTGAAAAATTCAATGCCATGGCCAGAATTAGAATCATGGAACTCACAATTTCTGTCAGGTTGCTCTTAACAATTGAGCTACAGTTAGTCAACATACTGACTGACATTAAACTCTCCAACTGACTCGTATTTTTCTGGCAAACCACTAGGGGTTCTCATATACAAGATACATAAAGAGAGAAACTTAGGTATTCATTAAAACATGCATTTAAACTAAATACAGGTGTAATCGTAAAAACTATTTGTAGTTGGTTTATTGACACTCGTCACATACTTTTTTATATTATTGAGAGACTAGTTTCAAAGGCCATTGCCTCCATTTTCAACGTCTCTCCAACTAGCATCTGTTGTCTGCTCTCCTCTCTCTGGTGGTGGAACTATGAACTTCTTTGTCAAATTACCTACTGGTGGGATTTCAAAGTTCATTACGCGATCCTTATTTTTCCATATGAATATGTTCTCCCATCTTGTTACTTTATTTTGGTTTATCACTTCTTTTAATAATTTTGGATTTGGATCAATGTCATGATTTTTGTTCCAAAACTAAAAGGCTGCTGTTGACTTATCTTCTTGTTTCATTTTGATGTTTCTAAAGTGTTCTTTGACTCTGGCTTATAGATTCCTTTGAGTTTGATCTATGTAGCATTTTTCACAATTTCTACATAGCTCAAATTAAAAGAAATGTAAAAACCAGAGTCAAAGAGCACTTTAGAAACATCAAAATGAAACAAGAAGAAAAGTCAACAGTAGCTTTTCATTTCTGGAATGAAAATCATGATATTGATCCCGATCCAAAATTATTAAAAGTGATAAACCAAAATAAACTAACAACACGGGAGAACATATTCATATGGAAAAATAAGGATCGCGTAATGAACTTTGAAATCCCACCAGTAGATAATTTGACAAAGAAGTTCATAGTTCCAACACCAGAGAGAGGAGAACAGACAACTGATGCTAGTTGGCGAGGGGTTGAAAATGGAGGCGAATGCCTTTGAAACTAGTCTCTCAATAATATAAAAAAAGTAAGTGACGAGTGTCAATAAACCAACTACAAATAGCTTTTATGATTAATTTTGATGTCACTGTTACTAAATTCCTCTAAACATACATAAATACAGGTGTGTTCAAAAAGAAACCAAACTTTTGTTCTATCAGCTCTACTGCTTACTGTACAACATTTTAAGTAGTGTCCCCTCTGCTGACAATATACCATTCCCACAATTTATTCTATTTTTGGAACGCCTCCTAGAACACATTTTGTAGGATGACGCACAGGTCTCTCATCATACTGTCCTGAATCTCCTCTATGGTTTTAAAACAACATACAGTCAACATGTTGTTCAGTTTGAGAAACAAGAAAAAGTCTGCTGCGGCTAGCTCCAGAAAATATGGTGGGTGGTGCACAAGAGGAATGTGGTGTTTTGCTAGGTACCTGCTGACAAGGAGTGACGCGTTAGCTGGCACACTGTCATGATGCAACATTTAACTCTGGTTTTCCCACAATTCAGACCTCTTCCTGTACCCAGTATCCCTCAGGGACACTAGGATTCCCTGGTAGACTTTCTTGTTTACCACCTGACCACTTGACACAAATTAATGATGGATAATGCCTTTGTAATTATAACAGCACAACCAATATCCCCTCAAACTCTGACCGACTCATGGTGTTGTTTCTGGACGAGGTGACCCTTTGCCCACTACCGCAATAACTCCATCTTCGTTTCAGCATCATAGCCACACACCCATGTCACATCACCTCTTATGATGTTCTTAAAGATTTCATTGTCATTAGCAGAGGTAAGCAGTTCCTTGTTTCTGATCTTCAGTCAACAAATACAATACATATTTTGCAGCGACAAAATGCATCTCAAGTTTTCACCTTGCATTGATGTTCACCTCATCAGCATTTTCCCAAACAGTTAAATAACGATTTCTGCCAATCACAGCATGAACTCTACCCACATGGCCATCATCTGTTGCTGTGGAAGGACGTCTAGACTTGGAATTGCCACAGATCTGCCCTGTTGAAAATATTTAAACCTCTCATAGCACTATGTGCGACTCATACATCCACCCTGTATGCTTGGCTAAGCATTCATAATGTCTCTGTGAAAGTTTTGCCAAGTTTATAGCAAAATTTCAGATACATGTTCAAGCTCTTTCATTGTTACTTTGTCACTAATCTGACGAGCAGGCTGCACACATGTGGTTTGCTTGCTAATTGTCCGAGCGAAACTTGGCAAATGGCAGTTCGTCTAAACTTTCCGCTAGGTATGCTCTGTAGTGGCAGTGGTTGGCGTACTATTTCAAACATTCAGTTTCATTTTGAACATACCTTGTACAATGCAAGTTTTTTTCCTCCAAAAGGACTAACACTTACAAATAAGCAGGGAAATGGAAAGTAATGAAGTCAATCTTTGCCCTATAAAAACATTCATTTGCAAATACGTAAAATATGAAGGTAACTACAGTGAAGCAACAAATACTATACAAATAAAATAATTTGTAACATAAAACTTCACTTACCTAAAAGAAAATAATAATCTTTATTGTCTGTAAACTTGTGGGTTACAAGCGTTAGACATTGTCACATTCTAAAGTATGTACATGGGAATTTAGCTTTGTTTGAGTTTCCATTTACATTAAACTTTACAATTACTGCGTTACATAATTAGTACAACTATTGCATACTGAGTTATTTTAGCTAACATATTCCTAATACTAGTAAGTATACATTAACAACAGCAGTATAAAAGTAATAATATAATACAATTCTAATTCCCTTGGAATTTACAAAGATAATTACAACAAAAATATAAGACAATTATAATTCACTTAGGCTGTATAAACATTTCTCTATAAGGTATTTTTTCAAGGGATTTTTAAATATATTGCTTTGTGCTGATTTAATATATGGAGGAAGTTTATTAATTGATGAGTATCCAATTTTGTAAAATCTTATTCACATCATCAGCTCCAACACCCTCGTTGTCAGTGCTACAATCACTAGTTGTCACTATGTTCTTGTCAGTACTACCAAAATATGAAAATTAAAAACAACTGCCAGTATTTCAAGATTCATTACATGATGTTTATTTTTTTAAATAAATAATTTGTCTCAAACCATTAAATCTATCGGAGCATTTAATTGTTTTAATAATTTAACTTCTGGATTTATTTCATGGTTAAATGATAAAAAATGATCTGCTACAGCCGATTTATCAGACTGCTAAATAAATAAATAAGTATAAACAAACTGATAAATCAGCTGTAGCAGATCATTTTTTGTCACTTAACCATGAAATAAATCCAGAAGTTAAATTATTAAAACAATTAAATGGTCCGATAGATTTAATGGTTTCAGAAAAATTATTTATTTTAAAAAATAAACATTGTGTGACAAATTTTGAAATACCGGCATTGATTCTGTTTTTAAGTTTATTACATTTTCAGATTTTGGTAGTACTAGCAAAAACATAGTGACATCTAGTGATTGTTATCACTGACAACGAGGTTGTTGGAGCTGATGTGAATAAAATTTCACGAAACTGCAATCATCAATTGCAGTTCAGAAAATGTTCATTATTTTCTTTTAGTTAAGTGAAGTTTGGTTACAAATTATTATATTTGTATAGTATTCATTTGCTACTTTAACCAAAGGCTCATTGAGACATATGAAATACTCACTTTGTTTTTAAACTTGCGTTCCATTCTGTAATCTCCAGGCATTCCTTTAAAGGAATTTTGATAAGTGGTTTGTTGATATCTTTTGGATCAAAGACTATAGACTTTGAACACATTTTCAGTCGTCCAATTTCCTTCAATCTTTCAAATGTATTCTCTGTTACATTTGGTGGGAAAATATAGGCACTAAAGTCTTCAAAATAGATTTCTCCTGGTTCCAGCAGGAGCAATGAAAACCTAACACAACAAACATTGGATTACAACAAAGTATTCAAAATAATTTTAGTTAATTGATGGAAATTAGTAATTTCCTCATACTAGCCGTATATAGACTAAGGTTTTTCATAGATTTGAGTCAACATTAAAAATTCAATGCCATGGCCAGGATTTGAACCATGGATCTCCTGGTTTCCGTCCAGTCACTCTAACCCATTGAAAAAATAATTAGTTAATAATTACATTAGCTGGCCATGGTAGCTCAATGGGTTAGAGCGACTGGACGGAAACCAGGAGATCCATTGTTCAAATGCCGGCCATGGCACTGAATTTTTAATGTTGACTCAATCTATCTATTCAAAATAAGTTACATTTTATCTTAAACCAAATTTGTTAGGAAATGACACACTCAGACAAGCAGGAGCTAGATCTGAACTATGCCAAGCTGCCAATATCAGAGCAAGAAATCAATATCTAGGCATAGACATAGGCACTAGAAAGAAAGAACACTTCAGGCACTTAAGATACAAAAATATTGATAAGTCCGCAATAGCAGCTCATTTCTGGTCTGAAAATCATGAAATTGAAGATAGCACAGAATTACTAAAATACGTACAAAAACATAGTGAACTCGTCATATGGGAGAGGATATACATAGAAAAACATAAAAACCAACTAATGAACTTTGAAATCCCGCTAGAAGAGAATCCCACATTTCAGTTCATCACTAAATCAACAGATGGCAGCAACAACCCCAGAATTACCCACACCGCTGGATCTAGCATCAGTCGCACAAGAGCCGTAGATGCAAGCGAAGATTTGCGAAACATGTCCTCAAAATAGGTACGAAAGTGAAGCAGATGTGTTAAAAAATGCGACTCATCTAAAATTTAATAATATCTATCTGTTAAATATTCAAAACTGTCATTCAAAAAAAAAAAAAAAAAAAAAAAAAACCCTATTGTGTTACACATGACTATCTCTATCCATTCTTTAACAATTACTTTTGTTTCCTTTATTATTTAATCGAGACAAACATATTTTGTGAAAATGCTTTTATGCATATTTCCTTTCAATACAAATGGAGTACAGTGAATTTAAGTGATAGTCGGATGTTTTAAAGCTGGTCACATTCCAATGATAGCTTCTGTCCTTATTTGTGTACATTATACTTTAATGCAAGTTGTTAATATCAATATTTCTACAATTTTCTTTTTTGATAGTGCTACCACTCACCTGTAGTAAGTAGAGAAAGTCTTAAATTTAATCAGAGACATATGACGTCCACCGAATCCAAATGAACAATATTTTTAGCAAGAAAACAAAAGTGTTTGTAACAGATATGATCTACCAAGGAGGTGGTACAAATATTTTCAAGAAAATGTACCTATTCCAGAATATCATTTACACCATTTTCAATTTTTCTTTTCTTTTCAAATATGGCGACAGGTTTGTACTCCTTAAAAAAAATCTAGAAAAGGTACAAAAATTTTTTCAATTCATTGTAAAACTGTGTAACTGTTAATGTTTAACAAGACACATGGCTTAGATGTATGGGGTGGGACAAAAAGAGAGCGCGTAAACAACTCTACCTTTTTATAAATATTAAAATATTTGGGAAAAAATATTCATAAACAAAAACTGTGATAAAGTTATAAATTTTGAAATCCCGGCATTAAATGAAGTATTAAAACTTAGTGCCCCTAACACCAGATGGCAGAGTGATCGGAGCTCCGTAGTAGTGGAAGAAGAGGAAGGTTCAGTTAGTCACCAAACAGCTGAGGATGAGATCGAATGATCTTGAAAACGTTTCAGTTATACGACAACAAGTAAGTGAAGTTTGAGTGTAAACATAGTGACTCATAAATCAAACTCAAACTCTACCTTTGTCTCTCTTTGTTTTTTGTCACTTTCCAATAAAACAGGAACTTTTGGTCCAGGATTAGTTATTCAATTCAATTAATTATGCCTGATAATTATATATACTCCTGGACAGTAAAAGGTATATTTGTAAAAGTGAAAATGTATATTTTATGTAAAATATTATAACGTAAACCTGGGCAGATATATGAGAGAAACTTTGCACTCTTGGGCGACAGCCTAGAAAGGGCGCATGTTAGACAATAGATTGGTATGGCAGCTATTTGAGGTATCATTAGACAGGTCGACATACTGCTAATTTTTCCTCATGATGCCATGTTTGAGTATATAAGAGGGTAGAAGCCATCCACCTAGCCCCATTCCAGTCAAGTATAGTCTGTGCATTTCGTCTGATGTCTCCAGTGACTTATTCTTTCACAATGCGCCACATCAAGTTCTAGTGTAGAATGTCACTGCCAATGAAAGTGCAGTTATTTGAAGATGCCCGGGTTCCATACAAGTGTTAAGAAACGATTAAAGCAGTTTGGAAAATATCGGACGTTTGTTGGTTGTCTCGACCTTAACCCCTGAGAACCCAAAGAGTTCATGCAGAAGACAGCAGTCAGAGGCAACGGCAAAGCATGCAGTGGACGACGTGGAGACTGAGGAAGGAGTCCCGACATCGAACCCACGTACGTGTAGCCGTGAGGCGGTGAGAAAGTACTGCTGCATCAAAGGGCACTGTGTTTATTTGTAAGCTCATTTTTCTTTTACCATGATTAAGTTTGTATCACCAAGCGGGATGGCTCAGCCAGTTTCATCTGTGGCCTGGTTTTTTATTTCTTCTTCTTCTTCTTCTTCTTCTTCTTCTTCTTCTTTTTTTTTTTTTTTTTTTTTTTTTTTTTTTTTTTTTTTTTTTTTGTAATTTACGTCCTCCAATGTTAAGTCATACCGGACGATGAATGGAATGGATGAAATGATGCTCAAATGAGTCCGGGGTCCATGGAGCTTAGTTACCCGACATTCGTCTTAGAGGATAAGGGAAAACCCCGGAAAAAACCTTATCCAGGTAACTCACCCTGTCTGAGATTCGAACTCGGGACCCCTTGAACGTGAGACAGACATGCTACCACCACGCTACCAAGGCAGGAAGGCCTGGGTTTGATTCCCGTGGCTGACCTACCTGACCCATGGGTTTTTAGGGACTTCCCGGGTCACCAGGCAAATGCTAGATAGGTTAATTACATCCCCCAAAATTCCTGTCTCTCCATTTCATCTCCATTATCATTTCACATCATCTCTCATCTGGTGATCTCTTTGAGGGTAGAAGTGTAAGCCGGTGTTTTGGCACTGTCGTGATTCTTTGGGACAGCTGCCCTCTGTCTCTGTACACTTGGGACTTAGGTACAATAAACCACAGGTTTCAGTGCAGAATCGCCTCCATAGTAATCCTAATCCTAAGTTTGTATTTCATTACTTGAAGAGACAAACCCTTTAACTGCCCATGGTCCAATGCGCTAGACCATACAGAAGACCAACCAAAATCCGGCCTTTTTATGCTAGAGATACAAGAAATGTAATCACAATAAGTCTGTAACAGGTAAAGTTACAAAACTACGAAGCCAAGCGGTGAAAATCATGAAAGCATTCTTAATAATACTCCATTGAGTAATTCATTAAAAGACTCAGCTTCAATTTACTCGAGAAGAACAAAAACCACAACCAACTAAAGGGGCACTGGGGGAATATGAAAACACAGGACAAACATGCAAGGCCACTGTTTCTTTTTGAAAGAACAATTAATCTTGGGGAGCCAGAGGTAGACATACAACAATACCTTGACAGGCCAGTTAACTATCCAGATGTTTTACATCGCTAATCAGGGGGGGGGACACACCCACACCTGTCACAGCCCTCAAGTCCTTACGCCAACCTAAGGCCAAGGCGGCCCAGGGGAAAGAGGGTTCCCCACGAGTGGCACAGGCTCACACCTGCAATTGACAGGCAGGCCACCTGGCGAGTGCACACTCTTGAAACTCGACCAAGCAGATACATGGACTACGAGAAGGCTCACATGCTTTAACGATGCCGTAAGCCAGATAATATCAACTAACCACTATAGGCAATGCCAATAATGCAAATTATATATACATTCAGGTATATATTTTTGTTGTTGTAATTTACATCCTGCAACGAGAACAAACGATGAATGAAATGGGGGAAATGATGCTCAAATGAGCCCAGGGTCTACAGAGCTTAGAATTATCTGACATTCATCTTTTAGGACAAGGGAAAATCCCAGAAAAACCTTATCCAGGTAACTCACCTTGACCAAGATTTGTACTTGGTACCTCTTGAACGTGAGGCTGACACGCTACCATCTACGCTACCGAGGTGGGCATATTCTGGTATAGATTACATAGTTTTAAGGTATATTAGCTTAATCTTAAGATTTCACCAACATGCATGCAAGTAATACTTGTAGTGACAATCAAACCAATAATCTTAAGACACAGCGCTACAGTGTGATGAATTATCCTAAATCCTCCTAACAAATAACACCTGGAATCCTACCAAAAACCACCCAAAATAGGCAGTGGATTAGGCCGGGCTCCATGTCAAGCACCAAAAACCCACTCGGCTGAATCGCACTGTGAGACAGCTATGATTACTTCCTGTGCGGGTGCTCTAGACGGTACTGCAGCACATTTCTCTTTCCCAATCTGGTGGAGCTTTTTTAATGGAGTAGTACCCTTGAGGTGAAGCCCACAAACCCCACTGTGTTCTCCAACTAGAAATATCTCAAACAACAGGTGTTAGTGTAAGAAGCATTCAAAAAGTTTCATATATTTCAAATGTTTCTTGTTATAGAACTCTGGCGAAGACACAGAACACCACAAAACAGAAGTTTTCATAAAATTCATGTGATGATTTTACAGCTGGAATGTTGTGTGTATGAACTGTTTGTAAGAGCAGAAGCACCAATATGTAATAAATGCCATATGCCATGAGAGAGACATCAATAGCAACAGATTATGAATTCCTGTATGATAGCAGGAATGAACAATTTACTTCACAGCAAGAGTAAGAAGGAAAACTGTAGCACCAGGTCTCGAGAAATAATTGTTTGGAGATACCTTTTTTTGTTGTTGTAATTTACGTCCTCCAACGTTAACTCATATTGGACGGTGAATGAAATTGGTGAAATGATGCTCAAATGAGTCTGGGGTTCATGGAGCTTAGAGTTACCTAACATTCGTCTTACAGGATAAGGGAAACCCCCAGAAAAAACCTTATCCAGGTAACTCAGCCTGACCTCGGGACCTGTTGAACGTGAGGCAGACATGCTATCATCTACGCTACCGAGGTGGGCTGTGGAGATACTTCTACCTAAATACAATTACAAAATTCGGGCCAAAGGTTTAACAAGATGTATATCTGGACAACACTTGGTTTGATACAAACAGTTGCTAAATGAAAAATTATTCTGATGAAAATTACACAGTGAGTGTCTCTGATAAAATAGGTGATGCATTATCACAGCTGTTCTGTTTTTTGGAGGATCACCTCTTCTCACTTGCTATACAATGGAAAATGCTCCAACTGATTAACATGGAAACACATAGAATTGGAATTAGATATGGAACAAGATTAGAACCATATTAATTGAAATTCAATTTATGTAAAATTTAATTGCATTTGTCACTCTTAATGTTTGTTTGCATTCAGGAATTATTTCATCATGTACACTGTCTTGTGTACAACTTAATAACAATTGGCTATGAAGCATATTGATATTTCTTATTAATTATTATTATAATTATATATAAATATGAATTATTCCCAATACTTATAGTTAAGCATTAACTATTAGTATAAACCATTATAATAGTATCACACAAAGGGAACAGAATTTAAAAGCAGACACGACCCTCTTTTTAAGAACTTGATTAATGCTTTAATCTACTGTGATCTTCTTATAATGAAAGTCTATGTCGATCAACAAGGAATGAACCAATTTTTTACTATAATTTGTAGAAAAGTGAATAAGAACTTGTACAGAGCAATTTGTTTTGCATTATAACATGTCTTTCATGATTTCTGTTCCAATTACGACTGCTGTTGTTAATTTCCCTTATTGGTGATAATGAATGAAGAAAATCAATTTGCTATTGCTGCAGTGTTGGTTAAAATGTCTTTGAGTAATTTATCAGCGAAAGTTTGTTACTTAGCTTCAAGTGCTGACTTTTGTTTCCAAGATGGTAGACCGTACGTTTGTGTCTCTGTTTATAATGGTTCCCAATATCTCAACCAAAAATAAAGCAACAGAGATTGTGCTTTCTAATATCACTTAAGTGACAGAGGGCTTTAAGCTTCACAATCTAAATATCTTTATACCTCCCGTTACAATTCTTCGATTTTTATAATTTGACATAGCTAGTGGTGACATTCATTTAGATATAAGAAGTCAAATTTGTCTTGGTTAATAAAGTACGTGAATGCAGTCATTTAATTACGAGGTCTGAGGTAACCTAGCTCATTAAATGCTCAAAATAAAATTCACTCATTAAAATTAGTACAATTAAACTGTGATATAACACAAATATACACCCAAAAAACCAGAATTAATTAAGATTTCCCGTCAGAAACATAATTCACGTCTACAACTTTCTCATATCTAATATTGTACCTTTCCTTTTCCATGATGCAGTGACTAACAAACGTGCCACAATACTATGTAGTACAAATGGTGCATTTGCTTCACATCCTCTTCGTTGCTCTAAGGTGTAAGTAATTCCTGAGTTTCTGCCCTGTACCGCAAAATTATCTGATTGAGCATTTGACACTTCTCAATTGTAAATAACCAGAACTACCAACATCGTTTGGAAACATTCACCGCCTAATAGGTACCACAGAGGACATATAACAGAGTAGAATTTTAAATTTCGCCCGTTTAACAGACTTAATACTTATAACACTCGATTGCTTTAATCAAGATATTTCCTTTATAAGCTAAACTGAAGAAGAGACCAATCTATGTCCAAAAGGCCAGCAAACAATTAACTTAAAGTTACATGTAAATATCATTACGTTCTGGGTTTTCAAACATTACACACGATTATTTTTGGAACAGATCGCATTAGAGCATTAGTCCGACCTAAGAAAAGAAAAGAAATAAAAGAAAGTTACTAAATTAGTAAATGGAATGGCTAAATTATTCGTGCCATGGGCCGAAAGTATTACTTCTTTGAATTTTGCTTTACTTTTCAAAGACATTTGGCAAAGGGGATACTGGGAAGCTAGCAGAATTATTTTTAAAAATGTGGAATTAAGGGTATTCTATTAGAGCGGACGCACTCCACGTTAACACTTAGAGATTAAGAGCTTTAACTAATACGAATGGAAATAGGACCAAAGTTCGATAATCGTTTCAACACATAATACGTATTATTATAGCTAATTGATAGAAATTAATCATTTCTTCACACTAGCCGTATATAGTCTAAGGCTTTTGAAGGAATCAACATCAAAAATTCAATGTCGTGGCAGGGGTTTGAACCACGGATCTACTGGTTTCTGTCAAATTGTTCTAAACCACTGAGCTACAATGGTTAACGTACCGTCCAGACATTAAATTCTCCATTTGACTCACATATTTCCCAGTAAACCACTAGGATCTCTCGCATTCGAGATACATCGCTTGTGGCGACTTCCTATTCTAAGTGATTGAGTCCCTGGCTTCACTATTTAGCTCTCACTATTTTAATTAATTGATGGAAATTAATCATTTCTTTACACTAGCCGTATATAAGCTAAGTTCTTTGATAGAGCCAACATTAAAATTCAATGCCATGGCCTATACAGTCCCGGCCTCGCACCAGCCGGTCAGACAACATGACCCAGCGAGTGGAGAACGGTGTTTTAGAAGATCCCCGAATGAGCATTTTCAGATCTTGTGCACAGATCGCACAGAAATGCCCATTTTGGAGAATATGTAGCAAATGTCTTGGTTTGTTGTCACATGATGTTCTTGCTACATTGAACTATCGTACCCAGGAACCCACATTAGACACATCCATGGTACCATCACCATATGCCTCACTAAATTGTCTTAGTTTGCTGTCACACGATGTTCTGTCTTCATTGAACTGTCACACCGAGGAACGAACATTAGATACATCCATGGCACCATCACCACATGCCTCATTAATCTATCTTGGCTTATTGTCACACGATGTTCTGTCTTCATTGAATTGTCACACCGAGGAACGAACATTAGATACATCCATGGCACCATCACCACATGCCGCACTAAACTGTCTTGGTTTGTTGTCACACGATGTTCTGTCTTCATTGAACTGTCACACCGAGGAACGAACATTAGATACATCCATGGCACCATCACCACATGCCTCACTAAATTGTCTTGGCTTGTTGTCACACGATGTTCTGTCTTCATTGAATTGTCACACCGAGGAACGTACATTAGACACATCCATGGCACCATCACCACATGCCTCACTAAACTGTCTTAGTTTGCAGTCACACGATGTTCTGTCTTCATTGAACTGTCACACCGAGGAACGAACATTAGATACATCCATGGCACCAACACCACATGCCTTACTAAACTGTCTTGGTTTGTTGTCACACGATGTTCTGTCTTCATTGATTGTCACACCCAGGAAAGCACATTAGACACATCCATGGTACCATCACCATATGCCTCACTAAATTGTCTTGGTTTGTTGTCCCACGATGTTCTGTCTTCATTGAATTGTCGTACCCAGGAACGCACATTAGACACATCCATGACACCATCACCATATGCCTCACTAAACTGTCTTGGTTTGTTGTCACACGATGTTCTGTCTTCATTGAATTGTCACACAGAGGAACGTACATTAGATACATCCATGGCACCATCAACACATGCCTCACTAAACTGTCTTAGTTTGCTGTCACACGATGTTCTGTCTTCATTGAACTGTCACACCGAGGAAAGAACATTAGACACATCCATGGTACCATCACCATATGCCTCACTAAACTGTCTTGGTTTGTTGTCACACGATGTTCTGTCTTCATTGAATTGTCACACAGAGGAACGTACATTAGATACATCCATGGCACCATCAACACATGCCTCACTAAACTGTCTTAGTTTGCTGTCACACGATGTTCTGTCTTCATTGAACTGTCACACCGAGGAAAGAACATTAGACACATCCATGGTACCATCACCACATGCCTCACTAAATTGTCTTGGTTTGTTGTCACACGATGTTCTGTCTTCATTGAACTGTCACACCGAGGAACGTACATTAGACACATCCATGGCACCATCACCACATGCCTCACTAAACAGTCTTAGTTTGCTGTCACACGATGTTCTGTCTTCATTGAATTGTCGTACCCAGGAACGCACATTAGACACATCCATGACACCATCACCATATGCCTCACTAAAATGTCTTGGTTTGTTGTCACACGATGTTCTGTCTTCATTGAATTGTCACACAGAGGAACGTGCATTAGACACATCCATCGTACCATCACTACATGTCTCACTAAACTGTCTTGGTTTGTTGTCACACGATGTTCTGTGTTCATTGAATTGTCGCACCCAGGAACGAACATTTGACACATCCATCGTACCACCACTACATGTCTCAGTAAACTGTCTTGGTTTGTTGTCAGACGATGTTCTGTCTTCATTGAATTGTCACACCGAGGAACGTACATTAGACACATCCATGGCACCATCACCACGTGCCTCACTAAACAGTCTTAGTTTGCTGTCACACGATGTTCTGTTTTCATTGAACTGTCACACCGAGGAAAGAACATTAGATACATCCATGGCACCATCACCACATGCCTCACTAAACTGTCTTGGTTTGTTGTCACACGATGTTCTGTCTTCATTGAATTGTCACACCCAGGAAAGCACATTAGACACATCCATGGTACCATCACCATATGCCTCACTAAACTGTCTTGGCTTGTTGTCACACGATGATCTGTCTTCATTGAATTGTCGTACCCAGGAACGCACATTAGACACATCCATGACACCATCACCATATGCCTCACTAAACTCTCTTGGTTTGTTGTCACACGATGCTCAATTTTCATCGAACTGTCCCACCCAGGAACAAACATTAGACACATCAATGGTACCATAACCACATGCCTCACTAAACTGTCTTGGTTTGTTGTCAAACGATGTTCTGTCTTCATTGAATTGTCACACCCAGGCACGTACATTAGACACATCCATGGTACCATCACCACATGCCTCAATCAACTGGCTATGTCTGCAACTATCTTGGCTTGTTGTCACACGACATTCTGTCTTCATTGCACTGTCACATCCAGGAACGCACATTAGACATACCCATGGTACCATCATTACATGCCTCAATCAACTGTCTTGTTTTGTTGTCACACGATGTTCTATCTTCATTGTCCTCTCGCAACCATGAACGTACATTAGATACATCCATGGTACCATAACCAGATGCATCAATAACTGTTTTTTTTTTTTTTTGTCAAACAATGTTCTATCTTCATTGAACTGTCGCAACCATGAACGTACATTAGATACATCCACGTCACCATCACCATATGCCTCACTAAACTGTCTTTGTTTGTTGTCACACGATGTTCTGTATTTATTTATCTGTCGCACAAAGGAACACACATTAGACACGTCCACCGTACCATCACTACATATCTCACTAAATTGTCCTGGTTTGTTGTCACACGATCTTCTGTGTTCGTTGAACTGTCGCATCCAGGAACATACATTAGACACATCCATCGTACCATCACTACATGTCTCACTAAACTGTCTTGGTTTGTTGTCACACGATGTTCTGTGTTCATTGAATTGTCGCACCCAGGAACGAACATTTGACACATCCATCGTACCATCACTACATGTCTCAGTAAACTGTCTTGGTTTGTTGTCACACGATGTTCTGTCTTCATTGAACTGTCACCCCAAGGAACGAACATTAGACACATCCATGGCACCATCACCACATGCCTCACTCAACTGGCGATGTCTGCACCTGTCTTGGTTTGTTGTCACACGATGTTCTGTCTTCATTGAACTGTCGCACCCAGGAACAAACATTAGACTCATCCATGGTACCATCACCACATGTCTCATTAAATTATCTTAGTTTGTTGTCACATGATGTTCTGTCTTCACTGAACTGTCAACAAACATTTGACATATCCATGGCACCATCACCACATGTCCCACTAAACTGTCTTGGTTTGCTGTCACCTGATGTTCTGTTTTCATTAAACTGTCGCACCCAGGAACGACATTAGACACATCCTTGGTACCATCATCACATGCCTCACTGAACTGGCGATGTCTGCAACTGTCTTGGTCTGTTGTCACACGATGATCTGTCTTCACTGAACTGTCACACCCAGGAACGAACATTACACACATCCATGGCACCATCACCACATGCCTCACTAAACTGTCTTGGTTTGCTGTCACACGATTTTCTGTCTTCACTGAATGGTCACACCCAGGAACGTACATTAGACACATCCATAGTACCATCACCATATGCCTCACTCAACTGGTGATGTCTGCAACTGTCTTGGTTTGTTGTCACACGATGTTCTTTCTTCATTGCACTGTCACACCCAGGAACGCACATTAGACACATCCGTGGTACCGTCACTACATACCTCACTCAACTGTCTTGGTTTGTTGTCACACGATCTTCTGTCTTCATTGAACTGTCGCATCCAGGGACAAACATTAGACTCATCCAGTGTACCATCACCACATGTCTCACTAAATTGTCTTAGTTTGTTGTCACATGATGTTCTGTCTTCATTGAACTGTCAACGAACATTTGACATAGCCATGGCACCATCATCACATGTCTCACTAAACTGTCTTGGTTTGCTGTCATCTGATGTTCTGTCTTCGTTGAACTGTCGCACCCAGGAACGCACATTAGACACATCCATGGTCCCATCATCAGATGCCTCAATCAACTCTCTTGTTTTGTTATCACACGATGCTCTGTCTTCATTGTACTGTCGCAACCATGCGCGTACATTAGATACATCCATGGCACCATCAACACATGCCTCACTCAACTGTCTTGGTTTGTTGTCACATAATGTTCTCTTTTCATTGAACTGTCACACCCAGGAATGTACATTAGACACATCCACGGTACCATCACCAGATGCCTCAGTCAACTGTCTTGGTTTGTTGTCACACGATGTTCTGTCTTCATTGAACTCTCACACCCAGTAACGTACATTAGGCACATCCAACAAACCAAGACAGTTGAGTGAGGCATGGGGTGATGGTACCATGATGTGTCTAATGTACGTTCCTGGGTACGACAGATCAATGAAAACAGAACATCATCTGACAACAAACCAAGACAGGTGCTGACATAGCTCCAAAATTAGTATTTCCATGGGATCTATGCAGACAATTCAGCATGATCTGAGAATGCAGAAAGTGTATTCCAGGTTGGTGCCGCGAGTGCTGACGGATGACAGCAACTTTGAGGTTTTTTGTTTCTTTTTTGTAATTTTATGTCCTCCAACGTTAAGTCATATCGGACGATGAATGGAATGGCTGAAATGGTGCTCAAATGAGACAGGGTCCATAGAGCTTAGAGTTACCTGACATTCGTCTGGCAGGATAAGGGAAAACCCCGGAAAAAGGTTATCCAGGTAACTCACCCTGACCGAGATTGGAACTCGGGACCTCTTGAACGTGAGGCAGACACTCTACCACCACGCATCCGAGGCGGGCAACTTTAAAGTGATTGCTCATTCTCTCTACTCGCCCGACCTGGCTGTGAAAGACATTCTCCGTGGTCGCAGATTCACTAGTCGTGCCACAATTTCCTCAGAGATTTTCCAGTGGTCAAAACACACTCTTGAAGAAGCGTTCGCTGCGGCCATGGAATCATGACGTCAACAATATAAAAAATGTGTACGGCTGGAGGAGTTACGTTGAGAAGTGACACTAGTTTCACAGTTTTCTTGTGATCACGTTGTGAGAAACCGTAGAGGATGTTATATCTTGAACAGGCCTCGTAGATAAATCGTACTATGTGAAATTTACTTAAAGTATTGGATGCAAGTGAACATTTTTGTGGAGTTAAGAACTTTTGTGCATTCACAATGATTTATACTCTTCTTAAATAAACGCAATCAGTTTCTTTCCTTTTGGTCGTTGAAGTGAACAGTATTTCAAAGACATCACACAGCGACTTGCTCTACAAAGATGTGACTACTGCTTAAGTAGTATTGTCCAATTGTAATTGTATCTATAAGAAAATATATACGGTAGAGTGGGGCTATTGGTGTTATAAAACAAATGAAAAACAACTTTTATATTAAATATAGAGCAGAACAGTCTTTGTTAATCACTTAAAGCATAAAGATGTTATAAACAGACATATTTTACTTGCTATAGCTGTGTTCAAATAAAACAGTGAATGTTACACAGAAAGGAAGTCTCAGAATTAACGAGGCTATTACCAATCGCGGTACTTTTGCATTTTAAACACATTTGCCAAAAAAGTGAAGTTTTTCTTAGAAACTGTACCACACACTTCGTGAAACCCATAGTCCACATTTCTGGCATTTGATCCAGTCTCATTTGGTTGCTGAGTTCGGAGAACAAAACGTTAACCCACAAAATCCACATGGTACATCTTCGTCATCACTGTATTCTATTTGGACTGGAACCAAGTCATCACTTGACTCGCTATTCCCACAATTTAGTTTTACAATAGGTCTACGCTTTTCTTTCTTTTTGCTCCAAAGCCTCTTGATGCCAAGTATTTTAACCTGGGAGCTAAACTTTTCCCCTCCGCCCAATGCTTTTTGACGGTGATGTGCATGAGCATGATCCCTGAGTGTAGAGTAAGGCCCGCTGCCTATCTCATACTTACATCGTCGTAACAGCACGAACAATGTTGTTTTGATCCACATTCCTTTGTTTATATGTGTGTACCATCTGAATCGATCAAATAAAATTTAGTAACAGTTTTATAAGAAATAATTAAGTTAAGACAGTACAAAAACCTTATTATAACTGCACGAGAATAGCCCCTCTTTGCTTGGGCAAAATAGCCCCACATGCTGATCTTTTGAAATTGTGCTCAATCTGAGAGCTATGATAACAGAAACGCGCCATCTGCTATGTATGGACATAACAAATAAAAAGTAATGGTATTTAAAAGAGGATCGATACTGAGGAAAGGAGAGGAGTGGTTCATAAGAGATCAAAAAGTAGAAGTGGTAAAGGAGTATGACTATTTAGGTGTAAAGATATGTAGCAGTGGAGGGTGGGCCGCACAAGCCAGAAAGGTGATAGTTAATGGCAGGGCGGCAATGACAGGGATAAGAATACGTAAACATAAACTGGAGATGTCAGTTAGATGGTTAGAAAGAATGTATGAAGCGGCCGCTTATATGCAGTGGAGGTATGAGGCACATCAGAGATAGGTACACAATTAGACCAGATGTATGGATTGTTTTGTAAAGAACTACAGATATATTTTTTTATCTTGAAAAGTGCAGAGCGATGCGCAGTGGTATCTGGACGAGTCCACTTCAGAACGGTTACAACTGGAGGGGAGGGCAGGTCAGTTGCGTACCTGTTACGAGCAAGTGAACACAAGCAGTGCTACTCGGTAATACTACAGCTTGTTTCAAAATGTGCTTGTCTCCTGGTTCCAAGAGAGCATTTATAAATGACGCCTCATAGCAGCACATTAGGAAATAAAGTGCTACATTTAAAAACCTGAGAAGTAATAAACAATATCCATAGATTTATAAAAAAGAAACAATGGTCTGGGTCAGCTATAAACATTTGGGCAAGGGTTTCTGAGGCAACAGTTGTGTCTGAAATCAGTTTAGGTGAGTTATTAAGGAAAGAAAAGCCATTACTGCTAGTGCAAGAACGCCCTTTTCTATGCCCAGTAAACAAAGATTAAGAACATGCACAAAATTTAATTTGGATGTTTTAATTCAGAAGTAGGCGAACTATGAATAATTTTTAAAGCACAGATAAACAAAGACCAACTTTGAAGAAAGTGCTTATGGAGCTTACAAATTCTACTGAGTTCCAAGGCAGTGTCGGAACATTAAGAAGAGTTCTTTTGAAGCTAGGATTATTTGAAAAAAAAAGCACTAAGCGTGACAGACAAATTTTAATCGAACATCGCACCATACGTGCAGAAAGGCTTAAGTATTTACGAAATATTCCGAGATATCGAAGTGAAGTATAATGGATGAAACTTATAAAAATACAGCACAATCTAGACCATATGCCTGGAGTGAAATTCGTTACAGGGACTCTGCAGCGACATTGAAAGGCCGGCAGTTGTTTATCGTGCCTGCTGGAGGAGAAAAAGGTTTTATTTCAAATGTCTATGTACTATTTAAGATCCAACAAAAGCGTGGAGATTACTACCATACTGAGAATTACAACTTAGTTTATAAGAGCTGCAAAAACTGGCTTCGAGAATGAAATTTGTTTTTAGACACCTTATGCAGCGCCCTCCCCTCTCATAATCTTACGCGTGAGACGCATTGTGGCGATAGGTGCACTATCCCCACTACAGTTGCTACTCATCCTTACCGCGCAGGTTTCCTGTCAAGATAAAATAATACATTTGTACTAGAGTTGCCAAAATCGGCACCAAGAGAAGTGACATCACTAGAGTTGGGTAATACAAAAAGGAGTGGAATAATAATAGAGAGAATACTGAAATTCTGGTATAAGTGTATTAAAGGGCAGAAAGGGGAATTATTGAATCTGTGCATTAAGCAACAGAAAAGCATTAAAAATACTAATAGTTGGTGGTCGGAATTGGAAAGAATGGTATTGAAGATAGACATGGGACATCTATGGAGAGCAGAGGAGATAAATTTAGCGGTTTTTGGAAGGAAGTGAGAACCAGAGTACAAGACATGGATAGGCAAGAGATATGGGAAAGTATAGAAGAAAAGGTTACTTTGAAATTTTATAAGCAATTAAAGACAGAATGAGGTAGGTAAAAATATAGATCACTGGAAGAAAAGGCATAGCATGAAAGAGAGTAGGAATAATATATCTAAAAGGGTTGAAAGGTAATGAGGCAGGGATATGTGAATTTTGTGAAGATGAAGAAAGAATTGTTCATTACCTGATAGAATGTAAGGAGTTAACAAATTGCAGGAGAAAAATATGTGATAAGAAATGGGACAGTGTGAGCAAAGAGGTAGTGTCATTGCGTATGTTAACGGGGATGGTAGAAAAGAAAAATAGATATATAGGAGATTTGTTATATAGGATAAGAGAAATGTAGATTACGATAAAAGAAGCGAAGGACAAGAAAAAATGACACCAAGCTGTTCAGGAAAACCAAGGACTTTTAGCCAGGGGACCTGAGTCAGCAAGTAAATCTTATACCAGCAATTTTATGTATTTGTACAGGATGTATAGTACAGCATGTTCAATATTCAATTTTATTGTACTGAATTTGTAATGGATACTGTACAAATACATAAAAATCAAATTTATGGACGTAACCCAAACTATAACGTAGATTGACACTGATTTTCAATCAAAAATCTCTCTATCTGCACATACTAGACCCTAAATTATAAACGGTATTTCTTATTCAAAGCAAAAACGCAACATAAGTTACCTCCCTTGTAATCTTCTGTTAACATTATTAAAACAGCAGAATATAACCTTAAGTAGATTCACAGAAATGTCACACAAACACCAAACTTGACAATGAACTGACAGGGAAGGCATCGATGCCCATGATTGTTCGGCAGTAAACCAATTTGCTTATTTCCGGCGGAATAGCCCCACTCTACCCTAATAACAAATTTCTCACTCGATTAATATGAAGTTTATTCAACAGTAAGCATTTATAAGAAGAGTTGTGTAAGACTGAACACATAAAATACATACTTTGAAGTTCATTATTAAAAATATAAGATTTACTTTTTGCCCTTGATTGCTATGAATGTGACAGAGTTTCTATAGTTACGTTATAATTCATTTTAAATCATTTTAAGAGTTTCTAAAAATGCTAATTGTATAGATATATTATGTGTAGATAAGAATTTGAACAAGACAGTAGAATCCCTGCAGGACCATGCAAGTTGGTTTGTAGCCAGTTCGGGAAACTTCTCATCCTTCAGTTGCTGATTGCGTCAGTCTTTTCTACTCGTTGCCCAAATGCCCCAGTTGCTGATTGCGTCAGTCTTTTCTACTCGTTGTCCAAATGGGTCGGAAGTAACCTTTTAGCACGTCGACCTATCTTGTTTTCTGACGACCTCCAATGGGTACAGTTCGGGAAACTTCTCATACCCCAGTTGCTGATTGCGTCAGTCTTCTCTACTCGTTGCCCAAATGGGTCGGAAGTAACCTTTTAGCTCGTCGACCTATCTTGTTTTCTGACGACCTACAATGGGTACAGTTCGGGAAACTTCTCATGCCCCAGTTGCTGATTGCGTCAGTCTTCTCTACTCGTTGCCCAAATGGGTCGGAAGTAACCTTTTAGCTCGTCGACCTACAATGGGTACAGTTCACAAAACTTCTCATGCCCCAGTTGCTGATTGCGTCAGTCTTCTCTACTCGTTGCCCAAATGGGTCGGAAGTAACCTTTTAGCTCGTCGACCTACAATGGGTACAGTTCACAAAACTTCTCATGCCCCAGTTGCTGATTGCGTCAGTCTTCTCTACTCGTTGCCCAAATGGATCGGAAGTAACCTTTTAGCTCGCCGACTCATCTTGTTTTCTGACGACCTACAATGGGTACAGTTCACAAAACTTCTCATGCCCCAGTTGCTGATTGCGTCAGTCTTCTCTACTCGTTGCCCAAATGGGTCGGAAGTAACCTTTTAGCTCGTCGACCTATCTTGTTTTCTGACGACCTACAATGGCTACAGTTCGGGAAACTTCTCATACCTCAGTTGGTGATTGCGTCAGTCTTCTCTACTCGTTGCCCAAATGGGTCGGAAGTAACCATTTAGCTCGCCGACTCATCTTGTTTTCTGACGACCTACAATGGGTACAGTTCGGAAAACTTCTCATACCCCAGTTGCTGATTGCGTCAGTCTTCTCTACTCGTTGCCCAAATGGGTCGGAAGTAACCTTTTAGCTCGCCGACTCATCTTGTTTTCTGACGACCTACAATGGGTACAGTTCGCAAAACTTCTCATGCCCCAGTTGCTGATTGCGTCAGTCTTCTCTACTCGTTGCCCAAATGGGTCGGAAGTAACCATTTAGCTCGTCGACTCATCTTGTTTTCTGACGACCTACAATGGGTACAGTTCGGGAAACTTCTCATACCCCAGTTGCTGATTGCGTCAGTCTTCTCTACTCGTTGCCCAAATGGGTCGGAAGTAACCTTTTAGCTCGTCGACTCATCTTGTTTTCTGACGTCAATCTACACGTACGCTCGACGGTACTTACACAACGCACGCCATAACAACACTACTCTCAACTGACTCTGGCTTCCGGTATCGATCGGCCCCGAAGTTTCTCGATTCTCCTTTTATGGAGGGGGAAAACATTCTCAAAGCTTCGTGCAACTTCGAGCGGTAGGAGGAGGGGTAAATGAAGACACAGTACCCCTCCTGTCTCCCCTCCCTCCGCCGGCCTACATTTATTGATCGGCATCGTGGGCTTGCCGTTTGGGTAACACTGCCCCCTCCTCAAGGCTGGTCATCCCGAACAGCACCATCGTAGTGGGCCAGGCGATCCAGGTGTACCACCAACATCCTTCCTCGGGGCACCTTCTGGATGCGGTAGACCACGTCGTTAATCCTCTTTACCATACGGTACGGTCCTTGCCATGGCTGCTGAAGATTCGGGCACCGTCCCTTGGTCCGGGTAGGGCGGTAAAACAAGACCAGGTCACCTTGCTGGAAACCTTGGCTGTTGGCTTGCCTGTCGTATCGGGTTTTCATGCGGTCGCTCGCTTTCTGGATGTTCTGGCGAGCCATCTCGTGCATGTCGTGGAGGTGGTCCACCAGGTTCTCCACATACTCGGTCGCTGGCTGTTTCACCCCCGGAGGCCTACCAAAAGCCAGGTCACAGCGGAGGCGTAACTCTCGGCCAAACATTATGCTGGCTGGCATGATCCCCGTGGTGTCGTGTGTTGATGAGCGGTAGGCCAGCAAGAACAGTGGCACCTTGACGTCCCAGTCTCGCTGATGGCTGGCCACGACCTTCTTCAAGTGTTCCTCTAAGGTCTTGATGTACCTCTCGACCATGCCATCCGACTGGGGATGTAGAGGTGTTGTGCGGGTCTTGTTAACCCTAAGTCTCTCTAGTACCTCCTTCATCAGGTTGGACTCAAAATTGGTGCCTTGATCACTGTGCAGCTCTAATGGTACCCCAAATCGGCAAAACACTTGCTCCACGAGGCAGTCGATTGTCCTTGCCTCTTGGTTCGGAATGGCATACACCTCCGGCCACTTAGTGAAGTAGTCCACGACCACCATCAGGTACTTGTTACCTCGGTCTGATATTGGGAACGGTCCAGCAATGTCAACGGCGATCCGTTCGAATGGCGCTCCGACGTTGTACTGTTGCATGCGACCCCAGCTCCTAGTCTGGGGACCGCGACTCGCCGCGCACACGTGACACTAACGGCACCATCTCTCAGCGTCTGCTCGGAGCCTCAGCCAGTAGTAGCCCTGCCGTAATTTGTCAATCGTCCGGTTCGCTTCCAGGTGTCCCCCTGAAGTACCGGCGTGCACTTCTTCCAAGACTTTCGGTTCCTTACTCCGGGGAAGTACCAACTGTTCTCTCTGCGTCTTCCCATCGGGTGATTCCCATTCCCGGAACAGCATGTCCTCTCTGGTCTTCAACGAGTCCCATTGGGCCCAATAAGACCTGTAGGTGGCGCTCCTCGGTGCGATGTCCGCCCAGGTTGGTCTCATCCCTGCCTCCACTTCCCTCAAGAGTGGCCCCAAGTCTGCGTCCGCCAGCTGCTCCCTCCTCAGGCCTGCGCTATCCCAGCCATCCGCAGGCACTGCCGTAACTACTCGAACTGCTGAGGCACGCTCCTTTTCCTCCACTCTTGTGCATTGGCCGCACTCTTCTGGACAGGGTCTTCGGGACATAGCGTCCGCGTTACCGTGACTCTTCCCTCTGCGATGTTCCGAGGTGAAGTCGTACTCCTGCGGCCTCTGGACCCAACCTGCTGTCTGGCCTTCTTGTCGCGCCGTCACCATCACCTCGCTCCTCGCGGGGACAGCCACGTCTTCATTCAAGATGACCCTACCGTTTCCAAGGCGCTCTTCGGGTTGACGGAGTATAACCTCTTCTCCGTTGAGCCGCAGCACCTTCCTGCCGACGTCGACCGTCGCCTCGTGGCTCCTGAGGGCATCTAGTCCCAGAATCACTTCCTCAGCCACCTTCGCGACGAACACGCACAGACGCACGCACTCCGTCCCAAGGTCAGCTCCAGCAGGGCCTCCTTCTCCACAGGCAAGATGTCGCCCGATGCCGTCACAAGCAGTATGGTCGGCTCGGCTTCCTCGTCGGCAAACCCTTCGCCACGTCAGGTCTGATGATGGTCACGGCCACCCCGGTGTCCACTAGCACGCGGCACGGCTTTCCTCCTACCCAGCCGTCCGCAATGAGGCTGTCATCCATCCGCCGGCTGACGGCGCGGAGTGTCTCTCGAGGGGATGGTGGTGATGGCGCCGACGTGTCCCTCTCCACGCCGGGCCTTACTCGTACTTCCGGCTGCACTTCCTGGTGTGGGCAGTCGCTCTGCGGGTGCCCGGGCGGTCCACAGCCCCTACACAGGCCACTAGGTGTTCGCCGGCGTCCCTCGGCTGGTCTTCTGTCTCCGGCGTATCGCACACTCCTCGTTCTCGACGACGGGATAGCTGTTACCTTGGCCGCCTCCATCCTTAATGCTGACGTTAGCGCCTCGTGGATTGTTTTATAATCGCCGAGCATTAGGCGCTGACGAATCTCCGTGTCCCGTACCCCGTCAACGAATTTGTAGGCAGCTTCCCGGGATACGAACTCTGGTGGGAGGTCGACTAGGGCCTTGCTAGCCAGTTGTTCAACTGCCAGGGCGAATTCCTGCAGCGTCTCCCCTGGCTCCTGCGACTTTGCCTTCAGTTGGCTGAGGTACGCTGCGGCTAAGCGGTGGTTCCCGAAACGATTCTCCAGGGCCTCCCAGATGTCCTTGGGCGCCGCCGTTGTCTGCACCGCGTTTAGGACTTCCGCGGCCCGTCCCTGATGGCTGGCTATTAGCTGTGTGGCCTCCTCCTCCGGTGACCATCTGTTGTGCTTGGCCACTGTGTCGAACTGGCGGCGGAAGACCTCAAATGTTGACGCGCCGTCATATTTCGGCGGTTTGACGCGCGCAGATGTGTCGCGTCCCGGCGCGTCGGCCTTCAAATCCTTCAGTTTCCTGCCGACGACGTCCTCTACTATGGCGTTCAGGGACTTGACGCTGCTGTCGGCCTTTCCCTCCAGGTCGTCAACGCTGCTCGCCAGGTCCTCGACGCGCTCGTCCACTTGGCCCATCCGCTTGCCCAGCTCCGTCACGTTATCCCTCACGCCGGCCAACTGTTCTTCAAACTTCGCGGCAAGGGCCTCGTTTGCCGCTTTCATCTCCGTGGCCAGGCTGTCGTTCGCTGTGGTCAGTTCGGCCATCTTTGCCGTCATTGTCGTGGCCAAGTTGTTGTTTGCCTCTTCCATCTTCTGTTTTTGTTGTTAACTCGTTCATCTTTGCTAAAAGCATTTCCAATGCCGATTCCATGGCCGTAATGTTCGGTGATGTTATCGTCCCGCTTCCTGACACCAGTTGTGACTTTGTGGGTTCGTGAAATAAAAAGTCAAGGTTATAAACACAAAAAATTGCACTTTATTTTCGTAGCAATACACTGTTCACCATTACAATTTAATGTTGATTTTCCAATATCAATCTACACGTACGCTCGACGCTACTTACACAACGCACGCCATAACAACACTACTCTCAACTGACTGTTGCTTCCGGTATCGATCGGCCCCGAAGTTTCTCGATTCTCCTTTTATGGAGGGGGAAAACATTCTCAAAGCTTCGTGCAACTTCGAGCGGTAGGAGGAGGGGTAAACGAAGACCCAGCCACCCCTCCTGTCTCCCCTCCCTCCGCCGGCCTACATTTATTGATCGGCATCGTGGGATTGCCGTTTGGGTAACGATATTAACTGCTGGGAGTTACTCTCAACGAACTTCAAATTTATACTTGAAGACAAAGACAAGGAAGCATAATACTGTCGCGAGGCATTGTAGAAAAGCACTGAGAGAGAGCAACAGAGGGAGAAAGAGATAGAGACAATTCCATGGTGTTGTCGCTGCATCACGAAAGATCGTGTGGCTTTGCCAACCTTCGAGAAACAGTGGCTCCTGTATAAATACAGCTGAGCTTAGCTGGATGGAGTCGCAGCCGTGCCGCAGTTGCGAGTTGTGCAGTTAATTGTGTATGTGCAGCTATTTGAAGTGTGCCGTGGGTGTGCTTATGTGTGGTGAAGCAACCAGACACTACTGTGTGTATGACACGTCATTCTTAGAACATGTAAGGGTTGACTAAAGTGTGTTTCTACTGAAATAAAGAGCACTTTAAATCACTTTAAATCTAGACCTTTAAGTGACAATACTAAGAATGAGGTGAAGAAAAACAGCACATTTATTCAATTCAATGTCCTTCATATTTTTATAAAATATTTCAGCCACAATTTTGTCTATGTATTTATTATGGATAGGAAACTAACTGAATTAATTCAGTACCTCCTGAAGGTGCTGTTACTTAATAGACAGAACTTTCAATTTATATTCATATTGTGGGATACAAGCAATAGATTTTTCAAGAGCATTGACAGTTCTAAAATTGCTTGCTCTTTGCAACACCATGGGAGAGAAAAGACTTCTCATTTCAGAAAAGTGTAAGTAGGGATATCATTTAGGGAAACAACTGCTTGTCCAAGTTATGACAAGCAATTAGGCTGCTGATCACTATAGCTGCAAGAAAGAGAAATAACAATAACAAGAGATATGTTGGAAATAGTTAACTGTATGGAAAAAATGAGCATAATTTGTGATTTAATATATCAACATGTAAATTATAGTTAACATTTGTCCAAGATTAAATACAATAACCAGAGAATGGGAGTGCATATAAGTAACAGAGTGGTGGGATTACGTAGAAAATGAAGCTAGTTACAGTGAAGCAATAAATATTACACAAATATAAATATTTGCTACTAAAGCTACACATATCTTAAGAAATTTGATGTTAATACTTCTTTCTTCTTTCCAATGGAAATCAATTTCAAAAGCAAATCGCCTTTGTCCTCAGTCCATCAACATCAATTTTCTTAAGATAAGTGTAGCTTTAGTAGCAAATATTTATATTTGTGTAACAGAGTGGGATTTCAATTTTATACTTTGCAATTTCACTTGCTTGTTACTGACCAATGATATTTTTTCATTTGCTTCCAATTCACTAACACAGACTAGCCAGACACAATTCAACAAGCAAACATTTTCTAAATTCAGATTCCTTTCTGACGTTATGTTTTCAATAACTCATTTTCTTATGTCTCTCTTTCGTTAAAAATTTTAGAATAAATTTTAAAATATTTTAAAATATAGATTGGAACTAGAGGACAATGCAGTATTAACTCACTATATAGGAAATTCTTCCCAGCTATGCTTTACATGAAAGTTTTCGAAAATTTTGACTTTAGCAAATATATTTAACATATTTCCATGTCAAATTAAATGTATATTTTGAATTTGCTGGGCAGAGCCTCAGAAGCCCGCCTCGGTAGCGTAGATGGTCTCGAGTTCGAATCTCGGTCAGGGTGAATTACCAGATAAGGTTTTTTCTGGGGTTTTCCCTTATCCTGAAATATCAATATCAGGTAGCTCTAAGCTCCATGGACACCGGATTCATTTCACAAATTTCATTCTTCGTCCGATATGACTTAACCTTGGAGGACGTAAATTACAACAAACAAAAAGGGGGAGGGGGCGCTCAGAAACCCTTTTTGCTCTGAATAGCATTTCCATAGCCTAGGAAATTATTATCCAGCCTTGTAGGCCGTGTTCTAGTGGAAGCTTTACTTCCAGATGTTTTTTCTGAAGCTGCTTCAAACATTTTCAATGACATGATGTAGGACTCAGTATATACATTTTCGATCTTAAAATTCTTTGTATCCGTGGAGCCAAATTTATGAAAAGCAATGAAATTAATGAAATAAACATCAGATAGATGTGTAACACCCATCAGAGTACATAAATTTCTTCCTTCCAGAATGGCGTCTATTGTGAAAACAATGACCTTAAAGAAAAATTTGATAAATTCAATAATGCATTTAAAATTGTTGGTAATGCTATGTTCAAAATCATTTTATTCTCTACAAGATTACCTCAACTCCAAATGATGCTGATAACATTTATGTAGGAAAATACATATATTTGAATGGAAGGATAAATAACCAATTTACACTAACACTACTAAAAAAAGAACATCAAGCAACATCGATAGGGTCTAATATTCATATATCTCCTGTCAGTCGTCCTAGAGTTTTTTTTTCTACTGCCCACACCAATGCCACAACTCGACCATCCTGTTATTCATCTGCCCTGGATGAGTCATTGCTGCTGAAGTTGGTCCACAACTTCATCATCTCGGCTCAGCTGGAGGCTCAAGAAGGTCCCATTCAGATTATGCAATTCCCCAGCAATATTTCAGAGGCTTATGAATTGCATCTTGCATCCGTTAATCAACAATGGTGTTGCTCTGCCTTATATGGACAATGTAATCAAGAAGAAGGAAGAAAGAATGAAGGAATTGAAGATTCAATTGAAAGAATGAAGCTTGTATTGCAGACAGTGAAGGAATATGGTTTAGAAATAAAACTTCAAAACAGACCAGTTTCTAAAAAGAAGAGTTGAATTTCTGGGTCACATCGAAAATGGGAGAATCTACCCTTCATAGGAAAAGACAAAAGCAGTTCTTAATTTCCCTGAATCAGCAAGCACAAAACAAGTTCAGAGCTTCCTTGGATCAACGGGATATTTTAGAAAATTTATTCCACTCTATTCCCTGATAGCAAGATCGTTAGATGTAGTTTTTCGGGTAGCATGATGGGAGAGGCCAGGGTTTGTGGGAGATTTTGAGTCTGTTACCTCTGACATAAACATTGAGTCATCTACTGAAAGTAGAAGAAACTTCAAGTTTGAAGAATGCCTTCATGAAGCTAAAGCAGGCCTTGTCAGAGCAACAAGATCTGAGCATATATAAACAAGGATGTGAAATAGAGCTACATAATGTGACTTTGTGGGTTCGTGAAATTAAAAGTCCAATTGCACAAACTCAAAATGTTCATTTCCACCGACTTACAGGTGAACACTTGTCAATTACACAGAATTACGTAATGCACACAATTACGATTCACCAGTTCGTCCGTTACCGTTCCACTTTGCTTCTCGCAATTACGTACAATCCTCCGATTAACATACAGTCTTCTCGTCCGTACACTAGCACGCGTTCCTACGCTGCTCACCAAGAACTGACTGAACTCACTCATTGCAGGCCTTTTTATAGGAATCTCACTGTTTTCTAGAAGTCCCTCGTTTCAGTGAATCACCGCGAAGGTTACAGACGGCAGGGGAAGGAGAGAGAGGCGGCCAGCGACAAGTGACACTTCCCTCATCATCCCCTCAGTTAGTGACAGAGATTAATGAGGGGGTGTGGCCCGGATGCCTCTGGTCCCTTCTCAGCTGTCGTTGGTCTGGCTTTCCGATAATTGGGTGACACTGCTCCCTCCTGAAAGCTGGTCGTTCCGAACAGCACCATCGTAGCGGGCTAGACGATCCAGGTGTACCACCATCATTCCTCGGGGCAGTTCTGGATGCGGTAGACGTCATTTATCCTCTTCACCACCCGGTACGGCTCTCGCCATGGCTGCTGAAGCTTCGGGCAGGGTCCCTTCGTCCGCGTAGGACAGTACAACCAGACCAGGTCACCTTGCTGGAACCCTTGGCTGTTGGCATGCCTGTCATATCTGGACTTCATGCGGTCGCTCGTCTTCTGGATCTTCTGGCGAGCCATTTCGTGCATGTCGTGGAGGTGGTCAACCAGGTTCTCCACATACTCGGTCACCGGCTGCTTCGCCTCCGGAGGGCTTTCAAAAGCCAGGAGTAACTCTCGGCCAAACATTAAGCTGGCTGGCGTCATTCCAGTTGTGTTGTGTGTAGACGAGCGGTAGGCCAGCAAGAACAGTGGCACCTTGACGTCCCAGTCTCGCTGATGGCTGGCAACGACCTTCCTCAGGTGTTCCTCTAAGATCTTGATGTATCTTTCGACCATGCCATCCGACTGGGGATGTAGAGGCGTCGTGCGGGTCTTGTTCACCCCAAGCCTTTGTAGCGCCTCCTTCATTAGGTTGGACTCAAAGTGGGTACCCTGGTCACTGTGTAGCTCAAACGGCACCCCAAATCGACAGAACACTTGCTCCACGAGGCAGTCTGTGATTGTCTTTGCCTCTTGGTTTGGGATGGCATACACCTGCGGCCACTTGGTGAAGTAGACCACGACCACCATTAGGTACTTGTTGCCTCGGTCGGAAACTGGGAACGGTCCAGCAATGTCAACGGCGATCCGTTTGAATGGCGCTCCGAAGTTGTACTGTTGCATGCGACCCCGGCTCCTAGTCTGGGGGCCACGACTCGCCGCGCACACGTGACACAGACGACACCATCTCTCAGCATCTGCTCGGAGTCTCAGCCAGTAGTAGCGCTGCCGTAGTTTGTCAATCGTTCGGTTCGCTCCCAGGTGTCCTCCCGAACTACCGGCATGCACTGCCTCCAAGACTTCCGGGACCTTACTCCGGGGAAGTACCAACTGTTCTCTCTGCGTCTTCCCATCGTGTGACTCCCATACCCGGAACAGCATACCCTCTCTGGTCTTCAACGAGTCCCATTGGGCCCAGTACGACTTGTAGGTGGCACTCCTTGGTGCGATGTCCTCCCAGGTTGGTCTCGTCCCTGCCTCCAATTCCCTCAAGAGTGGCCCCAAGTCTGCGTCCGCCAGCTGCTCCCACCTCAGGCCTTCGCTATCCCGGCACTGCCACAACTACTCGGACTGCTGCCGCACGCTCCTTCTCATCCACTCTTGTGCACTGGCCGCACTCTTCTGGACAGGGTCTTCAGGATATGGCGTCTGTGTTACCGTGGCTCTTCCCTCTACGATGTTCCAAGGTGAAGTCGTACTCCTGCAGCCTCTGTACCCAACGTGCTGTCTGGCCCTCCAGGTTCTTAAAGCTCAATAGCCAGGTTAGGGCGGAATGGTCAGTCCTCAGGTGAAATGGCTGACCGTACAGGTACTTGTGGAAGTGCTCCAAGGTCTTTACTGCCGCCAGTAGCGCTCGTCGGGTGACGCAGTAGTTCTTCTCTGCCTTGGATAGCGTCTTGCTGTAGTAGGCTATCACCCGCTCATGGCCGTCCTGGATCTGCGATAGGACAGCTCCAATGCAATGGTCGCTAGCGTCGGTGTCCACAATGAAGGCGCCACCCGGTTATGGGAAACCGAAAATTGGAGCACTGCACAGGGTCTCCTTTAGGTGCTGGAAAGCGTTTTCGGCGTCCTCCGTCCACACATAAGGCCGGTGTTCCTCTGTCAGACGGGTGAAGGGTTTTGCGATGTTGGAGAACCCCCTTATGAAGCGGCGGTAATAACTGCACAGCCCCAGGAAACTGCGCAACTCTTTCTTATACTTTGGGCGAGGCCAATCTCTCACAGCCTCTGTCTTCTCCGGGTCTGTTGCCACTCCGGTTGGTGAGATTATGTGGCCTAAGTAGTTCACTTCCTTGCGGAAGAGCTGGCACTTCATCGCGTTCAGCTTCAAGTTGGTCCCTTGCAGTCTCTGTAGCACCTTACTCAGATTCTCGAGGTGATCTTCAAAAGTCTTCCCGACGATGATGATGTCATCCAGGTATAGCAGGCAGGCATCGTAAGTCAGCCCTCTCATCACTGACTCCATGAGGCGTTGGAAGGTAGCTGGTGCGTTGCAGAGGCCAAAGGGCATAAACGTGAACTGCCAGAGCCCTTGAGCTGTCGAGAATGCGGTCTTCTCCTTGCTTCTTGGGTCTAGAGCTACCTGCCAGTAGCCCGACTTCAGGTCCAGGGTCGAGAACCACTGTGCACCAGCTAGCGTGTCCAGGGTGTCGTAAATCCGGGGTAAGGGGAAACAATCCTTCCGTGACAGCGTTCAGCTTTCTGTAGTCTACGCAGAAGCGCAGCTCACCGTTCTTCTTTGTCACCAACACTACATTGGAATACCAAGGGCTGTGAGACTCTTCAATCACTCCCCTGGATCTCATGTCCTCCAGCACGTCTCGTAACGCCCATTGCTTCGCCAGTGGAACGCGTCTTGGTGGTTGACGAATAGGCCGGGCGTCCCCAGTGTCAATGCGGTGAAGCACTTTGTCCGTGCGGCCGTAGTCACTATCACCTTGGCTGAAGACGCGCTGATACCGCCTTAGCGGTTGTCGAACTTTCTCCAGCTGTTCTGCGGTCAGGTGGTCGGCCGCCCTCTCCAGTAAGCCTTTTAGCCGGGGCCCCAGGTGTTGCTTCGGCGCCGGCTCCTGTGTCTTGTCGATTGCTGTTACGCTCACCACGGGCTCGAACGTTCCCAACTCCGTCCCGGCCTGGACGTTGTGATAGGTATCCGTTGGATTTAGCAGTCTCACTGGCACCTCCTCTCGGCACGGCAGCAATGCCCTGGCTACACACAGTCCGTGTACAGGCGTCTTCTGGTCCAGCATCATGTTCCTGGTCCTCTGGCCTTCCTGTCACTCCGTCACCACAACCTCGCTCCTCGCGGGGACAACCATGTCTTCATTCAAGATGAACCTGCAGATTCCAAGGCGCTCTTCGGGTTGACGGAGTATAACCTCTTCTGCGTTAAGCCGCAGGACCTTCCTGCCGACGTCGACCGTCGCCTCATGGCTCCTGAGGGCATCCAGTTCCAGAATCACCTCCTCAGCCACCTTCGCGACGAACACTCAAAGACATACGACACTCCGTCCCAAGGTCAACTTTAGCAGCACCTCCTTCTCCACAGGCAAGGTGTCGCCCAATGCCGTCACAAGCTGGTATGGTCGGCATGGCTTCCTCGTCGGCAAACCCTTCGCCACGTCAAGTCTGATGATGGTCAAGGCCACCCCGGTGTCCACCAGTACGCGGCACGGTTTTCCTCTTACCCAGCCGTCCGCGATGAGGCTGTGATCCATCCGCCGGCTGATGGCGCGGAGTGTCACTCGAGCAGATTGTGTGGACGGCGCCGACTTGCTCCTCGCCACGCCGGGCCTTACTCGTTCTTCCGGCTGCCCTTCCTTATGTCGGCAATCTCTCTCTAGGTGTCCCGGCTGTCCACATCGCCAACACAGGCCACTAGGTCTTCGCAGGCGTCCCTCGGCTGGTCTTGTGTCTCCGGTGTAACGGACACTCCTCGTCCTCAACGTCGAGATAGCTGTTACCTTTGCCTCCATCCTTAATGCTGCTGTCAGCGCCTTGTGGATGGTTTTATAATCGCCGAGCATTAGGCGCTGACGAATCTCCGTGTCTCGTACCCCGTCCACGAATGTGTAGGCAGCTTCCCGGGATACGAACTCAGATGGGAGGTCGACTAGGGCCTTGCTAGCCAGTTGTTCAACTGCCAGGACGAACTCCTGCAGCGTCTCCCCCGGCTGCTGTGACCTTGCCTTCAGCTGGCTGCGGTACGCTGCAGCTATGCGGTGGTTCCCAAAACGATTCTCGAGGGCCTCCCAGATGCCCTTGGGCGGCGCCGTTGTCTGTACCGCGTTCAGGACTTCCGCGGCCCGTCCCTGGAGGCTAGCTATTAACTATGTGGCCTCCTCCGGTGACCATCTGTTGTGCTTGGACATTGCGTCGAATTGGCGGCGGAAGACCTCAAACGTTGACGCGCCGTCATATTTCGGAGGTTTGACGCGCGCCGATGTTGTGTCGCGTCCCGGCGCGTCAGTCTTCAAATCCTTCAATCTCCTGCCGACAACGTCCTCCACCATGGCGTTCAGGGAGTTGACGCTGCTGTCGGCCTTTCCTTCCAGGTTGTTAACGCGGTTTGCCAGATCTTCGACGCGCTCGTCCACTTGGCCGATCCGCTTGCCGAGCCCCGTGACGTCCTCCTTCACGCCGGCCAACTGTTCCTCAAATTTGGCGGCGAGGGCCTCGTTCGCAGCCTTCATTTCTTCCATCTTCTCCGTGAGGTTATCGTTAGCCGTCTTCATTTCTTCCAGCTTTGCGGCCAGGTTGTTATTTGCCGTTTCCGTCTTCGCTGTTAATTCGTTCATCTTCTCCAAAATCTTTTCCAATGCCGCGTCCATGGTTGTAATTTTCGGTGATGTTGTCGTCCCGCTTCCTGACACCAGTGTGACTTTGTGGGTTCGTGAAATTAAAAGTCCAATTGCACAAACTCAAAATGTTCTTTATTTCCAGAGACTTACAGGTGAACACATGCCAATTACACAGAATTACGTAATGCACACAATTACGATTCACCCGTTCGTCCGTTACCGTTCCACTTTACTTCTCGTAATTATGTACAATCCTCCGATTAACATACACAGTCTTCTCGTCCGTACACTAGCACGCGTTCCTACGCTGCTCACCAAGAACTGACTGAACTCACTCATTGCAGCCCTTTTTATAGGAATCTCACTGTTTTCTAGAAGTCCCTCGTTTCAGTGAATCACCGCGAAGGTTCCAGACGGCAGGGGAAGGGGAGAGAGGCGGCCAGCGACAAGTGACACTTCCCTAATCATCCCCTCAGTTAGTGACTGAGATTAATGAGTGGGTGTGACCCAGATGCCTTTGGTCCTTTCTCAGCTGTCGTTGGTCAGGCTTTCCGATAATTGGATGACAATAGAAATGCAAGCCAGGAGGGATGCGAGGATAATCATCTTCATCCTATCTACTATGCCAGTTGTAAAACTACAGATGCTGAGAAGTACACAGGTTATGATTTGTAAATACTGCCAATTAGGCTCTGAAGTTCAATGTTTATGTCAGTGGTAACAGACTCAAAATCGTCAGAGACTGCCCACAAACTACATCTAAACATGCCATTATGTAAGTGTAGATACTTAGCAACATGGATCATTAGTACACTTAAGTATTTGTGTGGTTTGTTTTTATGGCAAGGACATTATTTAAATGGTTGCTGAAAATGCTTTATTGCTAAGTTGTTGTAATCCAAATTTACCAACTATTACTTTAACTGTGGTTAACTTTGCAATAAGGATGGTGACTCAGTTGGTATTTTATTGCATAAAAGGCAATATGAATTTAAAGCAGAAGAAATAATGGAAGCAAGGTATTTTGTTAAATTCCCCAGAGCCAATGTTAATTTGTTAATGTAAACTGAAAAATTTTTAGACAATTTTACAGTTTCAAACTTAATATGATTCTTAACTGCTATTTTTGAACTTTAATAGTGTTCAATGTGACTTTATTTAGAAGAATTAAATAGAATAAAGTGAACAATATTTTTCTTCTTACTAGTGTTTATAAATAATCAGGTTCCTCTTCCTTTTACAAACAATACTATACATTGTGGGTGAAGGGAAAAGCCTTGTTCAAGGATGGCAAGTGAATACCAACTAGTGAGTGTCAAAGTTTAATAAACAAATTATACTGTTATTGCTATTAGAAAATTGAAAATAACAATGAATTTTATGTAAAACGATTATTTTGGAAAGAAGAACAATTTTTAAAACACTTTTTATTGTATTAATTGGTAATAGTGTACAAACTTATGAATGTTTAATAGGTAACAATTCATGAAAGTATGCTCCTCTATATAAGTGAAACATCACATCTGTTTACACAACCCCAACTCCACTGTTCAAAGTATAGAACTAAATACAAGCTTTGGAACTTATTTGACATTTTGTTCTGAGTTATGTACATAATTGTGCCCTCTCCAGCTACCCAACTGAGTCAAGCTCTTCTCATAAATTTCATATCTGTGAGGGTTTTAGCATCCTTACAAATGTACTTATTCAAATTATCCAACTGAGTAAAGCTTTATTCACTAATATACTCATATATTGAGTTTCTGAAAGCGAGGAATGCGTAATGTCTCCTTCATACTTCAAAGCTTTTTTCACCCATGTATTAAGCTATACCTTGTCAAATGCTATAACTGTCATATGATGTGTCAAATAATGTGTTTTCAAATATCTCAGCCGAGTAAATCCCTTGGGACAGAGTGCACAATTATGAGTATTTGTACCCGCGTGTATAAGAATATGCCTATTCAAATCGCCCAACTGAGTAAAGCTCCAGCCACAAAGTTTACATTGGTGTGGCTTTATACCTTTATGTATTAAAATGTGAGTTTTCAAGTGCCATGAGTGCAAAAACCTCCTGCCACAAATTTCACACTCATGATCCCTTCTTCCTTCATGAATCTGTTTATGTCTCTTCAAACCATGTGAATAAGAATATCTCTTGTCACAAATTTCACAGTTGTAAGGTTTTCCTTTATCATTTACGACATTAGGTATCAATTCCTTGTTACAAAGTTCCTGATGTGTAAAATTATGTCTTTTCAAAGTTTGCAAAGAAGTAAATCTCTTGTGACAAAGTTTGCATCTGTGTGGCTTCTCTACATGATATAGCAAATGATGTCTTCTCAAACTCTCCAAATGAGTAAATCTCTTGTTACAAGTTGTACATTTGTGAGACTCTTTACGGTTTTTTAAGTAAGATGTTTCCATACCATGATAAATGGTCAAGCTGTCACAAATTTTATCCTTGTGAGCTTTTTCATCCTTATGCATGAAATTATGCATTTTCAAATGTGACAAATGGGTAAAGCTCATCTCACAAATTTTACAGATATGAGGTCTTTTAATCTCATGCATTAGATTGTGACATTTTAAAGCTGACAAACGAGCGAAGTTCTTGTCACAAACTTCACACTTGTGAGCCTTTTCACCCTCATGAGTCAATTCCCTAGCATGTGACTTTTCACACTTTGATATAAATAAAACCTGTTTACCAGGTTGTTCCAAGTTAACATGTTTATCTGGAGAAGGAGGTCTTGTGACAGCAATTTCGAGATTTTCACACTCAGGACAATCCTCTCCATTACACAAGATTACACTTCTCCCTGAGGTGTCAGTGGAAGGCAATGTAGAATCACCACTGCTACCACCACAAACTGCTTTTGTGAATAATCTGAAATTAAGGAGAATTTTACATTAGGCAAAAAAGAAAGGGCGTTAAAGCTAACAACAATGTCTTAGTTTTATTACAGTTATTAAGAGCAACTTATTGATGATTACTATCAAATTAATATTAACTTTGATTATGTACTACAATATGACAACACAGAAAATCACACAAACGTTAGGTTTTAATTACTTGTCTCGTTTTCAAAACATTCCCATTTAAGATCAATAAATGCTTGCATTCAATGAAACCAGCCTTTAGAATAATGATTCCACTCTTCTGAGGAACCTAAGATATCACAGTTTCATAAGGTTCAACTTCATTATGCGAAAAAGTGAGCAGAGACCACAAGTGTCTTGCGGTCAAGGCAAACAAAACATGAAAATCTTTGCGGTTCCCAGCAAACCTTTTCCGGAATGAGGCGTACGACTCAGCGGAGAGGCGTGATGTGGCGTTCCCATTGCTCCACGTCAGATCAGTAGAGAGATCGAGCGGGAGACCTGTTCTCATTGGGTCCTCAACTTGCAGCAACTTCGCGGAGGTGGTGAGTTGGCTGCAGCAGTTACTGTAGACTCACAGCAGCTCATCTGCGAGCTCATAGTAAGGCTTTTTCACCGAGGTTCGTGTTCGGTAAAATAATGGTGGTTATGGATGGACTTGCCTTTTGCCTTCCATCATTCCGTAGGTCCAAAATAACGGATCGGAGTAAGTCTCTAACTCTATAGAGACTTATGTTCTGAACACATGTACTGACCGAGCAGGGGAACGAGGTAATGAGTTTTCCCGTACTTTGCCCTAGTCATAATTCTATTCAGCAAATTCATCTCCCACTAGAAACTCACTTCCATTTCCCGTGCGACATTTACCATCAGATGGACACCAGCAGTGTTTGTGGGTCAGTACCTGGTCAACCAACCAATCCAGCTCAAACCTGTTTAAACCTTGGAGGACTCGGCAATTTGTCTTGACCTCGGCAGAGAGGCCATAGTGCCCATATACCACCCACCTGGTAGGCAGTTTGTAACAAAGTACTACCTCTGCATTCTAGTGCTATAACAATGGGTGATTTCAATGCGAGCACCAGCCTTGGCATTGCGGCCGATAGGCATACCCCAGAGGCAATGCGATCATTCGCCTTATAGACGTGAACCCTCAACTTCAAGTACCTCCCTGGCAATTTACAGATCATATGCGAGTTGGAGAATTGGCATCAGTCATCGACTTCTGATCATTAGGCATTTCAGCTCACTCTCACTCCATTCTGACCATAAGCCAGTGTTGACTGAAATCAATGCAATCTTCAATGAGTTTGCCAATCAACACATGTTGCTTCAAACACTTTGATTTGGAAAGCTCTTTTTAAATTAATGTCACCCAACATAAGTCATATCCAGGGTCCACAGAGGTCAGTTATCCGAAATTTACCTTTTAGAATAAGGGAAACCTCTGGGAAAAGCTAATCGAGATATCTTACCCTCACCGAATTCGATCTGGAGACCTCTAGATCTCTAGACTCAATAGGGAGAGTCTCACAAGCAGCAGCAGGAGTGGGACTGAAGATGGGAAGAAAGAAGAAGGAAGCCACCGGAGTTCACAGGAAAACTACTCCGGCGTCTAAGCCACCATCTCCACAGTCTTCAACAGGCAGCTCATGGGCCTTGTTTCCCGGATCGCTGCCAATACCGGCGATAGAGCGGAGACCACCTGGCACGCTGAATATTAGGTTCTGGGCAAGTGCAACTGAGCACAACCGACGTGAACATGCAGTAGCCAGTTTGCACTCACCAGTCCACTCTACAGCGACCACCATGATGCAGGAGATTGTTCCATCAGTACCTGACCTGCAGCTTGCAGATTCTTCACCTGGAGAAGTACTACCACTGCCGTCAGCAACTGCAACTATCAGCGGCTTTCTTACGCCACCGCTGCTGCTGCTGCACAACAGACACAATCATCGCGATTGTCCCATTCTCCACCAGCACCAGTCACGTTCATAGGACCTTGCACCGCTATCAGCGGGATGACCTGCGTTCTCCCATGCAGCTCAGGCCAGGATGCTGCCTTGAGAACGGGCCTGCCCTTATTAGGGCTGTGTCTCAGAATTGAGGCAAGCAACTTCGAGCGACACATCCACTGTCTGCATTGTTGCAACTATGGCCACAGCGCCTCCACCTGTACCGCATCCCCTAGCTGCCCCTAATGTGGGACACAGTGCCTCACTGCCGAATGCAGGAAGCACGATCTTCAGCACCGTCGCCGGTACTGCGCCATCTGCAATGGTCTAGGCATTTCACAGATAGCAGGCTTCAAATACAGCTCAGCACACCAACGGCCAGAGAGGCACTCACTCCATGTTTAGCAACTGCGGCGGCCTCCCCCGTAGCAGCATCTGCCTCCTTTCCCGGGAAGCCCTGAGGGAAGGCCCTGCTGGATCTTTAGAAGGAGGTACAAAACGTGCCTGCCTAGCCTCACTGGAAAAAGTCCTCGCAGCCACAAGCAACACCACACAGCCCTCCAGAGAGGATATCCAAGACCTCCACTCCGAGGTGCTGAACATAGCTTCATGTCTGAGCCAACTAGAAGTAACGGCCAACACAAACATCGCAGGACACCACACAGATCAGCAAAATCAACTTGCGAGAATAAGAATAGCCAAACGCTCTGCCAAAAACGGAACAGATCTCCAAATCCGGTTTGAATTACTCCTTCAACGGCTTCAACAATACAACAGCGACCAGATATCCTCCGTGAAGCGCAACCTTGTACGCTTGGAGAGCCACACACACAGATGTCAAACTTGACCAGTAGCTCAACAGCATGACTGAACAACATATTCAGGCACAGGGGGCATTTCCTCTGCATCCCTCGCCCAATGAGTTAGAAAACTACGTAATAGAAACTCCCAGGGGCACAGTAACCCTCCAACTCCAAAACACCCTATGTCTGCAATTCTTCGCGCCATGCCCAGGGCCTCGATCATGGCCAAGGACAAGGAAACCAAATTTCATGTGCTCCCGCACTGTTTGGCATTATGATGCCGTTAACACCAGAGGTCCTAATGCGCGACTCCATAAAGGCAGGACTATAACTGCCATCCCAAAATACCTACTACATTTCTCCTATTAAACTTTTTGTTTTTGTTAAAAAAATCGAGACCTCTAGAATGTGAGGCACACAGCTACAAGGAGGGTTAGTTGAACGCCCTTAAACCCATTTATCCAATTACAAGGAAGGTTCAACAGGAAAGGTGTATGGAATAGTCTTCGCAATTTCCTTCCCGCGAAACCCAAAAATCAAAGACATCCCTACCCTAGAGATTGATTATGTCCTGGAACACTCAGCAGCTGCTGTGGGTTATGGAGCCATTCACCCTAGTGTTCCAGAAGGGTACCTTCACTACTGTGGTGTCTCTTGATGTCGAGAAGGGCTTCACAATGTACCAGCATGGCAGTGTCCTATATAAACTCATTCAATTGAGCGTATCTACAGAACTTTGTCATACACTGCAACTTTGAAGTCACGGTCGAAGGGAAAATGGGCAAACTTAGACCATAAGAGGTGGAGTCCCAAGGGCTCTTCCGCCTGTATATGGTAGGCTTTTTAACCCAGCCACACGCTGACATTAGTGTAATTGATAGCCAAATACATTATCGCAACCTTCAATCCAGTACACACATATCTGCGCCTCTTCCAGAATGGTGCTAGCATTGGCACCTCAGTGTTCCCTATGCTGTGTTCTGGTTCTAACCTCTGCATCTCTAGTCCTCATTGCTCTCATAGTCCCACGCATGCCGCACGTCTGTCGGATATAGGGCATGGCCACAGACAGTTGGCTACACTACTCCAGGCAATTTATTCCTGTGAGAATCTCTTCCATACCTGCAGGAAGAAATTAGGAGCCGGACTAAAAAATTCCACAGCAAAAGCTGTGAAGCACTTTTAATCATACCAAGAACTGATTGGCCTCACAATATTTCCCCAACTAATAATTTAACCACAGCCACTAGGCAGCAATGAGTTTTGCATCCCATACACAGAAACAGAGGAGTAACTTGCTACCTCATAAACTTTTCCCACTTAAAACCAATACCCTAAAAAGTCCCAAAACAAAATTTGATCTGTGGTTAAGCGCTAATGTTTTTTTTTTTTTTGTAATTTACCTCCTCCAACGTTAAGTCATATCAGACGAGCTAATGGGGGGTGGGTACGCAGCAAAAGCACTCAGGCTGTTCATAGCTTGCCAGCACCTTGGTCAGTCAATTGCTGGTTGTGAGTTTACTGAATATCGGAGTTGTGTCAAGAGTCGAAACAGAGCAATTTAAATTAGTGAAAAGCTTTGTGTAAGTTGCGAACTTACAAACTGGTGCATACAATAGAGACATACAGGAACGACCTACTGCAGTGATTATTCTGGAATTTGTAAGTAATTAAGTTATCTTTATTTCCATTTTAATTATAAATTATTACACATTTACATACTTATTACTACACTGAGTTGCTGGTTACCCTTGGGCCCAATAGACTCAAACTCTGAGGCTTTCAAGCTAATGGGTCCCTATTGGCATGTTGTCTAAAATAAGTTCATCTTCATTTTCGTCATATTCACTTATTTTCCACAACCATTTGACTCTTTCTTTGCCCAAAAAGTTCGCAATTTCAATCAAATTTTCCTAGTTTTTACACTCATTAACTTTATTGCTTGAATTTCTTTTGGTAGCCTTGCCCATCTTTTTTACCCATCTTCTCCCTAAGCAACCTAGTTTCTTCACAGTCTAAAAGCTAATGCAATTCATTATTCCTTTGGTGACACAATGGGCATTTCTCCAGATTCCTCCCTCTGCCCACCACGCCTGTTTTGGCCCATGCAATGCCTTCTCTTGCTGCTTTATCATAAATATCAATGTATTTTTCCCTGTTCCATATCATTTTCATCCCTCTAAAATTTTCCAGTGAGCTTTTGAAGTTCAAGCTTCCTAACATTTCTTGCCTTTCAATATCTTCCGTTCTTAACCTAAGTTCTTTCCAAAATCCACTTTGCAATAATTCCCTGTTTTCCCACATGACACCAACCCTATTTTTAACATAATTTCCTGTATCTTATTTAGCCATGAATCTTTCTGATTTAGTCTTTCCTGTACTAATCAAGCATTGACGCAGAATATTCTGCTCATCTAAACTCCTAATTCTTGCCCTATACTTTAACACACTTTCCATCATTATTCCTCTAGTTCCCAGTCTTCCCAATTCTGCTTGCGCCACTCCATTTGATGAAGCTCGTGGTAAGCCCAAAACTTGTTTGCAAAAGTTTTTATGTATCACATTCATATTTGCACCCCCCCCCCTCATCCAAACCCCATATCTCTACCCCATACAGCATTTTTGCTTCTACTACAGCTGTGTAAATTATCTCCAGCTATTTTATCTGCATTCCTGGTAATTTATCTAGGCATGCTTTAATAGCTTTTAATGCAATTTTACCTTTTGCCATTACCATTCTCCTCTGCTCTTTCCAACCCCCCTTACTGCTTAATTGTACTCTTAGATAATTAAAAGTATCGACCACCTCAATTTCTCTTCCTTGCCAGTACCATTTCCCCTCATTTCTTAACTTGTTGTCTTTCATAAATACTATACTTTTGGTATAAAAATTATTTGTGGTTGGTTTATTGACACTCGTCACTTACTTTTTCATATATTTATGAGAGACTAGTTTCGAAGGCCCTGGCCTCCATTTTCAATCTCTTCCCAACTAGCATCAACTATACTTTTGGTTTTGTTTACATTAATCCTAAGGCTCCATTCCTTACAAAATTGATCTGTTGCTCCAATTGCTCCGTCTATTCCCACTTTGGAAATAGCTCCTGCTGCTAAATCATCTGCAAATAACAACCCATGTATTTTCCTGTTATTAATTATTGGCACATGCCTATTTCTCATTCTAACTGCATACGAAATATCAGGAATTTATGAGAAGTGAGTCACTGTAAGTTAGCTTCGAGCTAAAGTTTCTATTAACAAATAGTAAAGTACTTACAGCATAGTAAGTCGCCATCAAGGTAGTTGTCTCATGTGTTTATGAGAACTCCTAGTGGTTTACCGGGAGAAACACGAGTCAGTTGGAGAATTTAATGTCATGTTGGCATGTTGGCCATAGTAGCACAATGGTAGTGCGGCTGGACGGAAACCAGAAGATCCGTGGTTCAAATCCCGGCTATGGCATTGAATTTTTCATTCTGGCTCTACCCTTAAATAGTAATTTTGCTGCAACTTCATCACTCGGTTTCAGAAGTGGGACAACGATGGTACCTATACTTCACCAATTGTTAAGTTAAATAAAAATGTTTAAAAATCAGCCTGAACAGGATGGAATACAAAATGGAGAATATGATAAAAGAAATCAAGACAAATTGAAAATGTAATAACAACAGTTAACTCCTTGATGGAGGAAACGAGGACAAAAACAAGGAGGCATGAAATCAGCCATGCATAAAATGGAATTCAGATGATATCCAGAATAAAATACATGAAGGAAGAAATGAAAAGGGAAGTAACAACGGTGAACGCCGCAGTGGAAGAAATAAAATTCACAATGCAGAGGATGAACAAAGAAATTAAATTTGAACTGAAGAATGTAAATTATGGAATGGACTAAATGAGCAGTGAAATGACTACAGTGACAACTCCGCGATGAGAGAAATGAAGGGAAAAAAAAAAGAGTAAAGGAAGTGATGACAAATTTGAAAAGTGTAAAGGGAGAAATATAAACAGAAATACCTACGATGAAACTGGAGCTAAGCAAAGTCCATGAGCAACCACCTCGTGGAGAAAAATGGAAGATCTAGGCCATCGCAATAATGCACTCGAGGAAATCGTGAAATAGGTTAAAGCCTAGGAAGTCAGAGTGGACCGCAGTCCAAGGAACAGAACACTATGTTGCAAGAGATGGTTACCAAAAAAAAAAAAAAAAAAAAAAAAATGAAGGTTGGGACACCGGGATGCGATACAACTACAATGCACAGGAAACCACGCAAGTATAACGGGACATTTAACTTTGAGATCTTTTGCCAACAATTTGTCCATCAATGCCCAAAAAAAGAATAGTCAACAGGAGACACGCTTAATACACCACCTCCAGGTACGAGCGACAGTTCTTAAGGGGATTCCCACATTGGCGGTGTCCGGAGACATCTAAGAGACCCTGGAAAACCATTTCGGACCATAGCCTATCGTAGCCAGCTCAAGTCGAAGCTGCAGGAGCCAGGGATACGCTATCGGAGTTTGTTTTAGTAATAGAAAAATTGGTAAATAAGGCTCCATTGGGATTACTCACAGGAGCGGAGTACGCAACGCCGATATGCGATGTGTAGTGTTTAACGCCCGCTTTTACTACATACGGCACCGCAGGCGGTCCGATATGCGACAATGTCTGATGCTCGACAAGAGCTGACGCCAGCGCGAGGATGGAGGCGGCCAAGAAAACAACTCTACTTACCTTTAAGACCAGGAGTATCTGGTACACCAGGAACACATGCACGGCATATGGACATGGACAAGAAACCTCCAGTGGCGTGGCTCATGAAGACCAGCCCTGATAGTTTGTGAGAGGCTGTCCACACCCAACCGATGAGCATGACGAAAACAAGTAAACACTGGCGAGACGAGGATAGTGTTAGGGCGGTCATGAGTAACTTTACGTGCTAACGGAGCTTCAATGTTTTTATTTGCATTTACTAAGTGAGGCTCCACGCATGACAGCTTCGTTGCTGGGAAGGCGTTGATGCTTGTGATCACAGGTGCAAGCTTGACTGTGATCGGACTTGACGTGGCGAAGACATTACCGTCAGGGAAACCTTCTGCCATACTCGGTAGTGTCGGTATCGATCGACACCTGCCCTTAGAAAAGGCATTTAAGTCTGACTGGACGGCTTCAGAAGCCACGACTGAACAACTGACATCGGCAGGAGAGTACTGCAAACGGTCGAGAAGAGGTGATGGTGCCGGCTATCCGAACATTTCTTCTGTCACAGGGAGGTATAAGAAGGGAGCACCAAAGCCAGTTGCTAGTTGTGAGTCGGCAAGTAGAGCAGTATAAGAGGGAGTATTAGTGAAATATTCTGTGTGCACAGAGAAACTACAAGCAGTGTGACTTGTTGCGTAGAACAAAGACATAAAGAAACATTAGACTGTCATGTTTATTCTGTGCATTTGTAAAAAGACAAAGTGATCGTAAAGTAGCATTGGGCTTACGATTCTAGTGTTTAATAAAGTGTTTGGTGCAACTGCATGCTGTTATTTTAGTCACAATACTAAGGAAACCGAACTCTATCAACAGATATCAAGAAAACACATCTGGGTCCTACAAAACTGTCCAAATGATGTTGGCCAGCTTTTGGACTCCAGTTTTGATAAAGGACTTTCTTCATGGTGTACAGTAGGCTTATAGTTGAGTTAAACCACCTTATCATAAAATACTTTGGTAACCCATCCAAAACATAAAGTTATGTTAATGTATGAAATTCACTCATGAATAATACTCATTGTCAAAATATATTTCTCGACTTTTGGTCCATTTGAAGTGGTACTGAACAACAACAATATAGTGTTGGAAGAGTTTGTCAACATTTGTTTCAGGGAAGAAATAAAGATATTTAATTCGTTGTAGAATGCATAATTTGAAATAAAGAGTGTGGTACAATCCTCCATAAGATGTACATTTTTACTGTTAGTTGCTCCTGTGCATGCATCTACTGTAGTGAATCACCATGCTCATCTTGAATTTACTGAAGGTTAATTTTTACGATTTGTAATAAGACATTACTTATATCGTAAAAAAACTGTGTTATATGTCACTAAACATGATAGATACTAAGTGATAATATTTGACATCCATTCCACCACAGAAGAGAGCAGGACAAGGTACAATGCATATGCTCAGAGACTGTCCAGGAAGTGCGGGTAGAGGTGGAACCACTGTCTTCACTCCAGTTGCAGCTCAACCTAATTTCTGTGCGTTCTTGTATTAGCACGTATGAAATCCTCAGCCTATTAATCACAAATAACACTTTTGAATAGGGAAAGATGTATATAAATCAACTGACTAATTTTTGAAATTAACACACACATAGTCATTCAGCCTATCAATGACAGAGATTCTGAAATTAAAATTGCATGTTAAAGATGGCCCAGAGAGTTTTAGATAGTTTGTCATCTAACTATATCCTGATAAATTCAGGAACACTGCATTGATATGTTTCTCTAGCTATAAGGGATTGCAATAAGATGGCAGAAAATAAATGTATGAATGAATAGCCTAAAGATCTCATGAAGGGCTAAGGCCTCATGAAAAGGAGTAGCTCTTTTAAATTTAGTGGAGTGAGCCTGTCTGCATGAAAATGATTTTGCTCTACTTTGGTCTTTGTAACTTATAACTATTCACTTCTACTCAACATATTTGCTGGTGCTGGACTCTCTGTACAATTGTCCATTCATCCCGGCTAGTAGCTATTCTGGACCAGTGTGGAACTGCAGTTCTCCTGAAGGAGTCTGCCCAACTTGCAGAGTGTTTGTTCCTGGATTTGAAGGGGTATTGTGTAGTTGATAGCATCATTGCACGTTTTTTGATAGAGGTAGCAGAGTCCAGATAACCACTGGTCTGGTAACTTATGTTCTCATTGTTGCCTTTAGCTCCCTCCTCTTACGCCATCTTTGGTAGTTGACTTGGTGTGCCATATCATCAATGTAGGTTTCCTCTCCAGCTAGTTGTGCTTGTTTTTTATTATATTTATTTCGTCCTGCATGCAGGAGAGTTTGACTCTGACTATCCCTCTATTTGAGTAATCCTTGCATGTACACATGAGTCTAGTGTATGGTTTTTGAAGTTCAATTCTTGTTAGTATTTCTTTTACTTTGTTGGTCAATTCTTCATAGTATCTGGTTGCAGGACTTTGTTTTTAATTATTATATTGTTTTCTCTCTCTCCTCCGCTTCAAATGGAAAAAAAATCAGATTATATTGAAAAAATGGAAAAAATGCTAACTGACAATGAATATGAAATCATTAACAAAAATCCTCTAAAAACTTGCATACAGTCATTTGAAAAAAAAAAAAGCAAAATCAAGCATAATACCAAAGAAATATGCAGTTAAACCGGATAACCCAACCTTACCTAGACTTTATGGCTTACCCAAAATACACAAACCATCCATATCAATGAGACCTATAGTTAGCAGTATAAATTCACCAACATACAAACTTGCAAAGTGGCTAACAAACAAAATCAACTCATCTCCAAAGTTCGACAGCCTAAGCATCAAAAACACCTATGAACTTATAGAACACATTAAGGATACTGAACTAAAAGAAGAGGACACACTAGTCTCATTTGACGTTAAATCACTGTTTCCCAGCATACCAGTTAAACAACTACCAACATTGATAGAAAAATGGCTCAAATCATTTGGAATGTCATCACTTGAAATTTCAGATTACATCGAACTTACCAAATTATGCATAGAACAGAATTTCTTCCAGTTTCAAACAAAATATTTCCATCAAACTTCGGGTTTAGCAATGGGCAACCCCTTATCACCCTTCCTGGCCGATCTGTACGTGAGTGCACTAGAAATAAGGATCACTAAAGGTTTCCCATGGATGTTCAAACTCTGGCAAAGATATGTAGATGACATATTTGCCAGAGTGCCAAAAAAACACATCAGTGATGCACTAAAACTTTTAAATATTCAAGAAAAAAGCATCAAGTTCACTGTAGAAATAGAAAAAGATGAGCATTTACCATTTTTGGATCTAAAAATAATGAGGAATAAAAACAGACTAAACTTTGGCATTTACAGAAAACTAACACAGACAGAATACTACATAAAAGCTAATGGCTACAACCCAAGATCCCACAAACAGGCAATCTTCAATAGTTTAGCACACAGACTGGTAAACATCCCTCTCACAGCAGAAGAATACAAAACAGAATACAACAAAATAATTGTGGACAAAAAAGTGAACTTAGCAAAAAAAGAAGAAGCTACTAAAGGAAACCACAACCCTCTCAGCTACAGAAACTAAAATGATCTTCAAAAAATTCACTTATCATCCATGGGTCTTTGATAAATTCAAAAAAGTCTTCAAAAAAACAAAACATTCAACTAGCACCAGTCAACCATTTCTCCTTAAAAAACCTAATTTGCTCAAACATCAAAAATGCCATTCCATCTAACAAAAAATCTGGTATATATCAAATTGAATGCTGTGACAGTAGTCAAATTTATATTGGAAAAACCAAAAGAAATTTAGAAACAAGAGCAAAGGAACACTTTAGAAACATAAAATATAAACAATTAGAAAAATCAGCACTTGCCACACATTTTTGGGAAAAAAACCACAACATAAATCCAGAACCAAAACTACTAAAACATACATCAGGAAAACAAGAACTATCCACATGGGAACAAATCTTCATTTCAAAACATAGGAACAAAGTATTCAATTTCGACATCCCCCAGAAAGATTTGTTCAGCAAGTTCCTTGAACCGCCACCAGAGGAGACCTGTGACAAAATATCGTCAACTACACCAATGAGAACCAGTCGAGCGCCGGCTGATGATAGAGGCAAAGCCTCAGAAACATGTTCCGGAAAAATTTAAAAGTAAGTGTTGTTTAGTGTCATTAATCGACTCTCTTTAAAGTTAATTTGTCTTGTTTCTTTACTAAATAATACCTAATGTCAACTCTATTACTAGGAATAAAATGTAAGTGATTTTGTTTATATACCCTGTTCTGTGGAACAACTATGTTCTACTCCAGGGTATCATAAATGAATTTGTTAATCTTATTAGTCTTTTAGTAATATAGGAACTGAAATTACAAAATTCTTTTCAATCCAAGTCTGTCAGAAGGAGTGGAGCTTTCTAACAATGAAAGTATAGTCAATTTAGTTGAGTGGTTAGTCTACAAACACAAATCTACTTGCATATACCATTACTAAGGTAAAGAAGCATGTAATACATTAGCCAAGGGTTAAGTCTTACCTTGGTGATTTTACAGGAAAGTAGTCTCCATCCTGTAACAGAACAATGGAATCAAACTCTATGAAAAGAGAAATAATTGTTCTTTCACAATAATTGTGTGTTGAGCAAGTCTGAAAAGGTAGAGTCCAGTGGCAGCTTGTGTCGAAAAATAACAGCGTGCTGCGGGAAAAAGCCAATGCAACTCACCTAGTTTCAAAAAATGAAGTCCATGCACTAATGTTTCTTCATGGTATAAAGAGAATTTCTAGTTCCTTTCGCTTTTTGCTCAATTTTTAGATTGGGTATTGATTACCCTAACATTTTTATACTAACCCTTTCTTCTCATTATTTATTGGTTAAAGTTTTCGTAATATTACTCATACACTGAATAAAGCGAATTTATAACACGTTTCACACACACACACACACACACAAAATAAAGAAACTGATGTCAGCCACTAAATAAGGTTACATAAAGTAATACTTGGATACAATGCGAGCATGTGAACCACATTCACTTGTTATGGTCGTGGGAATGGAGTATCGTGCCAACATGATAGGTGCATCACAATCTGTTCTCTGATTTAATAACCATTAGATATTGGATCTGTTTATGTAAGTAGGATGGAATTAATTTCTAGAACTAAAATATAAAGCACTGATAGATTGTTAATGATTTTCAATGTATATTCAAGTTCTACAGTTATAACTATGAGTGTTGGCAGCCCTGCTTTACTGTGCAGCGAATGATCACCGTGCAACTCCCAGATGTAGCATGCATTTGTGTGAAAATCTATGAAACTCAGAACATCGGGGAGGCAAGAGGGGAAGGTTGTACGCATGTGCAATAGCTGATTACCAAGCTTGCTGACTCTCAGCACTTTGAACTCAAGGATATGTTCCATTAGCTACACAGATGTTTTCCATGTATCAAGAGTTTATTATTTGTCATACTTGATATCCTATACTTATAATAATGCACTGTTACTTACATGGTCTTATAAAATTTCTACAATGTGATTTATAAAACAGAAAAGAGTGTGCTGTAGCACTGCAGCAAGTAAGGACGAGCCGCCTTTGGTAGAGTCAGACTGAAAAATTTAATGTCATAACCGGAAATTTAGTATGTTGGCAAGTTGCCATGGTAACTCATGGTTAGAGCAATTAGATGGAGACTAGGAGATCCATGGTTCAAATCTTGGCTATGACACTGACTATCTTTTTATGAAAACGGTTTCATACATACTATTTTACATTTATATAACTCTAATAAGAGGGGCATTCAACTCTAACATAAATTCAAAAAGTCCACCTTGGTAGCGTAAATGGTAGTGTGACTGCCTCACATTCAAGAGGAATTTGTACCGAGTTCAAATCTCAGTCAGACACCTGGATAAGGTTTTTCAAGGGTTTCCCCTTATCCTGAAAGACAAAAGTTGGGTAATGCTCAGCTCTATGCACCCTGGGCTCACTTGAACTTCATTTTACCCATTTCATTATTCATCTGATATGACTTAATGTTGGAGGACGTACATTTAAAATAAAATAAAAAGATCCAAAAGGTACTTTTTCTTGTATTGGAACTATAGTGTCACCCTGGTGATAGAATCGCGAAGCTGATGAAAAATGAAGACCGGTAGCGACGGACAGTTGAATGTAGTTTTAGAGAAAATAAACAGTTTTAGGTGAGCTAGCAAACTGTAATGGTGATGAATGTATTTGCTAGGAAAATAAAGTGTAGTTTTTGTGTTTCGTAACCTCGTTTTATTATTTCACGAACCCACAAAGTCACACTGGTGTCAAAAGTGGGATAACAACATCACCGAAGATTATGGCCATGGAATCGGTATTGGAAATGCTTTTGCAGAAGATGAACGAATTAACAGCGAAGTCGGAAGCGGCAAATAACAACTTGGTCGCGAAGATGAACGAGTTAACAACAAAAGCAGAAGCGGCAAATAACAACCTGGCCGCAGAGTTGAAAGAAATAAAGACCGAATTGACCACAGAAATGAAGGCAGCGAACGACAGTCTGGCCACGGAAATGAAGGAGGCGAACGAGGTCCTCGCCGCTAAATTTGAGGAACAGTTGGCCGGCGTGAGGGATGACGTGACGGAGCTGGGCAAGCGGATGGGCCAAGTGGACGAGCACGTCGAGGACCTGGCGAACCGCTTCAATGACCTAGAGGAAAAGGCCGACAATAACGCCAAGTCCCTGAACGCCATGGTTGAGGACGTCGTCGGCAGGAGACTGAAGGATTTGAAGGCTGACGCACCGGGACGCGACACAACATCGGCGCGCGTCAAACCTCCGAAATATGACGGCGCGTCAACATTTGAGGTCTTCCGCCGCCAGTTCGACACAGTGGCCAAGCACAAGAGATGGTCACCGGAGGAGGAGGCCACACAGCTAATAGCCAGCCTCCAGGGACGGGCCGCGGAAATCCTAAACGCGGTGCAGACGACGGCGGCGCCCAAGGACATCTGGGAGGCCCTGGAGAATCGCTTCGGGAACCACCGCTTAGCCGCAGCGTACCGCAGCCAACTAAAGGCAAGGTCACAGCAGCCGGGGGAGACGCTGCAGGAGTTCGCCATAGCGATCAAGCAGCTGGCTAGCAAGGCCTTGGTTGACCTACCACTGGAGTTCGTATCCCGGGAAGCTGCCTACAATTTTGTCGACGGGGTACGGGACACGGAGACTCGTCAGCGCCTAATGCTCGGCGAATATAAAACCATCCACGAGGCGCTGACAGCGGCATTAAGGATGGAGGCGGCCAAGGTAGCATCTATCCCGACGTCGAGAACAAGGAGTGTGCGCTACGCCGCAGACAGAAGACCAGCTGAGGAACGCCGGCGAACACCTAGTGGCCTGTGTTGGGGGTGTGGACAACCCGGACACCTGCGGAGAAACTGCCCACACCAGGAAGAGCAGCCGGAAAACGAGTAAGGGCCGTCGTGGAGAGGGGCACGTCGGCGCCATTACCACCATTCCCTCGAGTGACAATCCGCGCCGTCAGCCGGCGGATAGATGACAACCTCATCGCGGACGGCTGGGTAAGAGGAAAGCCGTGCCGCGTGCTGGTGGACACCGGGGCGGCCGTGACCATCATCAGACCTGACGTGGCGAAGGGTTTGCCGACGAGGAAGCCGAGCCGATCATACGAGCTTGTGACGGCATCGGGCGACACCATGCCTGTGGAGAAGGAGGCCCTGCTGGAGCTGACCTTGGGACGGAGTGCCGTGCGTCTGTGGGTGTTCGTCGCGAAGGTGGCTGAGGAGGTGATTCTGGGACTGGATGCCCTCAGGAGCCACGAGGCGACGGTCGACGTCGGCAGGAAGGTCCTGAGGCTCGACGGAGAAGAGGTTATACTCCGTCAACCAGAAGAGCGCCTTGGAATTTGCAGGGTCATCTTGAACGAAGACGTGGTTGTCCCCGTGAGGAGTGAGGTGATGGTGACGGCGCGACCGGAAGGCCGGACAGCAGGTTTGATCCAGAGGCAGCAGGAGTACGACTTCACCTCGGAACATCGCAGAGGGAAGAGTCACGGTAACGCGGACGCTAAGTCCCGAAGACCCTGTCCAAAAGAGTGCGGCCAATGCACAAGAGTGGAGGGGAAGGAGCGTGCCGCAGCAGTTCGAGTAGTCACGGCAGTGCCTGCGGATGGCTGGGATAGCGCAGGCCTGAGGAGGGAGCAGCTGGCGGACGCAGACTTGGGGCCACTCTTGAGGGATGTGGAGAACCTGGTGGACCACCTCCACGACATGCACGAGATGGCTCGCCAGATCATCCAGAAGGCGAGCGACCGCATGAAAACCCGATACGACAGGCAAGCCAACAGCCAAGGATTCCAGCAAGGTGACCTGGTCTGGTTGTACCGCCCAACCCGGACCAAGGGACGCTGCCCAAAGCTTCAGCACCCATGGCAAGGACCGTACCATGTGATGAAGAGGATTAACGACGTGGTCTACTGCATCCAGAAGGTACCCCGAGGAAAGATGTTGGTGGTACACCTGGATCGCCTGGCCCACTACGAAGGCGCTGTTCGGGACGACCAGCCTTGAGGAGGGAGCAGTGTCACCCTGGTGGTAGAATCGCGAAGCCGATGAAAAATGAAGACCGGTAGCGACGAACAGTTGAATGTAGTTTTAGAGAAAATAAACAGTTTTAGGTGAGCTAGCAAACTGTAATGGTGACGAATGTATTTGCTAGGAAAATAAAGTGTAGTTTTTGTGTTTCGTAACCTCGTTTTATTATTTCACGAACCCACAAAGTCACAATATTAACAGTATAGGTAAATTTCTACATCATGAATCAGTGTAAATAGTACATTTTCAGTTTACTTTTATAACTCAAATTGTATAGGTAGCCCTTTTTCTTGGCCTTTTTTTCCTTTTATTAATTTAAATTTGAATTGAATTTTATATCTCTGGATTTGTAATTGTTTATCTATTTGGGCATAATTTGCTTTGCATTTTGGACTGACATGCCATGTAAGATGTTTCAAGGAGAAAAATAAATAAAATATAAATGATCATGTATTAGTAAAATGTCCTGCAGTACCTGATTTGATTATTTTTAAACTGCATATGCTATAAGAATTATGAAGGAGCAAAGGTGTTACATTACATGATATAACGGAATGAAAGAAAACAGAATGGAGAGAGTATTCAGACCTGAATAAATAGTTTGGTTTAACCCTTTTGCTGCTACACTTCTTCAAAAATGTTCTGCCCTAAAATGGTGGCTGTTGATATAATTGAGTGTGCTATATTGTCATGACTACTGTTGAGGATCGCAAAGAAACATGGACACGCTCAGAGTGGCATTTTTTTGATCACTTCTTTATTTTAGGGTAAATTATATATTATTCCAATACTCAAAATTTCTTACATTTTATAATCTTTTGTGACTCACAGATCATGACATCTAGATGTAACAGGATGCATGTAGTTAACCCCTTCCACTGGTAATCTTATAGTTACATCAGCTTTCTCAGGCCTATGTAATGTACCACAAATTGGATATAATTATAAATGAGAGAAATGAACAAGGTAAGTAATTCATGTCTTATGAGTACCTGGATTTGTTAAATTGCATATATTCCTTTACTATGTAAAAGCAGTGCTCCTGCAAGAAAACCCTTGTTCTAGTTTTAAACACATTGTAGTTATTTTGCTTTTGATGTCATTAGGAAGGGAATTATAAACTACTGTACAGCAATGCAGTACTCCTTTCTTAAACAATGTAGTTCTGATTGAGGTTACGTGTATATCCTTAATATGCTTCGTGTAGTGCATATGAACACTTCTATTGTTTTGAAAGTTAAATCTATTTCTTTTTACAAATAAAGCTGTCTCCAGTATATAAACACATGCCAAAGGAAGTATGCAAAGATTTTTGAACAGAGGATTACATCCTATAGGCAATGACTGGCTGAATAAGGTATCACAGAACTAGCTCTGGGGTCTTTTGTCAGTCTCTAATTACGACTTGTGTCTCTGACACTGGGTCCGCCCATCTGCAGGACCCCAACAGCGTCATGCATCTAAGGAAAGTCCCATACAGGAAACTTAATATTGTTAGATCTGATAAGACAAGAGTCAGCAAAATAGTTTTGTAACAGTGGATTGGACCAGCCTAGAAAACTGAGTTGTCTTTACTATCTGTAACATCTATCTTAGCAAAACCCCCTGTCATCACACTGACTGCCAGCATCAATCATATAGACACAGTGTTTGTGAGAATGTAAACAATAGAGATGTGCTTTATGCCCTTGAAAAGAGGAAGTCTTCTTTCTAATGGTATGCTTCATGGTCATTAAGAGAGATTTCTTTTTATAAGGACAACCTTCACAAATATAGTTTTACCATGTTCCTGTTTTACTCTGCAAAAGTAAGCACGGTAAGTGAATTATCTCAGTGTTTTGTGGCAGGGAGGGCTGATGATGAAATTGTGGTATATTATGAGGAATGTGATGTCAATGCAAATACTCTAATTCACAGTGACAGGACTGTGTACCAAGTACCATGACTGACCTACTTGTCCCATGGGTTTTTTGGAGGATTTCCCGGCTCACCAGGTGAATGCTGGGTAGGTTAATTACATCCCCCAAACTTTCTCTCCCTTCATTTCACATCATCTCTCATCTGGTGGTCTCTTTCATGGTAGAAGTGTCGGCAAGTGTCCCGGCGCTGCCATCACTCCTTGGATCAGCTGCCCTCTGTCTCCTCTCACCTCATCCTTCCTTCTGCGTATGCCCCACTTGGGGTTTAGCTACAATAAACTACAGGTTTTGGTGCTGAATCCCCTTCATAGTAATGCCAATTCTAAGACTGAGATAACTCCCAAGGTTACTCATGGAAAGAGGAGGCATGTCAATTTAAGTGCCTTTTCTGACACGTATTCCAGTGATGATCATGTTAAGTGATTGCAGTACCAATATTACACAATAAGACAGCAATGATGTGGTCTTGAAAGAAATTTTTCCAATTAATCCTGCCACTATTACTCAACTTCATTTTATTTTCTAAAAGAAAATAATGAGTTATTCTATCTAAGCCATATCTATTAGAGCAAGGTCATTTGATTTTCAAATTCAATTCGGGTTATTTCTGGATCAGTATTTTGCATTTTGTGCATGTATTTGTCACCAAACAAGACATGCTGAATCATGTTGCATGATACAGTTCCAGTATGTATGCCTATTGAGCAGATCCTCTCCATACACTGCGTGTACACGCCGTAAGTTGTAGGGGTAAGAAAGTGCTGCTTATACATTCTTGACTGATATCATTTTCTCTCTGATATTTTAGGGCTGGTTGTCATCTTTGCAATCACATTTATCGCATTCTGTTTGCTGATAGCAAATAAGGGATGACCACTTTGTTTCTTGTCGAATACATTAAAGTTGTCTGGAATTTATGCAATAATTTTACAATATTCTGGTAAGATGGTTTTGGAATGTTTGGTTGACAACCATGGGAACTCATCTGATTTACATTTAGATTTACAGAAAAAATACTTCTGCAGTAATTTGACATTTCGAAGGCTTTTGACTACGTAAGAACCTTGAGAATATTATAATATTGTGACTGTTAGGGATACGTAGAATCAAAATTCTGGGTTTCAGAAATTTAGAACACTCTTTATTGCAGTAAAAAGACATGAAACTGACAATCAGCTGTCTTGAAGGTCGACTCAGTGCTCCGCCGCATGCAAACATATGAAAGAAATCACTGCAGTAGGCTTCAAACGTCCACTGTTGCAATAACCATCACACAACAAGCAGCTGCTTCTCTTCTCAACTACTGCTCTAACACTTTGCAGGATTTTTATACCTCCCAGTCATTGTTTCTAGAATGCTGTAGACCTTCGGAGATACTTCTTGGCAACAACAACACACCAAACGCTCTGGAACCTCTCTGTCTCTTTCTCTCCTGCCCACCTGCCCAGCTCCAGCTTATCCGACCAGCACAACAATGCCATCAATGACAATATAAAAGATGAAAACTTAAAGAGGTTTCATTGATATACATCCTGACATAACCAAAGTGTAATTACTAAATGCAGCTGCATGATTTATAAATCAAAATGGAGATCAAATACCAGTGCTGTACTGCAAGGTTCTCTGCTGGGACGTATGCTTCATATACTGTGAACTAATGATTTACCTCATGGTATAAGTGGGAATCCAATATTGTATGCAGATGACACGTCAGTTATTTTACAAAATATAAGTCATCACAGTTTGCAAACTGATGTATGTAATACATTAAATAACTTAGATAAATGGTTCACTGAAAACGGCATGAACTTAAATAAAACAAAAACTGTATTATACAAGATATCGAGATTTAACTGTATTGGAACACCACAGTGAAGCGAAATAATTATTTATGGATGAGTCGTATTTATTACACATCGGCTTCACTTACGTACCTATTTTGAGAACATGTTTCGCAAACCATCGTTTGCATCGTCGGCTCTTATGCGACTAAAGCTTGATCCAGTGGTGTGGGTAATTCTGGAGTTGCTGTTGCCATCTCTTGATTTAGTGATGAACTTAAATGTGGGATTCTCTTCTGGCGGGATTTCAAAGTATATTAGTTGGTTTTTATGTTTTTTTTTATGTATACTCTCTCCCATATGACGAGTTCACTATGTTTTTGTACATATTTTAGTAATTCGGTGCAATCTTCAATTTCATGATTTTCAGACCAGAAATGAGCTGCTATTGTGGACTTATCAATAAACTTCAGTAGAAACTGAAGAGGACTGTACTCTACCTTTTTTGGACCTTAAAATCACAAAAAGCAATGAAAAACTAGAATTTGGTATTCATAGAAAAGCAACACACACAGATAATTACATCAAAGCAAATAGTTTCAACCCAACTCCACAAAAACATGCCACCATCAACAGTCTCACACACAGATTAGTAAATCTACCCCTCAGCCAGCAAGAATATAAAAAAGAATACCATCAAATCTTAAAAAAACTGTAATTAAAAATGGATATGGAAAAAACCTTGTAGATAAAAAACTAAAATCATTCAAACTTCAAAAGAGATTAAAACAGATCACAGCTCTCACACCAATAAAACAATAAATTGGATTTGCTAAATTTACTTACCACCCCTGGACCACAAAAGAGTTGCAAAAAGTATTCAAGAAATACAATATAACATTTGCACCAAAAAACAATAACAACATTAAAAACCTACTTAACAGATAAAACCAAAAGGAAAGTCAGTCATTTACAAGATTAAGTGTAAAGACTGTGAAAAAATTTACATAGGTAGGACAAAAAGATATATAGGCACTAGAAAGAAAGAACACTTCAGGCACTTAAGATACAAAAATATTGATAAGTCCGCAATAGCAGCTCATTTCTGGTCTGAAAATCATGAAATTGAAAATAGCACCGAATTACTATAATACGTACAAAAACATAGTGAACTCGTCATATGGGAGAGAATATACATAGAAAAACATAAAAACCAACTAATGAACTTTGAAATCCCACCAGAAGAGAATCCCACATTTAAGTTCATCACTAAATCAAGAGATGGCAGCAGCAACTCCAGAATTACTCACATCACTGGATGAAGCTTTAGCCGCATAAGCGCAGATGATGCAAACGATTGTATGCGAAAAATGTCCTCAAAATAGGTACGTAAGTGAAGCCGATGTGTAATAAATACGACTGATCTATAAGTTAATAATGTATTACACAAGTTAAGTGATGGAAATTAATCATTCCTTCACACTAACCGTGTATAGGCTAAGATTTTTGATAGAGTCATACTAAAAAATTCAATGGCAGGGCAGGGATTTGAACCACAGACCTCCTGGTTTCTGTCTAGTCACTCTCTACCCATTGAGGTACCATGGCCAACGTGCTGTTATGCTATTAAATTCTCCAATGGACTCATATATTTTCCCGGTAAATCACTAAGGACTCTTGTATTCGAGATACACTGTTTGTGGCGACTTACTATTGTAAGTACTTGAGTCCCAGGCTTCATTGTTAAACTCTTATTATTTAATTTAATTGATGGAAATTAATATATCCAAAACAATCTACCTATCTATTTATAGCTAAATAAATGAAGATTATGAAACATAAGCTTTTTGGAATATATAGACAAGGTAAGATGAGTATATTATTTTGCTTAAAGTGTTCCCTGCATTGTGAAGATATTTAGATTAAATATTTTATGAATTATTTTCTTTTGATTTATGAATAGAGTTGTCTGACATATATAATGAATATAAAAACCAAAGAAATTGTATGTTATGAATATTTTTATTTCGACCTTGGCCTATGATATAACACTGCGGGAAAAGGCATCTTGATAGGAAACAGTATTTAAAATTAAAGAGATAATATTGTCACCCAATTATCGGAAAGCCAGACCAACGACAGCTGAGAAGGGACTAGAGGCATACAGGCCACACCCACTCATCTATCTCAGTCACTAACTGAGGGGTTGATTAGGGAACTGTCACTTGTCGCTGGCCGCCTCTTCCCCCCTCCTCTGCCGTCAGGAACCTTCGCTGTGATTCACTGAAACGAGACACTTTGAGAAAACGGCGATATTCCTATAAAAAGGGCTGCAGTGAGTGAATTGAGTCAGTGCTTGGCGAGATGCGTACGAGCGCCGTGCTAGTGTACGGACGAGAAGACTGTGTACGTGCCTCGGAAGAGTGTACATAACTGTAAACGCAAAGTGGAATTGTAACGGACTGACTGGTGAATTGTAATTGTGTGCATTACATAACTGTGTAATCGGCAAGTGTTCCGATTGTAATTCGGTGGATATAAAGAACATTTTTGAGTGGTGCAATTGGACTTTTCATTTCACAAACCCACAAAGTCACAATATGCATAATGTTACGTGCTAGCTTTAAATATTCATGCAAATCATTATTTAAAAAATTAAAATTTTTAACATGTCCTCAGTATATATTTTAGAGTTACTCACCTATGTATTGTGACTTTGTGGGTTCATAGAATTAAAAGGCCGAGTTGCAGAAATTGAAAATCACCTTTGTTATCGTAGAAATACTCTTATAGATTACAGCAGCATTACGTTACATACACCATCAATCTACCAAGGTCGATGACAATAACAAACTGTGACAGCTGATTACATTAGCTCTCGTTACAACACTCTTTTTACACAACTGCTGCTTACTCACTCTTGTTTACAACAACTGTTTCACAACTACAACTGTCCTGTTGGCGTGTCACAATCCCTTTTATATCTCCATTCATGATTACCAGACTGTTCTGTCAATCACTAGAGGTTTCTGGAAAACAAGACATCTAATTACATAATTCGAACATTCTATCACCTTCGAGAAACGTAACCTAATCTACGCTGGCGAGGCCTTTGCCTCAGTTATCTTGCTTGCCGGCGTTATCTGTTTACACAAGTTCGTTATCTACATGAAACCTATCCATCTATTATCTATTTCCGCCGAAACTTTAATGCCCGTTACCGCGACACTGCACCCTCCTCAAGGCTGGTCGTCCCGAACAGCACCATCGTAGCGGGCCAGACGATCCAGGTGTACCACCAGCATCTTCCCTCGCAGCACCTTCTGGATGCGGTAGACCACGTCGTTAATACTCTTCACCACCCGGTACGGTCCTTGCCATGGTTGCTTGAGCTTCGGGCAGCATCCCTTGGTCCGAGTAGGGCAGTACAACCAGACTAGGTCACCCTGCTGGAGCCCTTGGCTGTTGGCTTGCCTGTCGTATCGGGTCTTCATGTGGTCGCTCGCCTTCTGGATGTTCTGACGAGCCATCTCATGCATGTCGTGGAGATGGTCCACTAGATGCTCCACATACTCGGTTGCCGGCTGTTTTGCGTCCGGGGGTTTCCAAAAGCCAGATCACAGGGGAGGCGTTACTCTCGGCCGAACATTTAACAGGCTGGCGCCATCCCAGTGGTGTCGTGTGTTGACGAGCGAGAGGCCAGTAAGAACAGTGGCACCTTAATGTCTCAGTCCCAGCCCCGAACTTCCTCAGGTGTTCCTCTGTCTTGATGTATCTCTCGACCATGCCGTTCGACTGTGGATGTAGGGGTGTGGTGCAGGTCTTGTTCACCCCAAACCTCTCTAGTGCCTCCTTCATCAGGTTGGATTCAAAATTAGTGACCTGGTCGCTGTGGAGCTCAAACAGCACCCCAAATCGGCAGAACACTTCCTCCACAAGGCAGTCCGTGATTGTCATCGCCTCTTGGTTTGGAATGACATACACTTCCAGCCACTTGGTGAAGTAGTCCACGACCACCATTAGGTACTTGTTGCCTCGGTTGGACACGGGAAATGGTCCAGCTATATCGACGGCGATCCTTTCGAATGGCGCTCCGACGTTGTACTGCTCCCAGGTGTCCTCCCGAAGTACCAGCGTGCACTTCCTCAAGACTTCCGGGATCTTACTTCGGGGAAGTAACAACTGCTCCCTCTTCGTCTTCCCATCAGGCGATTCTCATACCCGGAAAAGCACGCCCTCTCTTGTCTTCAATGAATCCCATTGGGCCCAGTACGACTTGTAGGTGGCGCTACTCGGTGCGATGTCCTCCCAGGTTGGTCTTGTCCCTGCCTCCACTTCTCTCAAGAGTGGCCCAAAGTCTGCGTCTGCCACCTGCTCCCTCCTTAGGCCTGCGCTATCCCAGCCATCCGCAGGTACTGCCGTGACTACTCAGACTGCTGTGGCACACTCCTTTTCTTCCACTCTTGTGCATTGGCCGCAATCCTCTGGGCAGGGTCTTCGAGACATGGCGTCTGCGTTACCGTGGCTCTTCCCTCTACGATGCTCCGAGGTGAAGTCGTACTCCTGCAGCCTCTGGACCCAACGTGCTGTCTGGCCTTCCAGGTTCTTAAAGCTCAATAGCCAGGTTAGGGCGGAATGGTCAGTCCTCAGGTGGAATGGCTGACCGTACAGGTACTTGTGGAAGTGCTCCAAGGTCTTTACTACCGCCAGTAATTCTCGCCGGGTGACGCAGTAGCTCTTCTCAACCTTGGATAGCGTCTTGCTGTAGTAGGCTATCACCCGCTCGTGGCCGTCCTGAATTTGCGATAGGACGCCACCAATGCAATGATCGCTGGCGTCCGCTCGTGGCCGTCCTGAATTTGCGATAGGACGCCACCAATGCAATGATCGCTGGCGTCCGCTCGTGGCCGTCCTGAATTTGCGATAGGACGCCTCCAATGCAATGATCGCTGGCGTCCGCTCGTGGCCGTCCTGAATTTGCGATAGGACGCCACCAATGCAATGATCGCTGGCGTCGGAGTCCACAATGAAAGCGCCGCCTGGTTGTGGAAATCCCAAAATAGGAGCATTGCAAAGGGTCTTCTTCAGGTGCTGGAAAGCGTGTTCAGCGTCCTCCGTCCACACATAGTATCGTTGTTCCTCTGTCAGGCGGGTAAACGTTTGGCGATGTTGGAGAACCCCTTTATGAAACGGCGGTAATAACTGCACAGCCCCAGGAAACTTCGCAACTGGCCGAGGACAATCTCTCACAGCCTGGGTTTTCTCCGGGTCTGTGGCCACTTCGGTTGGTGAGACTATGTGGCTCAAGTAGTTAACTTCTTTGCAGAAGAGCTGGCACTTCTTTGCGTTCAGCTTCTAGTTGGTTGCCTGCAGTCTATGTAACACCTTGCTCAGGTCTTCGAACGTCTTGCCGACGATGATGTCATCCAGGTATAGCAGGCATGTGTCATATGTCAATCCTCTCATTACTGATTCCATGAGGCGTTGAAATATGGCTGGTGCATTGCAGAGGCCAAAGGGCATAACTGTGAACTGCCAAAGCCCTTGGCCTATCGAGAATGCAGTCTTTTCCTTGTCTCTCGGGTCTAGAGCCACCTGCCAGTAACCCGACTTCAGGTCGAGGGTCGAGAACCATTGTACGCCAACTAGCGTGTCCAGGGTGTCGTCAATCCGGGGTAAGGGGAAACAGTCCTTCCGGGTGACAGCGTTCAGCCTACTGTAGTCCACGCAGAAGCGTAGCTCGCCGTTCTTCGTCACCAGAACTACATGGGAACACCAAGGGCTGTCAGACTCTTCAATCACTCCCCTGGATTTCATGTCGTCTACCACATCCCGTACCGCCGCTTGTTTCGCCAACGGAAAGCGTCTAGGTGGTTGCCCAATAGGCCGGGCGTCTCCGGTGTCGATGCGGTGAAGCACTTTATCCGTGCGGCCCTAGTCACTGTCGCCTTGGCTGAAGACGCGCTGGTATCGCCTCAGTAGTTGTCGAACATTCTCCAGCTGTTCTGCGGTCAGGTGGTCGGCCGCTCTCACCAATAAGCCTTCCAGCCGGAGCCCCAGGAGTTGCGTCGGCACCGGCTCCTGTGTCTTGTCGATAGCTGTCACGCTGACCACGGGCTCGCACGTCCCCAGCTCCGTTCCGGCCTGGACGTCGTGATCGGTGTCTGCCAGGTTGAGCAGTCTCACTGGCACCTCCTCTAGGCACGGCAATAATGTACTGGCTACACAGGGTCCGTGCACAGGCGTCATCGGGTCCAGCATCATGTTCTTCGTCCACTGACCTTCCAGTCGCGCCGTCACCACCACCTCGCTTCTCGCAGGGACCGCCACGTCTTCCTTCAAGATGACCCTGCAGATTCCAAGGTGCTCGTCTGGTTGCCGTAGTATTACCTCTTCTCCATTAAGACGCAAGACCTTCCTGCCGACGTCAACGTCCACCTCGTGGCTTCTGAGGGCATCCAATCCCAGTATCACCTCCTCAGTCACCTTCCCGACGAACACCCACAGACGTACGGCACTCGTTCCCAAGGTCAACTTTAGCAGGGCCTCCTTCTCCACAGGCAAGGTGTCACCGGATGCCGTCACAAGCTGGTAGGGTCGGCTCGGCTTCCTTGATGGCAAACCCTTCGCCACGTCAGGTCTGATGATGGCCACGGCTGCCCCGGTGTCCACCAGCACGCGGCACGGCTTCCCTTTCACCCAGCCGTCCGCGATGAGGCTGTCATCCATACGCCGGCTGACGGCGCGCAGTGTCACTCGAGGGGATGGTGGTGATGGCGCCGACGTGCTCCTATCCACGACGGCCCTTACTCGTTTTCCGGCTGCTCTTCCTGGTTTGGGCAGTCTCTCTCCAGGTGTCCGGGCTGTCCACACCCCCAACACAGGCCACCAGGTCTTCGCCGGCGTCCCTCGGCTGGTCTTCTGTCTCCGGTGTAGCGGACACTCCTCGTTCTCGACGTCGGGATAGCTGTTACCTTGGCCGCCTCCATCCTTAATGCTGCCATTAGCGCCTCGTGAATGGTTTTATAATCGCCGTGCATTTGGCGCTGACGAATGTCCGTGTCTCGTACCCCGTCAACGAATGTGTAGGCAGCTTCCCAGGATACGAACTCTGGTGGTAGGTCGACTAGGGCCTTGCTAGCCAGTTGCTCAACTGCCAGGATGAATTCCTGCAGCGTCTCCCCTAGTTGCTGTGACCTTGCCTTTAGTTGGCTGCGGTATGCTGCGGCTAAGCGGTGGTTTCCAAAACGATTCTCCAGGGCCTCCCAGATGTCTTTGGGCGCCGCCGTTTTCTGTACTGCGTTCAGAACTTCCGCGGCCCGTCCCTGGAGGCTGGCTATTAACTGCGGGGGGCCTCTTCCTCTGGTGACCATTTGTTGTGCTTGGCCACTGCGTCGAACTGGCGGCGGAAGACTTCGAAAGTTGTCGCGCCGTCGTATTTAGGCGGTTTGACGCGCGCAGATGTGTCGCGTCCCGGCGCGTCGGCCTTCAACCTCCTGCCGACGATGTCCTCTACCATGGCGTTCAGGAACTTTGTGTTGCTGTCGGCCTTTCCCTCCAGGTTGTTAATGCGGTTCGCCAGGTCTTCAACGCGCTCGTCCACTTGGCCCATCCGCTTGCCGAGCTCCGTCACGGCATCCCTCACGCGGGCCAACTTACCTCAAATTTTGCAGCGAGAACCTCGTTCGCCACCTTCATTTCCGTGGCCAGAATGTCGTTCGCTGCTCTCATTTCTGTGGTTAATTCAGCCTTCATTGCAGTCAGATTGTGATTTGTCGTCTCCAACTTTGCGGCCAGGTTGTTATTTGCCGCCTCCGTCTTTGCTGTTAGTTCAACGGCCAAGCTATTACTTGCCGCTTCTGTTTTCGCAGCGAGGTTGTCATTTGCTTTCATTTCCGAGGTCAGTTCGGCCTTCATTTCCATATTCTTCTCCAAAATCTTTTCCAACGTCGCGTCCATGGCTGTAATGTTGTCGTTCCGCTTCCTGACACCAGTTGTGACTTTGTGGGTTCATAGAATTAAAAGGCCGAGTTGCAGAAATTAAAAATCTCCTTTATTTTCGTAGAAATACTCTTACAGATTACAGCAGCATTACGTTACATACACCATCAGTCTACCAAGGTCGATGACAATAACAAACCGTGACAGCTGATTACATTAGCTCTCGTTACAACAACACTCTTTTTACACAACTGCTGCTTACTCACTCTTGTTTACAACAACTGTTTCACAACTACAACTGTCCTGTTGGCATGTCACAATCCCTTTTATATCTCCATTCATGATTACCAGACTGTTCTGTCAATCACTAGAGGTTTCTGGAAAACAAGACATCTAATTACATAATTCGAACGTTCTATCACCTTCGAGAAACGTAACTTAATCTACGCTGGCGAAGCCTTTGCCTCAGTTATCTTGCTTGCCGGCGTTATCTGTTTACACAAGTTCGTTATCTACGTGAAACCTATCCATCTATTATCTATTTGCCCCGAAACTTTAATGCCCGTTACCGTGACAGTATATGAAACTTATGACAAATTTATGCAAAAACAAAATCGACATTATAGCACTCGAAAAAAAAAAAAAAAAATCTTATTCTATGGGTATAAAAATACATAATAAATTGCCTGAACCTTTCAAAGAGATAAATAATTCAAAATTGTTTAATAAAAATATAAAAAAATGCTATCAGATAAAACATATTACTGCATACAAGAATTCATGGATGACACATTATAAGTACTACTAAACCTTGCTCTATTTGTAATTGACAATTTATATTTCATAAATAATAACTTGCACTCTCTCTATACATGAGAATAAGTTTTATCTTTTATCTTTTATTTTAATTTTTGTTTCATATATAACTTGACGAGTCACCAGTTTATCAGCTTAGGCTCATAACATAAACGTTACATGACATTAAAGATTCTAATCTATTCTACAACCAGGTAGAAGGAAGAGCCATACCAAAAGCCCTACAAGAAATACAAATAGTATACGACATTTCACACAAAAACAGAGAAGTCACTGTATACACAGACAGCAGAATATTGCTCTCCCTCCTGCATAGTAAGTAACACCATGACGCCATAATAGAGAATATGTTAAAAACTATTGGCAGTCTGGAAAAGGCCCAATGGAAAATCCATTTCTGCAGGGTGAAAGGAGTCTGTGGCAATGAAATGGCTGGTAAATTGGCAAAAGAAGCAGCGAAAATGGAACAAAATCCAGTCTATGAGAAAATTCCCAAATCCAAACTTTTAACAGACGTAAAAGAAATGGGTCTCCAGGAATGGCAAAACAGATGAGACAGCTCAATGAAAGGAGCAGTAAGCAAATTATTCTTCCCTCAAATCAAACAGAGGCTAAACATAACATTGCCTGTAACACCACAATTCACAGCAAAACAAATCACTATATACACAGATTTAATTTTATAGCCAACCCAACGTACAACAGCAAACTGACAACCACCTGATTTATGAATACCAAAATCTACAATCACAAAGATTATAACAGAAGGAGAAACTTTCTTTTGTGCAACGCAAGAATATTTTCTAAGTACAATGGTGCACGTATATGCATACGCAAGCAGACAACCTGCAGTCCTTTCTTGCAGCCAACACGAGAAAGATATGTAACACTTGTAGCCAACCTCTGCAAACATGCCCTAGACATCTGTCCTACACTGGTGCAAAAGGGCATGTGGATGCGATTAGTGTGGATCAGTTTTGGAAAATAGTGACCATGGCTCCTTTCAGATTTTATTACTTTACAAAAGTTGGCTTGCTGTCCAGCAAAAGTGCCAATTGTACTGTTAGAAGTGAAGATTGTTTGTTCTGTGCATTCTTCGAATATTTAAGATTTGTTCAGTACGTTGATGAAAATCAGAAAATGGCTCGACAAATCAGTACAATGTATGAGCTCGTGGACTGATTCAGCAACTGCCACGAATTGTGCCCGATTTGTTACCAACAGATGCTAAAATCGACGTTAACAAATGTAACATTTTATTGCTTTACAGAAGTAGGCTTGCTGTCCAGCAAAAGTAGCTAATTGTACTGTTAGAAGTGAAGGCTGTTTGTTCTGTACGTTCTTCAAATATTTAAGATTCGTTCTGTACATTGATGAAAATCAGAAAATGGCTTGACAAATCAGTAAAATGTATGAGCTTACGGACTGATTTGGCTACTGCCACGAATTGTGCCTGATTTTACCAACAGATATTAAAATTGACGTTAACAAAGGTCACGTAAAAATTGTCACAGTGCTAACACTAATGTTAAATTTATTTAGGTACTACTTTGTGTTAGTTTGCTAGAGTAACTTAGGGACAAGTAAGACTGTTGGCAGCATTGTGTTCAGTGGAGAAACAAGGATAGTTTGGCTGCACTGAATTCGATATGGCTACATACGCAGTAAGGAAATAAACAAACAATTAATAATATTAAAAGAATGCCCTCCAGCACGAAACTACACTAAAAAGTAAAGAAATTATATTCAAAATCATGGTTGTATATAAAAACATCAAAAGTGTGAAGGACTCAGAAAAAAATCGCCACGTCGCATATTAGAAAGAAGAGTCCAGAAGCAATATGAAACAAAGGAGAAACCTGGTCAGCAACAAACCAACAGTTAACAGGCAAGCACTTGAAAACCTTCAATAAGTTCATTCCATTAGACTGTAAACTAACTTGATTTTTACATTATTAATAGCTAAAGGGGGGAAAAATAATAAAATAACATTATAGGCGATCAATAAGCATTAAATAAAGCAAATCCAGTTATATGTATATGTGTTTAACTATGTAAATAAAGCTGTAATGTAATAGCAGCATGTAATATCACCATATAATGGGGCATGCTTGTATTTTGCCAATAAAGAAATACAAAACATAGACACAAATACATTAAAATGAAATGCAAATATTTTGCAGGATTTTAGTAAGACCACTCTTAAAACATATTCTAATAAACAGATAATTAAATCACACTGTCAGAAGAACAGTCATCCTAGTTCTCAAAATTTTCTCAGGCTTCAAACTAGGTGTATAACGGTTGATATTACAATATTTCAGTAATGTTCATCATTGCAGTAATTAATTACAGGCAAATTTTAAGGAATTTCATATTTTGATGTAGGGCATGGACATTAAACAAAAATGTAGCTGATCATGTTGCTGTATAAACATTCCAAGTTGCTTTTGATGCAGTGTTATGGCCAGTTTCTCAGCAGAACTGAAGTCCAGTACCCTGGTTAGGCTGTCCTTTTCTTTGAAGATGTCTAGAGGTTCCTTTTACCTTCCCTCTCTAAATTCAAAATTATCCTACACTGGTCTAATTACAGAATTTCATCTTCCAATTTACTTGTCAGCTTCGATGTGGTATCAGAGTTTACAAGGCCCCTCTAACAGAATTCCTCCAACTGCTCTCTGAATTATTCCAACTGACATTACAGATCTCTTATAGCACACACTATCTTCAACTTACTTTCTGTTCTATGGCACATACTATGAACAAGTATGTTGTCACACCATCTCACCGGCAGTCATCAACTTCTTTATGGAACATCTGGAACACAAGATTCTAGCCACTGCAACATTGAAACCTTACCATTTCTTTAGGTAAGTGTATAATACATTTGTCATCTGGTCAAATTGAAAAGATATGTTAATGGGCTTTCTGGACTGCCTAAACCGCTGTAGACTGCAAATTCAGTTCATGATGAAAGTGGAAAAGGATGGCTGTCTGCCATTTGTGGACATCATGATTTCCAGGAGCCCAAATGGAACATAGGTCATGCTGTCTATTGGAAGTCGACACATACAGTCCTCTGTTGTTTAAGGACTATGATACAATGAAGCACAAAATTAATACAATTTTGAGTCGAACTAATACTCAATGCTCCATTTATTGCTAGTATTTACCTAGAACGCGTTTCGTTAGGGTCTTCCTAACATCATCAGCTGTTGTCGACTAATGGATGCTGGTTCAGTGAACTCCTCGGAGGTGATAGGTGCGTCGCTGTCGCTATCTTGATGAACTTGAAATTGGGGTTGTCTTCAAAGGTAGTATCGAAATTAAACAATTTACTTTCATATTTCTTTATAAAGATTTTTTCCCACGTGGTTAATGCAGCTGGACCTTGGACACTTTTTAGTAAGTGAATTTCTCGTTCTATGTCATGATTTTCCTTCCAAAAATGGTACGCTACCGCCGATTTATCTATTTCTTTATTCCTTATGTTCCTAAAGTGCTCTTTAAGCCTAATGTTCACGTTCCTTTTTGTTTTTCCAATGTAGAATTTGTCACAGTCCTTGCAATTTATCCGGTATACACTCCTGATTTTCTGCCTGTGCCAGAGCTACACACCTTTTCCAAAAAGTTTTCAAAGAACACAATATTACTTTGGCCCCACAGAACAAATTTAGTGTACAACACCTTTTGAAATCACATAATACAAAGGAGATACCCACAGGCAGAAAATCAGGAGTGTACCGGATAAATTGCAAGGACTGTGACAAATTCTACATTGGAAAAACAAAAAGGAACGTGAACATTAGGCTTAAAGAGCACTTTAGGAACATAAGGAATAAAGAAATAGATAAATCGGCGGTAGCGTACCATTTTTGGAAGGAAAATCATGACATAGAACGAGAAATTCACTTACTAAAAAGTGTCCAAGGTCCAGCTGCATTAACCACGTGGGAAAATATCTTTATAAAGAAATATGAAAGTAAATTGTTTAATTTCGATACTACCTTTGAAGACAACCCCAATTTCAAGTTCATCAAGATACCGACAGAGACGCACCTATCACCTCCGAGGAGTTCACTGAACCGGCATCCATTAGTCGACAACAGCTGATGATGTTAGGAAGTCCTAACGAAACGCGTTCTAGGTAAATACTAGCAATAAATGGAGCATTGAGTATTAGTTCGACTCAAAATTGTATTAATACAGTCCTCTATTTAAATGTCAATAGAAGTCTTGACAAGTGGGGCCTCTTAACATACTTGTCTGTAAAGCAGTGGCCATCTCAGGTCAGGACCATTTACAAGAAGAACTAAAACACCTCAGGCACATCACTGAGTAAGGAGTAATTTTTTAAAGAACAACACATAAAAGACATAGCGGTATTAAACGAATTCAAACCAGCCATCATAAGGAACATGATGAATAGAAAGGAAAAACTGGAGATAATATCAAAAAATACCACTCTCACACCACTTAAAAACACAAATTGGCAATATAGAAAATTCACCTACCATCCATGGGCTTTTAGAAAATTTGAGTGAATCTTCAAAAAACTAAACTTAAAACTAGCACCCCAAAACAAATTCAGTCTGAGGAACCTGCTAAATAAACCACTAAAAAATTCAATCCCCAACAATTTGAAATCAGGAATTTATCAGATAAATTGTGAAACCTGTGAAAAAAGCTACATAGGAAAAACTAAGAAACTTGTTAACCAGGCAAAAAGAACACCAGAGGAACATTAAGTTGAAACATACAGAAAAATCTGCAGTTTCACACCATTTTTGGACAGAAAACCACAACATTGGCCACGACATTAAACTGTTAAAATCTTTAAGTACACCCATAGAATTGGATATTTGGGAAAAAATATTCATAACCAAAAACCGTGATTAAATTATAAATTTTGAAATCCCGGCATTAAATGAAGTATTAAAACTTAGTGCCCCTAACACTAGATGGCAGAGTGATCGGAGCTCTGTAGTAGTGGAAGAAGAGGAATGTTCATTTAGTCACCAAACAGCTGAGGATGAGAACAAATGATCTTGAAAACGTTTCAATTAACAACAAGGAAGTGAAGTTTGAGTGTAAACATAGTGACTCATAAATCAAACTCAAAAATGAAGAATACTTCACTGTTAATAATGCTTCTGCTTTTAATATTTATAGTTAAAGCTTCTATTAAACAAGGCACAACCCTCTACTAGCATAGAACATATCACAGATAAACCAACTGCAACATCTTGTATGCCTTTCACTTGTAGGTTATCCAATAAGCTTAGCAGAGTATTAGCTAGCTAAATACAACATCAAGATTGTCCACAACCTCCATCCAAAATCAAAAATATAATTAGATCAGTAAAATAATCTGTGCCAGGAATTGGCTATATTCCTTGTGAATGTGGTGCCGCCTATATCGGGCAAACAGAAATATCAGAACACCATAGAAGAGAATGTTTTATGCAGGCGGAAAAGTCTGGTCTATCTGAGTATTGCTTAGAACAGATCACAGACCAAATGTTGCAGAACAAATCATAGCCAAATATGAAGATTAAGGTCTAAAGAAGGCAGAGGAAGCTCTAGCCAACTAAAGGGAGGGGGAGGGAGGGGGAAAAAAACCAGCCTAACCAGGATAATGGCCTTCAGTTCAGTTCTCCAAAGAAACAACCATTAAAGTGCATCAAAAGCAAAATAGAAAGCACAAAACTACTGATCATACAACAACCGAACAGCTCCATTTTCTAAAATGCCCATGCCCTAAATGAAAACATTGAATTCCTTAAAATTTGCAAATAATTATTTACACTGATGACAGAAATGATGAACGTTCAGTAAACATTGTAAAATCAACAATTATACACCTGGCTTAAAGGTCAACAATATTTTGAGAATTCACACGAGCAGGAAAGCTTCAGTTCCTATTTCAATGATCATAGTGATTTATTGTCATGCCATGCTTGAGGATGATACCATATGTTGAAACTCTGAACACCTCTCGAAAATTATTAACTTTGTACTACAACATTCAAATATTTTATCCAGTAATAATGAATATAAAACAATTTATCTAAACCAGAGGTCAAAAAGCTTACCTTAATTTCATCACAAAAAACTGAAGCTTGTGTTTCCAACCACCATGGTTCTTCCTTAACTTCTATTTCATTGTCTGTTTTACGATCACTGTAACATTCCTCAATCTTTATTACATTAACCTCTTGGAGAAATTCTCTTTTATTTTGAGCACTAGCTTCTGTTTTTGTGTCTTTCATATATTTCTTGTTGGAACTTTCAAACTCATTCTCCTGTATAAGACATGTTCTGTCTTTCTGTGAACAAGAGTTTGTCATGTCACAATCATCCTCCACAAGCAGAGCATCACTTGTCACACTTTGTGATGTTAAGTCATCGCATAGAAAATCATCTTTTGTTTGTATTTTGGTATCCATGTCATTACTGTTGCTGTTTTTGATGGTGTTAAGGCTGTCAAAGACAAACAAAAGAGTAATGATAAGCAGCCATATACTTAATGATCCTCATATGTACCAAAAATACAAAACTGCTTCATATTAATCAAGATAAACCTATCGAGATTCAACTGTATTGGAACACCACAGTGAAGCGAAAAATTATTAATTATTATTACATAGGAAGGACAAAAAGGAACATAGGCACCAGAAAGAAAGAACACTTCAGGCACTTAAGATACAAAAATATTGATAAGTCCGCAATAGCAGCTCATTTCTGGTCTGAAAATCATGAAATTGAAGATAGCACAGAATTACTAAAATACGTACAAAAACATAGTGAACTCGTCATATGGGAGAGGATATACATAGAAAAACATAAAAACCAACTAATGAACTTTGAAATCCCGCTAGAAGAGAATCCCACATTTCAGTTCATCACTAAATCAACAGATGGCAGCAACAACCCCAGAATTACCCACACCGCTGGATCTAGCGTCAGTCGCACAAGAGCCGTAGATGCAAACGAAGATTTGCGAAACATGTCCTCAAAATAGGTACGAAAGTGAAGCAGATGTGTAAAAAATGCGACTCATCTAAAATTTAATAAGATAAACCTAGTTAATACGTAAAAAACAGAAGCAACAAATACTAAAGAAAATACAATTATTGGTAACAAAACTTCACTTATCTTCAAAGAAATTGATAAAAATTTCAAGAAGTGTGTAAAACTAGTTGTCTAAACTCTTCTTTACATCCTAAGTTACTTTATATTTCATTGTTGTTAACAGTACGGTCGCTAGAGGTCACAATATTTTTGTCCATAGTACCAAATATTGAAAATGAAACAAACTTAAAGACAGAATCCATTTTTGGTATTTCAGAAATCATTATGCAATTTCTATTTTTTTAAATAAATATTTTTTCCCAAACCATTAATTCTATCAAACCATTTAACTGTTTTAATAATTTAACATCTGGATTTATTTCATATTTAAAGACCAAAAATGATCTGCCACAGCCAATTTATCATTCTGTTTATACCTCATATTTCTAAAATGTTCCTTCGTTCTGGTTTCTAAATTACGTAATTTATAACAACTGTAATGTTGACAACAACAAAAGTTGAAGTATCTGAGAATGTAAACAAAAGTTTACGATAGAGTCAACATGAAAAATTGAATGCCACGGCTGGAATTTGAACCACAGATCTCCTGGTTTCTGTCCAGTCACTCTAACCCATTGAGCTACCATGGCCAACGTGCCGTCCTGACATTAAATTCTCCAATTGACTTGTATATTTCCCCGGTAAACCACTTGGGGCTCTTGCACTGTTTGTGACGACTTACTATCGTAAGTACTTGAGTCCCAGGCTTCATCATTTAACTCTTATTATTTTATTTAATTGAAGGAAATTAATCATTTCTTCACACCAGCCATATACAGGCTAAGGTTGGCCATGGTAGCTCAATGGGTTAGAGCAACTGGATGGAAACCAGGAGATCCGTGATTCAAATCCCGGCCATGGAATTGAATTTTTCATGTTTACTCTATCAAAAACCTTAGCCTATATACGGCTAGTGTGTAGAAATGATTAATTTTCATCAATTAACTAAAATAATAAGGGTTAAATGATGAAGCCTGAGACTCAAGTACTTACGATAATAAGTCGCCACAAATGGTGTATCTCAGATGCGAGAGCCCCTAGTGGTTTACCGGGGAAATAGATTTGTAAAATGGAGAATTTAATGTCAGGATGGCACGTTGGCCATGGCAGCTCAATGGGTTAGAGTGACTGAACAGAAACCAGGAGATTCATGGTTCAAATCCCGGCCATGGCATTGAATTTTTCATGTTGACTCTATCAAAAACCTTAGCCTGTATACACCTAGTGTGAAGAAATGATTGATTTCCATCAATTAGCTAAAACCAATCTTTCTATTTTACAGAGCATGATGTTTCCAGAGGGCCGTCTTTCTGTATATCAGCTGCACAATCTACATTTGGAGGGACTCCCTTAGTACACAGGCAATATTGTTCTCAATACTCAAAAGGTGGATAGTCATCGTTTATTTTACTATCTACATGAAATGAGTAAATTCAATCATAATTCTAATCCTGTTCTGAACTTCAAAGTCAGTGATTTGTTGTGAAAATTAATTTCTTCTATTCAGCCAAACTAGACTAAGTGTGGCACTATACTCTACAGTACCGTGGATTGCATGTTCCATCAAACCTAAACCTCCATATTTGCATCTTTTAGCACTATGACGTTATAGTGCTCGAAGAAACATTACTGATACTGCAACAGATATTTAGTGGGCTACTTCCAGAATTTTAAGGCCGTATAGGTTACACGTAGTGATGGGAATTGTCACGCAGACGGCAAACTCGCGTTGCCAATCGATAATGCGGACTGGCGGTGGCGGGGGGGGGGGGGGGGGGGGGGGACGCAAGGGGTGGCACCTCCTCCTACCGCGCGAAGGTGCGCGAAGGTTCCATAATGATTTCCCCCTTCATAATGGAAGAATCGAGAGACTTCGGGGCGATCGATACAAGCGAGGCGAGAGTAGTTGAGTGAGTGACCGTGAGCGGGGCGGACGTGTAGTTGAGTTGAGCGGACGTGTAAAGACGAACTGGCAAGGTTGAATGGTGTAAATTAAATTGTAATTGTGTACATTAAACTGTAATTGGAATAAGGTGGAAATAAAGAACATTTTTGAGTGGTGAAATTGGACTTTTCATTTCATGAGCCCACAAAGTCACAGTATCTTGGTTCTTATACATACTTCTTTAATGGTCACTTCTTTTCACACCATTGATAGCTCAGACAGGAAATTTGAAGCCATTCTTGTACAATTTCTGATGTTAAATTATTGGCACTTTGCAACTCTATGCCCTCACATTTCCATGATTAGAAATAAATAGTGTGTTTCCTTTTTATTTTGTGAAATGGTAACATTTCTTTTTCAGTCTTCAAGTGTGAAAGCGTACAAATATCCTTCCAAACCGCAATTTAAATTTATTAGGACCTCACTGCATATGTAATGAATGAAATTTGTATATGAATCCCAGTTAAAAGGAAGTCTAACTAACATTGTTTTTGTCCTATATGTAGTTTGCATTGAGACATTTAGTAATAATGAATAATGATCTTAACTTAATTCATGAATTACTGTTGGTGTTGAACACAAAGTAGAGATATTTTTACCAATAAAGAAGTCAAGGACATCAGGAGTACTGCCATTAACTAGATAATGGGTAGGCTCAACAGGGTTCATAATTTCAATTCCAAAATGATAGATGACGTCATGTAAAAGCTTACCTCTAGGGTTACTTACATTTGAACCCTAGCGAGGATGTTTGCTATTGAAATCTCCTCCAAGAAGGTAGGTAGATTTCATTTCGTATATTATGCTTCAGAAGTCCGCAGCCATGAGGCTGTTACTTAGTGCACAGTGCAAACATTTGTACCATTCAAATTGATAGTGATACAAGAAATCTCATATTCTTATTCTATTATTGGAGGAAGCTCACTATGAGCTAAACTGGTGTACTAGTATTGCTGAACCTCTTTCCACTCATGACTTGGGTGGTCAGCCCTGGATATGCAATATTCTGGTATTCTGCAGACTAAGGTAGCTACAAAATAGGAATAAACATAAGGCAAGGCTAGGCGTGGCTGTTCTATGGCTACCAGCCAATGTGGTGCATGCAATGTCGTACAGTTAAGCACGCATACTGGCTTACTTTGCCGAAGCATGTAGCTAATTTCTTTGCGCATTCTAAAAATACTAATTAAAGAATTATTTTGTTTTTCCCATGTTACAGAGCTATTTTTTCTGAGGATTACTGTCCAAACCCCATGTTTGTAGCACATCTGGTTTTGGAGATATGAAAAGATAAGGTGCCTGACTAGAAAGAAAAGAATTATTAACTGTCAGTGAAGAAAAGCACACACGTGCTATGCTGCATGTACCCTGCATTCAGTGAAGTGGTGATCCTTTAAGAGCGCATACGTGCTTTTCAAAGTTAGTAAATATACCACTTAGCAAGCCTAGTACTGGTGCGCCTAGTAGTAACTGTGAAACAACTCTTAAGATTTTACATAAATAGGTCACAAGTATTCTTAATGTATATTCCTTTTTGAAAAGATGTCAATTAAACGTGATTCAAGGATATAATGAAGTGAAAAGCCAGCAAAAAGGGAGGTACCCGGCATTAATCCAGAAAAATCACGTTCAACATCGCAGTGGCAGATATAACATGAATGTGAAAAACAGAGTCGAAGTGAATCGAGAAGATATTGACACATTGCTTCACTCACACTGTTTATTCACAGGACATGTTTCAAGAGCTGTTGCTCCTATCACCAGCTGGTACTCGATTAGTTCAAGTTGTAGTGGTTTCCTCTTTCTCCGTATTGTCAATAGATGGCATGATGCACTTGTCAAAGATGTCCGGTGGTGGAGTTTCAAAATTCATGCCTCTATGACGATTTTTGTTAATGAAGATTTTTTCCCATACGGAAAGGTCTATGGGGTGATTAACCTATTTTATTAGAGATGTTTCCAAGTTTCTGTCATGTCTAGTATTCAAAAAATGAAAAGCTACTGTTGATTTTTCTGTTTCACCATTTTTAATGTTTCTTATGTGTTCTTTAGTTCTGATGTTAATATTTCTTTTTGTTTTTCATATATAAATTTTAGGGCAAGTTTCACATTTGATCTCATAGATTCCTGGTTTTTCTTGAAGTGGTAGTGATTGGTAGTGATTGAATTTTTGGGAGGGCCTTTTAACAAATTTCTGATATTAAACCTATTTTGAGCTGCAAGAGTTATGTTTCCAAAAGATTTTTTTGGAATTAATTATAGGCTGATGGGTGGAAGGTGAATTTTTTAAAAAGTTTTTTCTCTTTTTCTCCTGTAGGTTCTAGGGTGGTGGTTTCTTTTATTTTCTTAGCTTTGTTGAGTCTGTTAACTGTTTTGTCTACTAAATTTGGGTTGAAACCGTTGGATATAGCTACTTTTTTTATGTGTAGGTATTCTTCTTGATAATCTTCTCTGTTTAGTGGAAAGTTGATCATCCAAAAGATTTAACTGTTGAAACTGGCATGTTAGTGTTGTTTTGGGTTGAAACTGTTGTTCTTAATATAATTATCTGTGTGTGTTGGTTTCCTGTAAATACCAAAAGTGAGTTTGTTGTTCATTTTTTTGATCTTGTTGTCCAAAAAGGGGAGCACACAATCCTCTTCTGTTTCCAATGTAAATTTTATAGCAGGATTTTGTATATTCAAAAGTTTAAGACCATCTTGTATGAGTTTTTTAGGTACTATTGCAAAAATGTCGTCATATACCGATACCACACTTTGAAATAATGTGGAAAAGTTTTTGTGATATGTGTTTCAAAAGCACTCATAAATAAATCTGCCAAGAAGGGAGACAGTGGGTTGCCCATAGCTAGGCCCGTTTTTTGTTTATAGATCTGTCCATTAAAGCTGAAAAAATTTTGATTGATACAAATTTCTGTAAGTTGTGAAAGTTCTTCTATTTCTTCAGATGTTATTTGTATTGATTCCAGCCATTTTTTGAGAAGTGGAATAAGCTCATTGGTAGGTATACTTGGATATAAAGAAATGACGTCAAAGGAAACTAAAGCATCTGTAGAGTTGATCTTTGTGTCCTTCAGGAGATTTAACAATTCAAACGAGCTTTTTATAAAAAAAAGTAGCTATATCCAACAGTTTCAACCCAAATTTAGTAGACAAAACAGTTAGCAGACTCAACAAAGCTAAGAAAATAAAAGATACCACCACCCTAGAACCCGCAGGAGAAAAAGAGAAAAAACTTTTTAAAAAATTCACCTTCCATCCATCAGCCTATAATAAATTCCAAAAAATCTTCTCAAAACATAACATAACTCTTGCACCTCAAAATAGGTTTAATATCAGAAATTTGTTAAAAGGCCCTCCTAAAAATTCAATCACTACCAAAGAAAAACCAGGAATCTATGAGATCAAATGTAAAACTTGCCCTAAAATTTATATAGGAAAAACAAAAAGAAATATTAACATCAGAACTAAAGAACATATAAGAAACATTAAAAATGGTGAAACAGAAAAATCAGCAGTGGCTTTTAATTTTTTGAATAATAGACATGACATCAACTTGGAAACATCTCTAATAAAATATGTTAATAACCCCATAGACCTTTCCATATGGGAAAAAATCTTCATTAACAAAAATCGTCATAGAGTCATGAATTTTGAAACTCTACCACCGGACATCTTTGACAAGTACATCACGCCATCTATTGACAATACGGAGAAAGAGGAAACCACTACAACCTGCACTAATCGAGTACCAGCTGATGATAGCAACAAGAGCTCTCGAAACATGTCCTGTGAATAAACAGTGTGAGTGAAGCAATGTGTCAATATCTTCTCGATTCACTTTTGTGCTAATTTGTGCTTCTTTGTCCCTATGCTTCTTTCAAGTTTATACTTTGAGAGTCGAAGTAAGCCAACAACATGGGAGTTGATGTTAACGACGGGAAAAGAGAGAAAAAAGCTGTGGTTATCGGTGATTCTATTCTAAAATTTGTGGAACAGCTCTGCTCTGAAAACGGACATGAAGTAAGATGCTTTCCTGGCATTAAACTTGAGGAACTGAAACACCAAATAGAAAGACTTAAGCTTGAAGAGAGTAAACCAGAAGTGGTGGTTGTGCATGCCGGATCAAATAACATTAAATCAGGGGTGAGTGCTGAGGAAATAATGGGGTATACATTGGGCCTCAATGCAGAAATCAAATCAAAAGTGCCTGATGTTAAGTTAATTGTTAGTGGAGTGTTGAGAAGACGAGATTCAACGGTAAAAAGGGTTATTTGAATTAATAAGGAAGTAAACTGGTTGTGTTCCACTAGGCAGTGTTCTTTTGTGGATGGAAATCTTTGGATAAAGTGAGTGAGTGAGTGTGTGGTGTTTTAGGGCCCGTCGACAACAAGGTCATTTGGGCCCTCTTTGGATAAATGACAATGAATTTGGTAGGGATGGTGTCCATCTGAACCGTAGAGGATCATTCAAATTCGGGAAGTTACTCTGCAGTGTAATTAACTCTGAGCTAAAGAAAAACTAATGAACAGTGTGGTGGATGTTAATTTAGAGTTTGGTAGTAAATGTAATTCAAATGAAGTTAAACTGAATGCGAGTGAGATAGGAAAGTCTTATGAATCAGTTAGAAACACTGAAGAAGGGATTACCACAACATGTTCTCTCTCGATTTTCCACCAAAATGTTCAGAGTATTAGAAATAAGAAAATAAATATTGAAGTGTTGCTATCACAGTATAGAGCACTGGTTATCAGAAAATGAAATAGCAGGTTTCAGTATTCCAAATTATTGTTTTGCTAGCAATTATTGTAGAAAAAAATAAAAGAAATGGGGGTTCGGGCATCTTTGTGAAAAACATATTAAATTTAAAAACTTGGAAAAATTTAACAGTTTTGCTTCTGAGGAGCATATTGAAGCCAGCTTTATTGAATTACCAGATTACAAACTGATAATTATTTGTGTTTATAGAAACCCGAGCAGCGATGTCAAAATATTATATGAGAAATTAGATGTGTTATTCTCAATAGTTAAATCCAAAAATGTTATAATTACAGGAGATCTAAATATTAATTTCTTGGGACAGAATAAAGAAAAAAGAGATATTCAGGTTTTGTTAGAGAGCTATGGGCTACAGGCTGTCGTAAACATTCCAACAAGAGTGGTAAATGGGACCAAGAGTGCTACTGATCAAATAATATTAAATTCACAATTTTGGAAATATAAAACACAGGTTTTTAATACAGTCCTATCGGATCATTATGGTCAGTTATTACATTTATTAAACAAAAATATATATGATATTAAAAAGCATCAATCAAAAGAAATTGTGAAATATGTAAAAGTGATAAACAAGGAAACAATAAATTACCTTAATTATTGCTTATCTAAAGAAACATGGGATGCAGTATATCAAGAGAACCGTATAAAGGTAGTATCCAATTTTTAAACACTTTTAAATATCATGCAGATGTTGCCTTAATCAAAAAAAAAAAAAAAAAAAAGGTAAAGGTTAATAAAATAATTAAAAACCAGTGGGTAACCAAAGGTATCCATAAATCAAGCATGAGATTAAAATTCCTGTGTAGATATGCAAAGAACAATAAAGTTTCAGTAGTCTTTCTTGATTATTTACATACTTATAAGAGAACCTATAACAAAGTAATTAGGGCCGCAAAGAAAATGTTTAATAATAAAAAGATTTTGGAATCAGTGAACAAATCAAAGTCAAATTGGTATATAGTTAAAACCGAACAAGAATCCACTCATAAAATAACTGACATATGCTTCACAAACAAAAATAAACTAATAACAGATCCTGAAGAAGAAGCTGAGTGCTTTAATACGTTTTTCATTGAAATTGCAAATGTTATCCAAAAGCAAATATGTAATAATAATCCATTCACTGCTCCCTATCCAAGTAAAAAAGTTAACTCCAGTATGTATCTAGCACCAACAGACGAAGAAGAAATAGCCTTTGTTATAGCAGGACTAAAAGATAAAAAATCCATTGACTCAGATGGGTTCTCAAATCATTTGCTGAAACAGTGTTATCATCTTATTCTAAAACCATTATGTTACTTAGTAAATTTATCACTTAGTTCAGGAATTTTCCCAGATGCTTTTAAAATCTCAAAGGTTAATCGACTATTCAAAAAAGGTTCGACAGAAATAATGAACAACTAGAGACCAATATCTATCTTATCTGTATTTTCAAAAGCGATAGAAAAAATTATGCATAAACGACTAGTTTCCTTTTGCGACAAGTATAATATCTTAACACTATATCAGCATGGCTTTCGGAAAGGAAGTTACACTAGCTCTGCATTGACCAAATTCTTAGAGAATGTGTGTAGGGCACTAGATAGAAAAGAGTGTCCTGTGGGTATTTTCTTGATCTCACAAAGGCATTTGATCTTGTAGACCATGGACCATAGCTATGGGCTACATAAACATTGTTGTAAACATTCCAACAAGAGTGGTAAATGGGACCAAGAGTGCTATTGATCAAATAATATTAAATTCACAATTTTGGAAATATAAAACAGAGGTTTTTAATACAGTCCTATCGGAACATTATGGTCAGTTATTACATTTATTAAACAAAAATATATATGATATAAAAAAGCATCAATCAAAAGAAATTGTGAAATATGTAAAAGTGATAAACAAGGAAACAATAAATTACCTTAATTATTGCTTATCTAAAGAAACATGGGATGCAGTATATCAAGAGAACTGTATAAAGGTAGTATCCAATTTTTAAACACTTTTAAATATCATGCAGATGTTGCCTTAATCAAAAAAAGGTAAAGGTTAATTAAATAATTAAAAACCAGTGGGTAACCAAAGGTATCCATAAATCAAGCATGAGATTAAAATTCCTGTGTAGATATGCAAAGAATAATAAAGTTTCAGTAGTCTTTCTTGATTATTTACATACTTATAAGAGAACCTATAACAAAGTAATTAGGGCCGCAAAGAAAATGTTTAATAATAAAAAGATTTTGGAATCAGTGAACAAATGAAAGTCAAATTGGGATATAGTTAAAACTGAACAAGAATCCACTCATAAAATAACTGACATATGCTTCACAAAAAAAAAAAAAAAAACTAATAACAGATCCTGAAGAAGAAGCTGAGTGCTTCAATACGTTTTTCATTGAAATTGCAAATGTTATCCAAAAGCAAATATGTAATAATAATCCATTCACTGTTCCCTATCCAAGTAAAAAGGTTAACTCCAGTATGTATCTAGCACCAACAGACGAAGAAGAAATAGCCTTTGTTATAGCAGGACTAAAAGATAAAAAATCCATTGACTCAGATGGGTTCTCAAATCATTTGCTGAAACAGTGTTATCATCTTATTCTAAAACCATTATGTTACTTAGTAAATTTATCACTTAGTTCAGGAATTTTCCCAGATGCTTTTAAAATCTCAAAGGTTAAGCGACTATTCAAAAAAGGTTCGACAGAAATAATGAACAACTATAGACCAATATCTATCTTATCTGTATTTACAAAAGCGATAGAAAAAATTTTGCATAAACGACTAGTTTCCTTTTGCGACAAGTATAATATCTTAACACTATATCAGCATGGCTTTCGGAAAGGAAGTTGCACTTCCTCTGCATTGACCAAATTCTTAGAGAATGTGTGTAGGGCACTAGATAGAAAAGAGTGTCCTGTGGGTATTTTCCTTGATCTCACAAAGGCATTTGATCTTGTAGATCATAGCATTCTACTGGATAAGTTGCATGCAGTTGGTATTAGAGGAATATGTTACGAATGGTTCAGATCATAACTGGAACGTAGATGTCAATTTGAACAGCTAGACTATGTAGATAAAAACTTAGGTGTAATTCAAAGTAAAACACCCACAGAGAAAATAGTACATCAAGGTGTGCCCCAGGGTTCAATATTGGGCCCATTTTTATTTCTCTTATATATTAATGATTTAGGTCTAGGTTTAAATAAAACAGGCGAGAACATCAATTTGACACTCTTTGCGGATGATACCAGCATATTAATGACTGGGAAAACCTCGAATGAGGTATTAAGCTATAATAATACTTTTATAAAAAAATTGTCAATTGGTTTCTAAAAAATAAGCTAAAAATAAATGAAGAAAAATCAGTAGCTATAGGCTTTCACCACAAATTAAATAATACTGCTCAATTCCTAAGTATATATTTAGGGAATAAATCACTACTCTATGAATTAAATACCAAATTTCTAGGAATATGGTTAGATGAACATTTAAAATTGGAAAAACAAATTCAGCAACTGGAATTGAAACTAAGCCGAATTACATTCGTTATTAAATCAATGAGGGAGTCTGTAAGCACAAATGTGTTGATCCAACTGACTCGTATTTTCCCGGTAAACCACTTAAGAGTTCTCATAAACATATGAGACAACTACCTTAATGGCGACTTACTATGCTGTAAGTACTTTAAGACCCGGGCTTTATATTTAACCACTATTAGGTCAATTAATGGAAATTAATTATTCTTTCACACTGGCCGTGTGTAGGCTAAATTGTGGAATTGAAAAATTCAATGCCATAGCCGGGATTTGAACCACGGATCTTCTGGTTTCCGTCCAGCCGCTCTACCACTGAGCTACTATGGCCAACGTGCCAACATGACATTAAATTCTCCAACTGACTCGTATTTTCCCGGTAATCCACTTAGGAGTTCTCATAAACATACGAGACAATTACCTTAATGGCAACTTACTATGCTGTAAGTACTTTAAGGCCCGGGCTTTATAGTTAACCACTATTAGGTCAATTAATGGAAATTAATTATTCTTTCACACTGGCCTTGTGTAGGCTAAATTGTGGAAACGTAGTAGCTCAATGGTAGAGCGGCTGGATGGAAACCAGAAGATCCGTGGTTCAAATCCCAGCTATGGCATTGAATTTTTCAGTTTGACTCTACGTTTCCACAATTTAGCCTACACACGGCCAGTGTGAAAGAATAATTAATTTCCATAAAGCAGTATTATTATATAACAAACTACCCGATGGCATTAAAAGTATAACATCGAAAAAAAGGTATAAACTGGCTCTAAAAACATTTTTAAGAGAAGCTTGCTATTATTCAGTGGAAGAATACTTAAAACATGATCAACATATCAATGCTTCCTAAAATGATGTTTGTGAATAAATACCTGTGTAACTTCTGAGGTGATGCTAGTAACTACCTATTCAATAAGTGCCCTTTATAGTATTACTTACCTCAGTTTGTGATATAAATACTTGTGTAATTTATAATATGATGTTACCTAGTTTGTAATGTTGAGTTACCTAGTGTGTAATGTTGACGAAGCCTATATCTTTGTACAAGATTTATTATGCTGAATAAAAAATTATAATTATTATAAAGACATTTTGGAAAGTACCAATTTCACCCAGAGTCGAGAATTAATGTTACAAGCTTGTCATGTGAGTGCTCATTCTGTGACAAACATTGTTAAAGATGGCAAAATGTTTACCAAATTAGGAGAGTTTCCATATTTAGATCTCCAGGTAAACATCAGGCACCTAAAAAACGTGCTACCAACTTAGACAATTTTCAAAAGTGTGTTTCACGTAGAGCAATTTATGAGTTATATCACAAGGGTGAATATCCAACTGCCAAAAGGTTGACAAATTTAATGAGGAAGAAAATAGAATATTCAGATTCTGTATCTTCTTTGTACAATATTCTGAAATCTCTTGGGTTCAAGTATAGGAGAACCAATGATGGTCGCAAATTTCTGCTTGAAAGAAGTGATATTGTTGCTGCAAGACTAAAATTTCTGTACACAATGCATAACATTAGTACATGATGAGATTCATGGTGTAGAAATGCTTCATAAATACACATTCATATCTTCCATATTTATTATTTTAATAAAACAAAAATTGGTTTAAAGTTCATTACAGATAGTATACATATATGGCATCATTAAAATAGAAATTGTATTACCAAATCGTTGAAATGTCAGTATTGTGACTTTGTGGGTTCGTGAAATGAAAAGTCCAATTGCACCACTCAAAAATGTTCTTTATTTCCACCGACTTTAAGTTGAACGCTTGCCAATTACACAGGATTACGTAATGCACACAATTACGATTCACCAGTTCGTCCGTTACTGTTTCTCTTGCACTCGCAATTACGTAAACTCCTCGGATGCACGTACACAGTCTTCTCGTCCGTACGCTAGCACGACGCTGCTTCGCTGCTCGCCAAGAACTCACACAGTCTTCTCGTCCGTACACTAGCACTGCAATCTTACGCCAAGAACTGACTGACTTTCCTCCAGCCCAACGTGTTGCTTATATAGGGTCAGCTGGCCAATCTAGAATGTTCTGGATTAGATGAAATATCCCGTAAGTTTGAGAACTCAGGTGGAACAGAAAGAGATGGCACAGTGATGTTTTTTTTTTTTTTCAGCCACCCCTCAGCGCTATAAGACAAACGAGTGGGTGTGGCGAACGTCTTCGTAGAACGTATCTAATTTGAGTCATTTTGTTTTGTGTGCATATGAACGATAGCTATGTAAGCAAACTGCTCTCCAGTTCAATGTTTTAAGGTTCAGATTGTGTGATAATCATTGTGTATGTTCTCACACACATGCTGAAATATTAAGTGAACATCTCTATCAGCATCTGTATCACTATACATCTCAGTATCTGTATGATACTTGCTAGGTTGAGATAAAAACAGATATATCTTCCAACTCTGTCACCCGCTAACCGTGGAACTGGTAACACCAAGACAGGAGGATAACCGTATTGGCTCAACTGATGTTTATTCTTATTTTGTAGCTACTCTAGGTGTGGCTTTCGAATCCAACACCATGTTGCCACTTTAATTTTGTGTGGATCATGTGGCTACACTTGCTTTTTGTACTTGCGCTGGTGAAGTTTGCTATTTTGTGCGTGCATGAATTCCGATTTTTAGTATTTGTAAATCCTATTATCGCTATTATAATAATATGGCTACTGGTTCGTGAAATATGCAAATGTGTGAGATATCTAAAATACCATGTTCCTTTGCTTGAAATTCCCGCTAAAGAACTGGCAACAGCCCACTTCCTCCTCTCGAGAAATGTCAGAGCCGGAAAACTGCCAGCCAAATTGTAGTAGGTAAACAAAACGTTGGCTATCTACTCTTTCCCGTTTTGATGTAACAATGCCTTCGTTCCCACCCATTTTACAAAAGTTCAAAGAGGTTATTGATTACGGTTGATACAATGTAGCAACTTGGTTAAATGTTTTAACAACTCTTACACATAAACACAAATACAAAACACATATAACACAACACTTGCACTAAATATGAACAATTATTAATATAACAGCACAACTCAAATGATTTGGCTCCAAGTCAAAGCCACCTACAAGACTAGTACTACCACTAGACACCAAAACCAATCCCACTATGCGACTTTTTATCTGTTCCAAGTTTGGTACTGGTCATGGAATATACCATACTGACATAGAAAATATTGCACCTATTTCCTTAAGATTTCTCCGCAAATGCAAAATGACGCTGTGAAAGAGACGCAGGCCTCAATCAAAGAGTTACCTTTATATATGTATTATCTCTGAAGCGTCTACGTTCACACTAGATAAAGCGTAAATAAATTACATTAAAAAAAAAAGAAGAATCTGTGATCATTACCAAGGAAAAAATTGGTAGCGGTGCACACGTGGTCAGCAAGCAAGGACAGGTCATTACAGTCGTACAGGCTAACATTTCACGTTAAGTGAACGGAACATGGAATGGGATAAAAGTTGCCCAGAAGTACTCTCTATATACATGCCTATAAGTTTTAATATTTTCAAATGAATGAAAAAAAATCTGACACAAATTCTGTGAATCACGTCATCGACATGACTACTTTCTCTTGCGAACTATACCTATATTTTAAGTTGGCTTTCATGTGCCATTCAACGCTAAATATCGCAGTAAATAATATTTGATTAAAGCGGAGAGAACAACACTGAATTGTACTTACAGTAATGAATAAATGTCTTAAAACTTGTGTTAAAACTCTCATTCCGTTTTGCAGTTGTTTGTGGACCGCATCTCATGGGCCACAGCCTATTCGATTACATTCATGGAGGCACGGAGGTGACATACAAGTCACTGATGGTAAAGATGTGATAAGAGAAGATTTGTGTAAACATATTTCATCATTAATGTAAGCAAAATTAAATATTTATTTTGCTAAACTCATATTTCCTGTGATATTCATTTATGGAAAAGTAAACTTAAAATATATCCGTTACAAGACAAAAGGATCAGGTATGTAGGAAACTTGAAGAGTTCACAAATCTTGTTTCAACTTAACATAATTGTGTATAAAAGTGGCTTGTCGTCTGATACTAAATTACGGCCGATTTTTAAAAGAAGATGCGTGAAGGTCATCTGTTTCTCCACGTGGGTGCTTGCAACGTTGCCCAGCAGATCCTCATTCTTTATTCTCTCAACACTCGAAACATAAACAAGAGTTCGAGTTATCTCACCTCAACAAAAATATGCACAGTTAATTTATATTACCCTACTTTAAAAACAGAAATAAGTGTCCACACATTCACTGCGTTGTAGCGTCTTCACATGTGAGTTCTTTTAAATAATTTCTACACTATGTAACTGATATTTCATACTTATCCTTCTTGTTGCTATGCATTTTAAGTTGACATTCGCGCACAGTGCGGCATTTCTCCATAGAAACACATATAGGCGATGCACGTTCTAAAATCTAACATTTATCTTCAATTATATTTATTAATATTCCAGCTAATATCTTAAGTACTAAAATTCAGATTGATATAAATACACATAGTGTAAAAAATAATGTGCAACACACATGTGGTAAGCACATAATGGAATCTCGAATACTGAAAAAATTCGGTGTAAGCGCCTCGTTTTTCAAACATTTCCTCATTCCATATACATTAGTATCGCAATATACTATTATTAACGACTTTGTTAATTCACATGTTCATATCAACGCCACCGATATGCCGGAATTTTGACCCACAGGAATTCTTTTACGTGCAAGCATGTCTACTGACATGGAACTGTCGGTTTTGGATAAAAGGAATAAGCTGTTCATTGATAAGGAGCAAACTCTCGTCTTTCTGTTGGAAGAATTATCTAAGAGAACAGACAAATTTGTAGCTTGGCTGTGCAGTGTAACAACGGAACCGTAAGCTGATCTTCGTCTTGGGCCATGATTCCTCGGTCCACCTCTAATCCTACCGCCACTACGTCTTGCTTCCATAAAAGCGTATTTTAATTGTGCTTTAACAAAGTAGGCTAACAATACACAGCGCAACTAAATAGTCAAGCAAACTCTGTTTCCCGCATACAACTCCCGCTACCTCGGTAGCGTAGATGGTAGCGGGTCTGCCTCACGTTCAAGAGATCCCGAGTTCGAATCTCGGTTAGGGTGAGTTACCTGGATAAGGTTTTTCCGGGGTTTTCCCTTATCCTAAAGGACGAATGTCAGGTAACTCTAAGCTCTATGGACCCCGGACTCATTTGAGCATCATTTTACCCATTCCATTCATCGTCCGATATGACTTAACGTTGGAGGACGTAAATCACAAAAAGAAAAGAAAAGGAAACTGAGCTGAGGAGTGTGATTCACCAGTGCAAACAATCTGGCAACCTTTGTTTACATTACTATAGCAATGACCTTCCGTTCTTACCCTTCGCGTCCCTTGCTTGATGACCTTCATGTATCTTTTAAAAATCAGACTGTAGCCTTTCATATTATGTAGTAAAACAAAAAGCTGTCATACTTTACCCACTCTGTTTATGCTATTAATAACTGCAGAGCTGCCATCATGTGACATTTCTCAGGTGAATATTGAGTTATTTGTGATCCCAGTCACAAAGCGTAGCCAAAAATTGTTCTTTATAACAAGAGGAGTACTGGGAATGACGATAAACCATAGGTGTATTCCTAATACTACAAGGATCGCCAATCTAGAAAGTGATTGACGTTTATGAAACTGTTTAAACACACTTTAAGTAAATGAGAGGGGATGGGTACGTCATAAAGATTGTCATAGCAAGGATTTGAAGGACCAATTAGAGTGGAGACGTTTCTATGACAGTGTTAAATGCCAAACATGTGTTTATATCATGACGTCCTGGGGAGCTAGTTGTGTCTTATCTTCTGATAACGTTGCAGTAAACACAATGCCTTGCTGCTTGTTGCTGTTTTGTTAATGCTGCAATAAACAAAATGCCTTCACGTTTGTTGCTGCTCTTGTTGGAACAGTTAGAGATTGTGTATTGGCAAGTTCCTTTACATCCTATTTGTGCCAATTTGCTGTAGTTTATGTGTCTTTTTTAGTTTGTGTATCTGTGTGCGTATTGTGAGCACTTGCAATTTTTTTGTAGTTTATGTCTTTCAACTTTGTCATATCAGACGATGAAAGAAAGGGATGAATCTGGGGTCCATAAAGCTTGGAGTTATCCGACATTTGTCTTTCAGGATAAGGAAAAAACCTTATCCAGATGACTCATCTTAACCGAGGTTCAAACTCGAGACCTTTTGAACGTGAGGCAGACACATTACCATTTACGCTATCGAGGAGGGCATTTGCAATGTGTTCTAATGAATGCTTAATTGTGTCTAAAAATAGTGACAAAGATAGTGCAGACAAACCAAAATCTGAATGTGCTCGAAACCAAATAAGAATTCAACGTTCATACTTTATATAAGCTGATAACTGGATCTGCAATGTCTATAAGGCTTATGAGGCAGAGCTAGTGAGGGCTTGCTTATTGCGACTGTCCTATCATAGGCATGCAGCGTTGCCTAGTTCGGAACGCAGAGCACAAGCGTGAGCAACAAAGATTTCTATTTCTCATGTGTCCAAAATTACTACAGGAAATTCAACATTGTAATGTGGATTCGTATATGTGACAACAACTTCTGACAAAGGTAATTTTTCTACAGTGTATGATTCTCGAGTTATCACTTCGATAATAAACACCTGACTCCTGTGTTTATGCTTATGGTATGCTTAACTTCCAATCTTGCCCAAGTGTTCATATTAGAGTCAAATAACCTACATTAAAAAGCTACTATTCATGTTATAGTAAAATTTATAAAAAAGTTATGAAGAAAGACAAACAAATGGCTATTGAAAAATTTATAAGAAAAGCTCATAACAAAAGTAAAGTGGCATGGTAGTTGAATTAAATGTGAATTAGTGCTAAGAAATAAGTAACAAAGTGAATCATTAAATAATATAGTAGATATGGCTGAATCGTTGAACAAATATTTTACAAATATTCCTAATATAATTCGAAAAACACCCCCATGCATGCTTCATGCTCTTAAGAATGTGCAAAGAGTAACCCCAATCCACAGGTCTTTGATCTTGGATATGTAACAACAGATGATGTACAAAACATTATTTCAACTTTGAAACCAAAGAATTCCTGTGGATGAGATGATCTGCCACCCAAGCTTGTAAAATTAATCATGAATACAATAAGTGAGCCACTTGCAAAAATATTTGACCAATCCTTTCATTACACATTTTTCCAGAAAGAATGAAATATGCTTTAATAACTCTCTTGCACAAAGGTGGCACATATGAACAAAAAAAACAAAAAAACTATTGTCCAATATCAGTCTTGACAAGTTTCTCAATTATATTAGAAAAATTAGTATATGTTAGACTAAGAGATTTTTTGAAAAAAATAAAATATTGTGACTTTGTGGGTTCGTGAAATAAAAAGTCGAGGTTACAAACACAAAAAACTGCACTTTATTTTTGTAGCAATACACTGTTCACAATTACAATTTGCTAGATAACCTAAAACTGTTTATTTTTAAAAACACTTCGCTCAACTGACTGTCGCTTCCGGTAACGTTCGGCCCCGAAGTTTCCCGAATCTCCCCCGGGCCATCATTTATTGATCGGCATCGCGAGTCTGCCACCAGGGTAACATTGCTCCCTCCTCAAGGCTGGTCGTCCCGAACAGCGCCTTCGTAGCGGGCCAGGCGATCCAGGTGTACCACCTGAAGTACCGGCATGCACTTCTTCCAAGACTTCCGGAACCTTACTCCGGGGAAGTACCAACTGTTCTCTCTGCGTCTTCCCATCGGGTGATTCCCATACCCGGAACAGCATACCCTCTCTGGTCTTCAACGAGTCCCACTGGGCCCAGTAAGACTTGTAGGTGGCGCTCCTCGGTGCGATGTCCGCCCAGGTTGGTCTCGTCCCTGCCTCCACTTCCCTCAAGAGTGGCCCCAAGTCTGCGTCCGCCAGCTGCTCCCTCCTCAGACCTGCGCTATCCCAGCCATCCGCAGGCACTGCCGTGACTACTCGAACTGCTGCGGCACGCTCCTTTTCCTCCACTCTTGTGCATTGGCCGCACTCTTCTGGACAGGGTCTTCGGGATATAGCGTCCGCGTTACCGTGGCTCTTCCCTCTGCGATGTTCCGAGGTGAAGTCGTACTCCTGCGGCCTCTGAATCAAACCTGCTGTCCGGCCTTCCGGTCGCGCCGTCACCATCACCTCGCTCCTCGCGGGGACAACCACGTCTTCGTTCAAGATGACCCTACCGATTCCAAGGCGCTCTTCAGTTTGACGGAGTATAACCTCTTCTCCGTTGAGCCGTAGGACCTTCCTGCCGATGTCGACCGTCGCCTCGTGGCTCCTGAGGGCATCCAGTCCCAGAATCACCTCCTCAGCCACCTTCGCGACGAACACCCACAGACGCACGGCACTCCGTCCCAAGGTCAGCTCCAGCAGGGCCTCCTTCTCCACAGGCATGGTGTCGCCCGATGCCGTCACAAGCTCGTATGGTCGGCTCGGCTTCCTCGTCGGCAAACCCTTCGCCACGTCAGGTCTGATGATGGTCACGGCCGCCCCGGTGTCCACCAGCACGCGGCACGGCTTTCCTCTTACCCAGCCGTCCGCGATGAGGTTGTCATCCATCCGCCGGCTGACGGCGCGGATTGTCACTCGAGGGGATGGTGGTGATGGCGCCGACGTGTCCCTCTCCAAGCCGGGCCTTACTCGTTCTTCCCGCTGCCCTTCCTGGTGTGGGCAGTCTCTCTGCAGTTGTCCGGGCTGTCCACACCCCCAACACAGGCCACTAGGTGTTCGCTGGCGTCCCTCGGCTGGTCTTCTGTCTCCGGCGTAGCGGACACTCCTCGTTCTCGACGTCGGGATAGATGCTACCTTGGCCGCCTCCATCCTTAATGCCGCTGTCAGCGCCTCGTGGATGGTTTTATAATCGCAGAGAATTAGACGCTGACGAATCTCCGTATCCCGTACCCCGTCGACAAAATTGTAGGCGGCTTCCCGGGATACGAACTCAAGTGGCAGGTCAACCAAGGCCTTGCTAGCCAGCTGCTCAATCGCTATGGCGAACTCCTGCAGCGTCTCCCCCGGCTGCTGTGACCTTGCCTTTAGTTGACTGCGGTACGCTGCGGCTAAGCGGTGGTTCCCGAAACGATTCTCCAGGGCCTCCCAGATGTCCTTGGGCGCCGCCGTTGTCTGCACCGCGTTTAGGACTTCCGCGGCCCGTCCCTGGAGGCTGGCTATTAGCTGTGTGGCCTCCTCCTCCGGTGACCATCTGTTGTGCTTGGCCACTGTGTCGAACTGGCGGCGGAAGACCTCAAATGTTGACACGCCGTCATATTTCGGCGGTTTGACACGCGCAGATGTTGTGTCGCGTCCCGGCGCGTCGGCCTTCAAATCCTTCAGTTTCCTGCCGACGACGTCCTCTACTATGGCGTTCAGGGACTTGACGCTGGTGTCGGCCTTTCCCTCCAGGTCGTCAACGCGGCTCGCCAGGTCCTCGACGCGCTCGTCCACTTGGCCCATCCGCTTGCCCAGCTCCGTCACGTTATCCCTCACGCCGGCCAACTGTTCTTCAAACTTCACGGCAAGGGCCTCGTTTGCCGCTTTCATCTCCGTGGCCAGGCTGTCATTCGCTGCCCTCATTTCTGTGGTCAGTTGGGCCATCTTTGCGGTCATTGTCGTGGCCAAGTTGTTATTTGCCGCTTCCGTTTTCGCTGTTATTTCGGCCTTCAGATCTTGCATCTTCTCGGCGATGTTGTCGTTGGCCGTCTTCATTTCTTCCATTTTGTGTAAAATCTCTTCCAGTGCCGATTCCATGGCCGTTATCCCACTTCTGACACCAGTTGTGACTTTGTGGGTTCGTGAAATAAAAAGTCGAGGTTACAAACACAAAAAACTGCACTTTATTTTCGTAGCAATACACTGTTCACAATTACAATTTGCTAGATAACCTAAAACTGTTTATTTTTAAAAACACTTCGCTCAATTGACTGTCGCTTCTGGTAACGTTCGGCCCCAAAGTTTCCCGAATCTCCACCGGCCATCTTTTATTGATCGGCATCGCGAGTCTGCCGCCACGGTAACAATATTAAACAATTGCCAACATGGTTTTAGATAAAACTTATCGACAATTATACCTTTAACCACAATAGTAAATGAAATAGCGCTAAATTTAGATTTACAAAAAAATATTGCTGCAATAATTTGTGACATTTCGAAGGCTTTTGACTGCATAAGTCATCAAATTCTATTAAAAAAACTTGATCATTATAACATTAAGGATCAAAACTTGAAGTTGTTTCAGTCATACCTGTCCAGTTGCAAACAAACTGTAATTACTAAATGTAGCTCTGGAATTTACAAATCAAAACGGAGAACAAACACCAGTGGTGTACTGCAGGGCTCTGTGGTGGGTCCTCTGCTTTATATACTGTACACCAATGATTTACCTCATGGTATAAGTGGGAATCCAATATTGTATGCAGATGACACGTCAGTTATTTTACAAAATATGTCATCATAGTTTGCAAACTGATATACATAAAACATTAAATAAGTTAGATAAATGGTTCACTGATAATGATATGAACTTAAATAAAACAAAAACTAGTGTTATACGTGGATAGAGTCAGCATGAAAAATTCAATGCCATGCCCGGGATTTGAACGACAGATCTCCTGGTTTCCGTCCAGTCGCTCTAACCCATTGAGCTACCATAGTCAACGTGCCATCCTGACATTAAATTCTGCAATTGACTCGTATATTTCCCCGGTAAACCACTAGGGGCTCTTGTATTCGAGATACGCCATTTGTGGCGACTTACTATCGTAAGTACTGGAGTCACAGGCTTAATCATTTCTTCACACTAGCCGTATATAGGCTAAGGTTTTTGATGGATAGAGTCAACATGAAAAATTCAATGCCATGGCCGGGATTTGAACCACGGATTTCCTGGTTTCTGTCCAGTCGCTCTGACCCATTGAGCTACCATGGTCAATGTGCCGTCCTGACATTAAATTCTCCATTTGACTCATACATTTCCCCGGTAAACCACTAGTTGCTCTCGTATTCGAGATACACTGTTTGTAGCGACTTACTATCGTAAGTACTTAAGTCCCAGGCTTCATCATTTAACTCTTATTATTTTAGTTAATAGTTGTCTATTAACTTAATCTTTAATAATCTTTCTATAGATAGAGTCAACATGAAAAATTCAATGCCATGGCTGGGGTTTGAACCACGGATCTCCTGGTGAAGCCTGGGACTCCAGTACTTACGATTGTAAGTCGCCACAAACGGTATATCTTGGATGCGAGAGCCTCTAGTGGTCTACCGGGGAAATACATGAGTCAAATGGAGAATTTAATGTCAGGATGGCACGTTGGCCATGGTAGCTCAATGGGTTAGAGCGACTGGATGGAAACCAGGAGATCCGTGGTTCAAATCCCGGCCATGGCATTGAATTTTTCATGTTGACTATGTATCAATGAGAAAAGTAATTGTTCCTAAACATACTTTATTTATTTTCAGGTGTTTAACGAAGTATAAATGTTACTCTGGAGTTACTTTGTTGTATTATCTCCAAACAACTGATCTGTTAAATTGAAAGAATTGAAACAACATTTCATCTTCAGTTACTTCCTTCTTAGTCAACGTTACGGTCACTAAATGTTGTAAAACTTTTGTATGTATCACCAAACTCTGAAAAAGAAACAAACTTAAAGACAATTAATTGCCTATATTTCTAAATTTATTACACAATTCATATTTTTTTAAATAAAAATTTTTCCCAAGTCATTAAATCTATCAGACCATTTAATTGTTTTAATAATGTGACTTTGTGGGTTCTTAGAATTAAAAGTGCAAGTTGCAGAAATTCAAAATGTTCTTTATTTCCATAGAAGTACACTTACAGTAGCAGAATTACGTCACATACACAATTATAATCTACCAAGGTCGCCGTTCACAAACAAAAGCGTTCACAATTCAGTTCTGATTACACTCTGCTTACAACTCTCGTTACCACTCTGTTTATGACTGCTTGCTGGCATGTCACAATCTCTTATATATTACTTCCATTGATAATTCTAGACTGTTCTGCAAGAAACAAGAAGCCGATTGTTCTCTATCAATCAAGATGCCACTAGAAGGTTCCATTTATCTCACTTTATTGGTTTCGGCAGACCTTTATCTCCATGCTATCTTTATCAGTTCCTTTGTGTGCACAAGCCGCGCTATCGCGATAAAGGGTTCGCAACACTGCTCCCTCCTCAAGGCTGGTTGTACAGCACCATCGTAGCGGGACAGATGATCCAAGTGTACCACCAAAATCTTTCCATGCGGCACCTTCTGGATGCTATAGACCACGTCGTTAATCCTCTTTACCACCCGGTACGGTTCTTGCCACGGCTGTTGAAGTTTCGGGCAGTGTCCCTTGGTCCAGGTAGGGTGATACAACCAGACCAGGTCACCTTGCTGAAACCCTTGGCTGTTGGCTTGCCTGTCGTATCGGGTATTCATGAGTTCGCTCGCCTTTTGGATGTTCTGACGAGCCATCTCATACATTTCATGGAGATGGTCCACCAAGTTCTCCACATACTCGGTTGCTGGCTGTTTCGCTTCCAGGGGGCTCCCAAAAGCCTGTCACAAGGGAGGCGTAACTCTCGGCCGAACATTAATCTGGCTGACGTGTCAGTGGTGTCATGTGTTGACGAGCGGTAGGCCAGCAAGAACAGTGGCACCTTGACGTCCCACTCTCGCTGATGTAAATGTGTGTAGTGTTTAACGCTCGCTTTTACTACATATGGCACCGGAAGCGATGACACTGATGATACATGAGATGAAGATGGAGCACCGGTGGAATGAGATGGCGGGGGAAACCAGAGATACCGGAGAAAACCCGCCCCAGCGCCGTGTTTTCCACCACAAATCTCACTTTGTGGTTGCCTGGGATCGAACCCGGAGTCTCGCTGATGGCTGGTCAAAACCTTCCGCAGATGTTCTTCTCTCCACCATGACGTTCGAATGAGGATGTAGAGATGTTGTATGGGTCTTGTTAACCCCAAGTCTTTCCAGTGCCTCCTTCATTAGGTTAGACTCAAAATTGGTACCCTGGTCGCTGTGTAGCTCTAACGGCACCCCAAATTGGCAGAACACTTGCTCCACGAGGCAGTCTGTGATTGTCTTCGCCTTCTGGTTCGCGATGGCATACACTTCCGGCCACTTGGTGAAATAGTCCACAACCACCATCAGGTACTTGTCTCGCTCAGACATTAGGAATGGTCCAGCTATGTCGAAAGCAATGCGCTTGAAAGGCGCTCCGACGTTGTACTGCTGCATGCGACCCCTGCTCCTAGTTTGGGGCCCGCGTTTCACCGCATACACTTGACACTGACGGCACCATCTCTCAGCGTCTGCTCGTAGCCTCAGACAGTAAGAGCGCTGTCGGAGTTTGTCGATCATTCGGTTTGCTCCCAGGTGTCCTGAAGCACCGGCGTTCACTTCCTCTAAGACCTCCGGGACCTTACTCCTGTGAAGTTCCAACTGCTCTCTCTGTATCTTCCCATCGGGTGATTCCCATACCTGGAACAGCACGCCCTCTCTGATCATCTATGAGTCCCATTGAGCCCAGTACGACTTGTATGTGGCGCTTCTCGGTGCGATATCCTTCCAGGTTGGTCTTGTCTCCGTCTCCACTTCCCCCAAGAGTGGCCCCAAGTCGGCATCCGCCAGCTGCTCCTTCCTGAGGCCTGCGCTATCCCAGCCATCTGCAGACACTGCGGAGACCACTCTGACAGCTGCGGCACGCTCCTTCTCTTCCATTCTTGTGCGTTGACCACACTCTTCTGGGCAGGATCTTCAGGACATGGCATCTGCGTTGCCATGGCTCTTCCCTCTACAGTGTTCAGAGGTGAAGTATTACTCCTGCAGCCTGTGGACTTAGTGGGCTGTCTGGCCTTCCAGGTTTCTAAAGCTAAGCAGCCAGGTGAGGGTGGAATGGTCAGTTCTCAATTGGAATGACTGTACAGGTACTTGTGGAAGTGCTCCAAGGTCTTTTACTACCGCCAGTAGTTCTCAACGGGTAACGCAGTAGTTCTTCTTTGCCTTCAACAGCGTCTTGCTGTAGTAAGCTATCACCCGCTCATGGCCATCCTGAACTTGGGATAGGAGGCCTCCAATGCAATGGTCGCTGGCGTTAGTGTCCACAATGAAGGCGCCACCTGGTTGTAGAAATCCTAAAATAGGAGCACTGCAATGCGTCATGTTCAGCTGCTGGAAAGCGCATTCAGCGTACTCTGTCCACACATAAGGCCAGGCGGGTGAGGGGTTTTGCGATGTTGGGGAACCCCTTTATGAAACAGCCATAATAACTGCACAGCCCCAGGAAACTAAAAGTAAAGCTGTTCATTAGTTTAAATGTAATGTACTTTCAAATATGTATAAGCAAAGCTCATGAAAATATTTCAAGTTACTGATAATATATTTGTTTTTCCAGACTTGCTGCAGAAGTATAAGAACAAAACTGTTCGAAACGAGGAAGTATAGTACAATGGATATCAAAGTAGAAATCAAACAAGAGTCTAGTTTCTTGGACTTTTGTCCACAGAATGAGAGATTACCTTTTACTGAAGACCTTGAAAAGAAGTTTAAGTCTGAAAATGTTACAAGTGATGTAGATATCAAAACAGAAATTAAAGAAGATGCTTTGGATTCGAAATTATGTTATTTGGATCAAAGGAAATTCTCTGCAGAACACCCTGCAATGAAGTCTAACAAAAGGAACAAACATAGTGAAATTGAAACCAAAATAGAAATTAAGGAAGAACAGTGGTGGTCGGAAGGAACACTCAGTACTTATGATAACATTAAGGTAAGCTCTGTGAAAATAGTACAATAGGTTTCTGGTTGTCTCTTACAGTTGGACTTACAGGCCTTGACTCTAAGTCCAGTAGGCAAACCTGCTGTATGTTGTCTCTGTCTCTTTTGTCAGTGATTATCACTGTTTTGTGAAATCACACACAATGGGAGGGGGAAGGCCTTTGCATCATCCACATCTGGTTTTTACTAAATCACAGTTACTGTGCAGTATGCAGTAGAAAACAATAAAACCTGTCAATTTAAGCACTCAGATTCAGAAGTTTTTAAGTCAATGTTTTTGAGAAATCCTGTTAAACACACTATAACTACTGTGAATATCAGTTTTGTAATAGTGCTAAAATATTTGCAGATCAGAAGATGTTAGGTCGAATATGTTATGATCTCTGGCAGGTTGAATGGGCATCAATTTCAGAAATAAAAGCTGTTAAGTCAGCCTTTTCGAGTTAGATGTTGTTAAGTCAAGCAGTTGCTGCATTAGCCGTTTGGTGGTGCAACTACACTGTGCCACCCAAGTTCTTTGGTATCTGCTGTTGATACATTTTAGATTAGACAGACATTTTTAGGCATTCCTCAAGTGCACTTTAAGAAAGTTTATCTGTACTTTCCAATACCAGGACACTCTTTGATGTTTATTGACAGAATTTTTGGCAATATTGAGAAGAAGAAACGATGAATAGATAAAGTGTTAGTCCCTTCCACATGGGTGAAACTGATCAAAGATTCCCTATAGAAGAAGCCCATTGATGTTGTCTATGTCAAACGTCCACTCAGTGATAACAGAGAACATGATGACACTCCAGATGTTGAAGTTTTTGACTTCAAAGATGCCCTCCACCATGTCCTTGTAAGAAGTATTCCTGAATTCACTTTAATCCGGGGTGTGTATTTCCAAAGAGGATGTGTACCAGAAGTTTGTTACACAATGTCTTCCTCAGTTTATCGTCCCCAGTCTCTTTTGAGAAGAGGAATGAGGTTACAGGCCTTACACAGGGCATGTGATAGTGCAAAAAACACACCAGATAGGCTTCGGAAGATTAAGAAGGCAAAATATTAAAATGTTCATTCACTGCTGGAACACATCACTCTGCCAGAAGGTACCACATTTTATGACACAATGACATATGGAAGTGAAGTAGTAGAGATGGAGTGATGTTTTGATGACAGTGTTATATGTCAATCCATGAAGTGCATACTAGATTAGTCCATAGTAGAGATGTGTTGGTGAAAATAAGGTAATAGTGTATCCATGGCTATGTATTATAATATTGTATAATGGAAAAACTCTAACATTAAGAATCAGAAGCTGTTAAAACAAGTGACTTAACAACTTTTCTTCCATTTTAAGTTAAAAGTTGTTATTCTGTCACACATGCTACATATGTCAAACCGTAAGAAACACTTCAACACAGTACTTTGTACCTCCAAACGGACCCATCACATAAAATTCTTTCATTTGTATTACTATTTTGGTATTTAAAATTACTTTTGAAAGCTTTGAGAAGCTTTCCTACACAATTTGTAAACAGTGACTTAGCAGCTTCTGCTTGTGACTGCTTCAATTACTATTGAGAATTTGTTAGGCATTAACCTCTGTGTAAATCTAATATGTTCTGAATTAGAGTAAAAATGCTATACTGCATGAATCTTGAAGCTATTTCAAATGTGTGGACATACCTGAAAAATTAAGCTATATGCAGAACTGCTTACATCAGAAAATTGTTTCTCAAAATGTGACTTTCAGTTACAACAGCAATCTCAGAAAGAATGACGATAATAATTATTCAAGAATGCAAACAAAATAAAAGGCAGAACATATATATTGGAACATCAGGCACAAAATGCAACATTAAAAATCAATAACTGATTTAGATAACTTAGACAAATGCATCATTGCTTCTGCAAGAGTTATACTACCTATTATTTTAATTTACTATATTAACTTCCCAGGCAGCAGGACACTGTTGCCCTCTTGTAGGTAGTGTGGTGGTAGCATGTCTGCCTCAAGTTCAAGAGGTCCTGAGTTCGAATCTTGGTCAGGGTGAGTTGCCTGGATAGGTTTATTCCAGGGCTTTCGCTTATCCTGAAAGAAGAATGTCAGGTAACTCTAAGCTCTATGGTCTCTGGGCTCATTTGAGCATCATTTCACCCGTTCCATTCATTGTCCGATATGACAATGGAGAATGTAAATTACAAAAAAAAAAAAAAAGGACACTTACGTAAAATAATGAGAAAACTGGAGTTTAAATGGAAAAAGAACAAAACAGGCAAATCAGTTAATAAGAAAAGCATATTATCACCGTGTGGCATTGTTGAGCTGCTGCAACAAGCCAGAGCTGGGCATGTGGGCAGGACAGAAAGAGACAGAGAGAGGCTCTAGATTGTTCGATCCATTGTTGTTGCCGAGAAATTTCTCAGAAAGTCTGCAGCATTGTGTTAGAAGCGGCAGTTGTGTGAAGGTTATTGCGACAGTCAACATTTAAAGTGTACCGCAATGATTTCTTTCATTTGTTTTCGTGCGTCAGAGAACTGAGCCGACCTTGAAGACAGCTGATTATCAATTTCACGCCTTTTTACTGCAGCAAAAGTTGTTTAGATTTCTGCAAGCGGATTTCCGAGATTATATTACGGAGATGATATCAGATTGAGAGAAGGTTATTTCCAGCAAGATGGAGCAATGTGCCATACATCTAATGACACCATGGAACTTGTGAACAGTTTCTTTGATAATCGAATAATCTCAAAAGGTCTGTGGCCCCGCATATCCTCTGACCTAACCTCACCGGACTTTTTCTTGTGGGAGTATCTAAAAAATAGGGTGTACAAGAATAGGCCATGGACAATTGATGTTCTCAAAGAATACATTCGAACTGAAATAAGTAGCATTGGCGAGGATACTCTCCGTAAAACTTCAGAGAATATGGTGAGATAAGTGCAAACATATATAGATGCTGGTGGAGGAGACTTCCAACATTTTCTCTGAGATGTAAATAGTGTAATGTAATCTCCCAATTGTGTATTATATTCTCCGAAAGTTGCACGTGTGTCCTAATTTTGGTTCAAAAGTTATGGCCTACTGGAATGGTTTAGGTTTATATGGATTACACTATATAAGGTTCAATGATAAATTTACATTAAAATCCAAACCCATTATCTCGGCAGAAGAAAGCAGAAAAAGATCAGATAGAATGAAGAAATACTGGGAACTAAGAAAAGAACAACAAATAGGGAAATGATTGATTCAACATACCCCAAAGAGGGTGAAACGAAAATAAGAAGAATTTCCTTAACAAAAACTAATATTCAAAATGGCTCATTTTATTTTAGAAAGCTTCAGTTACTGAAATAAAAGTGAAATTATATGATTTTTCATTTAAACTATTCATAAAACATGATTTTTGTATATCTCTAACGTTAATTAACTTATGTGATATGTGGTGCAATTAAGTAACATTGATGTCAAATTAATTCATAAAACTATTTGTAGTTGGTTTCTCATATGTCACTTGCATCTTAATTTATTATTTGTTTCAGGAGCTGTTTCTTCCATTTTCAACGTTGAAAATTGTTAACCAGAAAATGAAGCTATTTACAGTGGAGTAACAAACACTACACAAATAAAAACATTTAGTAAATATTTTTATTTGTGTATTGAAAGTTGTTGTTTTCAAATGCTAGGCTTTGGTAATGAAGCCATTAGCTCTCTTGCTCTCCAATATTTCTGTGTAGTGGATCCCGCAGGTAGGGCTACACAGGTTGTAAGATGTTCTTCAGTCATTTCCTCTTCTTTGTTGTCAAATGCTAGACTTTGGCAATGAAGCCATTAGCTCTCTTGCTCTCCAATATTTCTGTGTAGTGGGTCCGGCAGGTAGGGCTACACAGGTTGGAAGATGTTCTTCAGTCATGTCCTCTTCTCTGTTGTCAAATGCTAGACTTTGTCTAGCATTGTCAAAAGGACAAAATAAATTGAATTAAATTGAATTAAATCATGAATTAGAGTAAACTGCACATTTATGAACAATTACTTTTATATAGCATTTCTCTATGGTCTTTATATAGTTTATATTTATTTGCTTTTTCTATTTTAGACTTTTGTTGTATTCTGTATCTGTTACAGTTTTTAGTCCTATGTAACTTTTTATATTTATCTTTGTATCTTGAACTGACGTGTCATATAACATATGTATTATATTCCAAAGGATGAAATAAATACAATACAATATTTGGCAATGAAGCCATTAGCTCTCTTGCTCTCTAATATTTCTGTGTAGTGGATCTGGCAGGTAGGGCTTCACAGGTTAGAAGATGTTCTTCAGTCATTTCCTCTTCTTTGTTGTCAAATGCTAGACTTTGGCAATGAAGCCATTAGCTCTCTTGCTCTCCAATATTTCTGTGTAGTGGGTCCAGCAGGTAGGGCTATACAGGTTAGAAGATGTTCTTCAGTCATTTCCTCTTCTTTGTTGTCAAATGCTAGACTTTGGCAATGAAGCCATTAGCTCTCTTGCTCTCCAATATTTCTGTGTAGTGGGTCCAGCAGGTAGGGCTATACAGGTTAGAAGATGTTCTTCAGTCATTTCCTCTTCTTTGTTGTCAAATGCTAGACTTTGGCAATGAAGCCATTAGCTCTCTTGCTCTCCAATATTTCTGTGTAGTGGATCTGGCAGGTAGGGCTTCACAGGTTAGAAGATGTTCTTCAGTCATTTCCTCTTCTTTGTTGTCAAATGCTAGACTTTGGCAATGAAGCCATTAGCTCTCTTGCTCTCCAATATTTCTGTGTAGTGGGTCCGGCAGGTAGGGCTTCACAGGTTAGAAGATGTTCTTCAGTCATTTCCTCTTCTTTGTTGTCAAATGCTAGACTTTGGCAATGAAGCCATTAGCTCTCTTGCTCTCCAATATTTCTGTGTAGTGGGTCCAGCAGGTAGGGCTATACAGGTTAGAAGATGTTCTTCAGTCATTTCCTCTTCTTTGTTGTCAAATGCTAGGCTTTGGCAATGAAGCCATTAGCTCTCTTGCTCTCCAATATTTCTGTGTAGTGGGTCCAGCAGGTAGGGCTTCACAGCTTAGAAGATGTTCTTCAGTCATTTCCTCCTCTTTGTTGCACAGAGGACAATTTGAACTTGTATACATTCCTATTCTGTGTAAGTGTTTGGCCAAATAATCATGTTCCGTAAGTAATCTGAAATTTGCTACTGCAGCTTTACATGGGATTTCTGGAATAATTTCTGGATTTTTAATTAAAACGTTCTATTTTTTATCTTTGGCTTTGTTAGATATTGATTGGTTTTGTTTGTTTCTATATTTGCTTTTGATTAATGTTTTTATGGATGTAAAGGGTATGTCTTTACTTTTGTTCTGAATTAAATTTGCACCTTTTTTTGGCAAGAAAATCAGCTGATTCATTTCCAGCAATTCCACAATGTGCAGGTATGCACTGTAATATAATTCTTTTATGTAGTTTTTGAAGTTGTTGGATCATTTTGTGACATTCTTTAATTTGCATTGACCTCATTTTATATGAACTTATTACACATAATGCTGCTTTAGAATTAGAAAGTATGACAGAATTTTTGAATTTATCTATTCTGTATAGAAGGTGTTGGAGTGAAATATGAATAGCCATTACTTCTGCATCAACATTTGTTGTGTGGTATCCTGCTGGTTGATAGAATGAGAACAGTGCACACTTAATTCCTGCTCCTGAGTTGTTGTCCAAGTTAGATCCATCTGTGTAGATATGTATTATTAGTATTTATATTATTAGTGTTATTGTTATTTTGTGTAATTATTATTATTATTTTAAATTTTCTACTGTTGACGAGTCACCTGTTTACTGAGTTTTTACTCACTATCTGTAAGCGTATGTGACAATAAAGCATCTTATGTAACCATTCTTCAGGTGGGTATCTATTGTTCAGTTTCTAATGCTAGTGCTTTTAGTACAAGTTTGGAAGTTTCAGATTTTGTAACTATTTGTTCTAAATCTAATTGAATATTAATTGGTTCAAAAGTTAGTGGGTTTTCTTTGATTAAAATGTTTTCTGTAGAATTAGGAAGATTCAGATCTGTTTTTAATTCCGTAAATTTGTGTAGGAAACTTGTTTGTGTTTTCATCTTGATTGGTTGTAGCAATCTTTTCTCCCATTTGGTTGTTTTTAACCGCAACATTTTTTCATGTTGTATTAGTGCCTGCTCCTCTAAAGTTAGATGTATTGTGTAGTTCCGAGTTAAGGCTTGCATTGCCGTGATTGGAGTTGATTTTGCTGCACAGTTTATTAGTTGCAGGCCCTGATTTTGGCATACTTCTAGGTGATTTATGTTAGAACTGTTTTCTGTAATTATTACCTCTGCATTATAAAGAAATATTGGCTTGATGAATGTTTTGTATGTGGTGTTCGTGTCTCCCGATTACTGTCCCACTTGACTCCAGCTAATCTTTTCAAAATTGAAAATTTTTTGGATGATCTGTTAACTACTGGTTCAATATGATGTCTCCAAGTCAACATTGAAAGTTGAAAATATCATCTTATTGTTGCATGTGGTCTTCTCTCTGGTGGTGAAACTATGAATTTCTTTATCAAATTCTTGACTGTGGGATTTCAAAGTTTATTAATATTTCCAATTTCAGATGTTTTCAAACGTTATCAATTTATGTTTATCACACCTTTAAATAATTTTGGATTATGGTGAAGGTTATGGTTTTCTTTAATACGGTTACATAATTTCAAACAACTCTCCATTATACAGGATAATAGGCCAAAAAAGTGCCATCAGCATGTGCAGAATGTAATAATGCTTCCGTGAATTTAGTGAAAAACTGAGTATTTGCTAAGAAGTCGAGGTGAAAAGCGTGTTACAGCATATCAGGAAGAAAGTGACACGAACAAGCAAATAGGAGTAATAAGAAATACAGTTATAGTGAAATAATAAAACAGAAAGGTAATGCATCAAGTGGCGATGATGCAGGAAGAGAACGTGATACGATAGTGTCGCTTCAAAAGGTTATTGAAATAACGAAGAAGGACTTGAATCATGCACTCTGTGAAATTGACAGATTGAAAGACGACAACATGAAACTGGAGAGAAGGTTAAATAACGGCGATAAACAGCGTGAATTCTACACAAAATGGAGCACTGTACCTGGACAAAAGCAGCGTGTGCCTAGCAGCAAGCACAATACTTATGAACAAGAAGATACCTTCAACAGCTATAACAGATTCATGTTTTTGGCGGATTCTGAATCCAAAAAAGAGGTTTCCAATGTGATGTTCAACTTGTCAAATACGGTAAATGCAGGTAAGAAACGGATCCGAAATCGTGTACTATTGCTAACAGATAGTCATGGACGAGGACTTGCCAAGAAAATAAATCATATGGGACAAAATACGATGGCAAATGCTATCGTGAAACCAAGTGCAAATATTAACGAGGTTTGCAGGAACATGGAGATGAAATGTTCAGATTTTATGAAGAATGACTGTGTAGTACTCATCGCTTGCACATATGACGTAGGCAACGGTGATCCTGAGAATGTTATTCCAAAACTAGAACGCACGGTATACGAGTTACAAAACACCAATTTGATCATATTTAAGTTTGATTTATGAGTCACTATGTTTACACTCAAACTCCACTTACTGGTTGTATAATTGAAACGTTTTCAAGATCATTCGATCTCATACTCAGCTGTTTGGTGACTAAATGAAAGCTGCATGGAAAGTAATACACAATGAAATCAAGCCCAATAAGAGTGTAGATAATTTAGTCCTGCAGAAGCATTCAAAATTAATAACAAACCGAAAGTTAATAGCAGAGATTTTAAATGATCACTTCATAAATCTTGCTGAAAATATTGTTTCACAAAAGAACTCCACAATGGGTACTTCAGTAAAAACAAATAGAGCAAATATATGTGGAACAACAATGTTCTTGTGCCATACTGAATTTGAGGAAATTGTTTCAGTAATTTCCAAATTTAAATATAAGTACTCTTCAGGTATTGATAACGTTCCTGATTTTTTGCTAAAGAAGTGTTCTATTCTTATTGCACACCCATTAGCAGACGTATGTAATAGTTCACTTGAATATGCAGTATTTCCAGAAGCTCTAAAAGCTGCTGAAGTAAAGCCACTATACAAAAAAGGAGATAAAACCGATTTACTAAATTACAGGCCAATTTCACTCTTATCCAGCTGCTCTAAAGTACTAGAAAAGATATTCTACAAAAGACTTATAGCATTTATAGAGATGAATGATGTTATATCTAAAACTCATCATGGGTTTTGTAAACAAAACTCAACAGAAACTGCACTTTTTGATTTTTTAAACAGTGTAATAAATACTTTGGATAACAAAGACAAAACACTAGGTGCATTTTTCGACCTCACTAAAGCATTCGATGTACTAAACCACAATTTACTATTCCAAAAATTATAACATATGGGTATTAGAGGAATCAATCAAATCATATCTTAAGGACAAATAGTAGAAACTTTACATACAGAAAAAGATTGCATTAAAGAATACCAGTCAGCACAAAATATATTAAGATTGGTGTACCACAAGGTTCTATTTTGGGTCCTGTTCTTTTGTTGCCCAAACGGCAAGCCCGCGATGCCAAGCAGTGAATGTAGGGCGGCGGAGGGAAGGGAGACAGGACGGGTGGCTGGGTCTTCGTTTACCCCTCCTACTGCTCGAAGGTGCACGAAGTTTCGAAAATGTTCTCCCCCTCCATAAACGGAAGATTCGAGAGGCTTCGGGGCCGATCGAGACAAGCGAGGCGACTGAGTTGAGTTGAGCGAGTCGCGGCGGGCAGACGTGTAGTCGCGCTGAGCGTACGTGCAAAGACGAACTGGCAAAATTGTAATTGTGATATTGGAATAAGGTGGAAATAAAGAACATTTTGAGTGGTGTAATTGAACTTTTTTTAATTTCACGAACCCACTAAAGTCACAACTGGTGTCAAGAAGCGGGACGATAACATCACCGAACATTACGGCCATGGAATCGGCATTGGAAATGCTTTTAGCGAAGATGAACGAGTTAACAACAAAAACAGAAGCGGCAAACAACATCACCGAGAAGATGGAAGAAATGAAGGCCGAATTAACAGCGAAGACGGAAACGGCAAACAACAACTTGGCCACTACAATGACCGCAAAAATGGCCGAACTGACCACGGAAATGAAGGTGGCGAACGAGGCTCTCGCCGCCAAATTTGAAGAACAGTTGGCCGGCGTGAGGGATAACGTGACGGAGCTGGGCAAGCGGATGGGACAAGTGGACGAGCGCGTCGAGGACCTGGCGAGCCACGTTGACGACCTGGAGGGAAAGGCCGACAGCAGCGTCAAGTCCCTGAACGCCATGGTAGAGGACGTCGTCGGCAGGAAACTGAAGGATTTGAAGGCCGACGCGCCGGGACGCGACACATCTGCGCGCGTCAAACCGCCGAAATATGACGGCGCGTCAACATATGAGGTCTTCCGCCGCCAGTTCGACACAGTGGCCAAGCACAACAGATGGTCACCGGAGGAGGAGGCCACACAGTTAATAGCCAGCCTCCAGGGACTGGCCGCGGAAGTCCTAAACGTGGTGCAAACGACGGCGGCGCCCAAGGACATCTGGGAGGCCCTGGAGAATCGTTTCGGGAAACACCGCTTAGCCGCAACGTACCACAGCCAACTAAAGCCAAGGTCACAGCAGCCGGGGGAGACGCTGCAGGAGTTCGCCATAGCGATTGAGCAGCTAGCTAGCAAGGTCTTGGTTGACCTGCCACTGGAGTTCGGATCCCGGGAAACCGCCTACAATTTTGTCGACGGGGTACGGGACACGAAGATTCGTCAGCGCCTAATGCTCAACGACTATAAAACCATCCACGAGGCGCTGACAGCGGCATTAGGATGTAGGCGGCCAAGGTAACATCTATCCCGACGTCGAGAACGAGGAGTGTCCGCTACGCCGGAGACAGAGGACCAGCTGAGGGACGCCGGCGAACACCTAGTGACCTGTGTTGGGGGTGTGGACAGCCCGGACACCTGCAGAGAGACTGCCCACACCATGAAGAGCAGCCGGAAACGAGTAAGGGCCGTCGTGGAGAGGGGCACGTTCGGCGCCATCACCACCATCCCCTCGAGTGACACTGCGCCGTCATCCGACGTATGGATGACAGCCTCATCGTGGACGGTTGGGTAAGAGGAAAGCCGTGCCGCGTGCTGGTGGACACCGGGGCGGCCGTGACCATCATCACACCTGACGTGGCGAAGGGTTTGCCGACGAGGAAGCCGAGCCGACCATACCAGCTTGTGTTGGCATCGGGCGACACCTTGCCTGTAGAGAAGGAGGCCCTGCTGGAGCTGACCTTGGGACGGAGTGCCGTGCGTCTGTGGGTGTTCGTCGCGAAGGTGGCTGAGGAGGTGATTCTGGGACTGGATGCCCTCAGGAGCCATGAGGCGACGGTCGACGTCGGCAAGAAGGTCCTGCGGCTCAACGGAGAAGAGGTTATACTCCGTCAACCAGAAGAGCGCCTTGGAAACGGTAGGGTCATCTTGAACGAAGACGTGGTTGTTTCCGCGAGGAGGGAGGTGATGGTAACGGCGCGACCAGAAGGCCAGACAGCAGGTTGGGTCCAGAGGCAGCAGGAGTACGACTTCACCACGGAACATCGCAGAGGGAAGAGCCAAGGTAACGCGGACGCTATGTCCCGAAGACCCTGTCCAGAAGAGTGCGGCCAATGCACCAGAGTGGAGGAGAAGGAGCGTGCCGCAGCAGTTCGAGTAGTCACGGCAGTGCCTGCGGATGGCTGGGGTAGCGCAGTCCTGAGGAGGGAGCAGCTGGCGGACGCAGACTTGGCGCCACTCTTGAGGAAAGTGGAGGCAGGGACGAGACCAACCTGGGCGGACATCGCACTGAGGAGCGCCACCTACAAGCCTTATTGGGCCCAATGGTACTCGTTGAAGACCAGGGAGGGCGTGCTGTTCCGGGTATGGGAATCACCCGATGGGAAGACGCAGAGAGAGCAGTTGGTACTTCCCCGGAGTAAGGTCCCGGAAGTCTTGGAATAAGTGCACGCCGGTACTTCAGGGGGACACCTGGGAGCGAACCGGACGATTGACAAACTACGGCAGCGCTACTGCTGGCTGAGGCTCCGAGCAGACGCTGAGAGATGGTGCCGTCAGTGTCACGTGTGCGCGGCGAGTCGCGGCCCCCAGACTAGGAGCCGGGGTCGCATGCAACTGTACAACGTCGGAGCGCCATTCGAACGGATTGCCGTTGATATTGCTGGACCGTTCCCGATATCCGACCGAGGTAACAAGTACCTGATGGTGGTCGTGGATTACTTCACTAAGTGGCCGGAGGTGTATGCCATCCCGAACCAAGAGGCCAGGACAATCACAGACTGCCTCGTGGAGCAAGTGTTTTGCCGATTTGGGGTTCCATTAGAGCTGCACAGTGATCAAGGCATCAATTTTGAGTCCAACCTGATGAAGGAGGCACTAGAGAGACTTGGGGTTAACAAGACCCGAACAACACCTCTACATCTCCAGTCGGATGGCATGGTTGAGAGGTACATCAAGACCTTAGAGGAACACTTGAGGAAGGTCGTGGCCAGCCATCAGCGAGTCTGGGACGTCAAGATGCCACTGTTCTTGCTGGCCCACCGCTCATCAACACACGACACCACGGGGATCACGCCAGCCAGCTTAATGTTCGGCCGAGAGTTACGCCTCCCCTGTGACCTGGCTTTTGGTAGCCCTCCGGGGGTGAAACAGCCAGCGACCGAGTATGTGGAGAACCTGGTGGACCGCCTCCACGACATGCACGAGATGGCTCGCCAGAACATCCAGAAGGCGAGCGACCGCATGAAAACCCGATACGACAGGCAAGCCAACAGCCAAGGGTTCCAGCAAGCTGACCTGGTCTGGTTGTACCGCCCGACCCGGACCAAGGGACGCTGCCCGAAACTTCAGCAGCCATGGCAAGGACCGTACCGTGTGGTGAAGAGGATTAACGACGTGGTCTACCGCATCCAGAAGGTGCCCCGAGGAAAGATGGTGGTACACCTGGATCGCCTGGCCCGCTACGATGGCGCTGTTCGGGACGACCAGCCTTGAGGAGGGAGCAGTGTTGCCCAAACGGCAAGCCCGCGAATCCGAGCAGTGAATGTAGGCCGGCAGAGGGAAGGGAGACAGGAGGGGTGGCTGGGTCTTCGTTTACCCCTCCTCCTACCGCTCGAAGGTTCACGAAGTTGCGAGAATGTTCTCCCCCTCCATAAACGGAAGATTCGAGAGGCTTCGGGGCCGATCGAGACAAGCGAGGCGACAGATTTGAGTTGAGCGAGTCGTGGCGGGCTGACGTGTAGTCGCGCTGAGCGTACGTGTAAAGACGAACTGGCAAAATTGTAATTGTGTACATTAAATTGTAATTGTGATATTGGAATAATGTGGAAATAAAGAACATTTTGAGTGGTGAAATTGAACTTTTTTTTAATTTCACGAACCCACCAAAGTCACATTATTGTTTGTAAATGATTTACAGTCAAATATTACAGCTAAAACAATAGTTCAATATGCTGACGACACAAATATATTAATTGAAAGCAATGCAATTGAAGGGCTACAAATCTTATCAAGCAGAATGTTCAGAATATTTCTAAATGGTTCAGCAATAGTAATTTAATTGTAAGCACATATAATTCATTTTCAGTTTTCTCAGAATAAATCTCCTGTACAATCACAATTCATATGTAATAATAAAGTAATTAAGTATGTAAATTCGTCTAAATTTCTTGGTCTTTGGAAACAAAGACACAAAGTGGGAGACACATGTTGATTATCTAATTAAAAAAGTGAGTACAATTTCTTATAATTTCAGACAACTGGTACAGATAGTTAACATAAAAGCTCTCAGAAGTGTGTATTTTGCGTGTGCTCACTCCATTTTAAAATATGGCATAACATTATGGGGTTACCGGCTCCTGTGTCTTGAAAATTGCTGTCACGATGATCACGCGCTCACAAGTCCCCATCTCCGTTCCGGCCTGGACATCGTGATCGATGTCCGCCAGGTAAAGCAGCCTCACTGGCTCGGCACGGCAACAATGTTCCTCATTCACTGTCCTTCCAGTCGCGTCACCAACACCTCCTTTCTCGCGGGGACGCAGTCTTCCTTCAAGATGATCCTGCAGATTCCAAGGCGTTCTTCGGGTTGCCGGAGTATGACCTCTTCTCTATTGAGCCGTAGGACCTTCCTGACGTCGTCGACCGTCGCCTCGTGGCTCCTGAGGGCATCCAGTCCCAGTATCACCTCCTCAGCCACCTCCGCGACGAACACCCACTGACGCACGGCACTCCATCCCAAGGTCAACTGCAGCAGGGCCTCCCTCTCCACGGTCAAGGTTTCGCCCGATGCCGTCACTAGCTGGTATGGTCGGCTGGGCTTCCTCGTCGGCGAACTGCTGGCTACGTCGGGTCTGATGATGATGTGTATAAGGGCGCTCGACGACGGTGGTCATCAGCGCCCTTTAAAAAACAAGTCATGGCGAAGCCAGATATAAAAATTTCTAAAAATTATACAAGTATAAATAAACCTATTAAAACTACACATACATATATATTAAAAAACGAAATATCAATCAAAATCTACTAAAAATTACGTTCACTAAATCCTAAAGTCTACGGGCCCAAATGACCTTGTTGTCGACGGGCCCTAAAACACCACACACTCCTAAAGTCTAATCTACTGTGTTATCGTCCGCTAGGATTTCTGCAAAGCTGGCCGGCAGCTGCAGAGACGTCATAAGGTTGCTAGGGAAAATCACTGTAGCAGCACGTGTCGTACAGATAACGCTTCATTGCAAAACGGACACAGTGGAGCAGGTTCCTTTTTAAAAAGAAAAAAACCGGTGCCCAATAGGCAACGGAGCACAACTCGCCTCCTCGCGACGATATGACCGACAAGAGGTAACCCAGGGAATCGGAAGTTCTTTCATAGATCTAAGTTTATTATTGCGGAGAGCGGACCACTCTTCCTGCCAGCAGGTTTGCACAGCTCTCCGCAATGTGGCCCTAAAATCTTCCGATGTCACAGATGGTACTCGAACCATGGGATTCATGGTAGCCGTCTTGGCTGCCGAATCCGCCATTTCATTCCCCCGCAAGCCTACGTGACCAGGGATCCATGCACACATCACATTAACGCCAGAAGCGTGTAAAACGTGGAGGGCATCCTGTATACGCTGCACAATAGGGTGGTAGTTGTACAGATGCCGTAGGCTTTGAAGTGCACTGAGGGAAACACTTAGGATTAAGCAGTCCCCAACTTTCATCGACGTACGTGTAAAATGGCCCGGTATATTGCATAAAGCTCTGCAGTAAAAATTTAAGTGCTAGTGTGGAATCCGAATGTATACGGTTCGGTTCCACACACGTAAGCACAACCAACACCATTTAAGTTCTTGGAGTCATCAGTATAAATTACAAAATGGTCCTCATATCGCGATAAAAATTCTAAAAAAACGTGCGGATACTAGACATAGACATGGTAGATTTATCATATTTAGTCATGCCCAGATCAACGTGGGACGCTCTGCACAACCAAGGAGGGTATGTCCTCTCCCCCTTAGGATACATCTTGGGAATTTCAGTATCAAGATGTCTAAGGAGCTCCGAGAATCGAAAACCAGGTGGCTTTGGTTTAATAGAAGTGTTCCTATAACGCGCGTCCATTAAGGTGTTAAAAACGGCGTAAACGATGGATGTGTGGACATGCAATTAAGTCCAAAGCCATAATTTGCTAATAACATGTTGCGTCTGTACTGCAGAGGAGGTTCTGCGGACTCAGCATACAGGCTTATAACTCGGCTCGTTGGAAATGCCCCAACTGTTATACGTGTGTCACAATTATGGACTGTGTCTAATCTCTTCAGCACAGATGGTCGTGCTGAGCCATAAACGATACTACCATTATCTAATTTGGAACGGAAGGGTGCGCGATAAAGTCGCAAAAACACTGTACGATCCGCTCCCCAGGATTTTCCACTTAGTACCCGCAAGATATTTAAAGAGCGGTCACATCGCGCTTTCAGTTGTGCTATGTGCGACGACCAACTAAGTTTTCTATCCAATATCACTCCAAGGAACCTCGTCTCATCTGCAAAAGGTAGTAGATCAGCGCCTAGCCGGACCCTGGAGGTAGTCGACTCTACTGACGCCAGAAGTTAACACAGATGGTTTTCTCAGCGGAGAATCGGAAGCCCTTTTTTTAAACTCCAACTCTTAAGGTTGTCCAAGGTGGTCTGAAAACGGCGCTCTAAAACGGAGTGCGCTGAGATGTACAGTAGACGGCAAAGTCGTCTACAAATAGGCATGACGAAACCCCCGGACGTACACATTTCGAGATAGAATTAATCGCAATAGCAAACAACGTAACACTTAGTACCGATCCCTGTGGTCCACCGTTCTCTTGAATAGAAATATTCGAAAAAACCGAGCCAACCCTTACTCAGAATACGCGGTCTTTCAAGAATTCCTGAAGGAAGAGTGGTAGGCGTCCACGTATATTCCAGGTGTGCAGAGTACGTAGCAACCCTGCCCGCCAACCCGTATCATAAGCCTTTTCGAGGTCAAAAAATATTCCGACTGTATGACAGTTTTTAAGAAATCCGTTCATAATCTGTGTCGACATGGACACCAGATGATCCACTGTTGAACGTCGTCGTTGAAAACCGCACTGGATGTTATTCAGTAGGTTGTGCCACCACACTAACCACCCATTTATCATGCGTTCCATCACCTTGCATACGCAACTGGTGAGGGAAATAGGACGGTAGCTGGAAGGGAGTTGACGGTCCTTGCCAGCTTTCAAGATAGGTATAAGGTGGCTGATGATGATGATGATATATATAAGGGCGCTCAACTACGGTGGTCATCAGCACCCTTTAAAAAACTAGTCATGGCAAAAGCCAGATATAAAACTTTCTAAAAACTATACAAGTGTAACAAAACCTATTACAAATACACGTACATAAAAAACAATCAAAACCTACTAAAAATTTCGTTCACTAAATCCTAAACTCTAAACTAGACAAGAATCTAAAAACCTCCACGGGTCTCCACGCACGGCCTACACGTGGGTGGGCCTTTTGACCGTCTCCCTCAACCACGAAGAGGAGCCCACACGAGGGAGACTGTTGGCTCGGGACCCCGGGTGCGCCAAACCCGTACCTACCGAAGTAGGCCCCTGGGGGGGATAGGGTGGCTTCTCGCCACTTGTCAGGAAACGTGGCATCAACCCAAACACGGTTATAGACCTCGAGCAGGAATGCCTTACCTTTAGGTGAGAGATGTAACGTTTGAACGTGGATTCCGTCCGGTCCTGGTGCTGTCAGTCGCGATGATGAAAGAGCGTGTTCTAACTCTGCCAAGGTGGAACTAAACATGAAACCTTGAGATTCTACCTGAGTCTTAATTGAGATAAACTCAGGAGAATAATTACTTGAGCTAGACACCTAAGCGAAAGCACAGCCGAAGGTGTTAGCCATGCCAAACGGATCGACAACTCCTGCAGTTGTTTGCAGACCAGCAATTGGCAAGTGGGTTGATTTTCCGGCCACGCGTCGTAACCTATCCCATACAACAGATGAAGGTGTACATCTGTTAAAAGATGATACGAAGTTGTTCCATGAGGTCTTTTTGCTATCCTTAATTATTCGCCTAGACTTTGCACGCGCTTTTTTGTACTCAATTAGATTACTTAGGGTAGGGTGTTGTTGGAATACCCTCAGAGCACGTCTACGAGCACGAATAGCATTCCGGCAGTCGTTGGTCCACCATGGGACAGGAAATCGACCGGCTTGGGTAGCCGAACGTGGAATAGACTGTTCTGCATGCGGAAAGAATTTTCTCTATGAGATGATCAACTAAATCATTCACAGAATCATGCTCGTTGTAATCAAAGACAGCCAATTGAGTGTAAAGTTTCCAGTTGGCACGATCAAAGCGTCATCTAGGGATACGTGAGGGAAACACATCTTGTGCTAAGAGACTAAGAAGACATGTGAAGTGGTCGCTGGAATGTAAATCAGAGATGACATTCCACTGTAATGAAACTGCTAACTGGGATGAACACACTGCCAAATCGATGTGCGAATAGGTGTTAAAGGCATCTGAAAGGAACGTTGGCTCTCCGGTTTTCAGGAGAACCAAGTTGTTGCTCTCCAGGAATTTTGCAATGAGGTTGGCTCTCGAACATGCCCGATTTGAGCCCCAAAGTGGGTGATGGGCATTAAAGTATCCCACTATTAGAAATGGTGTTGAAAGTTGGGAAACCAGATCTTCTAGGTGAATTAACGAGAGGTCATCTGATGGTGGTACATATACATTGCAAATGCAAAATTCGATTGATGGCAGCTTAATCCTTACAGCTACAGGTTGTATGTCGGATTGTAGCTGTAACGGATCTACAAATATGTCATCCCTGAAGAGCATCATAGTGGCCCCGTGAGCAGGAATGCCCTCTTCTGTTTCAATATCATACCTCAGTAGTGTGCAGCGTCTGATTTTAAACTTGTCTTGTGGTCGTAGCTTAGTCTCTTGTAAGCATACCAACAAGGGGTTATGCTTACTGAGCAAAAGTTCCAGTTCTGGTCGATGTGCTCTTAAACCTCGCATGTTCCATTGAAGGATAGCCATGGCGATAGTAATGGGATATGTCAAATAAGTACGCACGTTACATATGTTTCAGCGGTGGTCGGATCAATTTTCCCTTTTTTAGGTGTAGGGCTAGTTTCTGCAGGTTTATCCTGCCTCTTCTTTGCTGCAGTTTCAGCAGCATGGTCAAATATTTCCTGCTCCATATCTTCCATGGAAGAGGACCGTTTTCCTTCTACAACTTTCGGTTTGAGAGGCTCAAAGCGATTGGAAATTCCGACCGACGTAGATGACTGTCACCGGTCGGAGTCCTCTCCAGAGGATGACTCCGACGATGATCTCGGAGATGCTCTTGGACTTCTTTTGTTGGACTTTTCTGGAGCAGGCTTTGTGTTTTCTTTCAGGAAGGCAGTTCTATCATACTGAGTCTTGAACTTTATCTCTGTGCTTGGTACACAATGGGCAATTTCGTCCTGTTGTTAGACGTCGATGCTTTGTCAGGCGACTTCACAGACTTGTTCTTATTTTCAGTAGTCTTAGGAGGTGTTCTCGGATTTTTACATTGTGTTACTGATGCTCTTGGTTGCGATCTAGGCACTAGAACTTTCTCCTATATAGTTGCCCCGTTCATATCGGATGTTTGGGTTCCAGCCTCCCGTTTTGGTGACGGAGTAGCCGCCACAGAGCTGTAGGTGCGGGAGGTACTCAAAGAGGGCTGGTGGATACAAAGACGTTTCCGGGCTTCCGAAAAGGATACCTTTTCTTTAACCCGGATCTCCTGAATAGCTCGTTCTTCAATATAACGGGGGCATTCTCGTGAACTCGATGGATGTTAACCGCTACAGTTAATGCATGCTGGAGGTAATGTACGTGCATTTTCATGCATGCCGTCTCCACAGCTGACACATGTAGGTACGCCTTTAAGAATGCACTAGTGTGACCGAACCGCTGAAGGTTCTCCTGAATATCCTCGTTGGACATTCCATCCAACGCGCTAGTGTCTACAACATCGCGCGAGGAATTCAGGGTCCTATGCATCTCCACTTTGACTGGATAATTGCCTAGCATGTTGGCTTTCAGTATCTTAGCTGCCTGGGATGCTGTAGTTGCTTCCACCAGCAGCGTGCCATTTCTAGATTTTGTACATGATTTAACAGCACCAGCGTTTTTGTCAGGACTGTTCTGTATCATAAACGGATTAACCGTTGAAAACGTTCTACCTTCCTCTGTCCTTTTGATAACTAAGTAGCGAGGACCACACTCAACTACTTGTTTGACAGTGTTCTCAGTCACGTCATTTCTACGTTTCATAGTTTTTTGAGGGTGTACGTTTACCATTATAGTTGGTCTAAGTTTCATCCCCCAGTGCTCCCCACCGACCACGGAGTCTAACAATGGGCCATCCAACTGGGATGACAGGGCTACACAGGGGATATAGGGAGCTCGCCGTCCCACTCACCCTAGAGTTCGGTACAATACCTAGTCCTGGCCAATTGATTAGGGGTGGATTAGTCCCTAACCTCCCGTTTAGGCGAAGCAGAAGCCAAAGTAGTGTATTAGAAATGCGCACCCTCCCCGAATTCAGAACACTGGTACGAGCTCCGATGCGGATCCCTCAACCTCCAGGACAAACCTTTCCACCGACAGGGGTCTCCACGCACGGCCTACACGTGGGTGGGCCTGTTGACCGTCTCCCCCAAACACGAAGAGAAGCCCACAGGAGGAAGACTTGGCTCGGGACCCCGGCTGCGCCAAACCCGTACCTACCGAAGTAGGCCCCTGGGGGCGTCCGGTCTAATGACGGTCATTGCTGCCCCGGTGTCTACGAGCACGCAGCACGGCTTCCCTCATACCCAACCGTCTATGATGAATTTTTATCCATCCGTCGGCTGACGGCGCGAAGTGTCACTCGAGGAGATGTAGACGGCGCCGACGTGCTCCTTGCCAAGCCGGGCCTTACTCGTTCTTCCGGCTGCCCTTCCTGGTATCGGTCATCTTCGCGGTCATCGTCGCGCCCAAGAAGCTATTTGCAGCTTCCGTGTTCGTTGTTAATTCGGTCATCATTTCTTCCATCTTCTCGGTGATGTTGTCGTCCCGCTTCCTGACACCAATTGTGACCTTGTGGGTTCGTAGCATTAAAAGACCGAGTTGCAGAAATTTAAAATCTCCTTTATTTTCGTAAAAATACTCTCATAGATTACAGCAGCAGTACGTTACATACACCATCAGTCTACCAAGGTCTATCACAATAACAGTGACATCAGATTACATCCTTAACTCTCGTTAGAACAACACAGCTGGCTGTCTCTTATTTCACAATACTGTTTCACACTCACTCCCTCTGCAAGCCGTCACTTGCTTAAATACCTATTTCTGGACCAAACAGGAATCGAATGTTCTATGACCTTCCAGAAGTGTAACCCTATCGGTGCCAGCAGTCTTTTATGTCGCGCTATCATTATTTCTTCCGGTATACTCCTTATCCCCAGGCCTTTTGTGTACTCAAACCGCGTTATCGCGATCGGGTTGGCGATAATGTCATAACATTATGGGGTAACTTACCACATTGTAAATCATTATTCATAATGCAAAAACGGATTCTAAGAATACTTTGACTTAAAACAACATCTACGTGCAAACCATTATTTAAAAAATTTAAAATCTTACCCCTCCCATTGAAATTTTAAAATTTACAAAGACAAATTTAATGAAAGGAAATGGCCACTGTACCTTTAATGACACAGTTCATAATCATAATAATAGACAGAGAATGGACATTCATGTGAATAGAAGTAACACAAGAGCTCATCAAAACAGTGTAATAAACCTAAACTGCCTATAGCCAATAAAACCACTTGCAATTTTTCAGCATTTAAAAAGTCAGTTTTGGCATACTTGCTAGACCACTGTTTTTATTCTGTTAGTGAATTTATGGAAAGTTTATAATTTTGTTACATTTCTGAATTGTGTATATTATAAAATTCTTGAGATATCTTTATAAAACATTATTTTGTACAAACACTGACTTGTCCTTATTGGATGTGACTTGTTAATTTACAAGTATAGTTAATTGCACCGTAAATTCCCAATTTGACATTTCTTATATCATAGTACTCATGTACAATGTATGATTTACAAGATGAATAAATTATGTATCTACTCTTAGATGACCAAATATGTCTGAATATCTGTATCGTGCCAAGATGATATTATGTTCTCGAAAGATTTTTCTGAGTTTATTAAATGTTTTTGGCTGATACGTGAATCCACTGAATATGCAGTTGCTTTCTTAATGCTTAACTTTAGCTTAGCTTTGTTAATTTTCTTAAATACCAGACTTTTGTTGAATCCATTTTCTTCTGCTATGTGAAGTATGTCTTTTTGTTTCCTTACAGTATTCTACTTTATCCATGGATATTTTGAGTAGTCTGTGGTAATATTGTTTATTATTGTATGTTTACATGTAATTGAGTTATAGCTGTGATCCTTTATGACATTTTCTGACTGTGTTGGCTTCCAGTAAATTACTAATTTTATTTTTGTGTTGTTCCTGAATATATTTAGGTCCGAGAAAGGGATTTGTCCACTGCCTTCCTTTTCTGTTGTAGATTAATATTGTTAAGTACACATAGATGATGTGATTTATTTGTTAATTATTCTGTTACAGGAAGGAAAGAATGAACACAATGTTACCTTAAATTCATCAAGGTACGTTTTCTAGTTCATTTATTGTATGGATCCATTCATAACATTATCAAACTCTTAAGACACACTGGACAAATAACAGGACTATCTGATAAACACAGCAATATACTAGTGTACACTGTAATTGTAAATTTGTCTAACCATATCCTCCAATTGACATCTAACTATTCTCCAGAATCCTGCCATTATATTCTCTCTTCCTATCCAACTCTTTGGGTAAATGCACTTCTCCTAAATATCTAAGCAATCTTTCAGAATATGCCTCTGCAGTAAGCAATTAATCCTAAACCAATATTTTAACACTTTCCATAATCAACCCTTGTACACTCACTCTGCCTAATTGTAACATAGCTCCTTCCCCGGCCGAATTATATGGAACTGTTAAGATCATACAAAACATTCTCAGTATCCCAACCATCTTTTCCCAACCTTCTGCACCCCATATCTCAGTACCATACATCCATCTTGACTCTACTAAAGCTTTATACGTATACTCCAACCATGTTACTTTTATAATTGGTGCTATGTACAAACACTAACCATCTTCAAAGCCAATTTTCCTTTCACCAAGGACATTTCTTTATGCTTCCCCTACCCTTCTGTGCTGTTAAGCTTTATACCTAAATAAATAAAGTCCCTCACGATTTGAATTTCCTTACATTTAAATAGCCATTGCTCATCTTTTCTTAATTTGCTACCCTGTTTAAATCCAATAATCTTGTTCTTATCAGTGCTGACTTTAAGCTCCCACTCATTACAATACCTTTCAATCTCATTTACTGATTTCAGTTAATTGATGGAAATTAATCATTTCTTCATACTAGCCCTATATAGGCTTAGGTCTTTCATAGAGCCAACATAAAAAATTTAATGGCATGGCCAGGATTTGAACCACGGCCTATATATAGCTAGTGTGAAGAAATGATTAATTTCCATCATTTAATTAAAATAATAAGTGTTAAATGATGAAGCCTGGGACTCAAGTATTTACGATAGTAAGTCCCCACAAACGGTGTATCTCGAATGTGAGAGCACCTAGTGCTTTGCTGGGGAATATATGAGTCAGATGGAGATTTTTATGTCAGGCACGTTGGCCATGGTAGCTCAATGGGTTAGAGCGACTGGACAGAAACCAGGAGATCCGTTGTTCAAATCTTAACTATGGCATTAAATTTTTCATGTTGACTATCTATGAAAGACCTCATTTATCGAGTTTCTTACACCTATCACTATATAGGAATTCATCAACAGTTCATCTGCATATAACAGCCCTGGAATTTCTCTATTTTTAATTATTTGCATATGCTTACTAACTGCCTTCACTCTTTCTAACACATCATGTATAAATAAATTGAACAATATAGGGCTCAATTTACAACCCTGTCAAAGGCCTCTATCTTGTTCCCCCTCCTCTGTAAGTTCTCCCAACTGTACTTTAATACAAAATGAATTTTGTCTATACAATTCCTTTAAAGTCCTCTCAGTCCCTATACTTAATCCCTTCTTTAACAATTTATACCATAATGCTTCGCTAATTATACTATCATAAGCTCTCTCTAAGTCCACAAATATAGTGTACCGCCTGCCACGCTTCTTGCTTGCATATTTATCCACCGTTGTATTCAAAATCAAAACATCCACTGTTCTTCCCTTTCTAAATCCTGACTGATAAGGAGACACTAAATTATGCATTCTATTACTCAGTTAAAGAATATATGAGAGATGACAAATTAGTTATTGAATTTTGTTAGCTGTATAGTTTTAAGCAATATCAAACATAGTTTTACACTTTTATTCTTATTACCTACATTTTCTTTTGTATTAGTCATTAATTTTATATGTAGTTTTACATTGTAATATGTATATGATAAGACACCAGTTTATGAGCTTTGCACAAACATGTAAATGTTACTATGTCAATAAAATTTGATTTGATGGATGCCAAAATATGTTAGACATGTATCGACAAGATCAATCTTGTGTCTGAGGAAGTGCATGCTCATACCATAGTACTGAAATGTGATCAATGCCATACATATCCTGAGAGACGATAACTGCATCAGTGTACTCTACTACATTTTATTCTAAAGGAATACGTAAATATGGGGAAAGTTTTATAATGATAGATTACACTGGTTTTAACAGAACTAGCTGCTCATAACTACTTGAAATGCTGTAAGTGCAAAGCAGAGACCTTCTTACACTTTATCATTATGTGGGATTGCACATATGCCAATCAAACAAATGATATCATCAAATATCACAAAGGTAGAAAGTTCATCACATCTATAGCAATGTGAAATTTATGCTCATTCTCATAGATACTGTGAGTGTGTTATTTTAGCAACTGTGTTCTTCTACATTAAACCTCAATGCATGATATTAATGCTTATTATTGAAACACAACCTGTGAACTGCTCTGACAAACAAGTAGTGACTCTGCAGAAGCCATCCATAACTTTGTACAACAATGCTTGGCCCCATAAAATCCAAACTGTGGCTCATTTGTCCACTTGATAGGATCGGAATAGGAATAATTTTGTGACATTCACTTCAGAACTGTTCTAGAGGTTTGTTAGGTATAAACTGCTGTGTTCAGGTTATTGACACAGCAGGCACAGCTAAAGGCATGGCTGGCTATAGGTGATTACAGTGAAGCTGCACAATTTGTATCTCTTTTGTATGACCTGTAAATAAAAGGTTGTCACTAAGTTAATTCTTATATACATGTAAAATAAAATTTACGTTCTTTTTCATTTAAATTCTTCATCCTTATGTTCCAGTAATTACAGATGAATTTTCAGTTCCAGATCAGATTTATTCTCCAATGAAGACTTGGGAAACAACATAAGTTCCAGTATGAGGAGTACTGCTGAACATAACAGTGCCAGAAAGTGTAAGGGTAAAGAAACAACTAATGTTGGGAAAATGGTTTCTTGTTTCAAACAAAACAAGTTGGTTCAGAAGAGCAATAACAATAAGAACTGTGAGTCTGTCATGAGAAATACTGACAATGAGGTACACAAATGTGATATTTGTCATAACAGTTTTAAATATTCATGCTATTTTAAAAATAACAGTTTAGTTCATGATGATAAAGCAGTAAACATTTGTGAGGTCTGTAAGAACCAATTGAAAAGAAACAAATTGGTATGTGACGACATAAAAACACATAAGTGCAACATTTGTACCAAGGCTTTTACTCGAATAACAGGTTTGAAAACACACAAATTGATTCACAAGGGCATAAAACCACATGTGTGTGACATTTGCACCAAGGCTTTTACTCGAATGCAACATTTGAAACAACACAAATTGATTCATGAAGGCATAAAGCCACATAAGTGTGATGTTTGTAATAAGGCTTTTACTCAGTCAACACATTTGAAACAACACAAAATGATTCATGATGGCATAAAACCATACAACTGCAGTAATTGTAAGAAGGGTTTTACTCGAATGCTGGATCTGAAAACACATGAATTGATTCACGAGGACATAAAGCCATATATATGTAACATTTGTAACAAAGCTTTTACTCGAATGCATAATTTAAAAATACACAAATTAATTCATGAGGGCATAAAACCACACAAATGTAACATTTGTGACAAAACGTTTACTCAGTCACAACATTTGAAAAAACATATTTTGATTCATGATGGCATAAAACCACATAGTTGTAGGGTTTGTAATAAGGCTTTTACTCAATTGCAGCATTTAAATCAACACAAATTGATTCATGAGGGCATTAGAGCACATAGGTGTAGTGTTTGTTGTAAGATTTTTACTCAGTTGCAGCATTTGAATCAACACAAATTGAAGCATGAGGGCATGAATCCACTTAAGTGTGGCATTTGTGATAAGAGTTTTACTCGAATGGATAATTTAAAGGCACACCAATTAATCCATGAGGGTGTGAAGCCACATAAATGCAACATTTGTAACAAGGCGTTTGCCAGAATGCAACATATGAAACAACACAAATTGATTCATGAGGGAATAAAGGCGCACAAATGTAATATTTGTGAAAAGACTTTTACTAGATTACAAGAATTGAAAAGACACAAATTAATTCACGTGTGATATGTGTGGCTAACTCCTTGATTACCCAGCGTTTACCATTTTCTTGTGGTAAGGGATGTGACATGTGAACCTAACTAATTCTGGGTCACTGAATATGATTCCGTTATTCGTTTCTACCTATCACATCAGGTTTTCTTTTAATAAGTACTCCAAGATAAGAGATGTAGGAATAAAAAGTACAGAAGAAATTATAAGGTTGGAGATTAAACAATCAACGACCTGTCTATTCCAAAACTTTCTGTATGAGGAGGCCAAACAAATAAACAAGTTACATCTATATTAAATGCCAGAATATAGGATCGAATTAGAATCTCTAGGTTCACATATTGCTGAAATGCACAGGTTCGTGATTTAGTGCTCTATCAGTTAAATGCGACCAAAGAATTCACAAAGAAGACAATGTGTACATGATTTTTTTTTCTAATTTACGCCCTTCAAAGTTAAGTCACATCGGACGGTGAATGAATTGGATGAAATTATGCTCAAATGAGTCCAGTGTCCAAGAAACTTAGAGTTATCGCCATTCGTCTTGCAGGATAAGGGAAAACCCCGGAAAATCCTAATCCAGGTAACTCACCCTAACCGAGATTCGAACCCGGGACCTCTTGAACGTGAGGCAGACACGCCAACATCTACGCTACCGAGGTGGGCATGTGTACATGAAACACCATTAGATGTTACTATACAAAACAATTATATATATCTTTAGTGCAAATAGTCCTAGATGTGCCCTTTGAATGACGGCCTGGCTGTTGCATATTTGCCATCTCTTTTCAAACATCAACAGTAGTTGGCCATCATTGGTACATTCGAACTCCCCTGGCATCTTCCTTTTGCTTCCTTGGTACCTTGGTGAAATCTCTCTCTCATCTCTTCACTCACAGCCACAGGGTTTTCAGGAAAGTTATCGAGATGAGAATGAAGGAAGTGCAGTCCTAGACTCATTTTACACCCCGACTCCTTGATGTGATCCAACATCATTTTCATAATCGTTTTGTACTGCTCTTTGTTTACATTTCCTAGGAAATTTGTCACGACATCTCTCATTGAAATCCATGCAGCAAGTTCCACGGTATTTGTCTATTCAAAGTTCGGCTCTTTCAGCAGGTTTCTAATTTGTGGCCCATCAAAAAATGCTCTCCTTGACTTTTGAATCTGATAAATGTGGACTCTTACTGGCAATATTGTCACCGTGGCGGTAGACTCGCGAAGCCGATGAATAAATGATGGCCTGTGGAGATTCGGGAAACTTCGGGACCGATCGTTACCGGAAACGACAGACAGTTGAGCGTAGTGTTTGAAAAATAAAGTTTTTAGGTGATATAGCAATTTGTAATGGTGAACGGTGTATTACTACGGGAATAAAGTGTGGTTTTTGTGTTTGTAACCTCGACTTGTTATTTCACGAACCCACAATGTCACAAGTGCTGTCAGAAGTGGAACATACGACAATGGAAGCTGCATTGGCAAAGATTTTAGAGAAAATGGAAGAAATGAAGAGGGCAAATAAAAACCTCGCTGCAAAAACGGAAGTGGCAAATAATAGCGAAGACGGAAGCGGCAAATAACAACCTGGCCGCGGAAATAACAGCGAAGACGGAAGCGGCAAATAACAACCTGGCCGCGGAAATAACAGCGAAGACGGAAGCGGCAAATAACAACTTGGCCACGACAATGACCGCAAAGATGGCCGAACTGACCACAGAAATGAGGGCTGCGAACGACAGCCTGGCCACGGAGATGAAAGCGGCAAACGAGGCCCTTGCCGTGAAGTTTGAAGAACAGTTGGCCGGCGTGAGGGATAACGTGACGGAGCTGGGCAAGCGGATGGGCCAAGTGGACGAGCGCGTCGAGGACCTGGCAAGCCGCGTTGAAGACCTGGAGGGAAAGGCCGACACCAGCGTCAAGTCCCTGAACGCCATAGTGCAGGACTTCGTCGGCAGGAAACTGAAGGATTTGAAGGACGACGCGTCGGGACGCGACACAACATCTGCGCGCGTCAAACCGCCGAAATATGACGGCGCGTCAACACTTGAGGTCTTCCGCCGCCAGTTCGACACAGTGGCCAAGCACAACAGATGGTCACCGGAGGAGGAGGCCACTCAGCTAATAGCCAGCCTCCAGGGACGGGCCGCGGAAGTCCTAAACGCGGTGCAGACAACGGCGGTGCCCAAGGACATCTGGGAGGCCCTGGAGAATCGTTTCGGGAACCACCGCTTAGCCGCAGCGTACCGCAGCCAACTAAAGGCAAGGTCACAGCAGCCGGGGGAGACGCTGCAGGAGTTAGCCATACCGATTGAGCAGCTAGCTGGCAAGGCCTTGGTTGACCTGCCACTGGAGTTCGTATCCCGGGAAGCCGCCTACAATTTTGTCGACGGGGTACGGGACACGGAGATTCGTCAGCGCATAATGCTCGGCGATTATAAAACCATCCACGAGGCGCTGACAGCGGCATTAAAGATGGAGGCGGCCAAGGTAGCATCTATCCCGACGTCGAGAAGGAGGAGTGTCCGCTACGCCGGAGACAGAAGACCAGCTGAGGGACGCCTGCGAACAACTAGTGGCCTGTGTTGTGGGTGTGGACAGCCCGGTTACCTGCAGAGAGACTGCCACATCAGGAAGAGCGGCCGGAAGAACGAGTAAGGCCCGGCGTGGAGAGGGACACGCCGGCGCCAGTACCACCATCCCTTCTAGTGACAATCCACGCCGTCAGCCGGCAGATGGATGAGAACCTCATCGCGGACGGCTGGGTAAGAGGAAAGCCGTGCCGCGTGTTGGTGGACACCGGGGCGGCCGTGACCATCATCAGACCTGACGTGGCGAAGGGTTTGCCGACGAGGAAGCCGAGCCGACCATACGAGCTTTTGACGGCATCGGGCGACACCATGCCTGTGGAGAAGGAGGCCCTGCTGGAGCTGACCTTGGGACGGAGTGCCGTGCGTCTGTGGGTCTTCGTCGCGAAAGTGGCTGAGGAGGTGATTCTGGGACTGGATGCCCTCAGGAGCCACTAGGCGACGGTCGACGTCGCCAGGAAGGTCCTGAGGCTCAACGGAGAAGAGGTTATACTCCGTCAACCAGAGGAGCGCCTTGGAATTTGCAGGGTCATCTTGAACGAAGACGTTGTTCCCGCGAGGAGCGAGGTGATGGTGACGGCGCGACCAGAAGGCCAGACAGCACGTTGGGTCCAGAGGCAGCAGGAGTACGACTTCACCTCGGAACATCGCAGAGGGAAGAGTCACGGTAACGCGGACGCTATGTCCCGAAGACCCTGTCCAAAAGAGTGCGGCCAATGCACAAGAGTGGAGGGGAAGGAGCGTGCCGCAGCAGTTCGAGTAGTCACGGCAGTGCCTGCGGATGGTTGGGATAGCGCAGGCCTGAGGGGGGAGCAGATGTCGGACGCAGACTTGGGACCACTCTTGAGGGATGTGGAGAACCTGGTGGACCACCTCCACGACATGCACAAGATGGCTCGCCAGAACATCCAGAAGGCGAGCGACCGCATGAAAACCCGATACGACAGGCAAGCCAACAGCCAAGGGTTCCAGCAAGGTGACCTGGTCTGGTTGTACCGCCCGACCCGGACCAAGGGACACTGCCCGAAGCTTCAGCAGCCATGGCAAGGACCGTACCGTGTGGTGAAGAGGATTAACGACGTGGTCTACCGCATCCAGAAGGTGCCCCGAGGAAAGATGTTGATGGTACACCTGGATCGCCTGGCCCGCTACGAAGGCGCTGTTCGGGACGACCAGCCTTGAGGAGGGAGCAGTGTCACCCTGGCGACAGACTCGCGAAGCCGATGAATAAATGATGGCCGGTGGAGATTCGGGAAACTTCGGGGCCGATCGTTACCGGAAGCGACAGACAGTTGAGCGTAGTGTTTGAAAAATAAACAGTTTTTAGGTGATCTAGGAATTTGTAATGGTGAACGGTGTCTTGCTAGGAAAATAAAGTGTAGTTTTTGTGTTTGTAACCTCGACTTGTTATTTCACGAACCCACAAAGTCACAATATACTGAAAATGGGACACCTTCAAGACATTACGCACATCCCATCTGTACTCACTATATTTGATTTTGTCCAAAATAGTTTGAATTGGAAATAGTTTTCCTTCAGTGAAATGGAATGTCCCACAGGTATTGAAGCTAGTATGTTTCCGTTATGAAGTAGTAGCCTTCAAGCTCCTTTTAAAGAAATCCACAAACAGCACCCAATCTTCTTATTGAAATAATTCTTTATGTCGGTGTGTAACAAAAAAAGGTAGTTCCAAGGGCAAGAAGATTTTTTTCTTTCAATCATGAACTTAGCAGCTCACTGTTCCTTTGTGAAACCAATGTGTGTATCAGATTACTCAACTTGCGAGTCGTCCAGTAGTTACATTGTCGAAAATGGACTTGTCCTTTTATTTTAATAATGAGCAATTATTATTTGACGAGGGCCTGCTGATGACACGGATGTTGTGTTCCGAATGCAATACTGCCCTTTGTGTGGTTAGCTAGTTAGTGTAAATTAGGTATTTCGTAGTTTGCTAGATAGTGTATTATAGGGACAAATAAGATTTTTGGCAGCCATGCGTTCAATGGAGAAACAAGGTTCATTTGGCTACACTGAATTCAATATAGCTACATACAGTCAGTGACTAAATAAACAATTACGTTAGGACTTCAGTAACGTTAAAAGAATGCCTCCCAGCACGAAATTGCACTAAAATGTGGAGAAATCATATTAAACATCAATGTTGTATAAAAATTACGAAGGATTTAGAAAAACATTGCCGTGTCACATATTAGAAAGAAGAGCCGGAAATTAGTTGCCATGTGGACAGTTCTTGTTTGCTTGTTGTGTGTGCAAGAACTTTTGGTTCGGAACTTATCTTTCAATTTTTTCCCCAAAAATGGGTGGCAACTACTGCTTTTTGTAATTGTATTTTGTTTCTGAAGTGCTCCTTAGAAATCATTTGCAAATTCCTTTTGGTTTTTTCTATATAAACTTCTTACAGTCACAGCATTCAATTTTGTATATACCAGATCTTTTACTAAATAAAATAATGAAATTATACTTTATTGTATTATTTGTATTGCTTCATTGTTATTAGCTTCAGTTTTTTACATATTAAACTTGACTTTTCAGCATGAAAATATTCAGCTCATATTTTGCTGCTGTTTTTCCATCTCTCTCCTTGAATAAATTTACCTAATTTTGTAAATGGTCTTGAAAAAAGTATTTTCTGTGAGGTTTATGTATTATTGAAAGTTATGATTTTCGCAACCTACAGTAATGCTGTACATTAAAGGGAGTTTCTCACTCAGATAAAATAGTGTTTCTTTTAGGTTACTTGATGGAAATTATTTCTTTATACTAGCCATGTATAAATGTAGTGTGTAGTGTTTAATGCCCGCTTTTACTACATACGGCACCACAGGTCGAGCTTTGAGCAACATTCATAATTGCCAACAGAGTATCATTTCTACCTGTAGATAAAGTTAAAAAATGTGTGGTATCTCACACAATAACTGTTTTATAGCAATATTATAAAACTCAGCAATAAGATTAAAAGAGCTACAGGTGACGAGTCTATTTACAATTACACTTAGCCCGGAAACTTCTACATATTACTGGATACACAACTTTGTTTACATTAAGCTGGAAGTCTGTAACCCAGTACTGCAACCTTTGTTCTGCACAGGGTTGTGAAGAAAGGTTAAGTAAACACCTCAATATATCACTAATGCCCACAAGACACAGGTAGTGGACTATATCATACAAAGATTTGGTTATTCTATTACAGCAATGGTACTTTACTTCACTGCCTGCTATATATAGGTAGTATGGGAAGTTTTGACTATTGTGTTCCCCTGAACAAGCACAGCTGAAAACCTATCATGTTACATTCTTGTTTCTTTGAGATAGAAATAAAGATATCACTGTTTTGGGAAAAGCATACTTAAAATTGTAAGTCTATGCAGGAAATTGATTTACTATCTTATTGATTTTTTTTTTCTTTTTTAATTTACGTCCTCCAACTTTAAGTCATATCGGACGATGAATGGAATGGATGAAATGATGCTCAAATGAGTCTGGGGTCCATGGAGCTTAGAGTTACCCGACATTCGTCTTACAGGATAAGGGAAACCCTCGAAAAAAACCTTATCCAGGTAGCTCACCCTGACCGAGATTCGAGCTCGGGACCTCTTGTACGTGAGGCAGATATGCTACCACCACGCTACCAAGGCGGGCCCTATCTTATTGGTTACTAAATACTTAGTCTGATATCAAAACAGAAAGATTTTATTACATATTGTGTAGAAGTAGAAGGTTATAAAATTATCAGAAGTAGGTCACTATGATAATTGACTGCGGGATCGTGAAATCAAAAGTCCCGGTTACAAACACCAAAAATTGCTTTTTATTCCCGAAGAAACACCCTTCGTCAAATTTTACAGTAGCAGGATTACGTCACATACACAATACAACTTGCAAGTTAAACGACCGAAAGACAGCTGTTCACGCACGCGAGTTCAATTACCGACAGACTCACTGTGGCGGGCGGGCTTCATTTTTATAGATTACTTACATTCGGAATGTTCCCGAATAATCGAGACGCGGCTAGAACAAAGACGAACACTTGAGAAGTCCGTCTCCTTCCCCCCACCATTTCGGCGAGCCTTCATCTACACAGTACACTGCCCGTCTGTTTGAACTAGTTGCCCGAGTCGCCTCGATCAACAATGGGCTCGCGACACTGCTACCCCCTCAAGGTTGGTCGTCGCGAACAGCACCATCGCAGCGGTCCAGATGATCCAGGTGTACCACTATCTTTCTCTAGGGGCACCTTCTGGATGCGGTAGACCACGTCGTTAATCCTCTTTACCACCCGGTACGGTCCTTGCCACGGATGTTGCCGCTTCGGGCTGCGTCCCTTGGTCCGGGTAGGGCGGCACAACCTGACTGTCACGCTTCCGGAACCCTTGTCTGTTGGCTTGCCTGTCGTATTGGGTCTTCATGCAGTCACTCACCATCTGGATGTTCTGACGAGCCATCTCGTGCTGTCGTGGAGACAGTCCACCAGGTTCTCCACATATATGGTTGCTGGCTGCTCCGCCTCCAGGGGGCTCCCAAATGCCAGGTCACAAGGGAGGCGTAACTCTCGGCCGAAAATTAAGCTGGCTGGCGTCATCCCAATGGTGTCGTGTGTCGACGAGCGGTAGGCCAGCAGGAATAGTGGCACCTTGACGTCCCAGTCCGCTGATTGCTGGCCACAACGTTCCTCAAATGTTCCTTCAGGGTCTTGATGTACCTCTCGACATGCCGTCCGACTGCGGGTGTATGGGTGCTGTGCGGGTCTTGTTTACCCCAAATCTTTCCAGTGCCTGCTTCATCAGGTCAGACTTAAAATTGGTGCCCTGGTCACTGTTGAGCTCCAACGGCACCCCAAAACGGCAGAACAGTTGCTACACGAGGCGGTCTGTGATGGTCTTTGTCTCCTGGTTTGGGATGGCATACACCTCCGGCCGCTTGGTAAAATAGTCCACGGCCACCATCATGTACCTGATGCCTCGGTCGGACACTCGGAATGGTCCAGTTATCTTGATGACGATACTTTGGAATGGCGCTCCGACGTTGTACTGCTGCATGGGATCCCGGTTCCCAATCTGGGGGCCGCGACTCGCAGCGTACACGTGACATTGTCGGCACCATCTCTCGGCATCTGCTCGAACTCTAAGCCAGTAGTAGCGCTGTCGGAGTTTGTCGATCGTTCGATTTGTTCCCAGATGCCCTCCTGAAGTACCAACGTGCACTTCCTCAAGACATCCGGGACCTCACTTCAGGGAAGTAACAACTGCTCCCTCTGCGTCTTCCCATCGGGTGATTCCCATACCCGGAACAGCACGCCTTCTTTGGTCTTCAACGACTCCCATTGGGTCCAGTACAACTTGTACGCAGCGCTGCTGGTTGCGATGTCCTCCCAGGTCGGCCTAGTCCCTGCCTCCACTTCCCTCAAGAGTGGCTCCAAGTCGGCGTCCACCAGCCGCCCCCTCCTCACGCCTGCACTATCCCAGCCATCCGCAGGCACTGCCGTGACCACTCTGACAGCTGCGGCACATTTCTTCTCTTCCACTCTTGTGCACTGGCCACACTCTTCCGGGCAGGTTCTTCGAAACATTGCGTTTGCGTTGCCGTGGCTTGTCCCTCTACGACGTTCAGAGGTGAAGTCGTACTCCTGCAGCCTCTGGACCCAACGGGATGTCTGGCCTTCCAGGTTCCTACAGCTAAGTAGCCAGGTGAGGGAGGAATGGTCAGCGCTAAGGTGGAATGACTGACGTACAGGAACTTGTGGAAATGCTGCAAGGTCTTTACTACTGCCACTAACTCTCGCCGTGTGACGCAGTAGTTCTCTGCCTTGGACAGCGTCTTGCTGTAGTAAGCTATCACCCGCTCGTGGCCGTCCTGCAGTTGCGATAGGACGCCTCCAATGCAGTGGTCGTTGGCGTCGGTGTTAACAATGAAGGCGCCACCTGATTGTGGGAATCACAAAATAGCGCTGCACAGTTACTTCTTCAGCACCTGGAAAGCGACTTTGGCGTCCTCAGTCCACACATACGGCCGTTGTTCTTCCGTCAAGCGGGTGAGGGGCTTGGCGATGTTGGAGAAGCCCTTTATGAAATGGCGGTAATAACTGCACAGCCCCAGGTAACTGCGCCATTCTCTCTTTTCCTTTGGCCGAGGTCAATCTCTCACGGCGCTTGTCATTAAAGCTTTATCAATTGCAAAAACATTAAGTACATCTGAAAAATACAACTTAAAATCTTCCAACCCTACACTACCAAGGTTGTACTGTCTGCCAAAAATCCACAAACAAGACAACAGCTTGAGACCCATCATCAATGCATCAATTCACCTATGTACCACATTGCAAAGTGGTTAGTAAGAAAATTAAAATCATATGACAAATTTCAAAGCTTGGGAATAAAGAACTACTTAGAATTGATAAATCACCTACAGAAGCACAACATCCCGGAAAATCACATACTAGTTTCTCTTGACGTTAAGGCACTTTTTACAAGCATTCCAGTAGAAAAGTTACCTACACTCCTTAAAAATGGCTAACCCAGACTACAACAGACCCCACAGAAATAGATGACATCATCAATCTTACAGATTTATGCATAAGGAATAATTACTTCATGTTTAACCAAAAATTCTACAGACAATCAAAAGGATTAGCTATGGGGAGCCCACTTCCGCCTATTTTATACATGAGCTATTTTGATACACACATAGTAAAGGCCTTCCCACAGATTTACAAATTTTGGCGGAGATATGTTGATGATGTTTTTGCTATCATTCCGGAAAACTTAGAGAAGATTCTCTAAAATTACTAAACCTGCAAGATAATCACATCCAATTTACTATGGAAGTAGAAAGAGACAACACCCTACCCTTTTTGGACCTCAAGATAACTAGAAATCGTCACGGTGTAGATTTTGGAATATACAGGAAGCCCACGCACATAGATAATTACATAAAGATAAATGAATACAACCCAGCTTCACATCAACTAGCTGCCTTTAGAAGTCTAATTCACCAGCTATACAATGCGCCACTGAGTAAGGAGGAATTTTTGAAAGAACAACAACACATAAAAGACATAGCGGTATTAAATGGATTCAACCCAGCCATCATAAGGAACATGATGAACAGAAAGGAAAAAATGAAGATAATATCAAAAAATACCACTCTCACATCACTTAAAAACACAAATTGGCAATATAGAAAATTCACCTACTATCCATGGGCTTTTAGAAAATTTGAACGAATATTCAAAAGACTAAACTTAAAACTAGCACCCAAACAAATTCAGTCTGAGGAACCTGCTAAATAAAACACTAAAACATTTAATCCCCAACAATTTGAAATCAGGAATTTATCAGCTAAACTGTGAAACCTGTGAAAAAAGCTACATAGGAAAATCTAAGAGAATTTTGTTAACCAGGCAAAAAGAACACCAGAGGAACATTAAGTTGAAACAAACAGAAAAATCTGCAGTTTCACACCATTTTTGGACAGAAAACCACAACATCGGCCACAACATTAAACTGTTAAAATCTTTAAGTACACCCATAGAATTGGATAGTTGGGAAAAAATATTCATTACCAAAAACCGTGATAAAGTTATAAATTTTGAAATCCTGGCATTAACTGAAGTATTAAAACTTAGTGCCCCTAAAACCAGATGGCAGAGTGATTGGAGCTCCGTAGTAGTGGAAGAAGAGGAATGTTCAATTAGTCACCAAACAGCTGAGGATGAGATCGAATGATTTTGAAAACGTTTCAATTATATAACAAGTAAGTGAAGTTTGAGTGTAAACATAGTAACTCATAAATCAAACTCAAAATTGTTCAGTTATTTTGTAGACTGTCAATTCAGTCGCTTTTGCTTGATGTTTATTACCTGATAAGTTAACTTTCATGGTGCATTCTTTCACTCTTTCTGTCAACGCTAGATTGTTTTGAATAGATAGTCAAACTAAGTTGGTCATGGTAGCTCAGTGGGTAAGAGTGCCCGGACGGAAACCAGAAGATCCGTGGTTCAAATCCTGATTGTGGCATTGAACCCTTCAGCGTATTCCAACAAGACGAGGCTACTTATTGGAAGCGTTATGTTCCCGAGTACCTGAACCATGAACTTCCGCATCGTTCGATTGGCCGTGTTGGTACAGATAACCAGGCTTTGTTTCCTTGGCCCCCGAGGTGACCTGATCCATCGCCGTGTGACTTCTACCTCTGGGGGTACCTTAAGAACAGCATCTACGTACATCCTCTACCAAGAACACTGGTACAATTGAAGGAACATATCACCACTGCAGTAATGACCATTGACGAGATGATGCTCCAGAATAATGATGCTGATAAGCTTAAGCAGATGATGCTTCCAGCGGAAGCTCCTTTCGTCTTTCCCCAGGTTCATACCAGCGGTATATATACTAGCCCTTTCATTTTTGCCAATGATTTATCATCCTGATGGGAGATGTGCACGCTCCCAAAACATCGATGGCTCTTCAGCACTACACCTGGCTTGAAGCCCGAAAACATCTAGAAAAGATGCTCCAGAATATTTGGAATGAATTGGATTACTGCCCGGATGTATGTTATGTCATCCAAGGTGCACATATAGAACGTTTGTAGATCGTGGAAGTAAACTTGGCGAGTTTCCAGTTATTTTGATGTATAAACCATTGTTGTAAGTGCATCCATTGATAGAGTTAAGCTGAAGGGTTCAATGCCATGGTTGGGATTTGAACCACGTATCTCCTGGTTTCCGTCCGGTCGCTGTTACTCATTGAGCTACCATGACCAACTAAGTTTGACTATCCATTCAAAACCTTAGCCTATACTATATACGGCTAGTGTGAAGAAACGATTAATTTCCATCAATTAACTTAAATAGCTAGATTGTTTATTGATAGTTCTTCCCAGAATAGTTTTATTACATGTCATGATTGGCAATATGTAACAATGTATTTTGGCTAAGTACAGGTTGGATCAAAAGTCGCAGATGGGTAATGTTTATACTGATATAACTCACTTTCGCAATCTGAAAGTAAATTAAGTCATTCATAGTTTGAGAGGGATATTTTTCCCCCCTCATATGCTTTTTCTGGCACAAGTTTGTCAATTTTCTGTTACAGTGGGAGCATTATGTTTTAGCTGGAAGTCACATTTTTCCCAGTCATTAGTTTGTAAATTTTGCAACACAGCTAGGGCATTATGTTATAGCGGCAAGCCAGGCTTGCAGTGATGATATTAGTGATCTTCTGCCTGCATAACTGGAGTGTTCCCTGAGTAAATCAGCAAGAAAATGATCGGTGGAAATGGAAGTATGCAACAACATTACGACCTGACTTTGAAGGCAAAATCCTTTAACTGAACACATCTTCAAGACAGTCATTCCTGAAATGCTCAGGCAGGGAAGCATACGGTGTATTCAACTGTGTACTGAAAATGATGGTGAACATACCGAAACATTGTATGTTTAATAGTGACTCTGACTGGCCTAGTTATATATAGTCAACATGAAAAATTCAATGAACTTTGGCTATGGAAGCTCAATGGGTAAGGGCGACTAGACAGAGACCAAGAGATCAATGGTTCAAATCCTGGCCGTGGTATTGAATTTTTCATGTTGACTCTATCAAAAACCTTAGCCTGTATATGGCTAGTGTGAAGAAATGATTAATTTCCATTGATTGACTTAAATGGTCCAGTTATGTTTATGTTTTCATATTCCATTCCTTATTAATGCACCAATCAGAAAGTAACACTTTTGCACATTTAGGAAATTTTATTATTGGCTACCCAAACTTAGAAAATACCTGATCACGACTTTTAACTGCCACTGTATATTCAGTTTCGATAAACAGAATTCCCCTTCGGGATCTTCCAACAACTGCATGAAGGTGTTTAAGCTACAAAAAAGACTAAGAAGATTAATCAAACAAGTGAACCAATGCAACCCAAGTAAACCAGTGTTTTTGGATCTCAAAGTTCAACCTTTACCATGTATTTATATCTTAGAAACAGTTTTATTTATACATGACAGAGAAAGCATCTATAAACTTAGTAATGAATAATATTAATACAATACATGGATAGCAATATCCATTTATCTACAACAACACAGATTAACAAAATGTTTTACTTCAGTTTCCCATAAAGTTGTTAACCTACATAATAAAGTCCACAGAGCCATCCAAGTTCCACAGATCAAAGCATTTAAAAACAAAGTTAAAAACTTGCTCTTAAAACATATGTCTTATTTAATTGATGAATTACCTGACTCAGGTTTTTTCTAAGGTTTCTCTTAGTCATTAAGGGAAATGTTGGGTATCTGCGTTTCACCTCAGGGTAACATTGTGTTGTTTTCTAAACTTTGTATATTTTAAATAAGACAATTGTCTTAGCACTTTTTGACGAAGCCAATATTCCTTATGCATTTTCTTGGTTAATAAATCTGAATCTGAATTCGCAGAGTTGAAAGATGTACAAATAGCAACAACCGCCTAAGCAGACCCTGGCAATTAACCTACAGGGTAACTCAAATACAAACTTGTTTGCTTGATCTTCTGTGGTTTTCTAATTTCAACCAGTAATCTAATAAAAGATATATGAAAAATTATCCGGTTGTCCTGCTGATCAATAGCCAGCCGTCTTCTGCTAGGAGAATACTGAGCATGATGCTGGTGGCTGGAACGTCGCCAACAGTGATAACATGCATTAGCTTATGTTACCAACAATGAGTAACCAAACAAACTCTACTTAAGGAAACTGGCCAGGCTAAAGTAGGTAAAAGTGCTTCTAAAGGGACGAGGGGAAGGAACTTCAAAATTTTAACTTGTGCATGGTATAAATTTCTTTTACATATCTTTTACAAGTGAGAGTTTCACTGTTCCTATAAAGGCTTAATTAGAAATAAACATTTCTTCCACACTAGCTGTGTGTAGGCTACGGTTTGCTTGAGTACACCCAGACTGAAAAATTCCATGCCCTAGCCGGGATCTGCTCCATGGATCTCCTGGTCTCCATATGGTTGCTCTAAGCCATTGAGCTACTATGTTTGACTATGAAGCCTGGGACTTAAGTACTTACAGCATAGTAAGTAGCCACAAAGGGTGTATGTCACATTGTATACGAGAGCCTCTAGTGATTTGCCGGGAAACGTAAGTCAGTTGGAGAATTTAACATCAAGTAGCTCAGTGGCTTTTTTTTTTTTTTTTTTTTTTTTTTTTTTGTAATTTACATCCTCCAACGTTAAGCCATATCGGAAAATGAGTACTGGAATGGATGAAATGATGCTCAAATGAGCCCAGGGTCCATAGAGCTTAGACTTACCTGACATTCATCTTTCAAGATAAGGGAAAACCCTGGAAAAAACTTATCCATGTAACTCACTCTGACCGAGATTCGAACTTGAGACCTCTTGAATGTGAGGCAGACATGCTATCATCCACACTACCGAGGCAGCCATCAGTGGTTTAGAGCAACCAAACCGAGAGCGGGACATCCGCAGTTCACATCCCAGCTATGGCACTGAATATTTCAGTCTGCCTTTACTCATCCAAAGGCTTAATTGTTACATAAAGATGCATTTTCAAAGCATACTGTTATGTTGGTATGGATTGTCATCACGCAGACAAGTTGAGTCCAACTGCACAGCTCTGGTAGACGTGACTATAGAGAAACGTTGCCAACACATTTTCTTTTTCCTGTTATAAACTATCGATACTGTAATCGGAATAGTGCATAGTAATTTATCATCATCATCATCGTCGTCGTCGTCGTCGTCGTCATCATCATCATCATCATCATCATCATTCACATAAGAACAAGAGCAAGGGCAAGGGCGAGAGCAAGAGTGAGAACAACAACAATAACAATAATAACAATAATGATGAGAATAATAATAACAAGAAGAAGAAGAAGAGGAAGGGGAAGGGGAGAAGGAGGAAGAGGAGGAGGAGCAAGAGGAAGAGGAAGAGCAAGAGGGAGAGGGAGAGAAAGAGGGAGAGGCAGAGAGAGAGAGAAAGAGAGGCAGAGGGAGAGAAACAGAGGCAGAGGAAAAGGAGAAGAGGAGGAAGAGGAAGAAGACGAAGACGATGACGAAGACGACGACGAAGAGGAAGAAGAAGACGAAGAAGAAGAACTTTGTCAGTTTATTTGGGTGTTACAGTATCGCTGGTTAGTTTGCATAATGTTGACTATCCCAAAAGTTTGTGCTAAATTCCTTTAAGTGTTTACATAATTATGATAATAATAATAGGAATATAATAGTATATAATAATGATAATACCTCTGTCAATGATCCACTGATCTTTAGTCGCGTATTACAGCGTCGCTGGTTTGCTTGCGTAATGTTGGTATTTTCCGTGGTAGCATGCTCTGGAAGTTACCAACTCCGGTTTCCCCCGCCATCTCATTCCACCGGTGCTCCATCTTCATCTCATGTATCATTAGTGTCACCGCCTGCGGTGCCATATGTAGTAAAAGTGGGTGTTAAACACTACAAATTTCATTTTTTCCGGAGTGCTTCCAAAAGAGGTCACAAGGGAGGCGTAACTCTCGGCCGAACATTAAGCTGGCTGGCGTCATCCCCGTGGTGTCGTGTGTAGACGAGCGATAGGCCAGCAAGAACAGTGGCACCTTGACATCCCAGTCTCGCTGATGGCTAGCCACGACCTACCTCAGGTGTTCCTCTAAGGTCTTGATGTATCTTTCGACCATGCCATCCGACTGGGGATGTAGAGGCGTCGTGCGGGTCTTGTTCACCCCAAGCCTTTGCAGTGCCTCCTTCATTAGGTTGGACTCAAAATTGGTACCCTGGTCACTGTATAGCTCTAACAGCACCCCAAATCGACAAAACACTTGCTCCACGAGGCAGTCTGTGATTGTCTTTGCCTCTTGATTTGGGATGGCATACACTACCGGCCACTTGAAGTAGTCCACGACCACCATTAGGTACTTGTTGCCTCGGTCGGAAACTGGGAACGGTCCAGCAATGTCAACGGCGATCCGTTCGAATTGCGCTCCGACGTTGTACTGCTGCATGCGACCTCGGCTCCTAGTCTGGGGGCGGCGACTCGCCGCCCACACGTTTCACTGACGGCACCATCTCTCAGCGTCTGCTCGGAGCCTCAGCCAGTAGTAGCGCTGCCGTATTTTGTCAATCGTTCGGTTCGCTCCCACGTGTCCTCCTGAAGTACCGGCGTGCACTTCATCCAAGTCTTCCGGGACCTCACTCCGGGGAAGTACCAACTGTTCTCTCTGCGCCTTCCCATCGGGTGATTCCCATACGCGGAACAGCACGCCCTCTCTGGTCTTCAACGAGTCCCATTGGGCCCAGTACGACTTGTAGGTGGCGCTCCTCGGTGCGATGTTCTCCCAGGTTGGTCTCGTCCCTGCCTCCACTTCCCTCAAGAGTGGCTCCAAGTCTGCGTCCGCCAGCTGCTCCCTCCTCAGGCCTGCGCTATCCCAGCCATCCGCAGACACTGCCGTGACTACTCGACTGCTGCGGCACGCTCCTTCTCTTCCACTGTTGTGCACTGGCCGCACTCTTCTGGACAGGGTCTTAGGGACATGGCGTCAGCGTTACCGTGGCTCTTTCCTCTACGACGTTCCGAGGGGAAGTCGTACTCCTGCAGCCTCTGGACCCAACGTGCTGTCCGGCCTTCCAGGTTCCTAAAGCTTAATAGCCAGGTTAGGGCGGAATGGTCAGTCCTCAGGTGGAATTGCTGACCGTACAGGTACTTGTGGAAGTGCTCCAGTGTCTTTACTACCGTCAGTAACTCTCGTCGGGTGACGCAGCACTTCTTCTCTGCCTTGGATAGCGTCTTGCTGTAGTAGGCCATCACCCGCTCATGGCCTTCCTAGATCTGCGATAGGACACCTCCAATGCAATGGTCGTTGACGTCGCTGTTCACAATGCAGGCGCCACCCGGTTGTGGGAAACCCAAAATTGGAGCACTGCACAGGATCTTCTTTAGGTGCTGGAAAGCGTTTTCGGCGTCCTCCGTCCACACATAAGGCCGGTGTTCCTCTGTCAGGCGGGTGAGGGGTTTTGCGATGCTGGAGATCCCCTTTATGAAGGGGCGGTAATAACTGCACAGCCCCAGGAAACTGCGCAACTCTTTCTTATCCTTTGGGCGAGGCCAATCTCTCACAGCCTGTGTCTTCTCCGGGTCTGTGGCCACTCCGGTTGCTGAGACTATGTGGCCCAAGTAGTTCACTTCCTTGCGGAAGAGCTGGCACTTCGCGTTCAGCTTCAAGTTGGTCGCCTGCAGTCTCTGTAACACCTTATTCAGATTCTCGAGGTGATCTTCAAAGGTCTTTCCGATGATGATAATGTCGTCCAGGTATAGCAGGCAGGCGTCGTATGTCAGCCCTCTCATCACTGACTCCACAAGGAGGCGTTGGAAGGTAGCTGGTGCGTTGCAGAGGCCAAAGGGCATAACTGTGAACTGCCAGAGCCCTTGGCCTGTCGAGAACGCGGTCTTTTCCTAGTCTCTTGGGTCTAGAGCCACCTACCAGCAGCCGACTTCAGGTCCAGGGTCGAGAACCACTGTGCACCAGCTAGCGTGTCCAGAGTGTCGTCAATCCGGGCTAAGGGAAAACAGTGCTTCCGGGTGACAGAATTCAGCTTTCTGTAGTCTACGCAGAAGCGCAGCTCGCCGTTCTTTGTCACCAGGACTACAGGGGAACACCAAGGGCTGTCCGACTCTTCAATCACTCCCCTGGATCTCATGTCCTCCAGCATGTCTCGTACCGCCCCTTGCTTCGCCAGTGGAATGCGTCTTGGTGGTTGACGAATAGGCCGGGCGTCCCCAGTGTCGATGCGGTGAGGCACTTTATCCGTGCGGCCGTAGTCACTATCGCCTTGGCTCAAGACGCGCTGGTATCGCCTCAGCAGTTGTCGAACTTTCTGCAGTTGTTCTGCGGTCAGATGGTCGGCCGCCCTCTCCAGTAAGCCTTCTAGCCGGGGCCCCAGGTGTTGCGTCGGCACCGGCTCCTGTGTCTTGTCGATTGCTGGTAAGCTCACTACGGGCTCGCACGTTCCCAAATCCGTCCCGGCCTGAACGTCGTGATCGGTGTCCGTTTAATTTAGCAGTCTCACTGGCACCTCCTCTCGGCACGGCAACAATGTCCTGGCTACACAGAGTCCGTGCACAGGTTTCTTTTGGTCCAACATCATGTTCTTTGTCCGCTGGCCTTCCAGTGGCCTCGTGGCTCCTGAGGGCATCCAGTCCCAGAATCACCTCCACAGGCAAGGTGTCGCCCGATGCCGTGACAAGCTGTAATGGTCGGCTCGGCTTCCTTGTCGGGAAAACCTTCGCCACTTCTGGTCTGATGATGTTCACGGCTGCCCCAGTGTCCACCAGCACGCGGCACGGCTTCCCTCTCACCCAACCGTCCACAATGATGCTGTCATCCATCCGCCGGCTGACGGCGCGCAGTGTCACTCGAGAGGATGGTGGTGATGGCGCCGACATGCCCCTCTCCACGACGGCCCTTACTCGTTTTACGGCTGCTCTTCCAGGTGTGGGCAGTCTCTCTGCAGGTGTCCGGGCTGTCCACACCCCCAACACAGGCCACTACGTGTTTGCGGCGTCCTTCGGCTGGTCTTCTGTCTCCGGTGTAGCGGACACTCCTCATTCTCGACATCGGGATAGCTGCTACCTTGACCGCCTCCATCCTTAATGCTACCGTTAGCGCCTCGTGGATTGTTTTATAATCGCCGAGCATTAGGCGCTAACGAATCTCCGTGACCCGTACCCCGTCAACGTATGTGTAGGCAGCTTCCCGGGATACGAACTCTGGTGTGAGGTTGACTAGGGACTTGCTAGCCAGTTGTTCAACTGCCAGGGTGAACTCCTGCAGTGTCTCCCCTGGCTGCTGTGACCTTGCCTTTAGCTGGCTGCGGTATGCTGCGGCTAAGCGGTGGTTTCCGAAACGATTCTCCAGGGCCTCCTACATGTCTTTGGGCGCCGCCGTTGTCTGCACCGCGTTTAGGACTTCCGCGGCCCGTCCCTGGAGGCTGGCTCTTAACTGTGTGGCCTCCTACTCTGGTGACCATTTGTTGTGCTTGGCCACTGCGTCGAATTGGCGGCGGAAGACCTCAAACGTTGGCGCGCCGTCATATATCGGAGGTTTGACGCGCGCCGATGTTGTGTCGCGTTCCTGTGCGTCGGCTTTCAAATCCTTCAACCTCCTGCCAAAGACGTCCTCCACCATGGTGCTCAGGGACTTGACGCCATTGTCGGCCTTTCCTTCCAGCTCATTAAAGCGGCTGGCCAGGTCTTCGACGCGCCCGCCTATCTCTGTGACGTCCTCTTTTACGCCGGCCAACTGTTCTTCAAACTTTGCGGCGAGAGCCTCGTTCGCCGCCTTCGTATCCGCTGCTCTCATTTCTGTGGTTAACTCGGCCTTCATTTCTTCCATCTTCTCGGTGATGTTGTTAACCGTCTTCATTTGTTTCAGTTCCGCGGCCAGGTTGTTATTTGTGGTCTCCAGGTCCGTGGTCAGGCTGTTATTTGCCGCTTCTGTTTTTGCAGCGAGGTTTTCATCCGTCTTTATTTCTGTCAGTTCCACCTTCATTTCCATCATCTTCTCCAAAATCTTTTCCAATGCCGCTTCCATGGCTGTAATGTTTTGTGGCGTTGTCGTCCCGCTTCCTGACACCAGTGTGACTTTGTGGATTTGTGAAATTAAAAGTCCAATTGCACAACTCAACAATGTTCTTTATTTCCACCGAATTACAGTCGGACACTTGCCAATTACACAGAATTACGAAATGCACACAATTATGATTCACCAGTTCGTCCGTTACAGTTCCACTGCACGCTCACAGTTACCTACACTCTTCCGATGCACGTACACAGTCTTCTCGTCCGTACACTAGCACAGCGCTCCTACGCTGCTCGGCAAGCACTGACTGAACTCACTCACTGCAGCCCCCTTTATAGCGATATCACTGTTTCTCGAAGTATCTCGTTTCAGTGAATCACCGCGAAGGTTCCAGACGGCAGGGGAAGGGGGGAAGAGGTGGCCAGTGACCAGAGACACTTCCCTAATCATCCCCTCAGTTAGTGACTGAGATAAATGGGTGGGCGTGGTCCGGATGCCTCTGGTCCCCTACTCAGCTGCCGTTGGTCGTGCTTACCGATAATTGGGTGACTATATATATATATATATATATATATATATATATATATATATATATATATATATATATATATATATATATATATATCGTAATTTTACGTTCTCCAACGTTAAGTCATATCAGACGGTGAATGAAATGGGTGAAATGATGCTCAAATGCCTACAGGGTCCATGGAGCTTAGAGTTACCCATCATTCGTCTTTCAGAATAAGGGAAAACCCCGGGAAAAAGTTATCCAGGTAACTCACCCTGGCCGAGTTTCGAACTCGGGACCTCTTGAACGTGAGGCAGACACGCTATCATCTACGCTACCGAGGCGGGCTAGTCATGTATAGGCTAAGGTCTTTGATAGATATAGTCAACATGAAAAATGCAATACCATGGCCGGGATTTGAACCACAGATCTGGTTTCTGTCGAGTCGCTCTAACCCATTGAGATACCATCGCCAACGTGCCGTCCTGACATTAAATTCTCCAATTGACTCATGTTTTCCTGGTCAACCACTAGGTGCTCTCATATTCGAGATATGCAATTTGTGGCGACTTACTATTATAAGTGCTTGAGTCCCAGGCTACATCAGAAGATTCGTGGTTCAAATTCCGGCCATGGCATTGAGGTTTTCAGTTTGACCATTTATACTGTTTCTTTTGTATATCAACAGCAATGCATTTGAATTACTTCCACTAATTTGGAATTGTAATATGTAAGAATGCTTATCATTTCTAATTGGTCCCCTACCTGTATTATGTCAATTACCTCCTAAAGTTTCATTTTCATTCAACGTTAAGCACCAGTAAGTACGATACATGCATCAAAACAAAATTATACAATTATCAGAGCTTTAGCTGTGTAATAACCGTGCGAGCAGGTTCATGCATTTATGAGGGTAACCTGTGATAGGTGTTTATTCTAACACACACAAACTATTTGTAGTTTAGAATTAGAACTGGAAAAGTCAATGCCTTAGCTAAAATTTGAACCATGTTTTGCATTTATCAGAGCAATAAGCAATAGTAATTATTCTAACACATTCAAACTGTGTGTAGCTAAACTTTAAAAGGTTAGAATGGAACTGAAAAATAGCTGGAAAGACTATTTGTAGTCAGTTTATTGACTCTTTGTCACTTACGTTTTATATTATTGAGTTCATAGTTTCAGAGAGAGGAGAGCAGACAACAACAGATGCTAGTTGGAGATATGTTGAAAATGGAGGTAGTGGCCTTTGAAACTGTTCAATAAACCGAGTACAACCGTCAGTGTTACTAAATTCCTCCAATCACGCATAACTGAAAAATAAGACTTTTTGTATGAACGGTATGTCACCATTTGGGATAAGGGATCCTGAACTAAGATTTCATCATTGGTTTGGCAGGAAGATGTAAAACAAATATAATTTTGAGCTGAACTAGTACTCAGTGCTCCACTTATTGCTAATGAGCTGATGATGTTAGGAAGGTCCTAACGAAACGCGTTCTAGGTAAATACCAGCAATAAGTGGAGCGTTGAGTACTAGCTCGACTCAAAATTATATTAACTTTGTACCTCATTGTATCATAGTCCTTAAACATTGGAAGATATAAAACATTTGAAGATTTTGGTGTCTTGTCGGCATTTTGCTCAGGTGTATGATGATCGATGACAATATTGACACCGAGGCATTGTGCTGCAAGCCGCAGCCGGCGCATGGGCGCAGAGCTAGACGCTTATCAAGAGAGAAAGAGACAGATAGTCTCGCTGCATTGTCATCGTTATGGAACGATGCCTGAATTCTAGAACCGTGGCTGGAAGTATAAAAATCTGCGGAGTCAATTGCTAGTGAGTGGTTAATTGAGTGTGCAGCTGCTAGTAATTGTGAGTGTGGACATTTGCACTGTACCACAGTGATTTCCTTCGTGGAACCAGTTTCACGCAATATTCCCGGAAACAACGGCACAACGCAAGACAGAGAAAATCCTGTACTGGAATGTAAGGGGGTGCCAGAAAAAACTACTGGAACAGCACCACATAACGGTAGTACTACTAAGAGAAACCCTTCTCACGTGAAAAGCAAGTCTTCGCATTCCAGGGTACCACATATATAGAAATGTTATGCCAGAGGGGAAACCCCGTGGGGTACAGAAAACCAACCTCGAAGACACACCTATACATAAGTGGAAATGGAATAAAAGAAATGGAATTAATCACAATAACAATACATATTCTACATTAAAAGGTAACACTAGATAGCATGTACTCTTCCCCACATAAGCTCGAAATATCGGAGAACGGTCCAAACATTAATTTTTATAACATAGTTGTAGCTTCCAGCGAGTTAAGCGAACCACCCGCCCTAGGGATGTACAAACATAGCGAACACCAACATTATAGGCAACCCTGTGGGGCTAACTTCCATCTAATACAACAGGCATGCCGTACACGTCAACTCTTGATATCGCTTTTATCGGAAACATAACTTTCACTTACTACATAAGGGTAATAGATGCACTAGCATATGATCATCATGCAAAAGAAATTGATTTCGCCGCATAGCCTAAGTTCAAACCACCATCGATAATCGAGCGAAGTGGAAAATGTTTACAGACACACTAGTCCGTGAGCTGCCTCAAACAGCAATTCAAAATGCCACACCTTGTCTCGAAAAGGCCATACAGACGGCAATGCCAATCGGAACATGCAATTACTTACTCGCCAGACGTACTCCCACTAATGGAAAAGATGGTAGCATGAAAGACGAAGATGGTAGCGAACACGAAATCTGGTATACAAAGTTAACGTGCCAACCTTCAATACAGCCATCAAAATCAGGATCAAACACTCGCCTGCCTGCAACTGTGCAACGCCAGATTATGACCAATGGTAAGGACCTTGAAACGCTAACTAATAAGCATACCTCCGCTACAAATAGACGAAGATCTGGCACTTTTGGGAAAAAGAGGATTGTCCTCGTTACTTGGCAGTCAGTCTCCGATTAACAAGAAGTTTTGGTATGACCAATTAGATACCATGGCAAGACCGACAAGGGAATTTCAACGTTTGGTCACCAAGCTTCGTGTTCTTGTAAATTCCGGGGAGCCACTGGAGAGGTTGCTGACCACCAATAACCTGTATAATCACCAGATGGAACCAGGTATACAACGACCAAATGTGAAAACAAAACACAGTCGGGATTGGAATTGTATTTGGGCCAGTGCAACCAACTGTAACAATCCGTCGAACTGTAGAGAAACTGTTTATGAATCTTTTAATGAAACGGTTCCAACTGCAGAGAAGATGTGGCATCACGGGAGGGTAAATTCGAAGTTTTGTTTATTCATTCTTTTGATCATAGTACATGATATAGGACACGTCAAGTACTTATAACTAAAAATTATACAGTAAACATTTACACAACACAAGTTTATAAATGAACATTTAGAAAGTGTATGTACAATATAACAATTTATCTGTAGTTGACATTAAAAAAATTCACTTATACTATAAAAACAATGTTCTAACAGGAAGTCTTTTACTCAGCATTTAAATTTAGGAAGTGCAGTTATTGTCAACCTAGTATAATAAATTACACACCCAGAAGGGGTTCATGGAAAAGTATTTAAAAACTCATCAACTGAGTAAAAACAATGTTGCAATAGCAGATGTATCACCTTGTGCTTGAATGCAGTTTCTGAGGTGGTGGGTTTAATATTATTGGGTAACTTGTTATATATGGTGATTCCAGAGTGTCTTACACTTTTGCTGAATAGTGATGTATTATGTGTAACCATGCTCAGTTTATGCCTATTTCTAGTGAGATAATCATGTTTTTCAGAGTTTGTATGACAATAAACCAAGTGTTTTCGAACAAACATCACGACTTCTAGTATATATGGACAAGGAAGTAGTGTGGCGTATGTGCGGAGCACCGCTTGTACAACTGTCAGCGGGCTGACTTGATTTGGACCTCACTCCGTGACGCATTATATAAACTTCGTCCAGAAAAATGCTTACGTTCGGTACCACAGTTGGTACAACTGTAGTTGAGCTTCAAAGACACGAAATTTCATAATTTTGAATTGTGGTTAGTTTCTGGTACATTACATTGGCTGCTGAAATTACGGTGAGGAGACACTGTGCTGGGAAAGCACTTACGTATATTTTAAAGGAGCAGAGATGGGCCGATATATGGAAGAAAGCCTTGCGTTCTGTAGAGCCATACATTTATCACTTGGAACAAATGCAGATCTAATACACTTTAAGCAAATAGAACCTCCCATTGTCTCACAGTATAAGCCAATAAAACCATAAATTCTCTAAACGCATTATCTTGTACCCGTTCCCTTCATTTAAAAAAAATATATTTAAAAAATCAGGATGCACTTCCTCAATAGTCTTTCTTACCTCAGAGCTATTTAAAATTATTACTTAAGACACTTATACAAAGGCTGCTTTAATAAAAGGAATAAAGAAGATAGTAGCCACGAAGCCGAAAGCGGTACAGGAAAGGGCTACGGCCATACTAAAGGTATACACACGCAACCGGACCAACAATTCTATGAGCAATTTGAGCTAGAAATGCGAAATACCTGGGAAAGCCGTTAGAGAAACCAATCCAGTGGAACTGATGTCGACAAGTAACGATTTAAAGACGCAGAAAGCAGCGGCAACAGATCAAGTACCAAATTTGATGATCACCAAAGCACTAGCGACATTCGTAATTACTGCCTCGAAAACAAGCGAACGCTCTCATATTCCCGAAGTCGAGTCGACTCTAACAATTACGAGCCCGTAAGCTTACCAAAAGTATATTAAAGTTGCAGAGAGGGTCATACAAAAACACCGGTCTCGCCGTCATAAAGCATAACATTCTGAAAAATTTGATTCCGCGCTGCCACTACTCGACACTACAGCTGACAACATACCCCGCAGCTTTAACTAGAGAAAGTCCACCGCTCATCTCTCGAATATTCTAACACGCAGAGCTGAGATACCTCGAAATTTATGACGTAATGTTCGAACTAGTTGCAAACTGTCTCACTGGCAGAACCATTGCCATAAGAGAACAGCGCACAGACGCGGATAAAATAGAAGCCGGGATCCTACAACAGTTTCCTTGGTTCCATCCTTTTTATCTATATATAAACGAGACCCAGACTGTCAATTTACGCCTCGACTCTTTCTAGACTCGTTTCTCGCACTGGAAGGATCGTCACCGCTGAGCACTATGGGAAGAAAGAAGAGGAAAGCAACCGCTGGAGTCCGTCCTTCACCGCAGCCCTCTGCGGAGGGCTCTCGGACCTCTTCTCCCGCAACGTTGCGGGACCCGGGTGAGATATCCCGGGTCTCCACCCCTGCTTCACCGCCATCTACCAGCGCTCCACCTACGGACAGCAGCATGACAGCTAGGCTACCGACGCAGCCTACGTCTGAGGTCACCTCGGACAGCCTGCCTGGGCAACGGTTGACGTACGCCGAAAACGTCCGACGCACCTCACCCAGGACGCTACCACAACCACAGTCGGCACCTCCAACTTCTCCTGGGAACAGGAGCATTGTCATCTGCGGAGCACCAAAGGACTTGCCGACACACTACCTTCTAGTCGCCGCACAGCAGTACTGGCCTTCTGCTTCACGGGCCAACCACATCACCATACAGGGAAGGCCCATACAGTACGTCCGGCTAGCTATCGCCAACCCTGAGGACATTGCGGCTGCTTTAGCGAATGGTCTGTCCTTATTAGGGCAGTGACTGCGCACTGAGCCCAACCGTATGGTCCGCCATCTCCCATGTCGCCGCTGCTGTCAATATGGCAACGAAGCCGGCTACTGCACCTCACCGCCGCGCTGCCACTACTGTGGCTTAGCCTACCTCACACACAGATGCAGGTAGCACAACCTGAGGAAACACCGCCGGTACTGCGCCACCTGTAATGGCTTCGGCCATTTTACGGGACAGGCGCAGTGCCCACTCTACTCAAGGGACAGACAACCGCTGCAACCACTCGCCGCCACACACCCTTCACCGACCACGGGAACAGCTGCAGGACCGCTCGTGGAGGCATTACAGGACCTCCGCAGTGACGTCAGCAGCATTGCAACAAGGCTGGCCGCCATTAAAGAGAAGATCTCAACCAGCTCCGGCACCGCTGCAGCCTCTGGGTCCTCCGGCAAGGCGATACATTAAGTGCGAGGATCTACTCCCATTAGTCCTCACCCCATAGGACCAGAACCCGGGCCTCTCGGGTAATTTTACCGTAGGACAGTACCTATTTTATAAACTGCTCCTCCCTCCCGCCTGCACTCGACAGACAGGACGGAGGTGGATACGCCACTTACGCGCCGGTCCTTAATGAACCAGCTACCGAAAAACCTTGGTAGGGCCGCCGGTGTCTAGCTCAGATGTCCGGTGTCCAGTGTCCGGCTCACCAGCTAGTAGCTCTGCAGGCTAGTCCCCGGGACTTATGAGGCAACCCTCTAACCCCTCCGGGTGGCCAGTAGCCTGACCGGAGGTACCCAATCGACAAGGCGATACAGGACCTCCACTCGGAGGTTCTTAACCTCGGCCCTCGCCTGACCAACCTGGAGGAGGCAGTTACCAACAACTCCAACACACACAACGCCGACCACTCCAGCTCGTTAGATACCATAGACCAGGGCACACGACAACTGGAACACTCCATCACTAACAGAACTACTGACCATCATCTCCAAGAGTCACAGAATCATCCGCACAACTCAAACCGATCAGCAGCATTTCATCATCCAACGCCACTGCACTACAACGCAGAACTACCTGGACTCACAACTTGCACTTACTCACCTGGAATACAACTCCAGAAAGCACAAGGAAGAACAAGCAGAAGACGCCACTCAGATCATTTCACAAATCTTATTTCTACAAAATACACTTGAACAACAACTCAGCAAATTCGTCACACATCTAGAACAACAAAACCCAATTACGCAACAACGTCTTCGCCACCGCTTGGCCCATAAGTGCCCACTATTCTCCCTCTCTCCAAGCATAATTAGTGCACAGATGACAATTTGAAATAAATAACTCCTTTGCTTCAATTTTCCACTCCTATCATTTCTACCTATTTCCCGCCTTGAGCCGCTGTGCTATGGTCCCGGCCTTGTGTCATGACCATAGCAGATAAATCCACGATTTCTGCGCAATTCCTTACGCGCAGTTCAGCAGCTACCGATACTAACGGAGGTGCGACAGCGGAACTACACTAACTCTTTTACTCCTTTTTGTTACTTTTCCTTTCCCTCCTACTGTCCTCTTTCCTTCCTTGTTCTCCCCCCCCCCCCCCCCCCGAAAAAGTACGCAGATGATACCGCCATCACAGCACAGTCATGGAAACCTGAGGCCATATGCCGCATAGTTAGAAACTTTTCCAACAAAGCGAAGAATTTAAAAAAAAAAAGCAATGGTAAATCCTAAGCAGTCTTATTTAGAAAGCGGAGGAACCGCGCAAATATATCCAGACACCTAACACTCTTCGGCGAAATGATAACCTGGAAAAATAAAGCGAAATACCTAGGAGTAATACTAGACTGACAAGTGAGATCCGCGGAAGTGAAACATAGGGCTGTTCGAAAGTTAGGAGCCGTTTATCCCGTTCTTAACCGCAGAAGTGGAAGAAGAAAGTAAATAGGGATCACTGTATACAAATCTAATTATGGTATACGCAGCTCCGGTACAGAGAAACTGCGCCAATACGCACATCGCGAGATGGCAACTAATCCAAAACAAATGTATGAGAATAGATGCTAGTCCCACTGGACTTACTACACTGAATTGAAGGGGATTTACCAAAAGAACTGGCGGACAGTGTGTATAAGGCAGCGCATAATCATCAGAAACAGTCAGAGGCAAACACAAGATCGCTGAAATATCCCACTAAACTTCCACAATGCAGACAATAAAGCCGTCATTAAACATCTCAAACACCTATTATGTGTAGTTCTCGCCTGTAGCCAATCACATGCGTTAGAGCCTTCACTGTTGTCACCTCGTTATCCCCACTCTTTATATTCCCCCCCCTCTCTCTCTCTCTCGCACTCTTGCGAGTGTTTGTGGCGCTAGACGTAAGGAAACGCAAACTGTATTTTCCAAAGTTTCATGATAATGCAGTTGAAATCACAATTGCAACATGAATATTCATATATTACGCAAATGTTTTAAATATTTAGTTTAAACTTAATTATAGTAATTCCTCATTGCCATTGTGTTCATCAATGTATGATGATAAATTCCAAAACCTCGTTACGTGATATTTCATTCTAAAAGTTGTCTGCTTGTAGTTTATGTGATGTCTCACGCAGTTTTCCCGGTCTTGTTCTGTTCCTTGTTAATTTCTTCGTGAATAAGTTATTCAACGTCAGTTTTCAAATATATTATTTCTATTTGCAACTTAATTTGAACCCACATTAACTCAATTGGATTGTTTTGGCAGTAATAAGGGGGGGGGAGGTGGATCTTGTCCCATTGATCCAGCTTATATAATTTTCCATGGAAGAGTAACTGAATAATGCTGCTTTAAACTCTCTAGAGTAAATAGAGATTACGAAACATCCATAAACAAAGGTATAATGTGACCAGACACGTTCTGCCAGACTAGCAAGAAGTGTATTGTTTCCTCTCATCGAATTTAACAAACACTCTGGCTTATTCAAAGTACACATTTCTTTTATTACGTCATGTCAGTTGTTTACGTTTCAGTTCTGAATAATTTCAACATACGTATATGCATACATGCCAATACAACGATGTTCATTACAGTGCTTACGTCACAATACATTGTAATAATATAATGGTATCAACTTTATTTGTATTAGGAAAGTTCTTTGAGGTTTCTACAGTTATTTTACATACATTACCCTCTCCTTCCGCATTCATCAGTTTTTGCAAAATCTGAAATTTTGTCTTAGCGAGAATAGTATTTATTAGAGATTGATTAGTTCGCCGCTCGCCATACATTATATAAGGGGAATGCAATACGACAACACGCAGGACTCCGATTGCTTGCTGAGCTAGTAGCGCTCAAGGACAAACACCTTCCCATTTGAAACACATATTAGGCCCACCATGGCTACGTAACACGAACAGCTGTCCACAATTCCCCGGGGAGGGACCAGGCGAAAATCATAGGACAAGAACTGCAACTGTAGACAATAGAGTAATAATATGTTTAGTAAATAAAAGTTCAAATAAATAAAGTGCAAGAAGAAACGAAAAAGTGTGTATGTTAAGAAATATATAAATAACAAACATACTTTAATGGAAATTAATTGTTCTTTCCACTAGCCGTGTGTAGGACGCACTATGAAACGGTAGAGTCAGACTGAAAAATTCAATGCCATAGCCGGGATTTGAACCATGGATCTTCTGGTTGGCGTCCAGCCGCTCTCACTCATTGAGCCAACCTGCCATCATGACATTAAATTCTCCATTTGACTCGTACAAAGGGTTTATCTGGAATGCGAGAGCCCCTAGTGGTCTACCGGGGAAATATGAGTCAAATGGAGAATTTAATGTCATGACGGCACATTGGGCATGGTAGCTCAATGGGTTCGAGCGACTGGATGGAAACCAGGAGATCCGAGGTTCAAATCCCGGCCGTGGCATTGAATTTTTCATGTTGACTCTATCTCTCAACCAATATACTTGTTAATAATTGTTAATAAAGCTTATACAGCTTCCCCAGTGTACTTATATATACTCCTCTCCTCCTTTTCCCATTCAGTTTGTTTCCGGACATCGAGAACATGCTGAAGAACATTCATAGACTCAGCTCATTCTCCAGCTGAGGCCTCAATTGTGCTAAGGTACCTTCCTCAATTTCTTTAAGCAGGATACCTAAACCTAACTCCTCATGCACGATCATGAAAGTACTCCTCTAACAATGGTTCCCTGGTCACTGCCTCGGCCATTACCAGAACAAACTGTCCAGCAACGCAAAGAAGCTCCCTGAAAGGAATGCGCCCCCTTCCACAGTGGGTCAAGGACAGCGAACGTGTGTGACAGAGAATGCATGCTACACAAGGAGCAGAAACGTTACAGAAACAAGCGCCCTATTCACTCTGTATACTAAAACCGAGAAGAGTCATTCACAAAAATAGAAGTTGTCAGACTGTTTTTGAATGGTCTGTGGCCGAACTGACATGGGGTGACATAAGATATCGAGGGAGGGTGTAGGAACCTTTTCCAAACCTCCCGTGTCTTACTCCCGGAGACTTTCTCTCATGTGGTATACTATAACTTTACACTTATTCCGAATGCTCTCTGCTATGCGGGCCTCTTCTTAGTAATCACCGGCTAGCAGCCGTATTGCTGTGGCGGTACGGGACACTTACCACTTTCCCGACATTCACTTTAGTGTAACGTAGTGCATGGTAAAGTACATCAATCCATTTCAGATGATCGCCACCGTCTGTGGCGGAAGGCAAGGCCACACTCACTAAAAATCAACACTTCAGACTCTACGCAAAATTCTCCGAGGAGACTTCGAACATGCTACTGAAGGTGTCAGCAGCAGTTGTGAACGAAATGTCTCTCAACACGCGTCTTTCAGTGTTTCTTTTGTTTTTCTTTAGACACCGTTAGGACACCATACTAACAGTTTTCTTCGCAGTTTTCTCCTTTTCTTTGCAGCTCATATTATTTTGTCTCCGTCTGTTTTAGCCTTAGTAAATTCTGCTTTTGCTAAATCAACTTACAAAAGAAGATAATGCAGGTTTATGCATTATGTAAAGTTAGACAACCTATCCCAATGTTCTTAAGCGAGAATCAGGTTTTACTTTCCCAGTCAGTAAAAGAAAATTGTTTCTGTCAATAGCAATGATTTAAATGACCTTCAAGAAACTGAGAAATGCACAGACTCGTTACGATGCTGCAATATTTTGCAAAGGTCTCACCCACCTGCATTTTGCCTTCATCAGTCACCTGATTTGTTGCCACGCACTATCAAATAAACATATACATAAACACAAAGTAGTACAGTAATCGACACGTCTCTAAGGTGAACTGTTTCCAGGGAAACTATTGTTAATATTTTTGCATTTTAACTTCCAACACTTACTTTTTCATTAGCACATTCTTCTTTGAGATTTGCTTTTGATAATAGCAAATTCCTTTAATATTTCCCAAACAGTCTTCCTTCCAGAAGTTCTGAAGATGTTCTGCGTGTTAAGATATCTTTATTTTCATGCTGCTGATACATGCATAAGCCTTTCAAAAATGGTTTTGAAGGCAAGTGTGCTACTTGTTGTCTAGATGCAAATGTTTAAAAATTCAGAATTGCCACATTCATTTGCACGTCAAGTGCAACTTGTCAAGCCATCGATGTGGAATGCAAGCACAATAAAAGCTAATGAAAAATAAAAATCTTAAAACGTTGGTATCTATCACTAAACATTTAGCTGAATACTAAGGTACAATCAGGCTCCTTTTTACACAACTACACCACTTTGACATCTCTTTACAAAAATTCCTTATGTCTCTATAGCACTCTCCCTTTGTGCTGTTAAAAATTGTTCTGACACGAACAAATTAAATATACAGCAATGATACTATCTTAAACTCCTCTCTTTTCTTCGATATTTCTCTAAGTCCTCCGTCCAACAGCTGCCTAAGCGTTTATTAATCTTGGATTTAGGAACTGACTTGTACATCGAGGTCTACCCGAAGTCCGAAGATGCTATCGCCCTTATAGTAGTTTCCGTTAAATGATTTACTTCCAGTACATAAATACAAGTTTCACCTCTTATACGGAGCCACACGCCGATTTTAACATCACTCTGATATTCAAACACTTCACTTTCTGTTTCATGGCCCGCTTACTGACATGTGAAGTGGTTCCTGCATCATACCACGGCCTGCCGACTCCCCACGGAGGCTCACTCAACTCGAAGCACAACACGTGTACTGCTATCTCACTACTCACTGCTCGGGCCGTGCAACGGCGTCTATATAATTCTGCCGGGTGCGTTAGATCGTTCCAGAAGTTTGAATTCTGAGACAGTATGGAACGTATTTGTGAAATAACGACACAATTCCGCCCGGGCTTGTGACATTAGCCTCAGGTAGTGTTTGAAGGTGAGGCACTGACGTCCCGTCGGCCTATAAACAACGAGGCGATTCCCCTAATCCCGCTCCTTCTCCTCCAAAAGAGCTTTTCGTTCGTCAATGTGACGTTATATGAAGGGTCAATCATTTTGTACTGTGAAAGAATTAAAATGCAGAACGAGCACTAATTATATTTTTTTACTGTACGGGGTGCATTGACAATGTTTATTGGTTTTGTTATCTCTATGGACTAAAAATAAACATTTATCATTACTCACTCTTTTTCTCGAGCTCCAAAATAATACAAAATAGCCAAGAATACTATTGAATAAATGCACCAATATACATAGAGCAGACAGAGAAAGGTGGACTTAAATAAATATAAGGTTATTAGTTAAACAGTTTTAAATCAACATCGTTGAATTCTTTTATCTCTGAGTAATGCTCCTGTAATAAACTACTTTGAAATGCGCCACTTCAACCTAAATTACTACGCTGATGCTGTAAATGTTGCAATTTATTATGAAATAAATAATGAGCTAATATACTACCCCTAACACACTTTCTGTTCTCGATTTGGCCTTCATCTCTTTTTCTATTCTCTCTGGTCTTACTTTGCCACTGCATTTAATAACAGTCTTCTGGATTTAATGTCTTTGGAAGGGCAGTGTTATATGTAAATAGAAATGTCATACGATTTGTTTTAAACTCATGTTGCTGTTTCTGAACAATTCAACTCATTTTACTGTTATGTTTAAAACTTAGTGCTTGTGTTCGACATATTTCTTCATGACTGTAAGTAAAGGTTATTGTTATTGTGACTGGATAATGAATTATTGGGTAATACTGCAGAGCAGTAGTCTTCGTCTGCTAGGAGTATGACGGGCGATTTGCCGCTAAAACTATCAACGGTACGTATGTAAACTAGCCAGATTAGAACGTGTTAATAATGATACACGAAAGATACACATGATGATGGTTTGCAATATTCTGATACTGATTAATACATTGAATGTTGTTGAAACAATGTTTTCTAAAATTAGAAATTAAGAATTTATAGGCGAACGCAATTTCTGTAACATACGTGATGAAATCGGCAATTAACTTATTGATCCATTTAAAAGTTATAGTCAGAATTTCATGTTTTCTTCAACCTGTATAATGACGATGCTAATAATAACCATAATGAATACAAGAAAAAGAATATGGATTGGCAGCACTTTGCTGTGTCAAGCTATTTCAGGACTTAAGTAAACATTTTATCTTATGTTTATTACATGTACCTCTAATAATAACATTTTTTAAAACTAACCAGCTTAATACATAAAAACCGAAGCCAATGACAGATTGGAATGACACAGCAACAAAATATTTGCAAAACTAGTCTACTGAGTTCCAAGAAGAATTTACCAATTTCTTGAAAATATAAGTGAAGTTTGTAATAAATTATTATATTTCTTGATGTAAATATAGCAGCATGCACAATCAGTACTTCAAGGCAATGCAGCCTTCTACAAGGAGACTTAAAACATTCCGCCTCAATTGTGACAAAAGATCTGAACATCTGTCTCGTGCAGGCAGAAATAACTTCCAGTTATATTCCTGTCTAATGCATGTTTGGAAATATAAAAGTTGATCCCATTTTGATTTCAACTTCATGACAACTTTTAAAATTCAGTGACGGATTTATTGCTTTATTCTTAACTTTCCAAAATGAGGTTACCACCTCAGGTCATATAAATTTATTTTAATTTGAAAGTTAAATAAGTTAGTCTTTGAAAGTATTCATTTAGCAAAAATCAGGTGTATCATTTTCTGTGAGAGACTGGAAAATAATGGGATGCTAAAATTTGTAGCAATCTCTTAAAAATAGTGAACACAGAAATTAAACAGACATTGGAATTTGAGAGATCTGTTATTTTCTTAATCCTATGTGGTTGTTGTTTTTCCACAGATTTGTTAGAGAACTGAGCTGTTCAAAAGCAGGAACTGTAGTAAAATGGATACCAAAGTAGAAGTCAAACAAGAGCCTAGTTTCCTTGACTTTTCTTCACAAAATGACAGTCAGCTGCTTACTAAAGACATCACAAAGCCAGATAAGATTGAAACTGTTACAAGTGATATAGCCATCAAAACAGAACCTAAACTGGAAGATTTAGGTTCCAATTTCTGTAGACTAGATCAGAGAGAATTCTTTTCAGAACATGCGGTAATGAACGTTAATAAAAGTGGTAAAGACAATGAAGTTCAATCCAAAATAGAAATTAAGGAAGAGCAGTGGTGGCTGGAAGGATCCTTGAGAGAAACGTTGAATACTTACGACAGCATTAAGGTAAGCCCTGCAGATAAAGTACATTAGGTTTTTTTTTTCTTGTATACAACATTGCAATCTGTAGTTACAGTAGTACTCTAAGATTGTTATGAATTAGATTCCCATATATAGGAATGCAACCCTTTATAACTTTAAATATTTAGATTAGATGTTGGGTTGAGGCACATATATAACTCCTCACTTCAAGAGAAGAGCAATTTATTCCTGAAATATATTGCTAAAGGACATTTTCATCCTATACCTCACAAATGAGAAATTAAATGTTGCAGGTTTATCAGATCCCTCTATTATTATCCAAATTGTAAAATTAATTCTTTAAATATTATTGTAACCATAAAGACATCCAGGTTTACCTAAAACTTGTTTGGTTTCTTGTGCCATTTGTTCATATTTCATGTTAGGACATAATCTAGACAAGGATATTAAACCATGGAAATTAGTATTCATTTATAATTTATGTATAATTTGTACTCCCATACCAATATTTCTTTTATTAAAGTTTAGGTAGCATAGTACTTGTCAAGGGCAATGAAATATCTATACAGAATCACTAACTTGGAAGATGGCATTATAATTAAAGAATGTTTTCATATTCAAAAGAGAAGTAACTGGGGGGGGGGGGGGGGGGGTCTTGGATACATAAAATGTATGACTTGTTGAAGCAGATAGGTATGGGTCATTCTTGGATAAATGCAGAGTATGGGTATAGAGGCTTCTGGAAAGAAGTTAAGCTAAGATTAGAAGATATTGACAGACAAGATATTTTTGCCAATATAAGTGACAAAAGCTCACTAAGATTATATAGAGAAATAAAAATAACCTGGGGGAGGGAAGGATATATAGATATATGTAGTAAGTTAGGGCAAGAAGGTTTTGCTTGGGCGAGAACAGGAGTGAGAAACTTGAAAGGTATAGGTCAAGAGAGGGAGCTAGATAAATGTCCATTGTGTGGAGAAGAGAATGCAGATTTCCATTGTATATTAAATTGTAGTCAAACAAAGATATGGAGAGAGCAGGCTTGGCTACGTAAATGGGACAGTTTGGGGGGTGAAGTAGTAATTAGAAAAATGTTGTCAGTAAAAGGAGAAAAGAACAGGAGAAATATAGGGAATTATTTAGGGAAAGTTAAAGAGAGATGGCTAAGAACAATTAAGAGAAAAATGTAGAGTGAGATAGGTGAAATGGCAGAAAGTGTAAAAAGGAGCAGAGGGCCTCCATTACACAAAAACCTAGGGTTAGGTGTATGGGGGCTGAATTACTATTCAATGGTGGGCAACATGATAACATGATAGGATTTTCAGGATTTAGGATTATATGGCATATTTCAGTATGGATTTTATAATTGTAATCTTCATTTTGTATTTCCATTTGTTGATGTAAAAGGAAATAAATTACTAACATGATAGGTAGCATAGTATATGTGTATTTGTATGTTCAAACTCCTTGCATGTCCTCTGCCTGAGTATAGGGAAGAACCTGTTATCAGGATCTCATCTCTTTATATCATGTTCTACAGGGGAACAAACATAACACTTAAAAATATTGTATTTTTAAATCAAACGACCAAATATTATTATCATATGGTTTTTCTGTTAAACTTCAAGCAGAGAGAAAAATTATATAATAATTTGTTATATAATTGGGGTCTTTCTATTAATTTAGTTGTAAAAATTTCCTTTTGTTGAATGAACTTTTGATTTCCTATAACATTTGGTTTAGTTTAAAGGAACAACTTCACATCTAATTATGATAAAAATTCTGCAAATGTTATCATTCAAGAAATCATTATATATCTACATATAATATTGCCAAAATACTGCAAATCTTAGGTCCTAATGTTCCACTTGATGTGCTCCAGGATAGCAAATATTTTCATTGTCATTACAACAATATATAATAATTTGCTACAAACTTCACTTGTCTTTTTAAGAAATAAAAAGGTTTATTTTATTGTAATGTTTGTATTGCTTCATTGTTATTATTTTATGTATTTACATGTTAATGTTCATAGTTTGGGGGAAATGCATTCAACTACTCACATTTGGTGAGTCATTTAATTTTTGGAACATTCACAGTGAAGGTGGAACTGTCAAGTTTAAAATAAATCACATTTCAATGAAATTACTTCACCAATTTATAGAATGTTTCTGCTTATTTCACAAATAATGGAGCTAAGGATGGAAATGAGTTTTTTTTAATTAATTTAAACTATATACATATTAACCCTTTCCAAGCGGACATGTTTTCGGCTCTGAGCGGAAGGTAATTTTTTAAAAATATGTAACCCTACAAAATACAAATAAATACAAAATACAAATGTTTGAATGTATTAAAAAGCATGTACCTTGTTTTTTGTTAAATTCCACTACTGTTGTCCTACAGGAGTGAAGATTTGTTAAACTGCATAAAAATGTTTCCGCAAAATCAGCATAAGTACCATTTTTCGATATTGCATCACATCTTGTAGTTCATGCAGGCACGCACGCACACACACATACACACGTGTTCACACATAAACTAGGAACAGTTCAGGAACTAAATACTGTCATATAAGCATATGTAACATGTGTTTTGTAAAACCGGTGGTGATGATAAAGAATAATTCATAATTTTGATGGAAATGTGAGGTTACACCTAGCTGGAGCAGGGTATCCAGTATATACATATATACAGTTTGAGACTGATTATTTTATCTCAGGATTATTCACACAGGGAAGCAAATGAATAACAAACACATTATGTTCAAGGGTGTGAAATCTTTCCCTAAAATTGTTCTTTTGTGTGATATATTTTGAAACACACATCTGAATGCAGGGGAGGCTTGGAGATGCAGGTTTCAAAAAATTATATTGTTTTCTTTATTTGTTTTTGGGCCTTACATATGACAAGGATTTGCCCCTCTCCCCATGAAATGGGGAAATCCATTTAGCCTTTCCAAAATTGGACCCTGAGAAATACGACCCTTACTTGACGTGCATTGTTTTGCCGCGCTCTGCCACCAGAGATCTGACGAGATGCTTGCAAAATTTTCTATGTGACAGGATTGGTTTAAATTTGTTTGTCATGTGCATTCTGTATAAAAGGTACGAATTTACAATGCAAACTTCCAGCAACCAGAAAAACATTTTTCTATACCACTTACGTGTTCTCCTGCAGAACTGATACTGTGCAATATAATTATCAGTTCCATTGACACCGCCCATGTGTCGAGTGTAGTCCAAAATAATGTTTGGTTTCAATGTTGCTGCCTGGTTTGGAAATTTTGAAGGCATCTCTGTCATTTTGTGTTTATCGCCCTTGTGACTGGTACTGAGAACTGTTACAGTTCTTTTGTCACAGAGCAAGCTTTTGCTGATTGCAGAAATCTTTTATCTCACCTCTCTTCATTTTCTTTACGTTTCCTGGCTTTAGTTGGTGTGGCATATTTTTTTCTACTGCCCATAACTGTCCCAGTAGTCACCATATTCATTTTCCACAATTCATCAGCTAATTCATGTGATGAATAGTACCTGTTTGTGTAAACATGGAAACATTTATGTTGGTCTACAGGATCCTTTAGGAGGGAAGAACACAGGTCTTTTACAACAAGTGTAGTTTTCAGGAGGTTAGAATTTGATTCAATTTTGCCCATGTAGGGTTGGAAATTGTATAGATATCCATTGGAAGCATCAGATAAGCTGAAAACTTTAATTCTAAATTTTGTACATTTGTTTGGGTTATACACTTTGAATTTTACTCTTCCCTTGAAACTGATGGTGCTCTTGTCAACTGATACAAATGGACCTGGGGAATAGAATAAACTGCATTTTTACCATAGTTTCTCCATTAAATTTTGAATAAATTCTTACTTAGATAATTTTCTGTTTCCCTCAGCATGCGCAAAATGAAGATTCCAAAACAAAAGGAGAAATTTATCATGAGAAAATACATTGCTAAAAAATGGAAATTTATCTACCCAACTCGTAGAAAAATAGTCTGTGACGTCAGAGGTAGGGTGAAGCCCCATGTTGATAACCACCCCAATTAGTGCTTTTATGTCAACAATTGTTGGGGTATTCCAGGATGCAATCCTGGCTTTCTTTGTTGGAGGCGTCGCCTGTTGTTGTTTTTGTGTTCCCTTGAATGCAGGTTTCCTCGATAATTATTTTCAGAATTTTGTCATCAAAAAATAGTCTGAAAAGGTCTATGGGAGTAGTATTCTCATCAAAGTGAGAAGGAAGAATCAGTCCCTGCTGGATATTGTGCACTGGTATAACAGATGTAGGGCCAGGATCAAAATGACTCACCTCTGCCCAGCTAGGTGTACTGTTGTCTGCAGTATCACTTGAGACACTCTCGCACTCACTCGCACTTACACACGAATTCTCACATATTTCACTCTCATTATCACTGAACTCAAAATCTGATAAATCACTATCACTCTTGTTCAACAAAGCTTCAATTACTTTGTCCATCAACCCTTTCTTTGCTGCCATTATGCCAAAAAACAAAATAAAATGAGGCTTATTAGTACCAAACACCGCACTGTTTATTGCTTCACTGGTGAGAACAACGAAAGGTATTCTTGACAAAGCGAATTCGGGTATTTACCGACCACCAATGTTTGAACGCACATTTCCTGCCATCTGCTGGCACTATATCTTAATTATATGAACAAAAATAGCTGACTACAATAGCACTATAACTGCGCACCCATATATGGGTTTCTGCTCGCGAAGGGTTAATGAAGTAAATTGAGTTATGAATCATACCTGATTTATTTTGCTCACTTGTGGAAGTACACAGTTCATTTCAGAGCTGATTGCTGTAGAAACGTGATGTTGCCAATACAAGGAAATTACATTTTTGACATATAAATGTTTATTTTTAAAAATAAATATCTTTTCTCGTTCTTTGGTTCTGGTTTTCAAATAATGTTTTTTCTTTCCAATATAAACTTTATCAAAATCAAAACAAATCCAGAAGTTAAATTATTAAAACAATTAAATAGTCCGATAGATTTAATGGTTTGGGAAAATATAATTATTTTAAAAAATAAACATTGCATAATGAATTTTGAAATACCGGCAGTCGATTCTGCTTTTAAGTTTGTTTCATTTTCAGATTTTGGTAGAACTGACAAAAACATAGTGACATCTAGCAATTGTAATGTTGACAATGAGGTTGTTTAAGGCTCTGGCTGAGGATGTGAATAAAATTTTCGGGAAATCGCGATCCTAACCAATTTATAAGAAAACTTTCTTCATTTCTTATAAGTGAAGTTTTATCTTACAAGTTATTATATATATTTGCTTCACTGTTAATAGATTCATATATTATGTATATATTCGACATAGTTTATTTTAATTCAGAAAGCTGAATTAAAAATAAGTAATATTTAATAGTAATAATCAGAATGATGATGATGATGATGATGATGATGATGATGATGATGATGATGATGATGATGATGATGATGATGATGATGATGATGATGATGATGATGATGATTCTGGTGAGACAATGCTTTTTTCTAACTATTCAGGAAATAAAACTTTTTGAAAATCCCTAACTTTGATGTATTTTCTGTTTTACAACCTCTATCTACTTTTTATGAATTTGATATTAAGTAATACCTTACGTGTTCTTATAAACACACTATAAAAAAATCAAAGTAGACCATGTAATTTACTGTGTACTATTCTGTTACAGGATGGAGAGATTGAAGGTCCTGTTCCAATAAAATCACCAAGGTAAGTATTACTGTTCATTGTTATTAAAAAGAGTCGACCTTGTATACACTGTTCTCCACTTACAAGTTTTTTATGAAGACTAGTTTCTGGGAACTTCTCTATCCTTAGTTCTGTGATTGACTGATGGTGCACATTTACAGGTGTCCTGCGCATAGATTTTAATGCCAATTATTTTAATCTTTGTCTTTTGCAATAAATTTAAATAAAGTCTATAAGAGATAAAGCTTAACTTTAAAGGTTTATTTTTAAATGATACAACTCAAAACAGTCCTGCACCATGGCTCTTGCCCACAGAAAGCATCCTGGGTGTGATCCCACCCATGGGGTGCAGGTATATAACCGGTACTCACTCAGCATCGTGAGGAAAGTGAGGAGCTTAAGCTAGGTAAGTGGCCCTGCTCACGAAAACCAACATTTTGGCTGGGGGATGCTGAGATGCTGACCACATCTCCTCCCCGTATCAGTTGGGTGATTGCCCACCTCTACCAGTGGGAGTGAGGCCGGCAGTCGGGTTGGTAGGCCTTGGCCCTCTAATAGGGCTGTGACACCAGGGTTGAAACAACCCAAAACATGGATAAACATGCAACGGCACAACTTCACTTTAATGGCAAATCATGCTGGTTTTCTTGCAAACTCCTTTGTTGCGGCGCTCAAGACATTTCCGAAATGGGCACAACTTTTTTTTGCTGTGGGTGCTATGCCTTATGAAAGTGTTTTCCTTCAAGCATGAGGGGTTCTGGGGTGATGGATTTGTTACTCTCAGTATGAAGAGCTCTCTGAAAGTTACAGTGCTCAGTTAGGCTGTGAGCTATTGATATGCAGAAGTCCTGGTAGGTCATTGTCCTACATAAGCTCAGAGCTCTCCAAATTACTAAACAACTGTATATGTTTATATCCAGCTTGTGTAAGAAAATGTTATATACCATTTGATCATTTTTCGCAAAGAGCAATATGCCTGTGGTACTCAATGTAATACATCCACGGCACCCATATTTGACTCTTATTCCAGGTCCTCCCCCTCCAAAAAAAAAAAAAATGTGGTAGAGCATCTTTAGAGCAGTACAGGTCTGATGTAGGTTTACGGATAATGTGCACATTGTCCACTTCTGAATTCTCCTTTTGGACCCTACACTGCCTTTACAGATCAGATCTTTCTTCACCCTACTACTTTCTGTAACAGTGAGAGACATAGGATTAGGATTTCACTACAGAGGGGATTCGGTACGTAAGCCACCATGCTGGGTCCATTTTGCCTATGCCCCCAAGTGGGGTACCCCCGGGAGGAAGGATGCAGCGAGAGGAGACAGAAGGTGGCCGACCCGAGCAGACACGACAGTGAAGAGGGCATGGTCCCTGCAGTTTACTTAGAGACTTCTCCGACAGGCCAGGACAACAGATATTCTCTCCTACTGTGGGATGGCAATGAGCCCAGCAGCCGAATCCAAAAGGTCCCTGGCTGGTGGTCCCAAAATGGTCCCAGCAGAGGAGCGAAGACCGTCAACCAACCCACCGGAGGAGAAAGTAGTTTTCCTCAGAGCTTATCATCCCGCCATGCATCGCTGAGACACCCGCCCACACATTTACCCTGAAGGAGACTACCAGATCAGAGATGATGTGAAATGATAATGCAGATGAAATGGAGGGACAGGAAATTCAAGGGATGTCATTAACCTACCCAGTATTTGTCTAGTGACCCGGGAAAACCCCCCAAAAACCCACGGGTCAGGCAGGTCAGCCACGGGAATCGAACCCGGGCCTCCCGAATGCGGGCCACAGATGAAACCACCTGAGCCATTCCGCTCGGTGTAAGAAACATAAATCAGCATTAAAAAAGATTAGTGAAAATGTCAGTTGGATTGCTGTCAGAAGTTATCAGTACAGCAGAATCATTGCTCATGAAAATTTGTTTATTTGTGGTTTAGTTATTTTGACCACCCTAAAATTTTGATTCTTCACAAATACTTAAAGGTAGCAGGTCATTTTCTTCCTCACTGCTACCTATATCCTCTATACCTCCCTCAAAATCTGAAAATTCACCATCAATATCCACGAAGAACAGCAAGAAGTCCTCCACATTTTCTGAAGTGATATCATAAACCCATACAAATACTATGCAAGCCAATTTATTTGCTACATTTATAGGATAAGCATAAGTAACACTGAAATTTAACAGTTTCAAATGTGCTATTGAGTTAACTCCTGATAGCTAAAAGGAATCACTCTGAAGTCTGAGAGAATCAAAATATCTAAATTATTGAGTGAAAACAACATCTGCTTAAGATTACAGATCAACTTTGATTGTGAAATGCTTTAAGAGGTACATACAGATGCTGACAGAGAGGTTTCTTGCTTTACAGCTGGTGTGTGAATAAACATGTGCAGTGATTATTGCGTGGTAGTGTAAACTGAACCATAAAACGTTGAACTGGAGAACACTTGCTGACACAGCTAATATATACATATTGTGACTCACAAGTTAGATGATTCAATGCATAGAGTAAGGTTTGCTACAGTGAAACAAAATAGTGATATATCAGTGATTTGTGAATATAGCTTCTAATGATACTGTAGTTGTAAACTGCTTTTAATGGGCTTTAAAGCAAATTTTGTTTTGTTAAAATAATTTAATAAATGCAAAAATTATGAACTGTTTAGTCTTCTGAATATATATAAGGCAATTTAGAAAGAAGAATGAAAGGACACTTCAGAAATATTAAATTCAAACACATGGACAAGTCTGCTGTAGCATATCACTTTTGGTCTGAGAATCACAACATAAAGCAAGAAATATAGATATTAAAAGCAAAAGCATTATTAACAGTGAAGTATTCTTCATTTTTGAGTTTGATTTATGAGTCACTATGTTTACACTCAAACTTCATCTACTTGTTGTATAATTGAAATGTTTTCAAGATCATTCGATCTCATCCTCAGCTGTTTGGTGACTAAATGAACATTTCTCTTCTTCCACTACTACGGAGCTCTGTAGTAGTGGAAGAAGAGGAATGTTCAGTTAGTCACCAAACAGCTGAGGATGAGATCGAATGATCTTGAAAACGTTTCAATTATACAACAAGTAGGTGAAGTTTGAGTGTAAACATAGTGACTCATAAATGAAACTAAAAAAAAAAAAAAATATATAGAATTGATCAAATAGGCAAAGAAACATCTAGAACTGCAGATTTGGGAAAACATATTCATTAGTAAAACACAGAACCTCTTGATGAATCTTGAAATTCCTGCTGTGGATGACGTCATCAAACTTACCAGATTATCAGATGGCAGCACAACACCAAGCCAGAGGCAGACTCCAGTTGCACCATCAGTCATCCACAGAACTGAGGATAGGGAAGAAGTTCCCAGAAATTATTCTTCATATAAAGCTTGTAAGTGGAAAAAAGTGTATAGAAAGTTGACTCACTAGCCTAATTTTAATAGTAATTTAGTACATTATTATCAAGTAATATATGTTAGCCACAACAAAACTTAGTGCTGATTTTAATTGTATCGTTGACAAGCTGCTTGTAGGTGCAGGGTGTCCAACATTCCCAAACTCCACTATACTTCCTCACAGGTAGCAATTACATTTCATCTGATAAACCAAACATGCAAATTTAAATATCTTTGATATACTTTTTGTGAGTGCTGGTACTCAACATTACCAAATGTTCAGTACAGTTTATATCAAGAAATAGTTGAATATTTCCTGACAGGCACACAATAAACTACTGCATGTTTTAATTTTATCCGTGATAAACTTCTTGTGAGTGCCTGGATACCAACATTACCAAACTTTTGGTGAAGTTTATATCCGGTAAGAAATACCTTTTATTTTGGACATTGACAATGATATTAAGGATATATCTTTTAGTATTGAATGTGCCAGGGATTTTGGCATGTGAAAGTTTTAATAGAGAGCTACATTTGACTGATGTGACGCATGCGGGGCTGCAGTTCGATGAATGATGCAAGTTGAGGTGGCAGTTGTTATTAGTGGAAGGAATTGGACAGTCCCTGTGAAACATTGTAACCTTCGGAATATCCACATAATCTTAAACAGATGTTTATATTGTGAATTGCTGCTTCCGCACAAGAATATATTGAGCTACACCTCACTAATTCCCTCGCTATCTTCCAGTTCTTTTAGCCTTGACAAACTACCTTCTTCTTCTAAGCCAAATATGTACACTATCTCATTGTTACTGTCACTGCTTTGAGTGACATTATGCTGAATAAGTATGTGTTCTTTGTATTTTCTACGATGCAATCCTTTTCAAAATAATTTTGCTCAGTTGTCTCTATGTATTGGCAACTTTTCCTCATTCTACAGGACCAATTTTGTCTAATCTTTGACGGCACAATTTTTCTACATCTTTCATCTTGAAGTTTGTGTTTTTACTTGCTAGTTACTGTTTTACATCTCAACAGATTAATTCAATAGAATTCACATATGGGTTAGTAGGGCGGAAGTCTGAGAGCCCATGCTCTGCCAATATCTCATTTATTTCATACAACTTTTGCCATTTTATGCAATTTGATCAAATCATAATGTTTTGCATTTGAAAATGACTCTTTAAATGCAATATCATTTTTAGCAGCCAGGCTTTCATATCAGTTTTTAGGGAGTTGGATGTTAGCAGTTTATCTGCCTGAATATTATGATAGGACATACTCTCATACTATTAGGTCTGTATTTTGAAGATTAGGAATAATCAGCATTGTTTTCAACCACTTATGTAATTTTCTGTTTATTTCATGGTGAATATCTCCAGACCTTTGCTTTGGTTTTTATATAATTAGGGTATTTAATATGAAGCTGTACCTCACACAGCATGAACATGATAAGTGTTCTCCCTTGGATATGGGTGCTAATAATCCAGCGTTACTTTCATCAACCCAGCTTTTAGGATTTGTATGGTTACTGTGTATTTAGATTTTGTCCTCATACACAATAAGCCTGTCTTTGATACTCTACTGCCAAAGAGATAAATTTTTTGCTGTGAGCGTATACCCTACTTTTTAATAAGCACTTCTGGTTACTTCTGGCTTTCTTCCATTTTAATCCCAAATCTCAACTGCAACTTGCAACTTGTGCAACTTGCTTCATATTTGGTTAGTTCCTTTAACCGTATCTGAAGTCTTCCAATCGTCAGCACAGTTCCCTCTTGGGCATAGAAACTGTGGATTATATGTCTGATAACACATTTGTCAAAGTCAAATCCAGAACGACTCGTTCATAATGGTTTTATTTACAGAGTATCGCCAAAATGCTGGAAGAATGTGCTTTTAAATGATTATATAACAGCACATCAAAAATGTTATAAGTGTTCATGAGACCCTTCTATATCTGATCATCTAAATTAAGCATTTAAGTTCTTTTCCACTCAAGGTATGTCTTCATCTGTGTCTCCTGGTAATTGCTAATGAATTATTGTAAAATTTCAGATTAAAAAAAATGGATGTTTCCATTTATACATCAAATTTATTCTCCTGTGAAGCCTTAGAAAAGAACATAAGTTTCAACATGAGAAAGGAAAGTCCTGAACCTGAAAGTGCCAGAGAACATCAACATCAAAACAGTGTTTGCTTAGAAACACCTTTTGGTGGAAAAGTAGACAGCATGGCTTCCTGTTTGAAAGAAAATTATTTGCTTCAGCAGAATAATGCACATCAACAACATGTCAAACAATTGAACTGTAACTCAGTATTGAATAATGCTTCTACAAAGTTATACAAATGTGATATTATTCATGACAGTAAGAAATATTCCTTGGAGTCAAAAAACAAGAGGATGGAACATGATATGAACAAGTGTGAAGTTCACAAGAAGCTAGTTGAGCTGGAACATTTGAAAACACAGAAATTGATGCATGAAGTAATGAAACAAAATAAGTGCAATATTTGTGAAAGGACTTTCAGTCATTCATCAAGTTTGAGAAGACACAGAATAACTCACAAGGATATAAAACCACACAAATGCGATATTTGTGAAAGGACTTTCAGTCATTTATCAAGTTTCAAAAGACACAAAATAATTCACAAGGATATAAAACCACACAAATGTGATATTTGTGAAAGGAGTTTCAATTATATATCAAGTTTGAAAAGGCACAAATTGCTTCACAAGGGCGAAAAATCTTACAAGTGTGAAATTTGTAACAAGGCTTTTATCCACTTACAGTATTTGAAAAAACACAAATTAATTCACGAGGACATAAAACCACATAAGTGTGACGTTTGTGACAAGACTTTTGGTGATTTATCAACTTTAAAAAGACACAAATTAATTCACAGGGACATAAAGCCACATAAGTGTGACATCTGTGACAAGACATTCAGTGACATATCAAATATGAATACGCACAAATTGATTCATCAAAACATAAAACCACATAAGTGTGACATTTGTGGAAAAGCTTTTGCTCGAGTGCAACATTTCAGAACACACAAATTGATTCATGAGGGCATAATGCCACACAAATGTGACATTTGTGAAAGGTCTTTCAGTGACTTATCAAGTTTCAAAAGACACAAACTGTTTCACAAGGGCATAAAACCACATAAATGTAACATTTGTAACAGGACTTTTACTCGATTAGAACATCTTAAAGCACATAAACTAATTCATGAGGACATAAAGCCACATAATTGTAATATTTGTAACAAGGGTTTTACTCAGTTGCAATATTTGAAAACACACAAATTGGTCCATGAAGGCATCAAACCACATAAATGTGACATTTGTAACAAAGCTTTTACTCGATTTAAAGATTTGAATAGACATAAATTGATTCACAAGGACGTGCAGATTGCACAAAAGTAACATTCTTAACAAGGCCTTTACTCATTAGTCAAGTTTTCAAAGACAAAATTGATTCACAAGGGCATAAGAACATTAAGCCATACGATTTTAATGATATAGCATGTTTGGAAGACAAATTCATTCACAAGGACATACAATCATACAAGTGTGACTAGATACTAGATTTGTTAAACGTGAAATAACACATTGATTCATGGTTACAAAAAGTCACAAGAGTGCAATTTTTGTAAAATGAGTTATTAATACTCTGACTTAAATTGATTCATTGTAATATGATCTGTGTGACTGTAATGATTTTGATAAACGTTCAGCTTTTTTATCTTTTAAATTGTTAACTCATTTTATGAATGTAAGAGGTTTGTTTTATGTGTATTAAGTGCTTTATTGAGAACTTGAAATATTTCATGTGGTTTCATGAATGTGGTAAGATGTATATTAATGAGTTTTATATTTTGTTTATTCCCAAATTTTAACCTTTCTTTTTATAGTAGAAACAGTAAGTCACTTAATTTCAGTAAATCATGTTATATTCCTTCCAGCTTGAAGTAAGTTATTTCAGAATAATTACATGTGGCTTTGCCTTTACATAGTGTAATATTTTGGCCTTATTTAGAATGGAAACTGGCCATGATTGTCTTGCAAAACAGCTTTATAAAATACACCTGTTACCTACACCCAAGTGCACTATCTGCAAAGAGGATGTCATGAACAAACATCATTTGGACAAATGCAAAGGTCTCAAAAGTGACAATGTACAGACTTTATATTGCGAATCCAGGGGGAAAAGATACAAATCACCTAATCCCCAGTGACATTAGTCAACATATTTATATTTCATGCATTAATGCATGGTGTATGATGACAGAGTTAACCACCTGTCGATTGCTGGATGCAGTAAGCACCTATCTCTCAATACAGCAGATGTACTTTAAAGCAGTTGAATAAACAATAAAACAAACGTTACTGCAGAAAGTTGTTTTAAATCACTTAATATGGAGAAGAATTAAATAGCCATTTGGCAATTGTGAATTTTGTGGATGAAATCATATTTCATTTGTCAAAGTGCAGATATGTTGTCCATTTTTGACACTTCACTACGGAAATAATAAGCACCAGAGTAAGAAGTATTTGGGAGCTGTTGGAATTATCTTTAATTTAAAAACAAGAGCATAGGTTGGTATTTATTATAACTTTCTTTTCATTTTATCATATTGCCAACAAATTATCCCTATGGTAGTGTGAACCATTGGCAAAATCACGTTGCATTTGTATTCCATTATTTTAGCTGTGTGGTGAAATATATCAAGGAATGCCTCATATATTGCACCTTTAAACTATATACCATTGATCTTCCTTACATGATAATATAGAACAAATATATGCTGCTTTCATAAAATGCTCCAAACTCCATTTACGATTGTATAGAATATTCTTAATTCACTGGTTAAAATTACTAGTCATTCTACCACATGGTTTGTTCATCCTAAGCAAGAGTTAAGAATGTGCTATATCACATACAGATAAGACATGTTGCTACTGTATCTCTAGTGCTAGCCAGACCAATGAGAAAGATTTAGCAACTGTCTGCAAAGCCCCTTTTGCGAAACATCTTCAGAGAGGAACTGTGAAAGACATTGGATGTTCTACTAGTATATCCTCTTATATTAATATACATCAGTAGCATATGAATCACAGCAAAATGTGAAATGAATGAAATGGCAGTTGTATACTGCAGAATTTGCCCATCAAGACTTTTAGATTTCTGGTAAAGCTGATCATTTATTGAAAATCTCTGGCAATATCTATGACTCCACTATTTCAGCTGCTACACAGGATTCATTAAGCACTTCGCTTGTCTTATAGATTTCACAATTTTATGTAGTCTAGAAATATCAAGCAAACATCAATAACTGAAGGCATGAATGCATGCTTAGTTGCCAAATATCTCTAACTAAAAGGCAAAGTAGAATTTGTTAAGGCTGTTTTCTTTCTGGTCATGGAGTGTAAAAGCATTGAAGTTCCCTAGTGACCACTTTAAACAAGAACACACCTTGAAAAAAAGAAAAACAAAAGTACTTTGAAAAGTTGTGCAAGAAAGATTGATATGTCTGCTTTGACTATTTGCTGTTTCTGTAACCCATTAACAGATGTTGCATGTAGAATTATTACCAGAGTTTGATCAGGAATGAGATATAAAGGAACCACAAATACCACTACCAGGTTTTGAAAGCAAAATGCAGAAAAAGGTGCATAAACTGTGATGAACAAAGTTGAAGCTGCATATAAAGGGAAATGAATTTCAGGCCACAAACAGAACTGATGATGATGACTTGCACTTTTGCTCACGATGCTAAGTGGGGACCGTTCCTATACCTGGGACTTAAAATCCGCACCCCATGGGTGGGATGGATCCAGTCTGTGGTAGGGAGCCAAGGCATGCTGCTTTAGCCCACTACGTCACAGTGCAGAACTACTTCCCACTATACTGTGCACAATTTTTGGTACACACAGATCCCATTTAAAGCAGAGATGATGCCATTAAACTGAGCAGTGATAATTCCCTTGTAAGAAGAAAAAAGCTAGAAGAATGGGTTAAAACTGAGCCTTCCTGCATAAGGAAAATAATGTCTAATGTGACCACATATACTGGAAGTAGTCAGGAGTAAAAGTTATTCCTATTTATTCTTCTTCAACTGTTTACCCTCCTACATGCCCCTGGACCTAGAAGTGGGCGCCTGGGGAGACGCTCATTGAGGATCAGAGACTTTGGATTAGAGTACCCAGGATGGGTGATCAGCCCATAAGTGGATGACAGAATGAGGGCAAAATGAATGAAAATAATGGAGCAATAGGTGGAATGATGGCAAGCAAAACTGGAGATCCTGGAAAACCTCGCCCCTGCTCTGTGTTGTCTATCACAAATCCCACATGCTGTCCCCTGGGATTGAACCCAGTTCGCTTTAGTGAGAGTCAAGCGACCTAACTGCTCAGCCATGGCATGGCAAGATATTCCTACATAATATTAAATTCAAACAATGCAAGGGGAATGTCTATAACTCTATGAAATATTTAAGTGATGTTGAGATTGCACTAACTATACATTATTTTTTCATAGATTTCGAGCATATAAAAGAATTCCCCATGTAATTTTTTCCAGATGTATGTATTATTTTATATTTTGTTACTTTAATGTCTGTTGCAGTTTATTAGCAAATTAAAAGTTTCAATCTGTGTTGAACTTTGACTGAATATTTCTGTGAGTAACTGTATGTACCATTAGACATTTGTAACTAATAAGTGTATTTCCTATTGCTAAGACTGAGTTATTTTATGTTGTGTAACTATGTACTCTATGTGGAAGCACATACTTTGGTAAATTCTGTCACAAAGAGGAGACAAACCTGAGCCATTCCTCTAAGTTTTTGGAAAAATTGTTTGCAGCAATGATTATAATCTAAATTAACAGTTTACCTAATTCTCCCTTTTCCTACTTAAATACAGTTTGTTCTCCTATGAGACTATTTCATGCAAGTATATTGTATGATAGTATTTATATTAGATTGATTTGCATTAGTTCACTTGTACCCACAAAGGACTGTGAACATTGAACATGGCAAAGAGGTATACAGTTTAATATAATATATATATTTGAAAATGAACATAACACACACATTATATAGACAATATAAAAAACAAGGAGGGTAATTATATATGATTAGCTGACCAGGAAAACTTTGTACCACCAATAAAAGTTGTCTAAACTTCTCTATATAAATAAAACAAACTTGGATTATTGAATTATTTACTCAGAAATTGGGGTGAAGTTAAAATTTAAGATAATTACAACTAAGTTAATCAATTCCAAGCTTTCTGATAACCAATTTTTTTGTGGTGCGTAATTATATAAAAGTGATGGTTTTCCAACACATGAACATGCAACGTGTAATTGCCCATGAGAGAAACAGGGAAAGCCCAAGTTGATTCAGCAAACTTTCAAAAACTGCCCTTGCGATATATTTATGTTCAACACAAAAGAAACAACGCACAGGAAATTGTAGATGCTTACACAGGATCAAGATATCCTCTGCTTTGTACTTTCCCTTGATAGTTGCTGGGTGACGTTATTCATTAGCTTTTTCACATTGCACAGTACAGGTTGGCTAATGTTACAACTGCTTCTACTTTTAATTTTAAATTATGAGGTGGGAGTCCAGGCAATTTTAATGAATTTAAACATTTTGTGAGTTAGTTGACTAGGTCATTGTAGTTCATAACTGTGTCAACTGATTTGTATGAAAACAACTCCCCCAGAAGAAACAGACGTTCTAGAACGTAATTCTGAAATACCAACACAACTGTTAGCATTAGCTGCATCTCACTGTTCATCAGTGTGGTCAGCACGTGACTTAGCTCATTGCACATTTGACTGACTTGTACAACCTAAGTCAGGTTGTCTTCTCCTCAGAATGGTAAAAAGGTTCCCACGAACTTCACAAAGTCACAGGGGAATTAAATTCATTTTGTGTCAGTTCAATTCACATTCATGAATTCAGAAACACAAACTATAAAGAAAGTATCCAAGGATTCACCAATATTTCACAATTGTCTATGGTCTAATATTTATTCAGAAATTAATTTTGTGTCTACTCTTCAAAAGATATATCATGCTACATAAAGAAACTTCAGACTAGATAACAAACGATAAACTTTATTTAATAAATTAGGATAAATGAAATAGCTTTTAAGACTTTGGCAAGCAGTGAAAAATTTCTGTACCTTGTAATGATTTTGTTTGTTGAAAATAGGAGTGTGTGTTCTGTAAGAGTTTGCGTGTGTACCTTGATATTTGAAGGGTCCAGGAAAAAAATAGTAAGTCACTTTGTTTTCAAAGTGAGTTTGACATGCTATTGGATACTCCATGGGAAGTACCATCTTTTAGAGGTATGAAACGGGGAAATACTGGTTAGTCATGGGGTTTTTTTGTGTTTAAATTTTGGCGTAAGGAAAACCAGTTAAGCCAAATTTTCCCGTGAAAGGACCAGGCAAGTCATCTTTATACCAACAGAGACAGTGCGATAGTGACGTATCCCACCATTAACTCTTAGTTACGTTTCAGAGACAGCCATTCGTACAAGGAATATGATAATGTTTGTCTTTGGAATTTGAAACAAAGGATGAAAACCCTCAGAGGAGTCCATAAGCATGATTACAAATTCAAGAATCAAGCCTTCACCTTTTATTGTTGTGAATGTCTGTCAGGAAATGGTGTATTGCTGGAAAAATTATTTTAGATCAGAACTATGTAATGAAATGTATATTTAAGACTTTGTCCATTAAGGAAATTTGTGTCTCATCTGACCACCCACGTTCGTTGAACTGGAGAGCCATCTATAATGGAGGTATGGTATCCAGTGTTATAAGAAAGCCTGAGAAAGATGCTTCAACACAGAGGCCAGAAGAATTTGAGCTGCCTTCTTTGGCTTATTCAGCTAATTGCAGTAAAAATATTACCCTACCCTTAAACTTTTCTGGTAACACTGCTTATATTAAGCAATATACGTAACACACTTCTGCATTTTCCTCAGGCCCTCTACACATATTGAAAACTAAATACCCGGATATAATGAGCCTCATGAAGTTCAGTGGTGAACTAGCAGTTAACTTTTTCCAGGAATTGGAACATGTCCAAATAATCTCTGAGATAAATGTAATAATAATTAATAATAAATGTCACTGTGTGGCACTGTTATGCTGCTGACAAAGGCCAGAGCTGGGCGCTTGTCAGGAGAGAAAAAGAGAAAGGCTCCAGAACGTTCTGCCCATTGTTGCTGCCACTTAAGTTCTTGAAAAATCTGCAGTTTTCTAGAAACAATAGCTGGGGAAGTATTGTACTGTTCGAACGCTTTCCATGGATTTATCTTTGGTAATAGAAACCTCGCATATTATGCACTGATTATTTTTGTAAGAGTGAGAGGGAACTGCCGCACTTCTCGGACCTGTGCTAAACACCAATGAACGCATCACTTCAAACAATGAAATTTGCAGGAATCATAAATGATAGATGTTCACTCCACGTGGAGTGATCAGCGTGTTATCTGAGAGGTATCTATTACCAAAGATAACTCCATGGCAACCGTTCGAAAGGTGCGACAATATAAATACCCGCAAGGTGTTTGGAGAGGCAGTTGTTCCTGGGTTACTGCAACAGTCGACAATTGAAGTGTGCTGCAGTGATTTCTTTCATTTGTTTCGTGCAGCAAAACACTGAGTCAGCCTTGAAGACAGCTGGTTGACAATTTCAGATCTTTTTACTGCAGCAAAAGTTGTTCTAAATTTATCAAATCAGATTTCCGAATCTACAAAACCCACGAAGTCACAATAATAATAATAATAATAATAATAATAATAATAATAAAAAACTACTGTATATAACAATAATATATATTTATATTGTAATTTTTAACTTGATGCGCGATTCATGATACTAGGCTTTCAAAACTGTCATGCTATCTGTACAGATTTGTATATTCGCACATTTGCATGGCTATGTATTTATATACATTGCAAAGGCTAACGCTACATAATACATTTTTCTTGAAAACTGTGACTGCATATGACTTTCGTGGGGCTATAGACCCCTGCAGACATTCTGTCCCAGAAGCGGTCTTCTTGTGTTTTCCAGCTGCTGGGTGTCTTAAATCATAAGGAATATATTTCTTGGGCCTCGTTTCTTCCTGGATACCAGTATCTATCACTGCATAAACTTTTAATCTTGTCCCTCAATTTCCCTTTTGTATGAGTAATAATGACAGGTTGCTTGCAGTTCATTCAGGATTAATGTATTAATGAAGTAGTTTAAAACATCGTCACCTTAAAGTCCAGTGGCAGTGACCTGCACCCAAGTTTTAAAATAGTGTATTTTCATAATTCCACCTTTTACTTCATTAAAAAACCTCTTAATCATATTTTGGTCTGTAGAGAAGTCTGTACCTCCAATATGGCATCTTGCGTAAAGTAGACTGATTGTCTATAAAAATTATTTGTGGTTGGTTTATTGACACTCGTCACTTTTTCATATATTTATGAGAGACTAGTTTCAAAGGCCCAGTTGGAAAGAGATTAAAAATGGAGGCCAGGGCCTTTGAAACTAGTCTCTCATAAATATATGAAAAAGTAAGTGACGAGTGTCAATAAATCAACCACAAATAATTTTTATATTAATTTTGACGTCACTGTTACTAAATTCCTCCAAACACACATCAAGACTGATTGTCGTTTACACTCTGCAATTATTGCTCTATGGAGTAATGATCTCCTGTGTTTGGAATTTGGAAGTGAAAATAGTGACAAAACTTTTCTTATTGAGAGATTTTTTTGCAAGTATTGTATCAATAGTATAGGCAGCATCATTTATTTGGAATAAATGAAGTAGGTACAGAAACCCATTCTTCGGTGTACATTGTCTCAACTGAGTTAACCTGTACAATAATTGCCAGGATGGTCAACCGTGTAGCTTTGTTTATTGCCAACTATTCCATATAAAAAATCAAAATATCGTCAATCAAGACATGCAATAAGGAACTAATGTGGCAACATTCCTCGATATATAATATACTAATCTAACTGCTTAAGTAAGAGTTAGATTTAGTTAAAGTTAAAGAAGCTTCTGTTAAGATAACCACAACAGAAGCACAAGGAAGCAATGTTAACAAAACCATAGTCTCACACTCAAAAAACTAGGTGTCTTCTCCGGCTTCCAAGTGATGAGTAAGTCTTTAAAATTATCGAGATTCAACTGTATTGGAAATTAATTCATCAGAACATCCAAATGCTCACAAACAAAGCTGACCAACTGAATGTTTTTCTCTTAGAAGAGAAACCGTGACCGAATTAAACTCCAGAACTTATGTATTGAGGGTCACATAGAGCTAGCAGGGATCAGTATTGCATTGTATAATATTGCAATTAATATTATTGGAGTGTACAGGCCGCCAAATGGTGACATAAACATCTTCCTGAATATTGTAACATTCCTTTTAGACCGTTTTACAGTTAACCACAAGAGTAAAATCATAATCATGGGTGACATTAATATTGACTTTTTCCAAAACTCCAATGACAAATTGAAACTTCAATAGCTCTTTAATGAATATAAGTTAACTGTAACAATAAATGAACCTACAAGAATTACAGCTACGTCCAGTACAGCCATTGACAATAATTTCACTAACATTGACAAAACACATTATCATGTTACTATTCTTAACTCATGCTTATCAGACCACACAGTTCAATGTATAAAATTAAGTGATTTAGGGCTTCCCAAACAGTGCACAGGTCATTTAAAAATCATAAACTCATTTAATGAATTAAATCTATGCTCTCTAAACACAGTCTTATGTAAGGAAGACTGGGTAAATGTTTATGCCGCTCAAGACCCAAATGTGAAACTAAATACTTTTTATGATACTTTGTACTATTACATCAACATACACTGTCCCCCCAAAATCTGTAAAACATTGTAACCCTAAACATGTTTATCAGGAGAATTGGATTACTCCACAAATTAAACATCTATGCACATGGCTCAAACTTAATGCTTTACATTACAATACAGATAAGACTCTTCAAGCGAATAACTATAAAAAAGTAAAACACATTTATGAGCAGTTAGTGATTGATGCAAAACGTAACAGTATAAGCAAAACCATATTAAAATCAGAAAATGTGTGTAAAACTAGCTGGCAAATAATGAATAATTTACGTAAAACTCATGCTACTGTAGAAAGCATAACCATTCATTTTGATAATAAAAGAACCTACACAGGTAGCTGAGACATTCAACAACTATTTTACCTCCGTTGGAACTAAATTAAAACTCAATCACACCAAAAGCAATTTCAGTACCTATGTGGGACTAGCAAGCAACTGCAAATCCTCACGCTGTATATATCTACATCCAACTGACAAATATGAGATATCAAACATTATTAAAATTTTAAAAAACCGTAATGGTATGGGAAATGATGGCATACCCATGTCTTTGATAAAAGCATGTAGAATGGCAATAGCTGACCCAATTGCTAATATTATAAACTCCTGTTTAGAAGTTGGAATTTTCCCAGATATCCTAAAAATAACAATTTTTAAAAAAGGAAAGAAAGATGCCATAACTACTGACCCATCTCTATCTTACCAGCACAATAAAAAATTTTTGAACGTGTTCTTTTCAATAGAATTATGAATTATCTCTTAAAATTTGACCTTTTACCCACACATCAGAACAGTTTTGTGAGAAATAGCTCCACTACAAAGTGTATCTGAAGTTGCATTGAAGAAATAATAAGCAATATAGATGCTGGTAACTACAAGGCTAGCGTATTATTAGATCTCACTAAAGCTTTCGACTGTGTTGATAGTAACATACTAATGAATAAATTATATGATCTTGGCATCCAGGGCCTTGCGCTTAAAATGATGATATCATATATGACAAATCGAAAACAGTTTGTAATCCTGAAAACAGAAAATGGTTAATTTAGGTCAAAAACACAAACTTTAAGCCATGGAGTTGCGCAAGGTTCCAGTTTAGGACCTCTTCTGTTTTTTCTATACGTGCACGATATTGACCAGCTTATACCCAATAATGCAAAATTATTCCAGTATGCAGATGATTCCACAGTAACAGTTTGTCACAGAAATATTACTACTTTACAGAATACCTTAAATGAAACCATTGATAAACTGTTGCATTATTTTTATAATCTGAACATGTTTGTGAATCCCAATAAAAGTGAATTAATTACATTTGGAGCTAAAAGAACAGATCTTCTAATCCATTTAAACATTGACAATGAATCAGTAAAAATGGTCAAGAATACTAAATTATTAGGTGTTACACTAGACAGTACTTTAAACTTCTCTGAACATATTGATAAACTTGGCAATACCATCAGTAAAAATTTATACCTACGCCCATAGCTAAAATGATCTATTATTCTTTAATCTACTTGTACCTCTCACATGGGATCGAAGTATGGGGTAACACAAGGTAAATTTTAACAAAATCTTTGTATTGTAGAAAAAAGCTGTCAGACACCGTGGGAATCTAAAACATAATGAATCTTGTCGTCCAGTATTTATAAAATGGAAACTTCTAACCCTTCCTAGCTTATAAATATACCACACAATAATGCACCTTCGGAAATTTAACCTACACCTTGAAACCAACTCTGATAGACACAATCACAACACTAGACATAAAGACGTCTTAGCGATTCCTACCCATAGACTGCACTTTTATGAGAAGACACCTAGTTTTATGGGCATAAAATTTTATAACATACTACCAGTCACTATCAAGAATTGTAAAGATAATAATTTTAAATTAATGCTGAAATGTTTCCTAATTGACAAAGCCTATTATAGTGTGGATGAGAACTTTATTTTTATAAAGATTATTGTTATTAATATTATTATTATTACTATTATTATTATTATTATTATTATTATTATTATTATTATTATTATTATTATTATTATTATTATTATTATTATTATTATTATTATTATTATTATTATTATTATTATTATTATTTATTGTTAGTGTGTATGGATTTATTAAAGCAAGTTAGTATTCTATTTATATCACACAATCTGTATAGCTGTGTTCTTAAACTGTATAAATTTATATGACGTGGTTCTTTTGTGTATTTAACCCTATACTGAACTGAAAATAAATAAATAAAAAATGTTATACATATTGATGAGATCTGCCATAGGCGGATCATCACGATTAATTTACAAAGTAACACCACAGCCCATCTGCGTCGTACGTTTAAATAGATTATCACCTTATACAGAAGAGTAGGTCCAAACAGTAATAAAGAACTACAAGACAGCAGTGTTTTCTACCCGTGTAATTAACATTACTGTACCTTCTACCATGATTTTGGTAACAGCTTTTGTATTTTCATCATGTGCAAGCTTGTTCAATCCATAACCACTATTCCACAGGATAATCACTGTTGTCTTAATGACGCATCAGCTTTCGTCATTTTGGTGATTTCTTATGTCTATCTCTGTCATACTAATTATGCTTTTGTAGGTCATCTGTGTTTAGATGGCCACGGTGTGCTACGAGAACAAGGGTGGCTTGCGCGTTGCCAACTGTAAAAACATGCACATGCTGAGAATACCAACACTGCATGACACAACAGTACTGACATGCGCAACATAATTGCCAATACAGATAGGATTGGGTGAACAGTAATACACTGCTTAGCAAAATTGGCAGTATCAATAGTCGTTAATATATTACAATTTATTGAAATAATGCTTTTATAAAACAAAAACTTGAGAATTTATAGGCGAAAGCAGTATCATTTAACATACCTAATCATGAAAATCAACACATAACTTCATTGATCCATTTAAAAGTCTGGCCAAATTCCATGTTTTCCTGTGTAGTTGTAGAAAAGCAATATAACTTGTGCAAAACTTCAAATCTTTGTAATGTGCCACTTGAATGATGATGAATATACATAAATGGGTTGGCAGTATTTAGCTGTCTGCAAATTCAAACCTCCACAGTTTGCAATAGTTTCCTAGACTACACCATTGGCTGTCCTAGTAGATGACATGGCAGCTGTGGCCATTTTAATATGGATAACCCTTGTGTAGTATTAGGAGTATGATTGTGTTGTTGGCATAGCACTGCATAACTCAAATTCTACAGAAGAAATGTATTAGATTGATTTATAGCCTAAAAGGAAGGAAATCATGCAGAGAAACATTTAAAACTGAAAATATGTTCACAGTCTATTCTCTGTATATATACAGAACTATATTATTCATAACCGATAGACTTACATTAGTATGAAACAACCAAATTCACGACTATAGTACAAGAAATGGTGATAACTATCACATGTATAATATTAACAGGTGTGTCACTGAAAATGACATTAATATCAGAGGGATCAAACTGTATAATAAACTACCTAGTGAGATAAAAATTTTGACGAATAGCTCAAAACCAAAATTTAAAAGTAAATTAAAACAATATTTGTTAAATAAATGTATATACAGCCTAGATGAATTGTAAATTATATATGTAAGAATTTGGTACTAGCATATAATCGTATAGAAATGACGTGTCCAAAATCAATGTACATCTGATAAACTGGATCAATAAACTATCAATATCAATATCATCCTAACTCATTACCTTTCGAGAGAGTGAGATGATGCCCGGTCACTTACCACCTTCTCACGCATGCAATCTATGTGTGTGATGGGGACAATAGTGGTAACACATATGATTTCATTTTTATTTGAATAGGGAAATATAAGAATTCCATTATGCAATAAATTAGACATTATTTGATTGTGGTCCTAATTTACATGTTTAGGCTTTCGCGGCAGGCGTTAATCCAATAGAATGTTGTTCCTGGGGTTGAAGGCCGTGGTCTAGACAATGATAAACTATCTAACATTTCGCCCGTAGCTCCGACGGGCATCTTCAGAGATTTAGTCCTGGCTGTTTAAAACTAGACTAGTGGAGTGCCTGAACTTTATATAGAGGAATGAGTGACCATCCACTCGGGTCCTATTGGTCACTCATCTTCCAATCCCTGTGCGGTTGAAGAAGCTGTCACACCTTTATTCTGGTTGGTTCTTTGTGGTTTAAGCTTTGTGCAGTCCAGCACTGGCATCCAGACTTTGTGTAGGCGTACTATTTCTTCCTTCTATTAAAACTGTTTTTATGTTTATAGATTTCAATAGCTTCCCTTTATAGCCATGCGTGGTAGTAAGCCATGTTGTCGAGAAGCTCAGTTTCTTGAAAATTAATGTCATGGCTCAGTAACAAAGCATGTTTTGCTACCGCTGATTTCTCAGTGTAACCCAATCGGCAGTTGTTTTCGTGTTCCTTGAAGCAGGCTTTTATGCTGCGTTTGGTGGTGCCAATGTATATCTCTCCACAGTTACATGGTATACAGTAAATTCCCTTCATCAAGAGCGGGTCCAGTCTGTCCTTCGCCGACCTCAGTTGTTTTAGCTCTCTGGTGGGCTTGCAGATGGTTTTTATATTGGCTCTCTCCAGCAGTTTACCAATGCGATCCGTAACACCTTTGATATACGGTAAAAATGCTTTGATATTCTGCCTCTCAGTAGAGACTTTTGATGTCCTTCTTGGATGTGAAGCCCAAATTATTTTATTTTTTCCATAACCGTTAGCTTGTAGGGCCTGGTGCAAATACTTTAATTCTTGTTCTAAACCAGCCGGTTCACAGATACATTTAGCCCGTTCCATTAGGGTCTTGATTATGCCTATTTTCTGCCTGGGACGGTGGTTGGAATGTTTTGGTAGATAACGGTCTGTATGGGTTGGCTTTCTGTAGACTGTGTGCCCTAACGGTATATCCGATAATTTGGTTATCAGAACATCCAAAAATGGATTGTTGTCTTTCTCCTTCTCCATCGTAAACTGTATATTTTCGTTGATGTTGATGTAATGGAGGAATTTTCCCAGTTTTCATCTCCGTGCGGCCAGGTTACATAGGGGTCATTCACATATCTCCACCACACTAAAGATTTGTAGATGGCAGATTGAAGGGCCATCTCCTCAAACTTCTCCATATAGAAGTTTGCAACCACCAGACTCAGAGGACTACCCATGGCAACTCCAGCTTTTTGTTCATAGTAATTACCATTCCATAAGAATGTAATGAAGTCCTAATTGTATAGTATCCATAGATTTATTTATATCTGCTGCTTTGTATTTACTGACTAATACTTTGAACACAGACAGTTTAGGTGCACACAGTGTAAATTATAAATATGCAGCTGATAATTGTGCAGTAACCTACCTTGTAATATAGAGTTATTCTGCACCTTGCACCAGTTTTTTCTATATATTTCTGTGTGGTTTTTGTTTGTCCTTCCAGATTTCTTCACAAAATGGATTTTAAAATACAAATTAAAGAAGATCTTCTCTTAGCTGATGCAGGCTCACAGAGTGAGAGAGAGTTTTCTACAAAGAATGTTGCAATGAAGACAAACAGTGAAGATGATGACATGACACTCAAAACAGAAACTCTGTTTGTAGATTATTGTTCAGAGAAAGTATTCTTTACTGAGAATGTTTCAGTGAAGTTTGAACAATACAGTAATGATCATAAACTAGAAATCAATGAAGATAATTGGTTGGAAGCATCAGCTTCATCTGTTTGTGATGAACTTAAGGTAGGCTTTACTACATGTTTATTTTATACAAAATCAACAGCACAGTAGAACCTTGATTATCTATCATTCAGTTTATGTTTGTTTCAGTAACCATATCTTTTCATACATCTGTAGATCTTGTATTTGAGCATGTTATATACCAACAGAAAGCTTCAGTCAACATCAGAGACGTTTGCAATGTGGAGGACATTATTGCAATGGGAACTGATAAAATAAAAGAAAATGTCAAGAAAAGTGGCAAGGAAATAGCTGAGTCTTGTGGTCCTCACTATTTGGTTGTTACTAGAACTGAGGAAGTTTGAAAATTTACTACTGTGAACCCCTTTACTATCTAGAAGGGTTTAGATAATATTGCTGGTCCTGTCAAGTCCTGTGTTCGATCTTGCAATGGCACACTCCTAGTCGAAATTGTCTCAACAATGCAAGCTGTTAAAATTTTCAAAGCTAATATGTTTGCGAGTTATCTGGTGCACTTTGAGTTCCATAGGACTCTGAACTCCTCACGTGATGTAAACACCAGTGCACTGGACGGAATGTCCAATGAGGAGATTCAGGAAAACTTGGCGGAACAAGGTGTGACCAAGGTATATTTAGTCCACAAAGAATGAGGTGAACTGGTGCCCACTCGTACCTGTTTATTACCTTTGATCGGGTAGATCTTCAGCAAAGGATTAAGGCAGGGTATGAAGCTATTGAAGTGAGGCAGTATATATGCAATCCATTGAGCTATTGTAAACGCCTGCGCTTTGGCCACACAAGTGATTCATGTAATGGAATTGCTACTTGTGTTGTCTGTGGGGAAGTCAAGCATAATGATGCATGTACTTCACCTGCAACATGTGTTAACTGCAGTGCTAATCATTCATCTAACTCCAGAGAATTCCCCTGTTATATGAAGGAAAAGGCAATCCAAGAGATTTGGGTAAAAGAGAGGTTGTCTTTCTTGGAAGCCTAGAAACTCTTGCATATTCATCAGCTTTCTGTCTCTAGGACTGTTACTTACTACAGTTGCAGCTAAGCCGGTACATAAACATGAAATTGCAACACAAACTAGCAACTTAAATGGGGCATTAATTGGGAAGGAACAATTACTGCAAGATCACAGCCAAAGCAACAGACACCAGCACTAACAACGGTGAGCACACCTACAAAGTTCAGTCCTAAGAAGAAGGATTCAGCTATGTCACCACCGAAGCCATCTACTTCAAGAACTACATGTGAACCGGTAATATTTTATGTATCACCAAGGAAATTCAGGACTTCCTATGACAGAACTGACTTCCTTAGGGAAAATGGTAAGACCATTGAAAAGAAAGCTAGCCAGCACAAAAGACCACGACCATCTTCTCTGTCAACATCATTGGAGGAATCATCTTGAGAGGACTCCGATTGGCAAGTTTCATCTCTGTCGATCGCAGTCTCCAATCGATTTGAGCCTCTGGCCCCGAAATTACTAGCTGGAAAGCAGTCCTCTTCCAGAGAGGATATGGAATAGGAAGAGTCTGCTCTCACTGCCAGAAGAGTAAAAAAGGGCAGGATAAATCTGGTGTAAATGCTAGCCCAACCCCGAAGAAAGGGAACAGATTGATCTGACCACCGTTGAGCAGGTAGTTTATAAAAAAATAAAAAATAAATTTCCTCAAGCTGTTGTATCATTTATTAAAGAAACGGTGCTTTTAAAGCCTTTGGGTATTTTATTAATTGTTAGTTATAGTTTTTTATTGTTTTATTTGCCATTTTATTTTGATTTTTCCTATTTATAGTTTATCTCTGGCTGTTGCCATGATTTAGTTTTTTAATGGGTGCTGATGACCCTGCTGTTGAGCGTACTTATATACACATTATCATCAGAAAGCTTCAGTGCACTTGATTTATCAATAATGAAACAAAACTATGCATCAGGTGAAGATATTGTTCACTTACACAATATTAGGTATTTTAATGTACTGTGATGATCGGGCAAAGTGATTATGAGTGAGTAAACATATAAAATTAGACCATAGAGCTGCACCTGGACAAAACGTGCCTTTATACCTATTTTAACATGTGTGTTTAGCACATTTTGTGTATCTCTGAATATTACTTGACATAACACGAATTTCAACCAATTTCATTGCAAGGTTATTCTATAGGAGCAGAATACTATATAAAAAATTACATAAAGGTAAGTTTGTATTTGAGTTAGAAATGATTTTATCTATAAAGTTTTAGGTTTATCCAAATTTTGTTGTCAAAAAGAGCTCGAACTGAGTGAAGTTCATTTAAATGAAAGTCATATGAATTATCTTGGTCCAATTCTTCAGAGATACCTTTATCTACTTTTCCACTTAATTCCTACCATAGTTAAGGTACTCATCATATCAAACAACAAGCTTTTATATTTTGCCATCACTTCACAGCCACTGCAGCTTGACCATTTTGAGGCTATCGTCACCATGATACTGGCCTCGGAGATGCTTCTTCAGTTGCAGAAACATGTGATGGTTACTGGCATTATATTGCAGCTGTAAGAAGGATAATCAAATGTTTCGCAGTTAAATGATGCCATGAGATTGCAAGTTTAATTGGCTCTATGTGGATGGGCATTATCATGCAGTAAACTGCTTTTATCATGTCTGCCTTTTGTTTTGAATTGCGGAGCACTGTTTTTGTGAAGTCTCACAATATATTTCTGAATTTATTGTCACCATGAGGTAAAACGTCAATGCAGTATCTTCCTATCCCAAAATATGTTACACATAATTTTCCAGGCTGAAATTTCTGCTTAAACTTTTGTGGGCAATGTTACATGTCACCGTTCATTCATTGTCTTGTTTTTGGTGTAATGTAGGCCACCCATGTTTCATCTCCTGTTACAATGTGGCTTAGAAAGTCATTATGCTCAAAGGGAATTGAGACAGTGCCTAATCATTTGATTTTATGTTCCTCAGTCAACATTTTTGGTGCCCAACTTAGGGTCCTATAGCTCAAAATACATGGTGTTAGAGTCTATGGGCCCAAGGAAATTCAGCAACTCAATAAAGAGTTGTAATTTGACAGGTAATTAGAGATATGTAGCAGTGTATATAATTTATTAAATAGTAAATGTATAAGAATATGTATGTATAATGAAGTTTAGTAAATTTATTAATTTATGGTGTCCAACTTGAGCACAGTTTGTGATAGTTTAAGCATTCGGTAACAATTTTGTAGATAACACTTCATGAAACTTGAGACACAATCTCCGATAACAAAGAAATCATGAAGCATCTGTTCTCTTTCACATTTTTGCTGACTTTTGCACTAAATCATGTTCACTCAGGATCACTCACCCGGTGCTTCATCATGAACTATTTTTAAAAATTCTTACCCATTTGCATATTATTCCATCACTGGTAATGTTTTGTCAGTACACTTCACAAAGTTGACTGCTTTTACACCTTTAGCAATAAGATAATATAACAATGCATACCTCACAGTCGGCAGAGTTTTCACTCAATGAAGGCATTTGTAGACATGACAATGCTTGCTGTAATGGCAAGTGTGGCTTGCCAATAGATGTACCATGGGACACCGACTGCAGCATTGCAGTGGTGGAATTTCATAATGGTACTTACTTAAAAGCATGCCTCGTATTTTGTTACAAAGTATTGATTATAATAAAGTTTAATGTATGTTTTCTAGTTACTCCAAATTATGCCAAAGGGTGATTTTAGGAAATAAGGAAATTTCATGAGGTTATTAATTGAATGTTCAAAGTATCCAGTTCATTTGTCATTCAAATATCTAAACAATTTTTAATAAGTTTCCTTGTAGAGACATAAGTTCCATGTAGCTTTGTGTTATGTGTATCAACATAAAGTTTAACTTTTTGTTTTGCTGTTTTCTAAAGATGTTTGTCTTGGTTTCAGTGAAGCTCAGAACATGTATTTCTAATGAAATCTAGAACTTAAGCTTGTAGTTGGAATGTGATAATTCGTCTGTATACTATAGGTAGATCATAGAAAATGTAAAAACATGTGATGTAGGATGTTTAACAAATGCTTTGAATTATTCTGTTACAGGATGGGGACCTCACTCCACGGTAAGAGTCAATGTTTTATGTATACCTAACTGGTATATAAACAGAGATCTAGCCTGCACCCCATTGTGTCACTTTCATCATTGGTCCATGAAGCATTATTAGCTGTGATGGAATTATTAAACAATGGTATTTTTAACCAAAATTATTGAGAAAATCAAAGTTTTGAAAGTTATTTTATGTAAAGTAGAGTCTGGGGTGGAAGCATTCTCTTGAAAATGTTTGACAATCCCTGAAAAATACTGAACTTAGATACCAAGTTTGGTATACTTCCACTGACATCTTAGTATCAAATATCTATATGGAATGGAGTATTTACTTTTGTACTGATATGTACATGGTACAAATAATTGACAACATTCATCTTTCAGGATAAGTAAAAACTTGGAAAAAACGTTATAAAGATAACTCACCCTGACTCAGATTCAAACCCCTATGAACGTGAGGCAGACATACTACAAAGGCACATCATTGGTCTCGCTGGTATGTTTTGCATCGTTAACAAACAGAATATTCTAAATTAATTGTTCTTTCACACTAGCCGTGTGTAGGACGCACTATGAAAGGGTGTGAAAGAACAATTAATTTCCATTAATTGTACCTAATAGTGGTCCAACCTATAAAGCCCGGGCCTTAAAGTACTTACTGCATAGTAAGTCGCCATTAAGGTAGTTGTCTCATGTGTTTATGAGAACTCCTAGTGGTTTACCGGGAGAAACACAAGTCAGTTGGAGAATTTAATGTTATGTTGTCACGTTGGCCATAGTAGCTCAAATAGTTAGAGCGGCTGGATGGAAACCAGAAGATCCGTGGTTCAAATCCCGGCTATGGCATTGAATTTTTCAAACAGAAGATTGTTTTATTCATTCTGCCCTCCCATGCCAGTGTATTTACCGTGTACTTCTCATCCTCCACTGCTGCTCATACTTACTCCTAAGCAGTTAAAATTCTCTCATTATTTCCAATGTATCATTTTAATGCTATTTCCCATATCTGCAAAATGTGTTCATTTTTAATATTACTTTTTATTTCTCTATATTTATTTCAGTGCTGTTTTGGAATGCCGGAGGAACGACCCAAAGTAAAAAGACCATGTTAGATAATCTTTTAAGAGACAATGATGCAGATGTTTTCATCATAGCCGAGGCAAATATAGATTGACAAAAAGAAAAATTTCATCAATTTTCACAAACACCATTTGGACAAATGTAATGGTCTCAAAAGTGGGAACCTACAGACTTTATATTGGGAAGCTAGGGGGAAAATGATGCAGATCAACTAATCCCCAGTGCCATTAGTAAACAACATGTTTAGTTTTATTCCTCACGCTATGCAAACATTTTCTGTCCCATTGATGACTCTAAGTACACTTATTGCTGTTATTGCATCCACTTCTACATTCCCCACCTGGATAGCACGGATGGTAGTGCGTCTGCTTCATGTTCAATAGGTACCAAGCTTGAATCTCAATTAGTTACCTGGATAAGTTTTTTTTCGGTGTTTTCCTTTATCCTGAAACATCAGTGTCTGGTAACTCTAACCTCTATGGACCCTGGGTTCATTTGAGCATCATTTCATTCATTGTCCGATATGACTTAATGTTGGAGCTTTTTCATTATTCTGAAAGATGTTTGCTGGGTAACCCTAAGCTCTATGGATGCTGGCCTCATTTGAACATCGTTTCATTCAACGTCCAATACGACTTAATTTTGCAGGACGTAAATGCAAATAATGATGATGGTGGCGGCGGCTGTGGCTGTGGTGGTATGGGACCTGGTGTAATTTTCTGTGACTTTCTCTAAAACATCATCTATAAGATATATTGAACAGAATAAGACTCAGCTTATACACTTAACACTACTTTTTGTTCTATGAATTCTTCACTTACCCCTTTACTATGTAATTTCCACTTCAATGCTTCACTCTTTATATTGTCAAAGGCTTTCTTTAAAAAAACATACAAAAGACTTAAACTCTTCCTCTTTTCTGGCTAAATATTTATCAGTGTCATCATTCAGCCCTTCGTGAAGCCAGCCTGGAATTCTGATATTCCTCCGGCTTCTGCCCAGTTTTGAAATCCTTCAGACATTGTTCCTACATATATTATCCTGAATACCGACAACACGGTGATTCTGTACTTTATTATTCAAAATTGCACCTTTGGCTTGAAAGGTTATCACTAAAGGACTCTTGCTTCTGGACGTCATGTCACATGGAACCACCATTAATTCTGATGCATATGTGGCAACTGTGAAGAAACTGCAAGTTGGACTGAGTCCTGTTCAACTACATTGGCAAAAGCAGGATGTGTTGCTGTTGTACGACTGTGCATAGCCACATATCAGGCAAAAAATCACAGAACTTGGATGGGCAGCATTGAAACACATGCCTTATGGTCCTGACCTGGCTCCATGTTACTATCGTCTCTTTGGGAAACTGAAATAATCTCTTCATGAAACGAAGCTTGAAAATGATAACTGTCTCGTGAATGCTGCAAAACAGTGGCTCAAACATGTTGGGTGCAGGTATACAGATACTGGTTCCAAGATGGTGTAAGGCAGTTGAAAAGATGGGGATCATGTGGAGAAATTAATGGAAATTTTGGAATGTCCCTCCAAATAACACTGCTAATTCAAAGCAGGCGAATCTCATGTGCAAAGAAATATGTCTAAGTTATGTTGTGAATGCAAAGAGATTTAAACTTAAGAATTTGTCAGAAAATCTTAATTCCTGCCTAGCCAATTTCTAATACAACTATATCTTGCCAAGTCGATAGGCACCAACTTTTCTTGCAAAACTTTGAATAGTAGTTGTTGAATTAGAGCTGAAAAATCTCTGGTTTTACCATTTATGTCATTTAGCTGAGAATGTAATGTTCTAATAATGTTTGTAACAACATAACATTATTCCTCCAAATATCACATAACATATTGCCTTTATAACTGAAGCTTCTATTATTCCTATTTCTGTTTATATACCTTTGTTATCAAGCTAAATATTGTTTTAGATGTAGTTCTGTACACTATTTTATTCTTGTAATTATACTAAATCTTTCAAAATTTCAGATTTTACACAAAAGCAGTTTCGAGTGACAGCAGTAATATATCAACATTGTCCTTTGCTCAGCACACAAGAAAAGGTGCAAGCATCTTAGAAGAATATCATAAATGTAATGATGACAAAATAGACAGCAGAACTTCATCCTTGAAACAGAGGAACTTGCCACACAAGTGCAACATCTGTGGACAGAGTTTCACCTTTGTGTCCCATTTGAAAAGACATGAAGTGACTCATGGGAGTGATAAGCCCCATATATGTGAGATTTGTAGTAAGGGCTTTACTGCAATGTCATCTTTAAAGTCCCATTATTTGATTCATGAAGGCAAAAAGCCACATAAATGTAAAATTTGTGAGAAAAACTTTACTCAGTCATCACATTTGAAAGTACATAATCTGATTCACGAAGGCAAAAGGCCACACAAATGTGAAATATGTGAAAAAAGTTTTACTGTCTTATCACATTTGAAAAGGCATAAATTTATTCATGGGGGTGAACGGCCGCATAGGTGCAGAACTTGTGATAAGAGCTTCACTGAGCTGTCTTCATTAAAATTGCATAGTGTAATTCATGATGGCCAGAAACCTCATAAGTGTGATATTTGTGAAAAGAGATTTACTCAGTTGTCATCTTTGAAATTGCATAATTTAATTCATGTGGGTAAAAGGCCTCACAAGTGTGATATCTGTGGGAAGAGCTTTACTCATCTGGCATATTTGAAAGTGCATCATTTGTATCATGAGGGCAAAAAAGACTACAAGTGTGAAATGTGCGACAAGAGCTTCACTCAGTGGTCAAGTTTGAGAAGACATAGATTTACCCATGGAGGTGAGAGACCATATAAGTGTGCAACTTGTGACAAAAGCTTTACTGAGATGTCAACCTTGAAATTGCATAATTTAACTCATGAGGGTAAAAAACCACACAAATGTGACATTTGTGAGAAAAGATTTCTTAAGTTGTCCCATTTAAAAGCACATAACTTGGTACATCAGGGCAAAAGGTCATACAAGTGTGACATTTGCCTGAAGACCTTTGCACAGTTTTCAAGTTTAAAACTGCATACTTTGATTCATGAAGGCAAAAAGCCACATAAATGTGACATTTGCGGGAAGAGCTATATTAAGCTATCGCATTTAAAAGCACATAATATGATACATGAAGGCAAACATCCACACAAGTGTGTAATTTGTGGGAAGAGCTTCAGTAAATCGTCATACCTAAAGACACATAATATGATTCATGAGGGCAAAACTCCATACAAATGTGAAATTTGCCACAAAAGTTTTACGCAGTTGTCAAGTTTAAAAAGTCATCATTTGACTCATGAAGGTAACAAGGCTTACAAGTGTGATGTTTGTGGACTGAGATTTACTCGTTTATATACCTTGAAAATGCACAAATCAGTTCATGAGCGAATAACTTCTTCAAACTAACACATTAATTAGTAAGAGAAATGTCATTTATGGTGCTTTATATACAAATTCACTTTTTGAGGATAATAGATTTATATAAATACATTATGTGTAATTTGTTGTGCATTATAATATTTAATGTTATTAATGCAGTAAACGTTTGCAAAATTTACTTTTTAATGTATTTCTCTAATAAATAAATAGCATGTAACTACACTTGAGAGCAAGGGCCTCCCACCCACGGTGGGGTCAGCTCTGCCGTTTCTTACAGGGTGAGCGAATCCCTTAAAGGTACCAATTCTTTGTCTACCTTAATTATTACTTAATCGTTATATCTAGATATGACTGCAGTTTCACTTTAGAGCTGCTACAACTGGTTTCCATTGATGCCTATCTTTTGCCATTGTAATCCACTATGTATCTAGCCCATTCTTAAATTCTTGGGACCATCGTAGCCTCGGACGTCTTGGCATATGCCCATCTGTCTTGACACATTCTCGTCCCATGTTCTGCCCATTGCCATTTAATCCTTTTCGCTCTGGTGGCTACATCTAGGCAGCTTTTTCTTCGTAGCACTTCGTAGCACTTCATTCTTCACTTTATATTATAGGCTGATATTCAGGATCTTCCTTTTCATCTTCCGATGGCATGTTTGTAGCATCAAGGCCTGATTGTTTGTTAGTGCCGAAGTTTGGAAAACGTATAATGGGACTGGAGTGATGCAGGTTTGACGGGTTTCTATTCTAATACATGGTGCTAAATGTTTGTTTTGAACAATTCCCATGTTGTTCCGACACTTTTGTTCTTAACTAAGAAGCTCAGAGAGATGGAAACACTTGCCTACAAATTTCTCCGTTTTTGTTTTTCCAAAACGTTATCCTGAAAAATACTGTCAATAAAAGGGGACAAGAATAAGAAAAATATAGGGAATTATTTAGGGAAAGTTAAAAGGAACAATTAAGAGAAAAATGTAGATTAGGTTAACGTGAAATGGCAAAATGTGTAAAAAAAAACCTAGGGTTAGGTGTATGGGGATCGAATTATTCAATGGCGGGCAACATGGTAGGATTTTCAGGATTTAGCAATATATAGGTTTTCCAGTATGGATTTTATAATTTTAATCTTGTTTTTGTATTTCCATTTGATGATGTAAAAGGACAGATGAATAATAAATTAGAAAAGGTATATGAACGTGATATATTATATTATATATTATTTTTTTTCCAAAACGTTATCAATTTAAATCAGTGGATGTTAAGGTTTACTTATCTTTTTTGACACAATTGAAATCACAAGGATTTATCATTCACATTTTTAACACTTTGATTTTGTTTCCTCTGTGTTGATTTCTATGCCTCAAATGAAACTGCTAGCTACTACAGTGCTTACTCTATAAGCACTATCAGGTGAAACAAAACTTATTTATTCAATGTGTTAGCAAACATGTCACTGATGTATATGGAATATGATTGTTGAATTTCCTTTATCATTAGATTATTAGTTGGTATCATATATAATATTTATCATCTATTTATAATTCCAAAATATAGAATAAGTTTAATTATCTGATGCATTATCATTTAATGTCATTACAAATGATAAGTGGAATTGTTCAGAATAAGGAATATTATCTAAGAAAATTAATTAATGTTTGATGGAATTTAATAAGAGTGACCACCAAATTAATATAACATTTAGTGTCGGGTTTGTTCATACTACGCCATTTTTTAATATTTAGGGATCAGTTTCATAAGTCGTTGCTTCTATTTTCATTTTGAAGGTCTGAACTGTCATTCCATTAATAAAATTGTTAAATTCAAAAATAAAATATGAATTCCTGCCAAGTAGTAAATCCAGAATTACCACAAAAGCTTTAAGGATTGTGAAAAATTCTATATAGGGCAGAACAAAAGAAACTTAAAACCTGAGTTAAAGAAAATTTTAGAAACGGAAAATTGAATGAAGACAAGTCAGCAGTAGTGTTTCACTTTTGGGATGAAAACCTTAACCTTGTTGCTTCTTATACTTATGTGAGAAGCGGCGTACAACAATCTCAGCCAGCTGCTTCCTTGCTTCATTTGTAGCCACCACCAATACAGCGCGTACAGCTGCAACACGCTCCTTCGCATCTACTCTAATGCAGTGGCTGCACTGCTCCGAGTAGAGTCTTCTTGACAAATTGGGACTATATGTCCCAAATAGTGAACCTTCTTGCAGAATACGTGACACTTTCCGTTCAGATTCAGGTCGGCTACTTACAGCCTTTTTCTTCCAGGAGTCAATGTCATCCAACAACGTCCTCCAGGGCGTTTATGTGTTCAGAAACATGTTTCATGTTTCTCTCCTTGCGGATAGTCGTTCATCCATTTTAGTTGATAGCTTAGGTTTCATCTCGGATATTTTCATTTTCATTTTTTCCTTTAACACTTTCATCCCTAACATAAGCTCATGTGGAAATTCTCTTCTCACTGGAACTTCTTCAGAAATGAGACTCCTTCGAAATGAAAATGAATGTGTGTAGAATAGCATACGTCCAATAACTTGTCAGCTGTGTGGATTAGTACAGGAAACATAGGAGTAGTGACTAACCGCTTAATTATGAAATATAATACCTGGACTCGTAAGTGCATTTATTGGACAAAAGAGTGAAGTTGTAATGGCTTGAAGAAAATGTCTTGGGTGGCCTAAAGCCTGTATTGGTAGAGTAAGTACCGCAACTGCATCCAGAAGATACTTGTCCTGAACTACGGGGCATAGCAGTGGTTTTACTATGAGATAACTGTATTTTCTGTATTTGCCATTACAGTTAGGGTATCATTGGGGTCGGGTGAGCTGGAATTACCGATAACTGACACAGGCTGGTTTCTGTGGTGGCCTCTGTGAAAGGTCAACTCGCTATATCTAGCTGTCTACATGGCGTACAAAAGCAGTGAGGTCATCAACAGTCTGGGATCCACTGAGAGGAACTGTTCCATTAGGGAAGTCTTGAGGCTGCACATAAGATGACGTATGTGCTCTTTTTCGGACTTAGCAGAGTTTACTTGGTGAAATAGAACTAAAATGTCATAAATATATTTTTAGATTGGTACAGCCAAGTCTTAAATTCATTGACGGAGCCTACATTCCAGAAAATCCTCATGTGCAGCAGGCTCGAAGGCCTCTTGTAGAGCCGTCTAGAGATCTGACTACTTATAGTGAATATGTCGAGGGATAAAAAGTTCTAAACCAGTTGGAGATAACAGGGTAATACTGATTTTTGGATATATCATCCCAACCTCTTGCGGTGGCAATAGTATCAAAGCTATAAAGGTAAGCAAACACGTATTATCCAGTTTTGCCTTCAAAGATTCTGGGATCAATGACCGGGTGTGCAAATGGCATCAAAATGGGCAGAAGTGGTTTTGTGTTTGTCTCATCACGGGTCGAAGGCCAATGATAGTAATCATGACGTCATCAAACGATGAACTGGAAGTGGATCGCAAGAGGGTGGCAGGGGTTTGGGTCTTCCCCAAGACTTCAATTAAATCTCCTACACTAAGGCTTCATTGTTTACTCAGAGAGTAACAAACATTTTTTCAAATTACAAAATCTCCGACTTCTCTGACGGATTTTGGACATAGATCACCAAAGATTGATGAAATCAGAAGATATCACACGCATATCGTTTACAGCAAAATCATATGATTGGACAGTGTCACCTAACGTCAGCTGTGCTCCCTAATGAGATACGGGATATGCTCACTGACAGAATCATTACTTTGATATCTGGAGAGCAAGTCTATATTTGGAGAAAAACTAAGCAAATGTTTTCAGATACCTGCAAAAACTGTGGAAAGTACAGCTGTTGCAAACTAATAATACAAAAAGTAGACTGTCTGGGAGTGTAAAACAAAGTGAACATATAACAAAAACAAAATTCTAATGTAACATATCTAAAGGAGGGAGATAAATGTATGTTAGAAGGAGAAATTTAGGAAACTAATACAAAGTATAACATTTTAAAACAAAGGATAACTGTAGGGCATAGGGTATGAGAATACTGTATCAATGGAGGTAGGGAAAGGAAATCATATTTTGGACCTAATAAGTTGCAGATATCCACTATGTTACAATACTGTGAATAGAGGTATGATAATCAAATTAATAATTAATCTCTGAGGTTAATATTGATAGAAATAGGCACTTCCACCTTATGTTACGACGAGTAAAGTGTAGCTTAAGTAACCAGGAGCTTAACTAAAAGGATGAGGGAGCCAGGTGGTAGACCGAGATGCTAGAGGAAAATGGAAACAACACTGAGTTCCATAACATGCCAATTTACTGGACTCTAATTATTTAGTTTAAGTACAGGATAGTCCTGAAGTGCTGAAGAGACTTGGGGTTATAACAGTGACAATAATTACATCACTATATCAAATACACATCCGGGCTTGGATGTGAGTGGTCGTGTTGATCAAGGATGCCTCCAACCTACACTTACTGACTGACTAATTAATTTTCCCTCGGCTACGAGCATAAGCAGTTCATAAATATGGAGCCTTCCATCATGGCGTCCTAATGCGAAATCGGCAGCCTCACGCTAAAAGGGTACATAAGTATATCGTAAGCAAACCTCAGCTTTCCTATGTGTCATTTTGGCATCCGATTCAGTGTAAGGCCACCTGCAGATGGTCGACATGAGTAAACAGGAAATTGATCACATAAGGCAGTCGTTAAATCTCGCTCTTGTGGATCAGCATAAATAAGGACTTTAGAATGTGCAAGCAAGTCAAGACACAGGAAGTATCTTTAAATAATAACGTTCTAAAATGTTATATATTTCCAAGCATACGTCAACCACATTAAATGTGAGGATCTACTCCCATTAGTCCTGGACCCGTAGGACCAGAACCTGGGCCTCTCGGGTATATTTACCGTAGGACAGCACCTATTTTAGAAACTGCCCCCCACGCGCTACACGCGGCAGACGGGACGGAAGTGGATACGCCACTTACGCGCCAGTCCTTAATGAACCACCTACCAAAAACCTTGGTAGGTCCGTCGGTGATCTAGCACACCAACTACTAGCTCTGCAGTCTAGCACCCGGGACTTATAAGGCAACCCTCTACCCCCTCAGGGCGGCCAAAGCCTGACCGGAGGTACCCAATTTCCCGTGGGTGGCGGGAACACACTGCCTCTTCGAGTCCAACCCAATCCGAACAGCTCCCGAAGGGAGGGGCTCGAATGTTCGGCCCGAGGTTCCTCTAGTAACGTCAGGTACCACGAGTGCTAGGGGTCCGCAGCGCCCGCATCTCGACAGCTGAAGGGGACGGATGCCCTCCCCCTATGGGAACGTCAACCACAGAGTGACAATACCACTTATGATTATAAGTGTTAAAATATCCATAATTGAGCATTATTATATTCTCCTAGTTATAGGCCAGAAAGTTTGACACATTCAGCATGCAGTTTACAAGGGTTATGCCAAATGTTTTAGCAGAAATTCATAAGGAACCTTTGTTAACAATATAACGAGTACAACTTATCAAAACATTTTCCATAACCATCTTTACATCTTTTGAAACCACTTAAAATGTCATAGTACACAGTTCTTTGGAAATTTCCCTTAGAAAACTGTCGTATGCTGCAATAGCCTCTTCATCAAATGAGAAATCCTCCCTTCGTATTCTTTCCTTCTTTGGAAAGAGGAAGAAGTCACATGGGGCAGTTCATGTCGAAGGGTGTGTGCAGTAAGACACACTTTTTGTCATTTTCTAGTAACCTTGGTGTGCTGAAACAATGTCATTATGCAAAAGAAGGCGCCAACTCTCGAACTGTGCGGGCATGTTTTTCACTGACTTAGTGTCCGTATCAACAGATATAGAACATAACACAGTGCTCAATTTTCCCTTCGACCCATATGTATTGGTTCCATCAACAGTTTTGAGTTACCTTGCTTCTACCCTGGCGGTAGACTCGCGAAGCCGATGAATAAATGATGGCCGGTGGAGATTCGGGAAACTTCGGAGCCGATCGTTACCGGAAGCGACAGACAGTTGAGCGTAGTGTTTAAAAAAATAAACAGTTTTGAGGTGATCTAGCAATTTGCAATGGTAAACGGTGTATTGCTAGGAAAATAAAGTGTAGTTTTTGTGCTTGTAACCTCGTCTTGTTATTTCACGAACCCACAAAGTCACAACTGGTGTCAGAAGTGGAACATACTACAATGGAAGCTGCATTGGCAAAGATTTTAGAGAAAATGGAAGAAATGAAGACGGCAAATGAAAACCTCCCTGCAAAAACGGAAGCGGCAAATAACAACCTGGCCGCGGAAATAACAGCGAAGACGGAAGCGGCAAATAACAACCTGACCGCGGAAATAACAGCGAAGACGGAAGCGGCAAATAACTTGGCCACGACAATGACCGCAAAGATGGCCGAACTGACCACAGAAATGAGGGCAGCGAACGACAGCCTGGCCACGGAGATGAAAGCGGCAAACGAGGCCCTTGCCGTGAAGTTTGAAGAACAGTTGGCCGGCGTGAGGGATAACGTGACGGAGCTGGGCAAGCGGATGGGCCAAGTGGACGAGCGCGTCGAGGACCTGGCCAGCCGCGTTGACGACCTGGAGGGAAAGGCCGACACCAGCGTCAAGTCCCTGAACGCCATATTAGAGGACGTCGTCGGCAGGAAACTGAAGGATTTGAAGTCCGACGCGCCGGGACGCGACACAACATCTGCGCGCGTCAAACCGCCGAAATATGACGGCGCGTCAACATTTGAGATCTTCCGCCGCCAGTTCGACACAGTGGCCAAGCACAACAGATGGTCACCGGAGGAGGAGGCCACACAGCTAATAGCCAGCCTCCAGGGACGGGCCGCGAAAGTCCTAAACGCGGTGCAGACAACGGCGGCGCCCAAGGACATCTGGGAGGCCCTGGAGAATCGTTTCGGTAACCACCGCTTAGCCGCAGCGTACCGCAGCCATCTAAAGGCAAGGTCACAGCAGCCGGGGGAGACGCTGCAGGAGTTAGCCATAGTGATTGAGCAGCTAGCTAGCAAGACCTTGGTTGACCTGCCACTGGAGTTCATATTCCGGGAAGCCGCCTACAACTTTGTCGACGGGGTACGGGACACGGAGATTCGTCAGCGCCTAATGCTCGGCGATTATAAAACCATCCACGAGGCGCTGACAGCGGCATTAAGGATGGAGGCGGCCAAGGTAGCAGCTACCCGACGTCGAGAACGAGGAGTGTCCGCTACGCCGGAAACAGAAGACCAGCTGAGGGACGCCGGCGAACACCTAGTGGCCTGTGTTGGGGGTGTGGACAGCCCGGACACCTGCAGAGAGACTGCCCACACCAGGAAGGGCAGCGGGAAGAACGAGTAAGGCCCGGCGTGGAGAGGGGTACGTCGGCGCCATTACCACCATCGGCTCGAGTGACAATCCGCGCCGTCAGCCGGCGGATGGATGACAACCTCATCGCGGACGGCTGGGTAAGAGGAAAGCCGTGCCGCGTGCTGGTGGACACCGGGGCGGTCGTGACCATCATCAGACCTGACGTGGCGAAGGGTTTGTCGACGAGGAAGCCGAGCCGACCATACGAGCTTGTGACGTCATCGGGCGACACCATGCCTATGGAGAAGGAGGCCCTGCTGGAGCTGACCTTGGGACGGAGTGCCGTGCGTCTGTGGGTGTTCGTCGCGAAGGTGGCTGAGGAGGTGATTCTGGGAATGGATGCCCTCAGGAGCCACGAGGCGACGGTTGACGTCGGCAGGAAGGTCCTGAGGCTCAACGTAGAAGAGGTTGTACTCCGTCAACCAGAAGAGCGCCTTGGAATTTGCAGGGTCATCTTGAACGAAGACGTGGTTGTCCCCGCGAGCTGCGAGGTGATGGTGACGGCGCGACCGGAAGGCCAGACAGCACGTTGGGTCCAGAGGCAGCAGGAGTACGACTTCACCTCGGAACATCGCAGAGGGAAGAGTCACGGTAACGCGGACGCTATGTCCCGAAGACCCTGTCCAGAAGAGTGCGGCCAATGCACAAGAGTGGAGGGGAAAAAGCGTGCCGCAGCAGTTCGAGTAGTCACGGCAGTGCCTGCGGATGGCTGGGATAGCGCAGGCCTGAGGAGGGAGCAGCTGGCGGACGCAGACTTGGGGCCACTCTTGAGGGATGTGGAGAACCTGGTGGACCACCTCCACGACATGCACGAGATGGCTCGCTAGAACATCCAGAAGGCGAGCGACCGCATGAAAACCCGATACGACAGGCAAGCCAACAGCCAAGGGTTCCAGCAAGGTGACCTGGTCTGGTTGTACCGCCCGACCCGGACCAAGGGACGCTGCCCGAAGCTTCAGCAGCCATGGCAAGGACCGTACCGTGTGGTGAAGAGGATTAACGACGTGGTCTACCGCACCCAGAAGGTGCCCCGAGGAAAGATGTTGGTGGTACACCTGGATCGCCTGGCCCGCTACGAAGGCGCTGTTCGGGACGGCCAGCCTTGAGGATGGAGCAGTGTTACCCTGGCGGTAGACTCGCGAAGCCGATGAATAAATGATGGTCGGTGGAGATTCGGGAAACTTCGGGGGCAGATCGTTACCGGAAGCAACAGACAGTTGAGCGTAGTGTTTAAAAAAATAAACAGTTTTGAGGTGATCTAGCAATTTGTAATGGTAAACGGTGTATTGCTAGGAAAATAAAGTGTAGTTTTTGTGTTTGTAACCTCGTCTTGTTATTTCACGGACCCACAAAGTCACAATATTTTATTTGTTGAGTGCCAAGGATTTATTGTTCATTGTCAGCCCCATGTGTAACATCACACACTAAGTACAATTCCCTACCAGTATCCCAAGCCGTGGTTATATTTGCTGGAATCAGCAGTGTTTTCCCAGCAAAATTTTCATTTAATATATTGGTAATTACACATTTCCCATATATATTGGAAGTTCTTGGCTGTGAATGTGTTTTCCGTATTTCACCCCATAGTGTTATTAACATTAGTGATAACAGTTCTGTTAGTGATACAAGAAACAGTCGGAAGTATGGAATGTAGATACGCCTGCTGGATGTACTGAGGTGTTGCTACAGTATGTTCTCCCTTCTCCAGGGCTACAAGATGCGTTAATGTGCCATGGGAAATCTCACTAACCAAGTACTTCAGAAACTTGCAACACATTACCAGCAATCAAAATTATAAACATGGTTGTATAATTCATCAGTTAGAACTATATTATTCTCCATACCGACTGCTGATAAGAAAAAGTTACTGAAGATTTTCAACCCTAAATGGATCTTAAAATAACTAATCGCCAAAGTGCAGAATATTTCGTATACAATGTATGAAACTGTACCTTGGTTGTGTGGTTATAAAAATTGTTAAAAATCATTTTGTTGCCCATCTTTTCTATTTTTAAAATAAAGAGCTCTTGCAAATGTTCAGTGTGCTACGATGTACACAATATTTGCAAAGTACAAAAAGACATTCTACTAAATGGTATAATGAAAAAGTTAGGAAAAAACAAACATTGTTGCTAATTTGATTGCGGGTCGTCTGTTTATTAGGAAAATTTGGGTTATTTTTTGCACTTACCACTAGTCTAAAACATCAGCCATCTTTGAGTTACAGCCAGCGTTAGTCAGTGCAGGTGCTTTTAATACATTACTTCCCATAATGCACAACACTTAACAGCTTCTGTGTCTCAACAGGAAGTCCAAGAAATAAAACGACATATCTCCAAAGCAACATCCGTTTCATCCGTTTGTGGAAGAACAATGGAAACTCAGCTGTTCTGAGGTAAATGGAAGGAGTCACACAAGGAAGGTTTCTGCACTTAAAGGTTGATAATCATACAGAGAATGCTCTCTTTCTGCATGCGAAGGTATCTTACATTATTTTATTACAATAGTCAGTTTAAAAGAATGATGATGCTACTGTAATAGCAGCAAAAACAGCAGTTTACAATCTAAACTGAGAGAACATTGCAAGGGTGCAATATTCATACATTGTTATGGTTGTCACATTCTATAAGCTATACAAGGTAGTGGAGATTTTATTATCTCTATTGATGTTGTATCTATTTCCTTTAATCCAGTAAAAGGTGTGCTTCATTAGATGTTGAAGTAAGGAGGATATTCTGACCTGTTGCTCTTACATGATGGAATAATTATCAAAGGTACTTAGTGGAGAACTTCAATATCATGCAGCTACTTATTTCTATAACAGAGAATGATACTTAGTGGGATCCTGAGGAGACCACTTCTGCATGTGTTCATCACACACATCTTAGAGACCTCGATTTTAATTTCTTTTTGACAATGTTCTCATCTATTTTTACACATTCTGACCATTTGTTTTGAATACTACAGTGCAAATAAAATGATATTTTCTATTGCAATAAGAGAAGCAAAAACCATAAGGGTGATAAGATCATGCTACAGTAAACTGCCAGATATAGATATCAAATGTTTTTTTTTTTTTTTTTTTTTTGTAATTTTACGTTCTCCAACATTAAGTCATATCGGACGCTGAATGGAATGGGTGAAATTATACTCAAATGTGTCCAGGGTCTATAGAGCTTAAGAGTTACCCGACATTCGTCTTTAAGGATAAGGGAAAACCCCGGAAAAAACTTATCCGGGTAACTCACCCTGACTGAGATTCGAACTCGGGACCTCTTGAACATCAACTGGTTGGAGAGGATATATATGGGAGTAGATAGGCTTGCAGAGAGACTGATAGAGTGCATAGATTCTTTTGTAAATATATATTACGATTGATAGAGTTGACATGAAAATTTCAATGCTACGGCCGGGATTTGAACCCCAGATCTACTGGTTTCAGCCCAGTCGCTTTTACCTATTGAGCTACCATGGCCAACATGCTGCCCTGACGTTAAATTCTCCAATTGACTCATATATTTCCCCAGTAGACCACTAGGGGCTCCCGTATTCGAGCTACACTACTTGTGGCAACTTACTTTTGTAAGTACTTGAGTCCTAGGCTTCATCATTTAACTCTTATTATTTAAGTTAATTGATGATAATTAATTATAATAATTAATAATAATTAATCATTAATAATAAGAGTTAAATGGTGAAGTCTGGAACTCCAGTACTTACGATAGTAGGTCGCCACAAACGGTTTATCTCGAATGCAAGAGCTCCTAGTGGTTTACTGGGAAAATATACGAGGCAAATGGAGAATTTAATATCAGGGCGGAAAATAGGTCACGGTAGCTCAATGGGTAAGAGCGACTGCATGGAAACCAGATCTGTGGTTCAAATCCCGGCTATGGCATTGAATTTTGCGTGTCGACTCTATCAATCCAAAACCTTAGCCTCTTTTCTGTAGTTTTTAAAATTGTTGTAGCATTTTGTGACATTCTTTAATTTGGATTGGCCTCATTTTATATAAACTTATTGCACATAATGCTGCTGTAGAATCAGAAAGTATGACAGCATTTTTAAATTTATCTATTCTGTATAGAAGGTGTTGGAGTGAAATATGAATAGCCGTTACTTCTGCATCAACATTTGTTGTGTGGTATCCTGCTGGTTGATAGAATGAGAACAGTGCACACTTAAATCCAGCTCCTGAGTTGTTGTCCAAGTTAGATCCATCTGTATAGATATGTAACCATTCTTCAGGTGGGTATCTATTGTTCACAGTTTCTAATGCTAGTGCTTTTAGTACAAGTTTGGAAGTTTCAGATTTTGTATCTATTTGTTCTAAATCTAATTGAATATTAATTGGTTCAAAATTCAGTGGGTTTTCTTTGATTAAAATGTTTTCTTTAGAATTAGGAAGATTCAGATGTGCTTTTAATTCATTAACTTTGTGTAGGAAACTTGTTTGTGTTTTCATCTTGATTGGTTGTAGTAATCTTTTCTCCTATTTTGTTGTTTTTAACCGCAACATTTTTTCATGTTGTATTAGTGCCTGCTCCTCTAAAGTTAGATGTATTGGATAGTTCCGGGTTAAGGCTTGCATTGCCATGATTTGAGTTGATTTTGCTGCACCGGTTATTAGTCGAAGGGCCTGATTTTGGCATACTTCTAGGTGATTTATGATAGAACTGTTTGCTTTAATTATTACCTCTGCATTATAAAGAAGTATTGGCTTGATGAATGTTTTGTATGTGGTGTTCAGTGTCTTCCGATTATTGCCCCACTTGACTCCAGCTAATCTTTTCAAAATTGAACATTTTTTTGTTGATTTGTTAACTACTGCTTCAGTATGATGGAAGATGGCAATATTATTAAGAGTGTTTTCATATTCAAAGGAGAAGTAACTAGGGAGGGTCTTGGGCACATAAAATGAATGACTTGTTGAAGCAGATAGGTATGGGTCATTCTTGGATAAATGCTGAGTATGGGTATAGAGGCTTCTGCAAAGAAGTTAAGATTAGAAGATATTGACAGGCAAGACATTTTTGCCAGTACAAGTAACAAAAGCTCACTGAGATTATATAGAGAAATAAAAGCAACCTGGGGGGAGGGAAGGATATATAGACATATGTAATAAGTTAGGGCAAGAACAAGAGTGAGAAACTTGAAAGGTATAGATCAAGACAGGAATTTAGGTAAATGTCCATTGTGCGGAGAAGAGAGTGCAGACTTCCATTGTATATTACATTGTACTCAAAGATATGGAGAGAGCATGCCTGGCTACATAAATGTGACAGAAAGGTATAGGTCAAGATATGGAGCTAGATAAATGTTCGTTGTGTCAAGAAGAGAATGCAGATTTCCATTGTATATTATATTGTAGTCAAACAAAGATATGGAGAGAGCAGGCCTGGCTACGTAAATGGGACGGAAAGGTATAGGTTCAGATAGGGAGCTAGATAAATGTCCATTCTGTGGAGAAGAGAATGCAAACTTCCATTGTATATTATATTGTAGTCAAACAAAGACATGGAGAGAGCAGGCCTGGCTACGTAAATGGGACAATTAGGGGGCTGAAGTAGTAATTAGAACAATTTTGTGAGAAAAAGGGGAAAAGAACATGAGAAATATAGGGAATTATTTAGGGAAAGTTAAAGAGAGATGGTGTTCGTGTCATGCTTAATTTAATGCGGAGGACCACCTTGATTTAGCTGTAACCAAGGAAACTGATTTTGTGGACTGTACTCGATAGAGCTGTATTCATATCACTAGATAAATTTATTGCACACGCTACATTTCTTATGTGAATAATCATGAAGAAGACAACAATACATTTAATATTTGAGATAAACTAAAACGGTTCTTTCATTGCAACAACAGCTGCACGCAGCCACACAATGAAGCACATCACATGTCTCAACATGTCTGTGACTATAAAGGAAGGAAGCCTCTTTTCTTGCGCGCTGGCAAGTCACATGATCAGCTGGCCGCATAACCGGCGCCAAGTGAAATTTTCATGCGCCCGCCGGAACAAATGACGATAATGGTGCAAATATACTGGGGCTCAAAAAACTGAACAGTTTTTTAATTTAACATAGATACACTTTGAAAAATATCACTGTTGTTCTTGAACTGGCAGAGGACACAGTTTCATAATGGGATACCTATATTCACCCTTAGAAGTTCGCACTGTAGATACCCGCACTAAACCATCACCACCAGGATGAGTCTCAGTGATGATTCCAAGTTCCCAATGCAGAGGACATGAATTGTCTTCCATTAGCAGGACCATGGTGTCTGCCTTAAGATTTTCACTGGAACTGGACCACTTTTGCCTCTGATGGAGTGAATGTAGATATTCGGTTGACCACCGCTGCCACAGATGTTGTAGACGATCCTGGAGCTGTTGCCATTTCTGTAACTGATTCAGATTGTCAGAACAAGGTGATGGTATGGAAGTCAATGGTTCTCCAATGAGGAAATGACCTGGAGAAAGTTAGGAAGTATCAAAAGGATCATCAGTAAGCCATAGCAATGGACGGGAGTTCAAGCAAGCCTCAATTTGAATTAGTAATGTGGTTAATTGTTCATAGGTCAGTACTTGTGTACCCATTACTCTGCGAAGATGATATTTCATAGATTTCACTGCAGCCTCATGTAATCCTCCAAAGTGGGGTGAGCTGGGTGGTATAAAATGCCATGTGCATTCATTAGATGAAGCGTAGTCTTGTACAATCTCTTGGTGCTTGCGAGATTGCAAAAGTAGTCTAAGTTCTCTAAGTTTGTTGTTAGCACCTACAAAATTTGTGCAATTGTCACTTAGGATCTCTTTACACAATCCTCGTCTAGCTGTAAACCTTCATAAGGCAGCAACAAAAGCATCAGAAGTCATGTCTGAAACCAACTCAATGTGAATTGCCTTTGTGGATAAACAGACAAAGATAGCTATGTAGGCCTTCACCTGACTCTTGCTGCGAGGCGAGCCATAACGTAGGAAGAATGGACCAGCGTAATCAACTGCAACTCGTAGGAAAGGTCTCGCTGGAGTCACTCTGTAGGTAGGTAGATTGCCCATTAATTGTTGAGCTCCCTTGGCCTTGAGTTTGAAGCACGGCAAGCACTTGTGTAGGACTGACTTAAGAGTTTCTCCTATTCTCGGTATCCAATACCGTTGTCGAAGAGAAGAGGTAAGTAGCTGATTGGAAGCATGCAAAAGTTTAACATGTTCACTTTTAATAATTAGCTTGGTAAGATGATGCTTAGGAGGTAAGATGAGCTGATGTCTTGACTGGAAGGAAATTTCAGCCTTGTCAATTCTTCCCCCTACTCAGAGTAAACCTTCATTGTCGACAAATGGATGCAAAGATTTCAATGAGCTTTTAGTAGGAACGTGTCCTTTATCATTAAGTTCTGTTAACTCTGTGATATAAGCTGATTGTTGAGCAAGTTTAATGCAGCAGTGCAATGACTGTTGAAGCTCAAGTGCTGAGAGAGGACCTTGCCGTCTCGTGTTGCTGTTTCTAGAGTTGAATGCAAATCTCAGCATGTATGCTGTCACTCTCTGCAGGCATAACAATTTTGAAAAACAAGAAATGATATCATCTCTTTCTGTAGTGACCATCAAGCATGCAGTAGTGCGTTGCTCAGTGGCATCTTGAATAACTAATCTTTTGGGTTGTTCTGGCCAAGATACAAAGGGTTGTGAGATCCAATCAGGACCTTTCCACCACAAGTCATTTGAGGCAAGAGGTTTAGTAGAAACTCCTCTCGAAATGAGATCTGCTGGATTATTTTGAGTAGCTACATATCGCTAAGCAGTAGTTTCTGATAACTCTTGTATTTGTGAAACTCTGTTGGCTACAAAAGTCTTCCATTTGTGTGGGTTGGATTTAATCCATGCTAGAACAATCATAGAGTCCATCCATAGATAGTTCTGTGAAGTCTGCAGCTTAAGGTTAGCTACAACCTTGTAAAGTTTAGCGAGTAGTAAAGCACCACAAAGTTCGAGCCGAGGAATGGTTTGTTTCTTTAATGGTGCAACCTTTGATTTGGAGCAAAGAAGTCTGGTTTTCACCTCATTGCAGCTGTTCATAGAACAAAGATAAATACAGGCACCATAAGCCTTTTCTGAGGCATCGCAAAACCCATGTATTTGTATGTCCCTTAATGTACCTGTGATTAGGATGTGTCTTGGAATACGTATAGCATGAATGATGGACAATGTCTTGCGGAAATTTAGCCATTGTTGGATGAGGTGAGATGGTATTGTAACAAGACCGCTAGAACACCCTGTACCGGCTGCGAACGGAAGGCAGGGGGGAGGACCGCGTTAGCCACACCTTCTCCTCGTTTGTCTTGTACTGGTGACAGGCTTGTGGTTAGGGGAAAACATGACTGGTCGTCTGTTTTCCTTCTACCTGTTTCTCGATTTTTCTGTTACCAGAACAATCGTGTAAACACCAGAAACCGGCGATATTCCTATATAAAGAATGTGACAGACAGACGGAGTTAGTTAGTTGTTGAGTTGGTTTTGGTGTAGTCAGTCAGTGTTTGACGAGCTAGCAAACGGACGAGAGGACTGTGTACGTGCATCGGAACGTTAACTTACGAACTGGTGAATTGTAATTGTGTGCATTACGCATTTCTGTGTAATTGGCAAGTGCTTAACTGTAAGTCGGTGGAAATAAAGAACATTGTTGAGTTTGTGTAATTGGACTTTTTTTTCCACGAACCCACAAAGTCACACTGGCGTCAGGAGTGGGATAAACACAAAGTCACACTGGTGTCAGGAAGCGGGAAAACAACATCACCGAACATTACAACAATGGAGGCAGCATTAGAAAAGATTTTAGCGGAATTGAAACAAATGAAGACGGCCAAGGACAACATCACCGGGAAGATGGAAGAAATGAAGGCCGAACTAATCTCGGAAATGAAGACGGCAAATGAAAACCTCGTTGCAAAAATAGAAGCGGCAAACAACAACCTCATCGCCAAGTTGAAACAAACGAAGACGGCCAACGACAACATCACCGAGAAGATGGAAGAGATGAAGGCCGAGTTAACCACAGAAATGAGAGCAGCGAACGGCAGTCTGGCCACGGAAATGAAGGCGGCGAACGAGGCTCTCGCCGCAAAGTTTGAGGAACGGTTGGCCGGCGAGAGGGATGACGTCACGAACCTGGGCAAGCGGGTCAAGTAGACGACCGCCTTAATGATTTAGAGGGAAAGGCCGACAACATCGCAAAACCCCTCACCCGCCTGACGGAGGAAAACCGGCCTTATGTGTGGACGGAGGACGCCGAAGACGCTTTCCAGCACCCGAAGGGGACCCTGTGCAGTGCTTCAATTTTGGGTTTCCCACAACCGGGTGGCGCCTTCATTGTGGACACCGACGCCAGCGGCCATTGCATTGGAGGTGTCCTATCGCAGATCCAGGACGGCCACGAGCGCACAAGAGTGGAAGAGGAGGAGCGTGCCGCAGCAGTCCGAGTAGTTGCGGCAGTGCCTGCTGAAGGCTGGGATAGCGCAGGCCTGAGGAGGGAGCAACTGGCGGACGCAGACTTGGGGCCACTCTTAAGGGAAGTGGACGCAGGGACGAGACCAACCTGGGAGGACATCGCACCGAGGAGCGCCACCTACAAGTCGCGCTGGGCAAAATGGGACTCGTTGAAGACGAGAGAGGGCGTGCTGTTCCGGGTATGGGAGTCACCCGATGGGAAGGCGCAGAGAGGACAGTTGGTACTTCCCCGGAGTAAGGTCCCGGAAATCTTGGAGGAAGTGCACGCCGGTACTTCAGGAGGACACCTGGGAGCGAACCGAATGATTCACAAACTACGGCAGCGCTACTTCTGGCTCAGACTCCGGGCAGATCCTGGTGGTACACCTGGACTGCCTCGCACGCTACGATGGGGCTGTTCGAGGACGAACAGCTTTGAGGAGGGAGCAGTGTAACAAGACCGCTAGAACACCCTGTACCGGCTGCGAACGGAAGGCAGGGGGGAGGACCGCGTTAGCCACACCTTCTCCTCGTTTGTCTTGTACTGGTGACAGGCTTGTGGTTAGGGGAAAACATGACTGGTCGTCTGTTTTCCTTCTACCTGTTTCTCGATTTTTCTGTTACCAGAACAATCGTGTAAACACCAGAAACCGGCGATATTCCTATATAAAGAATGTGACAGACAGACGGAGTTAGTTAGTTGTTGAGTTGGTTTTGGTGTAGTCAGTCAGTGTTTGACGAGCTAGCAAACGGACGAGAGGACTGTGTACGTGCATCGGAACGTTAACTTACGAACTGGTGAATTGTAATTGTGTGCATTACGCATTTCTGTGTAATTGGCAAGTGCTTAACTGTAAGTCGGTGGAAATAAAGAACATTGTTGAGTTTGTGTAATTGGACTTTTTTTTCCACGAACCCACAAAGTCACAGTATCAATTCATCCCAACCGAGTTTTTCCAACCAAAGAGATTGTAGAAACATCTTGGCATTTATGACAATAGGACTCACTAGGCCTAAAGGATCAAAAATAGATGATATGACAGAAAGTATGCTTCGTTTGGTGTAGCTAGAATTTATATTATCCTGAAGAGATGGATTGTCTTGTATCTGGAATTGATCTGTTCCAGGATGCCAGAGGAGACCAAGAGCATGCGCATTTTCACTGCTATCCAATGAAAGTGGAAGTTGTGTCTCTCTGTGTTCCGGTGGAATGGATTTTAAAATATCTTCATGATTAGAACACCATTTCCTAAGTGGGAATCCGCCACTGTCTAACAACTGAAGTAGCTGCCTCTGAATATGTAAAGCTTGCTGTAGATCATTATGACCACATAAGCAATCATCTACGTAGAAGGATTCACGGATAGCTTGAGAAGCTAGTGGATATTTAGCCTCTTCCTCTAAAGCTAGTTGATGCAAAGTCCTTATGGCCAAAAAGGATGCAGGTTTGGTACCATATGTGACTGTAGTAAGAGCGTAGTCCTTGATAGGTTCATCTTTGTTTTCTCGCCATACTATTCTTTGGAGATCTTGATCATCAGGATGCATTTTCACTCGCCTGTACATATTAGAAATGTCAGCTGAGAATGCATAGCGATAAGTTCTGAAGCGTAAAATTATGGAGATAAGGTCATCCTGAATAGTAGGACCCAACTTCAGCACATCATTTAAGGATAGTCCTGAAGATGACTTGCGCAGATGCATCAAATACAACTCTGGTGCGAGTAGTAGTAGACAAAGGTTTGAAAACTGCATGATGCAGAAGATAGTAACAAGGTTCACCTTCCTTTGGTGGTGACACTTGCTTCATGTGCCCCATGGATTCATATTCAGAGAGAAATTGAGTGTAATCTTCTTTAAGTGTGATGTCGTTTTGAAGACACCATTCTAAGTGCATAAAGCGATTGATGGCTTGCTGTCTAGATTCACCTAAGCGATTTTTGTCCTCCTTGACGGGTAAACGAACTGTAAAGCTACCATCGGCATTACGAGTGGTTGTTTTTACATAGTATTCTTCACAGTCCATTTCCTCCTTAGTAAGAACATGCTGAGGAAATTCTTCCAAATCCCAGAAACGTCTTAACTGTATGTCAAGGTTATCAGTGCTGATGAAGAAATTATGCTGAGGCGAAGACTTAGGCTTGTACTTGTATGATGACCTTGGAATAGGGCCTGATATTATCAAACCGAGGGCTGTGCTGGCTAGTATAGGATGTCCTTGTTTCTTTAAGGTTTTCCCATGCAATAACTCGAAGAATAAGGAACTTCCGATTAGGATTTCAACTTCATCAGGAATGTTGAACCTAGGATCTGCTAATGGAATGCTAGAAGGAATATTCCAGTTGCACAAATTGATATGTGTGGAAGGTAGTTTTCCTGTTATACGAGGAAGTACTAGACATTCAATTTTAGTGTTAAAATCATGTACCATAGATTTCAGATTGACCTGAACATGGTGAGTGGCCGTAGAAATGGTGCCATTTATACCACTGATAGGCGTATCAGCTGTCACCTTGTTAAGCTGTAAGCACTTCGCAAGATCTGCAATTATGAAATTGGATTGACTGGCAGAGTCGAGGAGTGCTCTACATTGTATGAGATTGCCATATCTGTCTTCCACTTGCACTAGTGCGGTGGCAAGCAAAACCTGCTGTGTGGATTTTGATTTAAAAGAACAGTAGCTAGATGGCGCGTCAATCGTTCTAGTAGAATCATTTACAGGACTAGATGAAGTTGCACGTGAAGCATTTTCTCTGTTAGTATCATGAAGCAACTTGCTGTGAGTGGATGAGCCACAATTGCAGCATGAAGCACGATTACATTTACTTGATATGTGATTAGGAGCAAAGCAATTGGCACAAAGGCGCTTGGATTTAATGAAAGTCCAATGCTTATGCACATTAAGGTTTTTGAAGTTATCACAATTATGTAGCATGTGATTGCACTGACAGAATGGACATACACGATCACTCGTGGATAAGTAAGAGTGTTTACTGTCTCTGCTGTTGGGCTTAGCAGAGTGTAAATCAGTCTTAGGCTTAACTACAGTCTTGTTACATACAATGTTAGCAAGCAATTCAAAAGAGTGTGCTCTTGCTTCTAAAAATTGCATAAGATCCTTCAAAGAAGGGAAGTTTTGAGAATCTATTTTACTCTCCCATTCTCTGCGTGTGGTGTCAGACAAATGTTCTAGGAGAAGTTGCATTAAAATGATTTCATGCAAAGGCACTTCAAGTTTTAATGCTTCAATGGCATCCGAGTTATTTTGAAAATGGTTGAGCAAGGTACGTAGTTCATTTACTGTTTCCTTATGCATTACTGGTAGTGCTAATAAATTTTTTATATGAGCTGTAGCTATTAATCTTGTATTGTTATAGTGTGAGCATATGAGCTCCCATGCTACATCAAAATTTTCACTAGTGACAGGTATGTTCTGTATTAGTGAATGAGCTTGTGCCTTGAGAGAGGAAAGTAAGTAGTGATATTTCTGAATAGCATCTAAAGCTTGGGTGTTTACCACTAAGCTTGTAAATGTGTCATAAAAATGTTTGAAATGAGTGACATCACCCTCAAATTTAGGTAATTGTATCACAGGCAGTTTAATAGCTTTAGCTGCTTGTGACGATTGCGACTGCACTGTGTGCTGCGAATGTCCAGAACCATTTTCTTGCTGTTCATGATCCTGTATTAATTCAGCTAACCTAGCCTTCAATTCGATGTAACTGTTTCTTGTTTCCTCCTCGTGTTCTGCATGCATATCTAATTCAGTTTCCGCTTCCACAAGAGATTCAATTTGGGTCTGAATAGCTTCATATTTGTCCCAAATTTCACTTAAGTTATCGAAATTAGCTCTCAATATGAAAATGTTGACCTGTTCTGGTAATTTATCAAGAAATTTTCGAACAAAGGTAAATTCTCTTTTGATTATACCCCTTCTTTTGACAAGAGCTTTCAAATCCTGCTCCATATTGAATGGTTATGAGACTTGCTTAAAGAGAGAAAGAAAGAAAAGTAATGTTCTGACCTGAAATGTGTTGCGATGCAGGCTTCTGCATCGTTGCAAATGAAATGCTGATCATCTGCTGCGTAGATCCCGATGCCTGGCGTCCTGGGGCCCACTGATGTACATCCATGTAGAAGAAACTGTTGCATTGCACAATAAATATCCGCCCGTGAAGGACCAATGTTCGTGTCGTGCTTAATTTAATGCGGAGGACCACCTTGATTTAGCTGTAACCAAGGAAACTGATTTTGTGGACTGTACTCGATAGAGCTGTATTCATATCACTAGATAAATTTATTGCACACGCTACATTTCTTATGTGAATAATCATGAAGAAGACAACAATACATTTAATATTTGAGTTAAACTAAAACGGTTCTTTCATTGCAACAACAGCTGCACGCAGCCACACAACGAAGCACATCACATGTCTCAACATGTCTGTAACTATAAAGGAAGGAAGCCTCTTTTCTTGCGCGCTGGCAAGTCACATGATCAGCTGGCCGCATAACCGGCGCCAAGTGAAATATTCATGTGCCTGCCGGAAGAAATGACGATAAAGGCGCAAACAGATGGCTAAGAACAATTAAGGGAAAAATGTAGAGTAGGATAGGTGAAATGGCAAAATGAGTAAAAAGGAGTAGAGGGCCTCCAATACACAAAAATCTAGGGTTAGGCGTATGAGGACCAAATTATTCAATGGCAAGCAACATGGTAGGATCTTCAGGATTTAGGAATATATGACACTTTCCAGTATGGATTTTGTAACTGTAATCTTGATTTTGTATTTCCATTTGATGTTGTAAAAGGGAAGATGAGAAATAAAGTAAAAATGAATTACAAACTGTAGTATACGAATAAGGAATAAACATGCAGGGATGCCAAGTTCACTGTGCGAGAGCTTAAATCTTAACCTCTTTCAAGCACTTACACTGTTTAGTCTTTGATGCTGATACCCCGCTCTGTGACGTAGATGATAGCATGTCTGCTTTACATTCAAGAGGTCCTGAGTTCCACTCTAGGTGAGAGTGAGTTATCTGGATATGGCATTTTCTGGGCTTTGCCTTATCCTGAAGGATGAATGTCGGGTAATTCTAAGCTCTATGAGCCCTGGGCTCATGTGAGCATCATTTCATACTTTGTTCAATTACTATTGGAGGATGTAATTTAAACTTTTCAGAACCGACATTTCTTGGAAACCTAAAAATTATTCTGCGAGTCCAAACTATTCACATAAACTAAAAGAAAAAACCACACACACAATTGTTTCAGAAATATTTGTAATAAATATTTATGGCATGTCCATTGTAATGGACTATCGAACTAAGGAGGAACAAATTTTTGAGGCAGTTTCTTCCTTATACAAAGCAGAAGTGCACATTGTATTTTACACAGTAAGTGAATGTTTTTTCAGGCAGCCAATCAGTTTACACCTGGAAACCTCCTTTTTTTTATCATATTCGGAAAAATGTTTATTTAGATCATGAATATTTCAATGCAGGACAAGTCTTGTTTTCAGTCATTCTCCTCATCTCTAGGTCTGCGTACACTCTGTTTGTTTCCTTTGCCTATTTTGATGGGAGCTTATACCTATTCTTACTTTAAATGAAATAAATCCAATTTATTTTTCTCACCCAACTTGTCCATAGTTTTTGTATACTGCAGCTATTCACACAAGCTAAATCTATTGCATTAAATAGCATCTGGAGTGTCCAACTTTATCTATTTTATCTACATCACAAATAGTACATACATCTGTAGACAATCTTTGTCCTTTTCACTAACATGTACGTCTATCTCTTTGCTTCATCCTGTTCATTGCGCCCAATACTACAGGCCTGTTATTGTAACATTACAAAGTGTAGCCTTAGGCAGTAACTTTCGTGGAGTAGCCTTGACGTTTCTTCTTTATTTCTTTGTCTGAAGAAAGTGCTGTGTTAGGAAAGTGAGATACTGTAACAGTGTCCCAGCATATATTATTCTACTAAAAATGTCAAATAGGTAGAGCAATGTAAAATAACTATAAAAATATAGAAAATGATTCCCTTTTTATCCTCTTTAGCTGTAGCATAACAGAAACAAACTTGTTAACAGAATCTCATCAAATTCAGAAATAATACTTTGATACATAACAAAATAATAGCATACCACATTTTCCACACAAAATATAATTTAATGCCCCAATGATTAGGCTTAACTTTGGGATTTTGTTTGCCTCCCAAATGTCATTTGAAAGGTTCAGATTGCATTTTCTAATTTAAGCTCTAAGAGTGTACTTCTAACCAATTATAAATTGGCCTTATTAATTAAATTTAACTTAACAGTCTGCTGCTCCTTACATGTGTTAAACTTATGAAATGTTGATGTAAGTTTAAAGAAAATCTTTCACCAAACATACTTTCTGCAAAAAAGTTCAAATAGAAAGCTGAATCCCAATAAATTCTCACCTTGGGATCCTTCAAGCAATCCATCATAATATGCAGCCCTATGGAAGACCCTATTTCCTGTACATTTGTGTTTCTGAATATTTTACCATTCTATAAATATATACTTTGATTTTCTCAACCATAATATGCATACAGCATTCAATAAATGATATATTGCCAACATCATCTGATTCTAATTCTACAGATTCCCACTCATGTGGTGTCAATGGTTTCCTTCCCTTCCTTCTTCTTTTAAAAAAATAAAACTCCAATCATTTCTTGCGTCATTATCTATTATTTTCCCATCTGTATTAAGACTGGTCAGCTTCATTCTCTTAACTACAATCCACCTCCTGACCTTCAAAAACCATGTCAGCATCTAAAATGAAATGTACGTATTACGGTGTAGGAGCTTTCATTAACCCCCAAACTAAAGTCAACAAAGGATTGACACAATTCTAAATTTACATTAGTACAAGAAGTGTAAGACATACATATGTTCAGAAGGATTTACTGTATAATGATCGGCCGCGCAGTGGCTCAGTGGTTAGACCGCTTGGCTCTCACCAAGGCGGCCTGGGTTCGATCCCAGGCGACCGCAAAGTGAGATTTGTGGTGGACAACATGGCACTGGGGCGGGTTTTCTTCGGGATCTCCGGTTTCCCCCGCCATCTCATTCCACCGGTGCTCCATCTTCATCTCATGTATCATCAGTGTCATCGCCTGCGGTGCTGTATGTAGTAAAAGCGGGCGTTAAACACTACACATTTTAAAGTATAAACTTGAAAAAAGCGTAGGGACAGTGAAGCACAAACTAGTACAAAATTGAATCGAGAATATATTGACACATTGCTTCACTCACACTGTTTATTCAGAAGACATGTTTCAAGAGCTCTTGCTCCTATCCTCAGCTGATACTCGACTAGTGCAAGTTGTACATCACGCCATCTATTGACAATACGGAGAAAGAAGAAACCACTACAACTTGCACTAGTCGAGTATCAGCTGAGGATAGGAGCAAGAGCTCTTGAAACATGTCCTGTGAATAAACAGTGTGAGTGAAGCAATGTGTCAATATATTCTCGATTCAATTTTGTACTACACATTTTGTATAATGATCGTATATATTTACACATACCTCTACAAACCACCAGCATCAATTTCCCGGTCACCCTTATCACTCTGTACTTCTAGGCAGGAACACTCCACACAAAAGCAGTACCAACAGTCTGTTAGCATCTTTCCCAGGATGAAAATGCTCTAGAAATAACCAACATCAGGTTTTCCAAATAACTGCAAGAATTTACTTGGAATAGATCTCATTTTGGTAGTACAATACCCATAAGTTATAGGCCCAAATATTGATCCTAAGTGTTTTAAGTTAGGTTAAGTTAGAATTTGAAAAAGGCTAATGTCCAAACCACTTGTCCACTAGGATGGACATGAAAAAATAATTACAGGTACAAAGTCCCTATTATACACAATTCCTTCCTTGGCTTCATGTGTTACCATTACTTTTTTTGTGTGTAGTTTACGTCTGCCCCAACGTTAAGTTATATCGGACGGTGAATGAATTGGGTGAAATGGTGCTCAAATGAGTCCAGGGTCCATGCAGCTTAAAGTTACCCGACATTCGTCTTGAAGGATAAGGGAAACCCCTGGAAAAAGCCTTATCCAGGTAACTCACCCTGACCGAGATTCGAACTCGGGACCTCTTGAACGTGAGGCAGACATGCTACCATCTACGCTACCGAGGTGGGCTGTGTTACCATTACTTATATATTCTGAACTACAGGACTACAAGCAACAATACTCACAGTATTCTTAAAAATGTACACCTACTTTTGATGGAAATTAATCATTTCTCATCCTAGCCGTACATAGGCTAAGGTTTTTGATAGAGTCAAGATGAAAAATTCAATGCCACGGCCGGGATTTGAACCATGGATCTCCTGGTTTCTGTCCAGTCGCTCTAACCCATTGAGCTACCATGGCCAACATGCCATCCTGACATTAAATTGTCCATTTGACTCGTTTCCCCAGTAAACCACTAGGGGTTGTAGCATCCGAGATACACCATTTGTGGTGACTTACTATTGTAAGTACTTGTGTCCCAGGCTTCACTATCTAACTATTATTATTTTAGTTAACTCTCTAGTTAAGAGTTAACTCTTATAATAAAATTATAGGAAGTAAGGCAATGCTAGCTTCATCATAGTGTAGCAGTGGTAGTAATTAGCTTCTTCTTAAGATAATGTTGAGATGGAAGAGTACTATTAGAAACTTGTAGCAAGCAAGAGGCAGATAAAATAAGCACGAGCATAGCAGAAAAAGGCGGGGTGGAACTGGAAACCAAAGCGCAGGAACTAAGAAAGCCAAGATTGGTGATTTACAACATACCCCAGGAAATAACAATAGAGAATGCTACCAATGTATTAATAGAACAAAATCCGGAGTTGCAGTCAGGGGAGGTAACAATCATCCCAAAATTTATATTCCACACAAGAAGGCAAAATAGAAACTTAGTGGTAGAAGTAAATTCATCTAGAAGACTAATAATTAATTGCAGAATGAAAATAGGTTGGACAATATGCAATGTAGAAGACTATTTGCGAGTCAATCGCTGCTTCAAATGTAGTAAATACAACCACAAGCACACAGACTGTAAGGGAGAAGAAACTTGCCCCCTATGTGCAGGCACCCACAGCTTAAAAGAATGCAAGGCAACACAAAAAGAATACAGATGCATAAACTGCACAACATATAACAAATACAACCCTAGGAACACAATTTGCGTAAATCACACTTTGTTAGACAGGAACTGCCCAAGCCTACAAGCAGCAATTTAGAAGCAAATCCAAAATACAGACTATTAACATGGAAACACAATCTAACACCAATAAGTTAATAGGGTTTAAGAACACAAACTTTAGAGAACAGATCAGCTGTCTACAGATAAACTTGCAACATTCAATAGCAGCAACTGACAATCTCATGAACCTAATAGAAAGAGATGGCATTGACATAATATTCATACAAGAGACGAGAATAATAAACAACAGGAAAATGGGTATCACAAAGAGATACAAAATATATGTGGCAAACGAGGGAAGATGTAGAGCAGCAACGGTGGTAACAAATACACATATGGACGTCATACTCATAACAGAATTAACAGACAAAGATACAGTAGTCATAGAAATTATTTACAGAAATACAAAATTCTATTCGGCAAACATGTACCTGGACAGTCAAGGTAAACTAGAAAACGACCTGAGAAAAATCAACAAAATATTACAATACACCTCTGGAAATGGTCTACTTATTACAATGGATAGCAACTCCAGATCCGCTACATGGCATGACACAATCACCAATGAAAGGGGAAAGGAAATGGAAGAATTTTTAATAACAAAACAATTGTACATACATAATGAAAACAGTGAATTAACCACCTTCCAAAGTAATCGAGGGAAAAGTAATGTGGACCTGACTATAAGCAATAACAATCTCCCTAGACAAATAAAGAATTGGAAGATAAGTTAAGAAGAGAGTTGCTCCGATCATAGATTATTGCAGTTCTTAATAGGGCAAAATGAGTGGAACAAAGAAAAACTAAACAGTCAATACACAGGCATAAAATATGTAACTAAGGAAGAAGACCGCAAAAAGTATCAAGAAACACTACTGTATGAGATAGCAAAACAGTTCTGCAGAACAGAAAAAGAAATTAACATTGAAGATATAGACAACCAACTATCCAGACAAATACAAAACTCAGTGAACATAGAGGAGGTAATAAATAAATACAGCGCAGCCTAAAAGATAGCATGCATGAAGGCCTTCAAAGTTAGCAGTACATTCACTAAAACAGCCAACCTAAAGCATAAAACATTTCCATGGTGGAATGACGACCTTACAATTATGAGGAAGAGGGTGAATGCTTTCAGAAGAAAATACCAGAGAACACAAAACAACAATGATCTCGGAGAACAGCGGCAAAAACTCTACTTCGAAGAGAAAAGTAAATATCAAAGAAAACTAAAAAACTCAAAGATCCTATCGTGGAAAGAATACTGCAACAACACCACCTCAAATCCCTGGAATATAGTGTACAAGACTGCCTCAGGAAAAACAAAAGACAGCAAAATGATAACAACTCTCATAAACAAGGAAGGAAAGTATATAAGAGACTTAAAAGAAACATTGGAGTATACACTCAACTATATCATCCCAAAAGACAACGAACTGGAAGATACAGAACACTACGAACAAATAAAGCAAGAAATAGAAGAACCGGTGTATACAGCAGACGATAGAAAATTTACGGAAGAAGAAATTAAATCAACTATCAAAAATATAGATCATAAGAAAACTCTGGGAGAAGATGAAATAACCAGCAAATTACTGATGTGGACAATCGACTGCCTCCCTCAAACATTAACATCTATATACAATGGATGTTTGGAAAATGGATATTTCCCAAAGAAATGGAAAAAGGCCAGAATAATACCAATCACCAAACCAGGAAAAGAGAAGCTCATAGATCCATCCAAGTTCAGACCTATAAGCCTATTAAACGTAGGAGGGAAAGTCCTAGAGAAGCTACTCATAAGTAGAATCAACCACCACCTCTATAAGAACAAATTACTAAATGAAAATCAATATGGCTTCAGGCCCCAAAAAAGCACCACTGATGCAGCAATAGCAGTTAAAGAATTTATAAATAAAGCGTTTAGCAATGGACAAATTACAGCGATTGTTAGCCTGGATGTAAAAGGAGCCTTCAATTCAGCGTGGTGGCCAAGCATCATAAAGGCCCTAAAAGATTTCAAGTGCCCTAGAAACCTGTACAACCTCTCCAAGAGCTATTTTAAAGACAGAGTGGCCTTCATCAATTCCAACAACATCCAAGTCGAAACAACAGTCAACAAAGGTTGCCCTCAAGGGTTATGCAGTGGACCGGGGTACTGGAATATACAGTACAACAGTTTACTAAACCTGGAGTATGAAAAGAATACAAATGCCATAGCATTTGCAGACAACCTATTAATTGCAGTCAGAGCAGAAACAGAAGCAGAAGCAGAGGACTTCATGAACATTAATATTAGAAAAGTCACACAGTGGTCAATTGAAAACAAAACTCACTTCAATGAAAACAAGTCAAAAGTAATATTAATATCAAGAAGACGGAAAAAGAGAAAGACAATAGATATCTACATGAATGGGAAACAACTGGAGCAAGTAGAAAAGATGGATTACTTAGGCATAACCATAGACAGCTGATTCACTTTCAACGACCACATAAACAAAGTGAGTGAAAAATGCATCAAATTAATCAATGCGCTTTCTAAATCGGCAAGGATAGTTTGGGGCTTAAAACACCAGACTCTAGAAATAATATATAAAGGAGCAATACTGCCAATTCTACTATACGCTGCACCAGTCTGGATAGAATCATTAGAAAAGAAACACAACCAAATGAAATATGTTAGATTCAAAGACTAATGCTCACAAGGATGGCAAAAGGATATAGGACAATTTCCCATGAAGCACTCTGCATAATCACGGGAACAATATCCATAGACTTAAAGGCAAGAGAGGCGGCTGAACTATATAACATAAAAACAGGAAAAACCATCACTGAATACCAAATAGACTGCCCGGAAAACCCAAAGAATTGGCTCCACCCAGCTGACTTTCAAGGCACAAGAGATCCAAAAATAGGAAACAATGAAAATACAGTGTGGCAAATATATACAGATGGAAGCAAAAGTGACGTAGGAGTGGGAGCAGGAGTAGCCATATACAGACAAAACCAGCTGATAAACCAACAAAAATACAAACTCAATGAAAGATGCTCAAATAATCAGGCAGAGCAACTGGCAATTGCAAAAGCGCTGGAATTATTAGAAACGACGGAGACTGAAGACACAGATAACAAAAAAGTTACCATACACACAGACAGCAGAATAACAATTGACTCCATAGATGATTGCAATAATCACAATAACCTAACAGAGAAAATACGAAAAACTACAGCAATACTCAGAGCAAAAGACTGGAAAATACAATTCAAATGGGTAAAGGCTCATATTGGAATAGAGGGTAATGAGGTGGCTGACAGACTGGTAAAGAATGAAGCAAAAACTAAGGAAATATACTACCACAAATTACTGCTCAGAGCACTAAAACAAATTCTTCGGAAATCAACAAAAAACAAATGGCAGCAGAAATGGGAACAGAGTACAAAAGGCACAACCACAAAGGAATTCTTCCCAACAGTGGAAAGCAGACTCACAAACAAGTTCTACCTAACACCAAACATGACAACAATACTTACAGGACATGGAAATATCAACACTTATCTCAACAGACTCAAGATCGTTAGCAGCCCTGAGTGTTCATGCAGGAGAGGCGCGCAAACGGTGGATCACATAATATTCGAATAGTGCAAGAGAAACTCTAAAACATAGTGTTCTTAGAACTGATAACAAGCCAACACACAAGTCAATACTAATTAAAAGACATTTAAAATCATTTACAAGAATTTGTAAACTCTATAGACTTTCAAGTACTAAAAGGAACTAATGTGTAATACAAGCAAAAAACTAAATGGTTCACATCAAAACTGGAAAAAAAAATATATACAAAAATCACAAAAAGAGTGAAAAGCATGTAGTACTACTTATGTAGTGGAGCATGTAGAGATCAGAAATAATAATAATAATAATAATAATAATAATAATAATAATAATAATAATAATAATAATAATAATAATAATAATAATAATAATAATAATAATAATAATAATAATAATAATAATAATAATAATAATAATAATAATAATAATAATAATAATAATAATAATAATAATAATAATAATAATAATAATAATAATAATAATAATAATAATAATAATAATAATAATAATAATAATAATAATAATAATAATAATAATAATAATAATAATAATAATAATAATAATAATAATAATAATAATAATAATAATAATAATAATAATAATAATAATAATAATAATAATAATAATAATAATAATAATAATAATAATAATAATAATAACAATAACAATAACAATAACAATAACAATAACAATAACAATAACAATAACAATAACAATAATAATAATAATAATAATGATGATGATAACGAGAACGATAACGATAACGATTACGATAACGTTAACGTTAACGTTAACGATAACGATCATGACAATGACAATGATAATGATGATAATTATAATAATGATAATAATGATGATACTAATAATTATAATAATAATGATAATAATAATGATAATAATAATGATAATAGTAATAATAATAGTAATAATAATAATAATAATAATAATAATAATAATAATAATAAAACTAATAATACTAATACTAATAATCATAATAATGATAATAATGATAATGATGATGATAATAATAATGATAATGATAATAATAATAATAATAATAATAAATAATAATAATAGTAATAATAGTAATAATAATAATAATAATAATAATAATAATAATAATAATAATAATAATAATAATAATAATAATAATAATAGTAATAGTAATAGTTATAGTAATAATAATAGTAATAATAATAGTAATAATAATAGTAATAATAATAATAATAATAATAATAATAATAATAATAATAATAATAATAATAATAATAATAATAATAATAATAATAATAATAACAATAACAATAACAATAACAATAACAATAACAATAACAACAACAACAATAACAATAACAATAATAATAATAATAATAATAATAATAATAATAATGATGATGATAACGAGAACGATAACGATAACGATTACGATAACGTTAACGTTAACGTTAACGATAACGATCATGACAATGACAATGATAATGATGATAATTATAATAATGATAATAATGATGATACTAATAATTATAATAATAATGATAATAATAATGATAATAATAATGATAATAGTAATAATAATAGTAATAATAATAATAATAATAATAATAATAAAACTAATAATACTAATACTAATAATCATAATAATGATAATAATGATAATGATGATGATAATAATAATGATAATGATAATAATAATAATAATAATAATAATAATAATAATAATAATAATAATAATAAATAATAATAATAGTAATAATAGTAATAATAATAATAATAATAATAATAATAATAATAATAATAGTAATAGTAATAGTTATAGTAATAGTAATAGTAATAATAATAGTAATAATAATAGTAATAATAATAATAATAATAATAATAATAATAATAATAATAATAATAATAATAATAATAATAATAATAATAATAATAATAATAATAATAATAATAATAATAATAATAATAATAATAATAATAATAATAATAATAATAATAATAATAATAATAATAATAATAATAATAATAATAATAATAATAATAATAATAATAACAATAACAATAACAATAACAATAACAATAACAATAACAACAACAATAACAATAACAATAACAATAATAATAATAATAATGATGATGATAACGAGAACGATAACGATTACGATAACGTTAATGTTAACGTTAACGATAACGATCATGACAATGACAATGATAATGATGATAATTATAATAATGATAATAATGATGATACTAATAATTATAATAATAATGATAATAATAATGATAATAATAATGATAATAGTAATAATAATAGTAATAATAATAATAATAATAATAATAATAATAATAAAACTAATAATACTAATACTAATAATCATAATAATGATAATAATGATAATGATAATGATGATGATAATAATAATGATAATGATAATAATAATAATAATAATAATAATAATAATAATAATAATAATAATAATAATAATAATAATAATAATAATAATAATAATAATAATAATAATAAATATTAATAATAGTAATAATAGTAATAATAATAATAATAATAATAATAATAATAATAATAATAATAGTAATAGTAATAGTTATAGTAATAGTAATAGTAATAATAATAGTAATAATAATAGTAATAATAATAGTAATAATAATAATAATAATAATAATAATAATAATAATAATAATAATAATAATAATAATAATAATAATAATAATAATAATAATAATAATAATAATAATAATAATAATAATAATAATAATAATAATAATAATAATAATAATAATAATAATAATAATAATAATAATAATAATAATAATAATAATAATAATAATAATAAATATGCTGTTCAGGGTAGTTATTTGTTTTATGTTTACCTAATTTTATTGTTTTTATACAATACTGTAATAGGTTATCCTGTAATCTTAAATAAAATTGTATTCATCTATTAATTCTCATCATCAAAGCAGTCGGTATCACTAGTTTTGTTATGCTGTATATATAATTCACCCCACTTCCATCAGTTTTGTTACGCAGTGTTGATATTTTCAGTGCGTGCCGGTTTTCAAAGTTGGCAACGCTCCAGCCATCAACTGCTTTCCTTCGCCTCTCGTAGGAAACTGTGGCCGTCTTACTACAATATAACCTTGTAATGCGTCTAAGGACAATTCTTGTAAGTAAAATGAAATGCTGATTTTATTCACATACTATTTCCTGTAATATTTAGCTTTGGATTGCATGTGAAAACTAAAGTATTTGCCTTACAAGACCAAGCAGCCAACCATAGAAGTTTGAAGTATAATCTTGATTATTTTCTCTCGGTTGAAACTATTGAACTTAAATTACGTCCAAAAATTAATTTATACATATTCAGCAACAGCATATGAGGAAAAAAGAGGCACTTGCTGGTTGCTGTAACTTAATTTGTTGGAAATAAGTCGTACCGTGCTGTCCTCATAAGCAAATTTATGGAGTACAGGTTAAATAAATAATAATAATAATAATAATAATTAAAAAAAAGCATTTAAAATTGCGAACTTAATAAATATTCCGTAAGCTCGAACTATTTTTAAAACGAAATAATACCATTAATTTGTGTTACAGTACAAGTTATGCGCATAATCTGTGCGAAATAGATTTTCGGTGAACGTAAGTTTACATATGCAGGACGGGATCTGGAGAACGTAAGGAGAAAGCGGTTTCCTTTTTACACTTATTACAATACTATTAACACATACAGATAGTAATATTGCTGAAGCGGTCGCCCTTTGCTAGCGACCCTTATTAGCCTTAATTGTAGTTAGGTTAGGTATGTTTCCACAATTACAAATTTTTAGTTCAATCAATGTTTCTGTAATTTGACGTGGTAATAGTGTTTTTTTTTTATTGCCTTTACCCGGAATCCTAAATAATGTCCTTACAGCTTTTGTCCAAAAATTCCGTATGATGATTTTAGTGGATATCCTAACTCTTCTTAGGATTCCTTGAATCTAATGGGTCACTTCACTTGTCTGTCAGCGGCATAGATCAAAAGAGGAAAGGCGCACAAGCAGATAGTTCGGTATCCTCTAAGCATGCAAAGGGGTCTTCATGGAATTATTCCAATCCAAAACTACACATATTGGAACATTTATTTTCATGAAAAGGAGTTCAAGGATGACAGTTAAATAATGTGCTAAGATGCAAAATACAATTTATATCTTAAATTTTCCTGAATTGCTGTTACAAGTGTTCTGTATTCTGGAAGCATTTAGTGTAACTTGGAAGCTATTAAATGTCAGGAGAAATTTTACACAAGGGCAAATGTGTTCTACATTAGAACTACGTTTTGTCTTATGCATTTTTCTTCATAGAATTAATCATTTCAGAGTTATGTACCTACCTTTGTTTCTTTAAATGTTAGTGATTAAGCTGCTATACATCTTTCACACTCTCTCAATTTTCAACGAAATAACCTTTAATGGAAATTAAAGTGGAAATTGTTGTGAGTCATTTGGATAATTTAAGTTATACTGGCATTTTGCCATGGCGGCTCAGTGGTTAGATTTTGCCCTCCAACCATATCAGTAGCACTCCTGAGGGGACATGTTAACTATGTAACATTCAAATTCAAATTCAATTTTATTGTCCATAGAGATTACAGAAATCCATCAGACATTGTCAGTATATTATTTACATTTACAAAATAAAATTATGTTTACAAAAATCATCCATTATTGATAAACTCATTAATAGAATAGAATGCCTTATTTATTAAATATTTAGACAGTTCCTTTTTAAATGTATTTACATTGGCTATTGACTTCAGTTTCATAGGAAGTTTATCATACAGTACGATGCCTTTATATTTTGGACTTTTTCCAAACATTACCAATCTATGTTGCACTAAACTATAGTCATTCCTGTTTCTAGTGTTATAGTCATGATTTTCTGAGGTTTTTTTTTGTAGCAATTTGTTTTTATGTGTAGTACTGTTCTGAGTATTATTAAACTGGGAACGGTAAGCAGTTTCATTTTTATAAACTCAGGCTTTACACTCTCTCTTATATTTAACTTTAACATAGTGCGAATTGCTTTCTTCTGAAGAATAAACACTCTATTTACATTTTCCATTGAAGCAGCTCCCCATATTGTTATACAGTAATTTACATAACTCATAAAAAGACTATGATAAATATTCAACAATATTTCCATGCTACAAAAAGCTGACATATATCTTAATAAATAAATAACCTTATTTAATTTAATACAACATTCATCAATATGAGCATGCCAATTAAGGTCATTGTCAAATATTATTCCCAGGTATTTAATGGTTTCAACCTCCTCTATACTTTTTCCATCAATATTTACATCAGGTTTAAAATCAGCTTCTCTGTTTGATATAAACATGTACTTTGTTTTATTTATATTAATATTTAAATTGTTTTCACTTAAGACCTGAGTAAGATGGTTTAATACAATGTTAGCATTGATTTCTAAATTATATAAACACTTATGTGCGCAGCATATTGCTATATCATCTGCATATAATACTAATCCATTATTCTTTGATGTCTTACATGAACTAATTATATCATTAATATATATTTTAAATAACAAAGGTCCCAGTACAGAACTCTGTGGTACACCATATTTTACTGTGGTTAAATTTGATTTATAATTCCCATCCCTTCCTTTTACCTCAACATATTGTTTTCTATTATATATATAAGACCGTATCCATTCCAGGGCAATTCCCTTATGCCATAGTTACCTAATTTGTCAATCAAACTATCTAAATTAACAGAGTCAAAGGCTTTACTCATATCCACAAATATATTAATAACATATTCCTTATTTTCTAAAGCTACAAGATTCTTGTGTATTAATCCTATAAGGGCAGTTTCAGTTGATCTTCCTTTTATAAACCCATGTTGCTCAGTATTTAATACATTGTGTTTTTCAAGATACTTTAGTAATCTACTTTCAAAAACCTTTTCAAAAATTTTGCTCAGTGATGATACTAAAGAAAGTGGTCTGTAATTGTTAACCTCAGTAACACTGCCATGTTTAAACAAAGGCATCACTTTAACAGTTTTTAATATATCTGGAAATTTACCACATTGTAACGAATCGTTTATTATGCTTGCTAATACTGGTGCAATAAAATTGTTACATTCTTTAAGTAGATTATTTGATATTTCATCATTGCCAGTACTTTTACTATTTTTTAAACACATTATGATGCGAGATATTTCTGAGTCACTAACTGGGGCTAGATAAAGAGATTCTGTTATCAAAGGGATGGTATTCATATTCTTATTCTTAGTTACAGATGCATTTTCTTTAACAGCATTATTAAAATGATGGTTAAATATATTAGCAATCTGGTCAGGCTTAGTTACAATCATGTTATTTATTTTTATACTGTTTACTGTATTTTGTTTAATATGTGCTTTGTTTCTCTCAGTATTTATTACTTTCCACAAGGCTCTAGATTTGTTATTGTGTTTTGTCAGGATACCGTTAACATACCTTGATTTTGTGATTTTAATTAATTGTTTATATTGCACTTTTTGTTGTTTATACATATTTGCTAATTCATCAGTTTTAAATTTATTAAATAATTCATAAGTTGTTAAGAGCTGTTTTTTAAACTGCAACAATTCACGACTGAACCATTGGTTACGTTTAATTTCTCTTTCATTCACAATTTTCTTTCTAGTTTTTGGCATAGCGATATTGAGGTAGTAATTCAGTATTCCTATGAATGCGTTAAATTTTTGATCTACATCACTAGCTTTTGTTACAGTTTCCCAATCTTCTCCTTTAATCAATTCTTTAAACAGTTTGACATTAGAGTTACTAAAGTTTCTTACTTCAATATATCCTGTGGTTTCTTTATTGTTATGTATGCAATAGTTATTAGGTAAGTTTTCTTCTGTTTCAAGCGAGATTAGTTGTGCAGAATGATCAGATATTAATGTGTGTATTACCTCTGTTTTGAAACACTGCCTTGGAAAATTGGCTGCTATATTATCAATGGTAGTCTGGGTAACATTTGTTATTCTAGTTGGCTCAGTAATTGTTAAATCAATATTGAAAGACAACAGCAAGTTGCTAAACTTGCTTGATGTAACTGTATCTTTATGCATATCTATATTAAAGTCACCCAAAATTATAATGTATTTATTTGATTTTGTCATTTTGTGAAGAATTAATTCAAATTTAGTAATTCCTACTTCCACTAGGAGACCTATATATGCAACAAATTTTTGTTTTTACTGATTTATAATTTAATTCAATAACAGACAATTCAATGTCTTTTTCAATGCTGTGATCTGTAAGTTTATCTATAATGAAGTCAATATTATTTTTTACAAGAATTATTGTTCCACCACTTTTACAATGCTTTCTACAAAAATATGCAGCCTGTTTATATCCATGAAACACTAAGCTTTTAATGTCTGTATCTTTTAACCCATGCTCAGTTATACATATTACATCAGGATTATTTTCAGCAATAACGATTTCAAATTCAAGGACTTTGAGATATACTGTACATTTTGATGTAAAACTTTTAGTACTTTACCCTGCATTGACGTTTCTATATCATTCTTTTCTGCATCATTCTGGGAAGTATTTGCTGGAATTACATCCACCCCATTATTTACAAGTTTCCCTTATGCAGTGAATGGATAGCATTATTTAATAAATTACCCAATTTAAATGATCCCCTTCTATTTAGATGTAATCCATCTCTACCAAAGTCCCAATCATCTAGCCAGAAATTGCCATCTACCATTAGACAGTCTTTAACAGTACACAGCCAATTAAGTTCCTTGTTGATATTTCTTACAAACCTTGTACTAGTGTGCCTTCTACGTAGCACACCACTTATTATAATTTTAGTGTTACGTGACTGTTCTCTAATTTTATTCACCAAGTCCATAGTGTCACCCATAATTTCTTGTGCTGTCACTCCACTCCTAATATCATTAGTCCCTGCATGAATTACCACTACATTCGGCTTTGTCTGCTTCACGTGGTTTACAACACCAGATACGGTACGGATTATTAAGGGTCACAAAGATCCCTCATCGGATTGTCATTCTTTGTGTCTTTGGCTCAAAATGAAGCAATAGAACAATAAACTATTAACTAAAATCAGTACAAGAAAGAAAAAAGACCAAAACAATGTGACATTGTTTCGAACATAATCTTTTCATCACCAAATTCCTGCAACTAACCCACTCCACCTGCTGCCATGTACTCTCTCACTCTTTGGGAAAGCATTTGTTTATGACCCTGATAATATTGTGACTTTGTGTGTTCGTGAAATAAAGGTTGAGGTTACAAACACAAAAACTGTACTTTATTCTCGTAGCAAATACACTCTTCACAAATTCAATTTGCTCGATAACCTAAAACTGTTTATTTTTCAAACACTACTCTCAACTGTCTGTCGCTTCCGGTAACGATCGGCCCTGAAGTTTCCCGAATCTCCACCGGCCATCATTTATTCATCGACTTCGCGAGTCTGCCGCCAGGGTGACAATATGTTGTTGTTGACTAATGGCACTGGGGATTAGTTGATTTGCATCATTTCCCCCCTAGCTTCCCAATATAAAGCCTGTAGGTTCCCACTTTTGAGACCATTACATTTGTCCAAATGGCGTTTGTTCATGATGACATCCTCTTTACAGATAGTACACTTGGGTATAGGTATGCAGTATATTTTATAAAGGTGTTCTGCAAGACAATCATGGCCTATTTCCAATCTAAATAGAGTCACTGCAGTTTTTCTTGGTAGTTTTTGTATGTCAGTTTTATCTCCAATGTTCTTATAATCCTTGTCTTTTAGTTTATGTTCTTCATCAAGTCTCTGCTGTCTTTTAAAATGTAGCTTAATGTTTGTTTAATTGTCTATTAATTTCAGTTTGTCTTACGGGTTTTATATTTTGAATTGCACCTTTTTTTGCTAGTTGGTCAGCATGTTCATTACCTGAAAGTCCAACGTGGGCTGGGATCCATTGCAGGGTGACATGATTTCTTGACTCAACAGCTTTAATTAAACTTCTTATTTCTTTGATGTTTCTTTTTGTTTTGTGTTTATAATTTACAATCCCATCTATTGCCGATTTTGAATCTGTTAAGATAACTATGTTTTGCTTTATGTACGGTCTGTACAGGACATTCTGCAGTGCTGCTTTTATTGCTGTTAGTTCTCCATCATAATGGTTTGCAGTTTTGTCTAGTGTTAGATAATGTGCAAAATGTTTGCAATATACTCCTGCATCAGCATCTTGTTTGTTTATAAAGGATCCATCTGTATATATTCGGAGCCATTCTTTTTCTGGATATCTTTCATTTTCTGTGGCTACTGCTCTCAGTTCATCTGGTGAATTGTTTTGCTTATGTATTGTATATCACAGATCATTCTTATAATGTATATCAATATATTCTGTAGGGCTCGTTTCCTCTATTGTTATATTTGTTGTTATTATGTTCTTGTGTTTTGAGTTATTGATGTATGTTCTGAAGCTTGTTTGGGTTTTTGGATTGCCTATATTATCCACTGTGTGATAATAGTATTATATGCGTAACAAACCATTGATTATTTAAGCTTTTTGCAGCTTCTTGGTCCTCAATCAGGGCTGTAAGTATTAATGCTGGGTGCATATGGAAAAGCTGCAATTACGACTTTTGTGCTAAAAGGTCAGTGTTTCAACATTAGAATATAAATTGCTTGTTGCATAGTTAAGAATAAATAAGGGCAGCTGACTCACCTTGTATATGAGGCTGAAACCAGTAAGCAAATCTAACACAAATGAGAATTAATAGGAGTAAAGTTTGAAGCAGTAAGAAGTGTAATAAAAATAAATAATAATCATGAAGAGCAGTAAACAAATGTATTAGACAGTACTAATAGATTGAAAAAACCCAAAGCAGTTAGAAATGTGATACAATTAAACAATGCCCTCCTCGGTAGCGTAGATGGTAGTGAATCTGCCTCACGTTCAAGAGGTCCCGAGTTCGAATCTCAGTTAGGATGAGTTACCTGGATAAGGTTTTTTCCAGGGTTTTCCCTTATCCTGAAAGATGAATGTTGGGAAACTCTAAGCTCTGTGGACCCTGGGCTCATTTGAGAATCATTTCACCCATTCCATTCATTGTCTGATATGACTTAATGTTGGAGGACGTTAAATTAAAAAAAAATAAAAGCAATGTGTGTGAAGCAGAAACCAAGTCTAAAATTAACCATCTTTATATCTCGGGATTTAAGACTTACAAATTGTGGGCTATCATTGTGGTTTGTGATCTTGAATGTGATATTTCCTCGTGGTCTGCTGGGAAAATGTGAGTCAGTTGTCATATGGGCATGTTGTTGTGGTAGCTCAGTGGTAGAGCAGCTGCATGTAAATAGGAAGATCCTTGGTTCTATTCCTGCATATGGCTTTGGAATTTTCAGTTCTGATTCTTTCTTTCAAATTACAAGTATTTCTTTACATTTCAAAACGTCAAATATACCAGGATTTGAGCGTTATGCACTAGTTCTGATGACATTGTAATATGTTGTATTTGTGTGAAAGAACTTCAGGTACAAGCAACTGGAAGTTACATTGATCACATCAATGTTAAAATAATGTTCACTTGTACCACTTAATGTTGGAGGTAACCTGAAGCTCTCCTGTCCCAAAGCAGCGGATTCTACCAAAGTAGACATATGTAAGAAAGACTCTTACATCGTGACTGACATAAAGAATTTTTTTTTTAACTAATCTCTTGAGTTCTGTGAAGAATGTACCAATTTCTTAAAAAGATGAGTGAAGTATGTAGCAAATTATTGTATTTTATTGCAAGACTTCTGTTTCTGGTGCATATCTGTGACCTCAGGAACCATAAGCTAGCATACAGTTAACTGTGTTAAAGGAGAAGTCAAAATGGTGATGTGCTCTTAAAATGCTGGGTAAGCAACACATTTGTCTGCTTGTTAACAGTCTCTGTATTCAATAGCATTGTCCTCGTACTCAAATTTATAATTAGCTACGTGCATAACTATGAGATGTCTGAAGGTCTTATTACTTTTACCAATTGTTACCGTAGTTAAACTTATTTCACAAATAATGTAACTGCGGTTTTGATTTATAAACACAAAATGAAGTAGTACTTTGTTTCAAGTTATCTTGTAAACTCCCCCTGTGTTTTGAAACATTTCTTGAATAGTCAGAGTCAACATGAAAAATTAATGCCATGGCCGAGATTTGAACCATGGATCTCCTGGTTTCCATCCAGTTGCTCTTACCCATTGAGCTATTATGGCCAACGTGCCGTCCTGACATTAAATCATCATCATCATCATCATCATCATCATCATCATCATCATCATCATCATCATTTTTAGCTCATCTCCTCTTTAATGTTTGTTAGTGTAACGTAGGAGATGTTAATTAATTTATAGTTTATGTAAAACCTCCGGTATATAAGCTGTATTTTATAGATCTGCAAAGCTTTGTGAATACGGTGACTTTGTGGGTTCGTAGAATTAAAAGTCCATTTTGCAGAAATTCCAAATTTGCTTTATTTCTGTAGAAACACACTTTGGTCAGTCCTTACCATAGTGGAATTGCATAACATACACAATACAGTCGAGAAGGTTGTCTGCCACACCCACAAACAAAGAGTTCACTTTCAAAACACAGTTGTATGCACACGTTTCCAATTACCACTTTGACTCTAATTGGTGATCGTGGCTCCTTTTTATATGACCATTCATGATTCCAGACCGTTGTGGAATGTTCTCCATCAATCAAGATGTCACTAGAACTTTCTAGTTATCTATCTTTATCTGTTTCAGCAAGCCTTTTATCTCGGCGCTGCTTTATCTGTCCCTTATCTCTGCGCTACACTAGCCCCTTTGTGTGCGTTGGCCACCAGTTGCGACAATACTTATATATCTATATTAAGTTTTAACTTAAATTAATAGTATTGAATGTTTTAGATAATGAAGAAAAATTCCAGTGCTTGATCATGACTGGATGTATTTTAACTTTACAAAATTGGGATCACCAGCAATTGGGTAGATGGAAATGCTTCTTAGTGATGCTGTGTCCACTGTTCTTTGAATGTTGATTACAGTAAGAAGGTCTCTGCTATGTCCAAGGTGATAAAACCGCTGTAGAAATAATGTTATGGAAATCAAGTTTTATTGTTACAGTACAAGTTAAAACCAGATGGAAAAATTCATATATAAGCAAGCTATAATTCTTTAATCATTAAAAACAATCCTCAAGGGCAGGTCAAGAAAAACAGTAATTTTTTTGTACCATGCACAACAATGGAAACTGTTTTCTAAACAACAAACAAACAAACAAACCCAGGCGCAACAGCCCTAAGAGGACCAAGGCCTACCAACCCGAGTGCCGGCCTCACGCCCACTTATGCACGGCAAAGGTGAACGATCATCCAACTGATACGAGGAGATGTGGTCAGCATCTTGGCATCCCCCAGCCGAAACATTGGTTTTCGTGACCAGGGCTGCTTACCTAGTGTAAACTCTTCACATTCCTCATGATGCTGAGTGGGCACCGGTCCTATACCCGGGACCTAAAATCTACACCACATGGGTGGGATCGAACCCGGGCCACTTTCCATGACCAGGGACCAAGGCATGCTGCCTTAGCCCATTACGCCATGGCACAGGGCAACTATTTTCCATGATGCCAATAGATCATATTGGACCAGCATATTTTATGTGTACAAAAATCATTCTCAGTCTTTATTGACTCGCCCTCGTATGTAACATATTAGTTCAAACTATAATTGTTAATTTATACTTTGTACTGTGTCTCCCTGAGTTAAAATGTAACACATTTCCAACTATGTAGAAGCACAACTCATGTTAATATTTCATTTTACTAATATGTTTTGTTTTCCACAGACTTGCTACTGATGTTTAACAACAGAACTGTTAAAATGCAAAAACTGTAGTAAAATGGATATTAAAGAAGAAGTAAAAGAAGAGTCCAGTTACTTGGACTTCAATTCACAGAGTGACAGAGAGCTTTTTACCCAAGACTTTGAAAAGAAGGTTGAGAGTGAAAATGTTACAAGTGACATTGACTGTATTGTACACATAAAAACAGAAATTAAAGAAGAGACTTTGGATACCAACTTGTGTCCATTGGATCAGAGAGAATTCTCTTCAGAACAGGCTCAAATAAACACCACAAGTAATAAAACCAGTGACAGCGAACTTGAGACTAAAGCAGAAATTAAAGAAGAAAAGTGTGATTTGGAAGAAACTTGGACAGAAACTCCAAGTAATTACGATAACATTAAGGTAAGATATGGAGGAAATAAAATTCATCAGCTTTCTTCTTGGTTTTAGTTGTCTCCTTCATGGAACGCTGAATTATGTAAGTAAGAAAATGTCATTTATTTTGTTTAGGATATATATACATAAAAGAACACAACATAAATATTGTATTTTGAAATAGCGTCAATCAGAAAGCCCAAATACAATTACTGCATGGTTTTTCTGTTGATTTTATTTCATTTGGAAGAAAAAGTCATTGCAAATGTCATTAAGGATTTCACAGTCTTAATTTATAATGTTTTATTAATCTGTTAGAATCTTTTAAAAACTTATGACATAATTTATGTTTTCTTAAGTTAGTGAAGCTTTGGCATGATGTACGTAATGTAAGACTTGAAGCTTTACAAACCTCTACAGGGAGGATACCTACAATCATCTATGATGTTTTGAACAATTACAAAAGAAGAGAATCAGTGCATTATGGACATTGACGTTCTTGAAATGCTCCCGTGACCATGCAGTTGTGCCATGATTTGCCGAGATACACCACTACATTAACACCAGCCGAGCACGACAGAGCACAATGCGACAGTTTTTCACTGGTGAGAGAAAGAAGTCACCATATTTACTGCCTTCTGGACCGCATCTCCAGGGAACTGCTAGACTTACATCTGGAAATCTATTCTGTACTTCACACCTAGGAGTGTGATTGGATTGATTCTTCAGTTTCTGCGCAATGTTGGTTACACCAGAAGAGAATCATGAAGCGACATATCAACAAGTTTGGGTAAAATCCACTCAACACAACAAGTTACAACTTTAGACACGTCCAAACTAGTAGTCAACCTCACTGTTTATGCTTTAGACCAACCAACAATTTTGGTACTAAAGAAAGGACTCAACTTCGCCCCAGTATCGAGTGCCATACCAACTAAGGACTTTATTAGTGGCACTGAGCAGGCACTACAGTGTCTCCCATCAGGTATTATTGAAGAAGTATGCCTCGCCATAGCTAGAGTCAAGAAACAACTTGTCTGCTTCCAAATTCAGAGCACTGAAAACACTTAAGCAGAATCCCACCTTGATGGTGTTACCTGCCAACAAGGGCAAGGCCATAGTTATAATGGCGAGCGCAGTTTATGATCAGAAAATCAGGCAACTTCTGGAAGACCCCGCCTTCAAGAAGATAGATAGGGATCCGACGGCTAAGATCAATAGAACTACATTGAACTTGATCAAGAACTCCTGTCTAACTCCTGAGATGTGGAAGGACACAACGCCACAAGCATTTGCTCCATCCGTACTCTACAGTTTGCCGAAAATTCACAAGCCGGAGGTACCACTCTGGCCCATCGTGAGTGCCATAGATTCACCAACTTACCAGCTGGCCAAATATCTGACCATATTGTTGAATCCTCTAGTTGGCTCCTATCACCACCATGTTAAGAATTCCAGTCAGTTTGTCCAGGCGATTTCATCTCCAAGGATGAATGCTGAAGACATCTTAGTGAGTTTCGATGTCGAGTCCCTGTTCACTAGAGTGCCTCTTGAAGACTTGCTTAAACTTATATCACATCATTTTCCACAGGACATCACTACGTCTCTTCAGACACACACTCACTTCACATATTTGACCTACAACGGTCAGTTCTTTGAACAAGCGGACCGAGTCGCCATGGGCTTTCCTCTCTCACCTGCCATCGCAAATTTCTTCATGGAAAACTGCACTAGATACTGCACTCGTCAAGCCAAAGACTTTCTTCAGATATGTGGATGACACTTTTGTCATGTAGCCCCAGGGGAAAGAAAAAAGCTTGTCACCTTTTTAGACCATCTCAACAGTTTACACACAAACATCAGGTTCACTATGGAAGTTGAGAATAATGGTTTCCTTCCCTTCCTGGATGTGTTGGTGTACAAGAAACATGATGGCAGCTTGGGCCACAAAGTATACAGGAAGCCCACCCATACGAACCAATACTTAGATGCCTCCAAATGAAATGAAATGTGTAGTGTATAACGCCCGCTTTTACTACATACGGCACCGCAGGCGGTAGATGCCTCCAGTCACCATCATCCAATGCAGAAGACAGTCACCTCCACCTTGTTTCATTGGGCACTGGTCATAGCAGATTAGGATAATATCAACCAAGAGATACAATATCTCCATAGTACTCTCTTGCAGAATGGCTTTAGGGACCATGACATCAGGGAAACCCATAGAAGAGTGTTACACAACAGTACTAATCACCCACATCCTAGACTCACCAGCAGCACAGAAAACTACCTTAACAAAGCTTTCATCCCATTCTGTGGTTGCGTGCTAAACAAGATTTCTCAAATTTTATCCAGATTCAACATCCGGACCTACTTTGTCGCACCCAAGAAAATACAACAGTACCTGAGGCAGGTGAAAGATCCACTTTTTCTCATGGTCCCAGGAGTTTACAAGATTCCATGTGAATGTGGACAGGTATACATGGGATAAACAGGATGGATGATTGAGTAAAAATGTAAGGAGCACCAGCGCAACATCAGGCTCCTACAACTGTAAAAGTCAGCAGTATCCCAACGTTGCATAGAGCAGGTCCACAAAATGAACTTCAACAACATAACAGTCCTGGAACAAGCCGACAAATACTTAGACAGGATTATTAAGGAGGCTATTCAGATCAAAGCACATCCGTTCAACTTCAATAGTGATTCCAGAATTCAGTTAAGCACAGCCTGGACACTGCCTATCAATAGCATTTTGACAGCAGACTCCAACTACACGGTTCAAGTGACGGACTGCACAGAAAATGACAGTAACATGTATTAAGTGACAGACCGCACAGAAAATGCCAAAGCTGTGCCCATCGCCAACTGAGCCAATCTACGATTGTCATCGGTCTTTGGCCAGGGCAGGGTGAGCTTCGCCCACCAATTAATATATGTATAGTGGTACGTTTCGTAGCAGTTACTCAGTTCCTGATGTAGACCATGGAATGCCCAATGGCCGAAAGCTTGATCTTCATAAATTTGAAAAGGCTGATCACCTGTGAAGCCTTAATCAAGATGTACATAGTAGGATAGTACATAGATCATGCTATTGATGATTATCCCCACCTTGATTCATGGTCCACAGTAGTTCCACAGGGCCGTTAGTGATCACTTTACCCTTCTGGCTAAGTGCAACATACATCTCCAGCCACCTCGTAAGATAATCCTTGACCACTAGCACATATGTATTGTCTTGATTGGACTCCGGAGATAGTTCAGCAATGTTGATGGTGCTGCATTCGAAAGGTTCTACCAAATTATACTGCTACATGCAGTGCTGACTTCTGTTGGGAGGGTCACAATTTCCTGCACACAGATGGCGATGGTAGCACCACCTGAACTCTCAACCATTAGGATCATTGTTGGGCTTGCCAATCATTCTGTGGATTCAAGATGCCCTCCCAAGAAATCATATATACTTCCTTCAGGGCTTCCTTAACCTTGCACAAGCAACACACCATCCATAATCTTCATTGTGTCACATTGAGCCCATTAGGATTCAACTCCTGTATATGATATCTTCTTGGCATGTCCTAGAAACTGCTCCCTTTTCTTTGAGCTTGGAATAAGAATGAGAGTTGGGAAACCTGCACAAACAAAATACAAATTTGAATGAGTAGAGCCAGACTGAAAAATTCAGTGCCATAGCCAGGATTTGAACCACAGATCTCCCGCTCTCCATACGATTGCTTTAACCATCTGAGCTACTATGGCCAACATACCAACATGGCATTAAATTCTTTAACTGACTCGTATGTTTTCCCGGTAGACCACTAGGGGTTCTCATATACTATGAGACACACACCTTTTGTGGCGACTTACTAGCTGTAAGTACTTAAGTCTCAGGTTTCAGAGTTAAACCACTATGTTATTCAGGTAAATGGTGGAAATAATAATTTCTTCCACACTAGCCGTGTGTAGGCTAAGGTTTGAATGTCGTCATAATAATAATAATAATGATGATGATGATGATGGTGATGGTGATGGTGATGATGATGATGATAATAATAATAATCTTTATTGTCTGTAAACTTGTGAGTTACAAGCATTAGACATTGTCACATTCTAAAGTATGTACATGAGTATTTAGCTTTGTTTGAGGAGTTTCCATTTACATTAACCTTAACAATTATTGTGTTACATAATTAGTACAACTATTGCATACAGAGTTATTTTAGCTAATATTTACACATTTTTTACAATATTTACATATTCCTAGTACTAGTAAGTATATAATAACTACATCAGTATAGAGTAATAATAATATAGTACAATTCTAATTCCCTTAAATTTTACAGAGATTTATATATAAGAAATAGGTATAATAATTACAACAAGAATATAAGACAATTATAATTCACTTAGGCTGTGTAAACATTTATCTATGAGGTATTTTTTCAAGAGATTTTTTAAATATATTGCCTTGTGCTGATTTAATATAGAAGGAAGTTTATTATACAAAATGATACCTGCAATGTATGGGTCTTTGTTGTTAGAGGTTTTTGCTTTATATTTTCTATGGTAGGTAGTTGTTTATTCCTCTAGTGTTATAACGATAATGTTCCCTATTTAGTGATGTGAATTTACTGTTAGTCCTAACAAGTACGCTAACCTTATACACAAACAATGGCAACTTGACAGGCTGAAGATGCACCTTAGACTTTTTTTCTGCAAAATTAGGATCTTATTTAAGTTTAACTGGCTGGTAGCTCCCCATATTTCAATACCATATGCGATATGTGAATGAATTAAGCCATAATATACCATTTTTAGTGTGTCACTTTCTAGATATGGTGATAATTTCCTTAGTAAATATAAGTTAGTACATAATTTTTTACTTAGCATTTCTATATGGCTGTTGTATGATAGCTTTTTATCAATAATAATACCCAAGAATTTTGTGAATGATATTTCTTCAACAACTGTGTTATTCGTGCTGATGACTAAATCCTGATCGTTGCTGTCCCGTAGTTCAAATAATATGTATTTTGTTTTGTCACAATTCATGTGCAGTTTTGAGTATTTCAGATAGTTTGCTACGTGGATTAATGATGCGGAGGCCTTTTCTTCTAGTTGTTTGAAAGTTTTGTCTGCACAAGTTAGAGATGTGTTGTCTGCATATGATGTTAAGCTGCATTCTTTTGGGGTTTGTATGTCATTTACTTAGAGTAAGAATAATAGGGGACCATGTTGGCCATAGTAGCTCAGTTGGTTAGAGGAACCGTACGCAGAGCGGGAGATCTGTGGTTCAAATCCCATCTATGGCATTGAATTTTTCAGTCTGGCTCTATTCATTCAAACCTTAGCCTACACACAGCTAGTGTGGAAGAAATGATTTCCATCAAAATACAAATTGTTGAAGTAGCTTGGTTAATGGTATGATTCATTTTAAACTTTAAATTATGTTTTCCTTATTTCAGTAATTAATTTAAATAAGCTCACAATCTGAATATTAATCTTGAGGAATTTGCAACAATTTCATCAGAAATTTCTATCTAGTTCAAATTCACCCTCCATAGTGTAGCATGATTGCCTCATGTGAAGAGGGTCCAAGCTCAAATCTTGGTCAGGGTGAGTTTTCCCTGGGTTTTCCCTTATCCTGAAAGACGAATGTCTGGTAACTAAACTCTGTGGACCCTGGGTTCATATGAAGATCATTTCACCCATTTATTCATCATCTGATACAAATAATCGTAGGGAGGGCTAGATTTGAAAAAAAAGGAAAGAAATTGAATTTTTTTTTACCCAGGGGTAGATTTTGAAAATAGTTAATTTTACTTCAGAAACTTCAATTACTAAATTAATACAAGCTTCCCTAAAATCACTGTGTAGTATTGAAATTCTGATAAAGTCATAAACGGAGCAGGTTTTGAAATACATTAAATTGTAAGAAAGTAAACCTAAACCTAGTGCTAGTTGTATGGGGACCGAATTATTCAATGCCAAGCAACATGATAGGATCTTCAGGATTTAGGAATATATGGCGTTTTCCAATATGGATTTTATAATTGTAATCTTGATTTTGTATTTCCATTTGATGAAGATGAGAAATAACTTACAAATTACAAAGAAAATAAACCTTGCAATATTACCCTTCAAAAATGTTATCCTATATCATCCTTAATATTTTATCCAATGTAATACTGCAATATTTAACTTCAATACCCCAGAGTTCTTTAATGATTATCCTTTATAATGTTTAGTTTTAACTATTTGAGAAAAACAATTTGTAAATCTATAAAGATGATTTTACATCTTGCAAAAGTGTGTATCTACATTCATTGAAGAATTTCACTTACCTTTATATCATGGTTCCTATGTGAAGTAGTTTTTTATTTGTTGATTATTTAAAATGTATCATCATTTGTTTCTGTCTCTTTTTCTGAACTTTAGAAGGTAGAAAAATATATGATTTATCTATAATTTTTTTTGTTACAGGATGGAGAAGATGAATATTTGAAATCACTAAGGTAAGTGTTCTGGTTTATTCTTTGTCCACAAGCTTCTAATTTGTCTTCAATTTTCTCCACATTCCTTCTCAGTACTCAGATGGAACAAGTTTCTTTTCTTAAGAGCAGATTGCCTGATAAGTTGTTTGAAGCCCTATTTCCAGAGGCTTATTGTTAGACTGCTCTCTAAACTTGAGGAGTGTGATTGGTTGGTTATCAACACTCCCCACATGACAGCCTTGGCCTTTGGGATAACCTCACACCACCACGTGATGACCAGACCCATTTCTCAGGTGGAGGCACCAGGAGGGCAGTGTCCATTACCTCCAATGGTAGGGTGATAGAGAAGATGATGGTAAGGCGAGATGACTTACAGCTTATACCGTGGAATCCTAACCACGTTGGGCATAGGGGAAACTTCACATTGCTAGACAGAGGTGAAGGCGTGGATAAGGCCCACTTAAAATCGCCAACTCCGTGGCCGGGAGTGCAACTTGGGACCCTTAGTAAGGGAGCCGCAAACAAAACAACTGTGCTACCCTGGCGCCCAATTGAGGAGTGTAGTACATTCCTTTGATCAAGTTGTTTCACTTCTAGCTTCAGATACATTGTTATAATTCGTGTCAGTATTTGATACATAACTTTGTCTAAACCTAAGGAATGTAACACATTATTGATCAAGTTCTATCAGTGACAAGACTCCTGGTTGTGTTCCCTCTTAGTTTTAGATATCAACAGTTCTCTAAACTTAAGGAAGGTAACACATTTCACTGACCAGTTTGAATGGGTAACTAACTATATATGTAGGTTAAATGTTCATCTCATACTTGACCCTTTCAATGTTTATAAGATATTTGACATGCCTTAGATATGCCTCCAGTTCATGCCTATATACTAAAAGTTCTATTTCGTTGAATAAATTATATACTGATACACCACTATGAATCTACAAAAACTGAGCAAATCAAAGTGTAGCTTTCCCTGAGAGGGCTGTTTGTATCAAGTGAAGTTTAATTCACTATTTTTGTGTGCTAAGGGAAGATTTGTTGTTTCCCATGGAATCTCAAACTTCTAGAGTTTTTCTAACTACTGTACAGACCTTTTTCTAATAATTGCTCTGTAGCTCTAGTCTTCTATATCCATCTTGCACATAAGACAGTCTAATGAAATATTTCATAGAAGGCTTATGTTTGACATTTTGCCACATAATAGTAATCTTTAGATAGTGGAAATATACATACAGTTTCGATACAAAAATATTGATAAGTTTGCAATAGCAGCTCATTTCTGGTCTGAAAATCATGAGATTAAAGATAGCACCAAATTACTAAAATATGTACAAAAACATACGTACCAAAACCAACTAAAGAACTTCGAAATCCCACCAGAAGACAACCCCACATTTAAGTTCATCACAAAATCAACAGATGGCAGCAGCAACTCCTGAACTACCCACACTACTGGATCAAGCTTTAGTTGCATTAGAGCCGATGATGTGAACGATAGTTTGCGAAACATGACATTATACTGAAGTCGATGTATAATAAATATGACTCATCTATAATGTAATAAACTGTGCTTCTTCATAACCAATAAATTGATGTGTTGTGCTCCCCTCCTGTACAATGATCTACATATTAAATCAGTTAAACATTTGTTGAAATCAGTGGCATGTTTGGCAACAGCTATTAAATTGAAGAAAGTGTATCCAAATTTTACATTATTTTTGTTCAAATAATAATGCAAAGTCAAAGCAATTTCATTTTCAGATTTCATATACGTTAATTTGTGATTGATCCTCAGGGACCAGTCAGTGATGGATCCACCGAGACTGGCCATGTAGTATCTTCCAATTGTAAATAGTAGTTCTAGTGATACTCACTGGCAAACTCAGAGCTTACAGACTCATGTGGCACATCAGTGACACAGCAGGCTTTAGTTGTTTACAGCATGATTGTTGCCATTGCAGTGAAACGACAAATGTTGAGTTTTAGTGTTAATTCTTCACATATAACAGTAAAGTTGTTGTTGTCAAATGCTAGGCTTTGGCAATGAAGCCATTAGCTCTCTTGCTCTCCAATATTTCTGTGTAGTGGATCCGGCAGGTAGGGCTTCACAGCTTAGAAGATGTTCTTCAGTCATTTCCTCTTTGTTGCACAGAGGACAATTTGGACTTGTTTAAGTTCCTACTCTGTGTAAGTGTTTGGCTAAATAATCATGTTCCATAAGTAATCTAAATTTTACTACTGCAGCTTTACATGGGATTTTTGGAATAATTTCTGGATTTTTAATTAAAATGTTCCATACTTTATCTTTGGCTTTGTTAGATATTGATTGGTTTTGTTTGTTTTTTATTAATCTTTTTATGGATTTAAAGGATAAGTTTTTATTTTTGTTCTGAATTAAATTGGCACCTTTTTTGGCAAGAAAATCAGCTGATTCATTTCCAGCAATTCCACAATGTGCAGGTATCCACTGTAATTTAATTCGTTTCTGTAGTTTTTGAAGTCGGATCATTTTGTGACATTCTTTAATTTGGATTGACCTCATTTTATATCAACTTATTGCATATAATGCTGCTTTAAAATCAGAAAGTATGACAGCATTTTTAAATTTATCTATTCTGTATAGAAGATGCTGGGTGAAATATGAATAGCCGTTACTTGTGCATCAAAATGTTAAAAGTACAATGAGAAGAACGGCATTACAATTTGCTGGTGAAAGTGACTATTTTTGTGATCGACAACCTTTTAAATTGGTTTTTGAGTTCGCATTATTTTGGTGAAGAAGTCACATAATTTCAACAATAACAGAGCTCTTACAGCTAATTGCTCATACAGATGATAAGTTAGAGGACCATCAACTGACTGACTGTGGTTTTTGGAGCTTCAAATGACATTATTGAGTGTACCTATGGTGTTTTGGTTAATGAAGTAAAGAATGAAGTGAGACAAGTTTTATATCAGTAAACATGGAAGTAACCACTGATGTATTAAAACTCAACTATCAACTCTTCTTCATGATATCACATCAGAGGGATGGGTTGAAGAAAGATATGTTAAGTTTTGTGACATCAGTAATGACCACCAAGCAGTTAGTTTGTCCAAGTATTTGTTCAAACTCATGGAGGAATTCAAATCTGGAACGAAACTCATAGCACAAACATATGATGGTGTGGTCATGATGCCTGGAGAGCATAATAGATAAATAGAGGTCAATTGTTAGAAATATGAACAAGCTTGATTTATGCATTGCTGTGTCCACAAGTTTGATTTAGTTTTGCAGCAATCAACCAATCAGATAAAGAAGTGTAGAGTATATCGAGATTTAACTGTATTGGAACACCACAGTGAAGCGAAATAATTATTAATTTTTAGATGAGTCGTATTTATTACACATCTGCTTCACTTTCGTAGTGAAGCAGATGTGTAATAAATACGACTCATCTAAAAATTAATAAGTGTAGAGTATTTTTTTAGTATCAGACTGTCTACATTTTTCTCAGAATTGCCCAAAAGAACAGAAGTTTTAGACAATTAAATGAAAAAATGCATTCCAGTAGTGTCTGTCATGAGATGGAACTACAAAAGTTGAATGATTGATGTCATTTTCAGCTTGAAGACTGAACTTGCCACTCTGTTTTAATTAATGGCAGAAGATGAGAATGAATAGGATGCTATAAAAAGAGCTTGTGTGTCGAGCCACAACCAGACCCCTCTAAGCTTTGTTTTCAAATTCTTACTATTGATGTTTTCACTTGTACTTTCTATGTCTGATTCATTGTTTAACATCGTTCAGAGAAAGTTGTTTGATATTGCTTTCTGCAAACAAAAAAATTAATGACTTCAAAATCAGAATGAAAGATTTTTCCCCCTGTAATTTACGTGCTCCAATGTTAAGTCATATCGGAAGATGAATGAAATGTGTGAAATTATGCTCAAATGAGTCCGGGGTCTATGGAGCTTATAGTTACCCGACATTCATCTATCAGGTTAAGGGAAAACACCCCAGAAAAAACTTTATCCAGGTAACTCACCCTAACTGAGATTCGAACTGGGAACCTCTTGAACGTGAGGTGGACATTCTACAATCTACTCTACCGAGGCGGGCATGAAAGACTTGCTTGAAAATTTTGACCAATTAATTTGGTCAGGGATAGAATTTGATCAAGATTGCTACGAAACATCAATACCGAAGAGATTAACACTGGATAAAGCAGAAAACGACACAAAATCGTTGTGTTGACTAATATTTTACGAGATCACAGGTACGATACTTGGCCAAATAACAAATTCTTGGTTGTAGACCAACTGCAGTTCCTATCTGTTGGACAGTGCTTCATACGTAGAATAACACAAGATTATCTCAGAGAGTGCAATTAAGAAATGAACTCTGTTACTTGTATTCTTTCCCTGAATATCAAACCAAAGCACTCTACGAAGTTCACCAAGAGTTGTATGTCATGGGACTTAAGGTGTTGTAGTACCTGTCATTACTGAAGTTCACAGGTTCTGAATGCTCTGACTGCCAGTATTTTCATCATGGTCCATTTTTGTCGTGGATGATGGTTGGAGCTTCTATGGACATATGGGTTAGTGTGGGTGGGTTTGCAATAAACTTTGTGTCCTAATAAGCTGTCATTTTTCTTGATAAACAGGACGTCTAAGAACAAAAGCATTCCATCTTTTTCTTTTTCCATAGTAATTGTAATCCGGGATTTGAACCATTGATGTGCATTAAAAACTCTTCTAAGGTGGAGGCTTTCAAGTCCCAAACTACAAAGGCATCATCAACGCACTGAAACCAGCAGACTGTTGGTTTGTTGGGGGTCCGAGTTTAAGGCATCTTCGTCAAATTTTTCCATATAAAAGTGACTTACTGGACTCAGTGAACTTCCCATAGCCACCTCATCTGCCTTCTCATAGTATTCTCCTTCCCACAGAAAGTATGTGGTTGTCAAAACATGCTGGAAGAAAGACAGGACGTCATCAGAAAATAAGTCTTTAAGCTGGGCCAAAGCATTGTTGACAGACACCATAGAAGTAATTTCAAAACATCAAAGCTCACTAGTTGATCACCTGGTTTTAGAGAAATTGTTTTCAGTTTTGGTAGGAAGTGTATCAGTCTTTGATATGGGTGTCTGTCTGGCTGATACATGGCTGAAGTAAGTGGGCTAAGTATGTGGCCAACAAATGAGCTGGTGACCGTATGGCACTAACAATCAGCTGGAGTCGAATATCTGGTTTATGGGTGTTATGAAAGCAGTAAATTCTGGGTGGCAGTGCTTCTGTTCTCTTGATGTTACACTTGACTTTGGCCAGTATAGATGACTACATCATAAGCTGGTTAGTTTTCCTTAAAACACATGCTGTCAGGTCTTTCTGGAGTTTCTTGTATGTGTTTGGATCTAATAGTTTCGAGATTTTCTGCTTGTAATTCTGAGTGTTCAGTACCACCGTGGTGTTTCCATTATCAGCTGGAACGACAATGTCGGTGTTGGACTTTAAAGTTTGTGATGCAGGTCTTTGTTCTTTCTGCAGACGAGACTTGGGCCGTTTTGCTCTTTGTAAAATTCTGGAGGCATATCGCCCTATCTGTTCTGGTAATTGTATGATACGTGCTTCTATGTTGGCAATGATATCTTCAGTTGCAATCACCGATGGTGTGATGACAAAGTTTCCTCCGTTGGTCAAACAGAAATTTCAGCTTCACTTAGATTGTGACCTGAGGGATTGGTAATGCTGCAGTCTGTTGGTTTTGGTGCATTTCAGGACAATTTATTATGGAAAAAAGAAAAAGATGGAATGTTTCCATTCTCAGACATCCTGCTCATCAAGAAAAACAATGGCTCATTAGGACACACAGTTTATGGCAAACTCACCCAAACTGATATCTCTAGAAAAACTTCAACCAACATCCATGACAAAAACAGGTCATGATGAAAATACTGGCGGACAGAGCATTCACAATATGTGAACCTCATTACCTACGACAGGTGCTAAAGGAACTGGACCATGTTTCTCCCAGTAATGGATTTACAGATAAAGTAATAAAAAGTGCCTTACACCCAAAAAAGAAATCTGAAAAAAAAAATGGGCAGAACAATCTTTCAAGATTACAGGCACAGGTTTCTTCCTTACTTGATATATGTTACAGACCATATCTCTAAACTTTTAACGGCCCATAATGTACAAATGGTGTTTATTTGGACCAAAAATATTCACTTACCTCCATTCAGCCAAAGAGCTTAGGGAGCCTTTCATGACGGTGGGAGTATATAGGACATTGTGCTCATGCAGGTCAGTCACAACCAGACAAAATGAACACCGTGGACATTGCCGCCTGGGCCAACCAGAGAAATCTGCCTTGGCCCAACATGGTTTGGAAGCATCAACATGTCATTATCTTATATAATATGTTATCTTCTTCTTTCTCTAACTCCTTTATGCTGTTAAGCGTGGAGTACAAGCCTCTTCTACCCATTTCCTCCATTTTTCTCAGTCCGTCATCATTCTCTTCATTTCTGTCATGGTTTTTTCTCTATCCTTCCCCAACTTCTCAATGTATTCCTGATACAACATGCATGGCCTTCCCCTAATTCTTTTACCTTCTGGTCTTGCTTCTAAATATTGTTTGGGTTTTCTTTCTTCTGACATATGGAGTACATGTCCATACCATTTAAGTTGTCTTTTTTCCAATATTTCTTTAACGCAGTGTGTACCCAACTCTTCCCTTATTGTTACAGTTCTAATCATATCTGTTCTTGTCTTCCCCACAGCTCGTCTTAAATATCTCATTTCCATAGCTGTTATTTTGCTTTCTTGTTTCTGTAGGAGAGTCCAGCTCTCTGCTCCATATAATAGAATTGGTAGTATTATTGTTTTAAATACTATAATTTTTGTATCTTTTGTTATTTCCTTTTTTCCCACAATAGTATTATTAATTTGATAGTAGACAGAATTGGCCTTTCTTATTCTGTTTAAAATTTCCTGCTCTATTTTTCCATCTTTATTTATAATTGTACCCAGGTATTCATAACTGTCTACCTGTTCTAAGATTTCATCATTACATTTAAGTTTAACTTCTTCTTCTTTCCTTCCTATATACATGGTTATACTTTTGGGTATGTTTAATTCTAAACCTTTTCTAGTTAATTCTTCTTTCCATTCATTTAGCGCTAATTGTAAATTATTATTACTATTTGCTATTAATATGATGTCATCAGCATATATCAATGATTGTGCCCAAACTGGTCTTAAATTTCTATATCCTATCATAGTTCTTGCTGTTCTTCTTTTGCAAATTTTCCATATTTCATCCATCACAATAATAAATAAGAGTAGACTGAGGCTATCTCCTTGTTTAACTCCTCTATACATCAGAAATGGTTCTGATTCTTGTCCATTTAATCTTATTATCCCTTTTGGTTCTTGATAAACTGATTGTATTGCTTCAATAAAATTCATAGGTACTTTTTTGTTCTTTAGAGCTCTCCAAATTTCTTCCCTAGGTAATGAATCAAATGCTGCTTTCAAATCTAAGAATCCTAAATAAATACCCTTTCCTCTATCTATAGCTTTCTCTATTATCATTCTCAATGGGAAAATTTGGTCTTGGGTTTGTCTACCCATTCGGAAAGCAGCCTGTTCTTCTTCTAAATCTTGTTCTACTATTTTCCTCAATTTCTGTTCCAGGATTCTCGTGTACACTTTATATACAACCGGGGAGAGACATATAGGTCTATAGTTTAAGCAATCACTTTGGTTGCCTTTCTTATGTATTGGAACAATTACATTAAATTCCCAATCTCTTGGTATTCTTTTTCCGTCCATATCTTCTGAAATAAACTTTTCAGTATTTTTATGAATTCTTAACCTCCATATTTAATTAGTTCTGGTGCTATTCCATCCCTACCAGCTGCTTTACCTAGCTTGATTTCTTGTATTGCCATTTCAACTTCAATTCTATCAATTTCCGTTTCTTCTTCCTCTCTTTCTTCCCCATAATTATTAATTATTCTTCTCCTTCTTATACTTGTATTCTCTGCATCTTCATTTATGTATGAATCTAGAGGGATATTCATAAACTTTTCTTCATAATATTCTCTCCATGTATTCAGAATTTCTTTGTTTTCGGTCACTAACTTTCCATGTTTATTTTTGACATTCCTTATCTGTTTTCCCCTTCTTCCACGTAGGGCCTTAAGAATTTGCCAAAATCTTCTGTTATTTTCTTTATAATTCTCTTGCATTGATTTTCCAAATTCTTCCCATGATTTGTTCTTTGCTTCCTTTATACATCGTTTAGCTTGATTTCTGGAATTTACATATTCTTCCCAGTCTTTGGGGTCTTTAGTTCTAAGATATTTCTTCCAAGATTTTTTCTTTTATTGTATTATATTTTTAAATTCTTCATTCCACCAATCCGTATGTTTTGTATTTGGACCAATTTTCTTAATTCCACATACTTCCTTTGCATTTTCCAAAATAGTATTTTTAATTGACTCCCATAATGGAACAATATCAAGTTGAGTATTTAAATTTCGTAATGCTACTTGATTTTTGTTTTCGTATTCGTTTGGGAGTGTGTGGTGTTTTAGGGCCAAGTAAGAGAAGAATACAAAAATTTCTCTACTGCAATTCTCTCATACCTCTTTGCTTTCGGTTTTCTATGTAAAATAACTTTTGTGTCTGCTACTAGTAATTGATGATCTGTTGAGAGTTCTGCACCCCTTATGACTTTTACATCTGTAAAATATCCTCTTATATATTTATCATATATAAAATAATCTATGATGCTTCTTGCTTGCCATCCTTCTGCTGTAAAAGTTATCTTGTGTATTATCTTATGATTAAAATAAGAATTACCCAACAGCATATTATTTTCTATGCAGAATTCTATGAGTTTCTGTCCATTTGTATTTTCATTTTTCTCTGCTCCATATCGCCCCATCACTCTGTGTGATCTTTTATAGTTATTTCCAGTTCTGGCATTGAAGTCTCCGCAGATTATCAGTGTTGTATTTTTGGTCCTGCAATTTTGCAGATCATTATAAAATTGTTCTTTGTCCAATATATCTGAATCTTCAGTTGGCGCATAAACCTGTATAATTGTTGTTTTACCTATGGTTAACTGTATATTTGCTATGATAATTCTTGAATTTATTGGGTCCCAGTCCTCCAATCTCCTAAATAACTTCTCCTTCATCACGATCCCCACTCCTTTTGCTCTTGTTCCAATATTAACCCCTGAGTATATAAGTGTGTATCCTTTAGGTAGTTTCTTAACTCCACTTCCTTTCTTCTTTACTTCACTCATTCCCAGAAGGTCCACTTTATATTTTATCATTTCTTCCACCAGTTCTGTCTCTTTTCCTGTCATTGATTTTATGTTCCATGTTGCCATTCGTATGTCCTTATCCTTGCCAGGTCGTTTCCTTTGGGTCCGTCTGGTTCTGAGGCTCATTGTATCTCTCTGAATCCACTTCTTACTTCAGGTGGGGGATTAGCCCAACCCTGAAGGCCCGTTACCTCGGACAACTGGGCTCCCAATACTTATATCCCCTCAGGAGCCTGGGTGGCCCATTTATACCCCCGGACATTAGGGTTGGAATGGTAGGATTATAGGTAAGGATAGCGGACAGCTACTCCTATTAGTCGCCTCTTACGACAGGGAGGAGGTCCCTTGGTGCTATTCTACTAAGTAGCCTGGACACCACATGGGGGTATAATATGTTATCATATAACATATCTGCTACAAAGAAACAGACATCCTTGCAATAACTTCTCATTATCATACCCATCTATATGATGAAGCAATTGAAATTTAGAAGAACAAACACAATTTTAGCAACAAAGAAGGAGCATTAAAAGTTCAAACATGGTACTCAGCTTTAGAAAATAATTTCATATCCAAATCACATGTTCCAATCACAGAGAAGCACATCCCTTCAAACCTAAATTAGGACCAATCACACAAAGGATGAGTGAAAATTCAGTAGCTACGAAGACTACAAGAACCTTTCTATGCCATTGATGATGCCACAGTTGCAAGTAAAATGTCCGGAAGAGAGATAAATAAGCGCAGTGGACCATGGCCTTTTAGCCTGGAATCTTTTATTAAAGGAGACATCGGTTGTGAAAGCTTTTGTTTATTAATAGTTACATCTTTTAATAGCTAGTTGCTATGTGATGGCCCTTAAGATTCCATTCCATGACCACATGAAGAAAAAGAGCAATTACAAGGAATATGTCATAAATGGTTGCTCCACAAAAAGATGTATTGGGTAAAAATTGTGTGCTTTAACAAGATTAAATTTTGTGTGCAGTAGGATATTGTTTCTCTCTTATGGTTCACCAGTTATGCTAATGTCGTCCAACTTGAACAGGATTTGAATGAGTATTCTCAAATAAATCTTTATGATGCATCCTTGAGGGATGCTCAGTCTAAATATCAAGTTTGATTAACAAAGCTATTTGTAGTCTGATTTTAACACTCCATTACTTGTATTTTTATTTTTTGGAGGACTAGTTTTGGAAGGTGTTGCTTCCATTTCAATCTCAAATGTCCTTGAAGGTCAAAAAATAAAAATGTAAGTGACAGTGTTAAAAATCGACTACAAACAGCTTTTTTACAATTAATTTTGACATTCTGTTACTAAATTCCTTGAAACATGCATAACAAGTTTAATATTTAACTAACATTTCCTTTTACTTGCACTGTTTACAGACAAATGCACAGCCACATACACATAGATTGTTTACTAAAGATTTCTTTTTTCTGATTCAAGACTTTTTAAACTGTTTACTTGAGGTGAGATTCATTATTGAATTTTTGTGTAAAATACAGTGCTTCTTCTATGTACTGTAAATCTGGTAGAGAAATTAATAATGAACAGCTGGACTATATGTGGTCTGTCTACTGATTCCAAGGTCCCAGGTGCAATCCTGAACCAGACCATTGGTTTTTAAGCATGTTTAAAAAGTGTACAATGCCTGCTCAATAGATGTGCTGACATGTAAAGGAACTTCTGCCAAACAAAACTACAATCTCTCATGTGATGATGCGTATGATACTGGTATTCAACAGTGTCATTTACAAACAAATTGCCAACGTTGTCAGTTCAGGCCTGGCAGAGGATGATGGAATTTTTTGAATGTAAAAATGCTTAACATGGCTTTGTACAGAATTGAAATAAACCCAGTGGTTGTGTGAGTAAACCCTGATAAAGAGGCCTCTGAGCAAAATTAGGCAGTGTGTCATGCCTACGATAGAATGGGACACTGAAAACCTCAGCAGTTAAACAGCATCCATTAATAAAATATTATGATCATCGTTTTCATTACTGCAGTCTTATTGGATGGTAAATAATGAGCAAACAGGTTTTATACGAAATTACAGTACAAATGAAAAGAATGACAATTATGGAAATTAGATTACTTCCCATCTTATATATATGAGACAAAAACATTTTCCAAAAAGAAATTCTAAAATAAGATCAGTTGCATAAACATTCTCACAACTGTAAATATTTTAAACCAGACTTATTAATATTAATTTACATTTACACTAATGTTACAATTTAATCCATTCCACTTATGATTGAACACATAATAAAGCTAATTTTTAATCAGAAAATTATGTCACTTATGTACATATCAGAAACAAACAATAACATTCTTCTCCCTCATTTATTTTCTCATCCTTGTGTTGCAGGAATTAACTAATAATATTCTTAAATTTCAGTTTACACAAAATGGGTGTCTCCAGTAGCACATCAGACTTATTCTGCAAAGAAGAGTCAAAAAGTGATGTAAGTCTCAATATGAGAAAGGATAGTCCTAAATGTCAAAGTCAGGACACATATGTTACAAATACATATTCAAAAGAAAAAGATAGGCTGATACATGAGAGTAAAGAAACAAACAAGTGTGAAGTTTGTGAAAAGGGTTTTGATAATTTGAAACAGTTGAAAAGACATAAATTGAGTCATAAGAGCACAAAGGCCTACAGATGTAACACTTGTAATAAGACTTTCACTCGACTAGAACATTTGAAAAGACACAAATTGATTCACAAAGGTGTAAAACCATATAAGTGCGACATTTGTGGCAAGGATTTTACCTACTTATCAAATATGAAAACACACAAATGGATTCATGAGAGCACAAAACCACACAAATGTAACATTTGTGACAAAGCCTATACACGATTAGCACATTTGAAAAGACATAATCTGATACACAAGGGGATAAAGCCATATAAGTGTAATACATGTGAGAAGACTTTTCCTGATATTTCAAAATTAAATAGACACAAACTAATTCATGAGGACATTAAACCCCACAAATGTAACATCTGTGAGAAGACTTTTGCTGAATCATCAAATTTGAAAGCACACAAATGGATTCATGAAGGCATAAAGCCAGAAAAGTGTGACATTTGTGCCAAAACTTTTATTAGTCTATCAAACCTAAAAAGCCACAAATTAATCCACCGTGGCGTAAAATCACACAAATGTAACGTCTGTAGCAAGACTTTTATTAATTTATCATACTTGAAAAGCCACGAAAGGATTCATGAACGCACAAAGCCATATAAGTGTGACAGCTGTGATAAGGCTTTTTCTGTTTTGCAGTATTTGAAAAGACATAAATTGTTTCATGAAGGTATAAAACCACACAAGTGTGACATTTGTGACAAGTTGTTCACTGATTTATCAAATTTGAAAACTCATAAGAGGATTCATGAAGGGCTAAAACCACACCAGTGTGACATTTGTGACAAATCTTTTACTGAGATATCAAAGTTGAGAAGACACAAATTGATACATGAAGGCATAAAACCACACAAGTGTGACGTTTGTGACAAATCTTTTACTGAGTTATCAACATTGAAAAGACACAAATGGATTCACGAAGATATAAAACCACACAAGTGTGACGTTTGTGACAAAACTTTTTCTGAGTTATCAAAATTGAACAAACACAAATTGATTCACAAGAGCAGATAGACACAAAGTTGTAACATCTGTTGCAAGGCCTTTAATCATTTATCAAGCTTGAATAGACATGGATAGATTCATGAAGATAAAGCCAAACAATTGTTACATTTTTTATAATACTTAACTAAGTTATCAGGACTGAAAGGGCACAAATAAATTCTTCGGACAAAAGGCCATAGTACTGTGATGCTTGTTAGTAGAGTGAAACCATTAAAAACACATTAATTAATGGTGACAGGACAATGATGGTTGTGATAAATGTTATGCTCTTTTTTGGGCTTTCAAAAGAGTTAATTTGATATATAATTTTGAACCTTTTGAGAATTACAATAAGTACCTTACTGTAAACTTGAAATTATTCTACTGCATCCAAAAATTTACAAAGGTGTATGTGATAAATACTTTCTTTTGTCATAGTTATCAACATTTTATTAGTCAAATGTTTTAGAGATGGATGTGGTTACATGATTTAGGTGAAAGAAATATGGAAAGATGAATTTTCTATACTCAATATATGCAAATATTAAATATAGATACTATACAGTTAAAATTTTAATAAAACCTTTGCATGTTTGAGGAAATGGATTAATAGTTGCATTGATCATCACAAATAGGTCAAAATCCACAATTTTCCTATATTTTAAAGTTTTGTTGCTTCTGATATGTGACAACTTTGGTGGAAGTTTTTATGATTGTTTGTACATTTCTAGGTGAGAAGCAGTCAGTTTTACTTGTGACTCATTTTATGGTCTGTCCACATGACTCATATTTTGAACAGGTTCTGGGAGCTGATTTTTCAGCATGAAGATACTTGAGGCATGTGTTGATGAAGCCTGCAATATTAACAGTTCCCTCCTAGAATTATCATGTAGACATCTCCATAATACTTAATTTTATTTGAACAATGGTGTTTGGTGATATAGATCTCTTACTACCTCCATGAAAATTAATTTGTTTTTCAACAACAGCTGTTTAGTAATGTAGAGATCTTGCTATCTCTATAACCGTTCATTTATCGATAAACAATGACTCGTGTCACCAAGCAGTGTTGGCGGTAAACAGTCAGCCCGGGGGAATAGGTACACCTTTGTTATAACGCCAGTCTAGCAACAGGAAGTTTTTTCACTAGATTTGGAAAAATCAATTCCTAAAGTCTCTAGAATCAGTCTACAAATCAGTATAAGTGACGTGTGTGTGCCACAGCCTGAAGTAAACATGAGGCTACGTAATCTTTGTGAACCAATCATTGCATTAATAGATCTGAAATTAAGTGTGAGAGAAGAGAAAAATAAAATGAGTTCGGCATATCTGTTAGTGTTTACACCGCACTCCTATCAGGAGCAGGATAAGAAGCCGCAATGGAGGAAATGCTTAAAACATTGACTAAACTGGTGAAAATGCAGGTAGAAGCTAAATCTGGAATAGAAGTTATTAAAACAGAAGTAAAGAGAGAAATGCAAATACATAAATTTGCAAATGGATAAGATCCAAATTGAAAAGAAAAGAGGCAGCTATCAAGCAGAGCTTATGAGCAACTTCGATCTGGAGAAATATGCAGAGGATATGAGCGGTAAAATGCAAAACCTTGACCTGGATTAATTCCTAGGAAGGAAGAGAGGATAGCAGTACCAAGGAATTGAACACATGACCAAATAGGTGCTTAGAAAAAATTTAGGAAGTTCGAGATTCCAGAATACCAAGCCGCGTCAAACCACGCAAATACGCGATATATTCCGCTGACAGCTGTCGTCGCCACATACAACTGATGGCCACAACAAATAGCCAGCCTTTAGTAGTGCTGAAGCGATTCAGACGTCGGTGGGGTCAAGAGACGTGGACAATCCTGAAAAAGAGTTCGGAAACCAATGTTCGGTCGCAGCCACCAGAAGTCTGGGCTACAGCTGCAAGGAGAGACACTGCAGCAGTTAATCCTGTCAGTCGAGTAGCTACGGAGTAATGCTCTATAAATCTCGATTAGTTTCATGTTCCAGCAAGCTAGTGTGAGCCAGCTGTTAGTGTCATATGCAACGAACCGTGGTCGTACCACCATCGCAAGTCCTGGTTTTCAGACAGGCAGACTTACTGAAGAGGGCGGCCGGCCGGCTTCAAATGTAGAACGACTGGCATCTACTTGAACATTGCTGATCAGTCTTTATCAAAGGAGACGCGATTGCATCCGCTGAACCAAGTGCGGTGCTGGAGACGCCGGAACTTACCTGTGAACACCTAGACCTGTCTCATTAGCGAAGCAACCAAAGGTACAGAACTTCCTGCATGACTGAGATCCAGGGAAATCATTGAAGATCCTGATGGAAAAAGGACGATGAATTACGCTTCTGGGTAGACAAGAGTGTGTCACTCAGAAGAACTGTTTTGTCTTACCTCGGATTAAGGACAACCTGTATACAAATGCTGGCGCCCAGTGGTTGACGTGGTTGTGTAAGCTGAAAGTTGACAATTGGCTCTAGAACCTAGGAGAAAAGAGAAGACCTATGGCCTCTGCAAGGTTCTGTTACCTTCCAACTTGTAATAATGTTGGTTACTAGAACTTGACTGACGACACCTCCTGCAACAGCTAGACATCATTGTGATAGGCAGCACATTCCAGAATTTAAACAACCTGAGCAACCTTCAAACACTGCAGGCAGCCTAACTCAAGCTGAACATGAAGTATCAGCTCGTCAGCAAGAAGGTTTACTTCTTGAGCCACATGGTCTCACCAGCTGGGCTGGCCACAAATACGTAGAGGGGTCATCTGTAAGGAAACGGCCCGATCGGGGATTAACAGAAGTTGTCGAGTTTTATGGGCCTGTGTAGCTGTTATCACCGATTGTAGCTGCAGTTTGCAAAGCCCATGGAGGAACACCGGTCTTACATGTGGACGGAAGAGGACAACGGTGGGTTTCAGATGCTTAAACCATCATTCTTGAGCGTGCCAGTTTAAAGTTTCCCACAACTGGGCAACGATTTCATCTCGAACACAAACGCAAATGAGAGCCTCATTGGAGGTGTACTGTCCTATTACCAGAACGAACGAGAATGTGTAATAGAATAGTGCACTAAAATTTTCCATGACCGAAAATGACTACTGCGTTACTTTGAGTTCTTAATATTAGAGAAGGCTGTGAAACAACCACAAGTATCCCTACTATAAGTCACTCCACTTGCGGAATGCCGCTCCCTTCTCAGTTGGTCATTGCATTTCAGCAAACTGGAGGACAGGCGGCATGTTGCGTCTAAAGGCTCTAGGAGGACATCGGAACATAGGAAAGGATAAAGCCTTTTCTTGCGGACACCTTATTGAGATCCTACACGGAGGATTGCGGCTACTGTATTAGGATAAGCTGTCCTTGCGCTATGCTTTAGTGCCATAGTTCGGGCATGAGGTGTAAACCGCAGGCGGGCGCCCACTTGGGGCCCCTTCTGAGAATATTGGAAGCAGTAACTGGGCCGTGCTGGTAAGATATCCCACTAAACTTTACTGTCCTACTATTGCCAAATGAAAATCAAGGACTGTGCGTTGTACCGGATGTGAACACCCAAATGGGGAAGCTCTTGCCCTATCAGTGTAAGGCTCTGGAGGTCCTGGAAAAAGAACATGTGGTTTCTCGGGAAGGATCTTCATACAACAGAACAATCGACAACTTCCGATACAGGTACTAATGTTTGAGGCTATGTCCGAGTACTGAGAGGTGCGTGGGACCTTCTTGCGAGCGCATTGCTTTTTGCATCGCCTCGTGTATCAGACAGGCCCACAGATTTTTGCTGATGGTCACCGATTATTTCACTAAGAGGCGGAGTATGTACCCATCACCTAACCAGAAGGTCAAGACGAATGGAGGCGGCCGTGTCTCTCGATTCGAGGCCAGCCTGGAACTACACAGCAATCACGGCGCAAACTTCAGTCAAACTTGATGAGAGAAGATCTAGTCACTCGGAGTGTGCAACATCGTCCCAAGCTTCTTCGGTCACGGTGGATGGCACCTTCAAGTGTTACATTCAGTTCCTGGAAAAACACTTGATGAAAGTCGTGGCGAATCACTGGAGGGATTGAGATGTAATGCTGCCGCTTTTCTTGCTAGCCTAACCCTCGTCTACCTATGACACTAACAGCATGCCGCCAGCTAGATTGGTCTTTGTCAGGGAAGTGCGGCTATATTGCGACAAGAAGTTTGGTATCGCTCCTGTAACAAGAACAGCCATCTGTCGACTGCGCTGAGAACCTCGTAATCCGTCTGCAGCAAAAACATGACAGGGTTTGTAGGAGGATCGAGGGTGCAAGACCAAGTGCAAACCACAATAAACTTGGAAACGTACCACTTAGTAGAGAGAATCTGTGAGTATTCACTACTGTGATATACACCAAATAAAGTAACTGGTTCAACCCACAACTACTGATTCCAGCATGTAAGATATATATTAAGTTTCTGTTTTTATCTGTTATGCCGGCGATCGTCTATATTATAATTGTCGCATCGTAAGTTGGTGATTGGCGTTTTGCCTCCACGTGCTATTCAGCTGCGAAAACAAGGAGAGGGAATAAACACGTCACTGACACGTCATTGCGGTCGCCTAGCAACCAACAATCCACCAATCAAAAGTAAACTGTTGCCATAGCAACCCGGCACGCTTATCCTACGTTGCCAACTCTATCGCACTACACCACGTGCTTTATGCATGACGCTATTCTATCGGCATGTTGAGGTTTGCAATAAGCAGACACTGCTACTATTGCTGCTTCGCGTATGAATCAGCGGTATCACAATACCGTCGTCGTCGTTCGTTGCCCTTTAGTGTGAGACGGTATGCGTTGTTGGAAGGGAACAGGTGTGGATTTAGTTTCAAGGATTATCTTATGAGGTTTTCTGGGTGAATGACCAACCTTTTCAGTTTAATGACCAACCCTTCTTACCTGCCTTTGTCCGGTCCAGTTCTAACATGAATAACCCTTACGGTACTTAGGGTAATTTCTCTGCCATCACTGCCAAACTAAGAGTGTACTGCTTCAAGTAGTGAATGTTTCACAGGGTGTAAACAGCTTTACATTTTCGCAACATAATTCGTGTGTTTCGGTGATCAACTTTAGTGTTTCAGTGTAACTTTAATATTTAGCTAATTATCGTTACTAATGGCAGTCACAAACAGTTGTGCTACAGAAACAGACAGAAAGAAATTATCTGTGAAGACCACCAAAAATGTTTTTGGGTACGGAATCCCAATTAAAGGACAAGGGAAATTATATGTGTGTGTTCAAGACCGTTTTTAAAAAGAAGTATGAATTGCTAGAACCGGTAAAATCAAACCACAGTTCCAAAAATATATACTTAATGAAATTGCTGCAGAAAAAGGCCACAAAATTATTAGACTTCCTCCCTACCATTGCCATTTTAATGCAATAGAGTTCATTTGCGCCCAAATAAAGGGATATGTAGCGCGCAACAATACAGATTTCACTATAACATCTGTTATAAAACTAACAGAAGCAATAGCAAAACTAAGTGCTAAAAATTGGGAAGATGCTGTTTGTCACACAAAAAAAGTTATAGTAGCAGCATGGGAAAACGACGGCGTTTTGGAAGAAAGTGGAAGAACTCATGATTTCCGTGGGAAATTGCAGTAACTCTGACAACGACGACGGCGACAACGATCAGAAAAGCAGTACCAATGACAGCAGCGACTCTGAGATAAGCGCCATATTCCCGTTGGAATAGAATGCATAATTCTGTGCAGGTATGGCACTTTTGTTTCTCTAAATCTTAGCTGTAGCTAACCATTTATTGTTCATTTCGAAGATTTCGTATGCTGTAATTAGGTAACTGCTCACTTAAAGTGTAGACAGTCTTACGGCGGCAGTCTTATGATTAATACTGTAATACGCAAATTTCTAGGAATATGTGCGTGGACATTACCGCAGTCGAACTTCCTCCTCCCCTCTACCCGCCATCTTCGTTGCCTATCACGTGGAGAGGAACGGTAAAGTGGCAAGGGCGCTATCCCCTCTCGTTCCCCACTCCTTCAACTGTCAATCACCAACTTATAATGCACCCATAATAGTTGCATGCAGTGCTGCCCTCACCCACCTCGTTAGGGCCGATGGTAGCGTGTCTGTCGCACGTTCAACAGGTCCCGAGTTCGAATCTCGGTCAGAGTGAGTTACCTGGATAAGGTTTTTAACGGGGTTTTCCCTTATCCTGATAGAAGAATGTCGGTAACTCAAAGCTCCATGCTCCCCGTACTCATCTGAGCATCATTTCACCCATTCTATTCAACGTCCGATATGGCTTAACTTGGAGAACGTAAATTACAAAGAGTGCTGCCCTCATGTTGTGGTGGTGTCAGTGTGTAGTACTGGCTGCCGCCAGACCAGTCCCTTGGGGAGCAGAGTAACCTAGGTCCCAAAATAATCGGGAAACCTCACCCTATGTCCCAGTAGTGTTGTGGATGCAGAAGCTGGAGCTTTTGGTTCGGCAGGCACCTCGGAGATGTGCTTTCTGAACTTTTTCTTGTCGTGTCTCGGCTCAGTCGTTTCGTCTGCAAGGAGGTGGTCAGGTTTTACTCTATCGATGCTTACACGGACTGGCCTATTGTGGTTCTGCAATGTGATAATCTTCACTGGAGTACGGTGGCTGGAGGGAACCCCGTACTTTGTCATCACGCAAGAAGACATGGGTGCAACTAGCCATGTTCTTGAATATGAAGGACGAGTGTTGAACGTGGCGCATTGGTACTGGACGGAGCCGTTCCATCTTCTGACGAACTCGGAATCATATTGAAAGTGTTGGTTGTTCGTGGCGCACAGTAGCTCTCCTGGAAGGCGAATAGGCTCCCCGTACCAGTTCTGCTGATGAGGTGCCAATATCTTCTTAAGGCACTGCATATGCCCAATAGGAAAATCTGTAGTGCCTGGCTCCAGGACTTGACGGGATGACACATGATGGCTTCCTTGAGTTGGCGGTGGAAACATTCCAAGAGGCCATTAGAATAGGGATGACAGCTAGCGGTGCGGGACACTGCCAAACACGATTCCTAAGTTTCTGAAGAGCCGACATTCGAATTGGCGGCCTTTGTCAGGGGCGATGTGGGCTGGCAATTCAAAACGGGACATGTAACATGCAACATCACGTTCTGAGATGTCAGCAGCTGTGATGCGCTCCAATGGCCAAACCTCTGACCAGCGAGAGTATCTGTCTACTGAGGTTGGCCAGTACCGGAACGCTCCTACAGGTGTAAGAGGCCTTATGTCAAGATGTACGTATTGGCAGAGGGTATGGCAATCTTGTTAACTGCAGCTCAGGCTTTTTCTTTTGTAATTTACATCCTCCAACGTTAAGTCATATCGGACGATGAATGAAATGGGTGAAATGATGCTCAAGTGAGTCCAGGGTTCATGGAGCTTAAGAGTAACCTAACGTTCGCCTATCAGGATAAGGAAAAATGCGGTAAGAAACCATATTCAGGTAACTCACTCCGGCCGAAATTCGAATTCGGGACCTCTTGAACGTGAGGCAGACACGCTACCATCTGCGTTGCCGAGGCGGGCACTGACTATTGAGCTTGCTGCGCTGGGATTTCTGACGAAACCGTGTCCACGTGTGGTAATCTTTCTGATACCTTTGGAGCGGTAGCCCTAGTACCAGGATGGCTGAGCTCATGTAGCGAGTCTAAAACTTGTCTTCGATATGTTTGCATGATGAAGGATGTTGGTCGTGATTTAGTGTCGCAGAAGAGTTGTATGTTAGTTTCGGGAACCTGGATATGCTGCAGATAAAGTGCTGAATCACTATTAAATCTGACGGAGCTGAGCATCTTGATTTTGTGACTGCGCGAGTGCGGAGAAGTTTAAACTTTGGTATAAAATTTGTTTTTCTCGCGCGAGAACACGTTGGCGACGACATTGGAAGCACCATCGATGTGTGCCCGCTTTGGTAGCGTGGTGGTAGCGAGTTTGCCTCACATTCAAGAGCTCCCGAGTTCGAATTTCGGTCAGGGTGAGTTTTCAGGTTTTCCCTTTTCCTGAAAGACGAATGTCGGGTAACTCTAAGCTGTATGAACCCTGGGCTCATTTGAGCATCATTTCACCCATTCCATTCATCGTCCAATATCACTTAACGTCGGAGGACGTAAAATTACAAAAAACATCGTGGTCTTTGATGTCCGTGGTGAATTGTGCAGTAATCGACACCTGGTTGAGTGGCACGGAAGGAAGTTTATCATAACGTCACTCGAACGCATACATATTTTAGTAGAGGCTTGTGATCACTGAAGATTGTGTAGTGATTTGCTTCCAAAATGTATATGAAGTGCTGCACGGCTTCATACACTGCGAGTAGCTCGAGATAGGCAGGCTATTCAGTGTGCTTTGGAGTTATCTGCTTTGAGAAGAATGCCAGAGGTTCCTGGTGTCAATTGTAGCTGCTGAAGTGTGAGGCCTAAGGTTGTATTAGAGGCGTCGGTGAAGAGTCCTAAGGGTGCTGCAGGATCTGGATGTTGCAAAAGAGTGGCCCGGGTTAGTGTGGCTTTGCAGGAATTAAAACTTTTCTAGTTCCGGAGTCCAGAGTTCAGACTGAGATCGTTTAAGAATGGAGATGCCTACATGAAGCGGAGTCTGGTGTTCTAAAGGCGATGCAGGAACCGACGATAGAAATTTATCACTCCCATGAATCATGTGAGGTCCCGTGTATTCTTTGGTAGGGGGAAGATGTGCAGTCCTAGGATGCAGTCGCACAAGGGGCGTGTACCTACGGCTGGAACCTTATATCCTAGGAACTTCATTCTTGGAGTTTCAGGAAAGCTTTTTCGATCGTTGATTAGGATGCCATAATCGGAGAGCTGTAGAAAAAGTGTTCTCAGATGGCGGTCGTACTCTTCAATACTTTTGGAGATTCGATATACGGAAGTTAAAGTCTAGGCCCGTCAGTACTTCATCTATGAACCCTTGTAAGGTCCAGCGTTGCGCAGTCCAAAAGACAAATGGAAACTCGAAAAGCTCGAACGGGTGATGACACTACCATTACAGTTTGACGGGAATTTGCACGGAGAGACATATTTCTGGGTGCTGTCGCGGAAGTGCCTTGGTACCAACATGGATCAGTGTTGTCATTAGTAGTAGATGATGTCCGCATGTTCTGGGATGTCGGCCTCGTGAACATGATCGGACCGAACCGATGATTTTAAAGCGGTCATCTGTTGGGTTAATTGGTCCAAACGTTTGGACAGCTCGGTTATTTCACTGCTTATATTTCCCGAATTTATATCATGGACGGTGGAGTGGAGGGGTGGCGTTGCCATTTGCAGTACTTTACCGGCCAAGGCGCTGTCTTTGTCCAACGGAATTTCCGATTGTGTTTATAGGATGGCCTATACTTGCGTAGGAAGACGTTGGATCCATAGCTGTCTGTGGCTAATGAGCGGAGATGGCGGAGAAACTGTCCCCAAGTTCTTCCATAAGGAGTTGGCGCGCTCGCTGTTTCCTCGGACAATGATAGTCGATGGACGAGTTCAGTTTTTAAATATAAATGCGCATCTTGAGCCGGATGATTGATAATGATATCCTCTACTTCTGCGACAACAGGCTGTCCAACTGTGAAACGACATATATATATATACACTCCTGGAAATTGAAATAAGAACACCGTGAATTCATTTTCCCAGGAAGGGGAAACTTTATTGACACATTCCTGAGGTCAGATACATCACATGATCACACTGACAGAACCATAGGCACATAGACACAGGCAACAGAGCATGCACAATGTCGGCTCTAGTACCGTGTATATCCACCTTTCGCAGCAATGCAGGCTGCTATTCTCCCATGGAGACGATCGTAGAGATGCTGGATGTAGTCCTGTGGAAAAGCTTGCCATGCCATTTCCACCTGGCGCCTCAGTTGGACCAGCGTTCGTGCTGGACGTGCAGACCGCGTGAGACAACGTTTCATCCAGTCCCAAATATGCTCAATGGGGGACAGATCTGGAGATCTTGCTGGCCAGGGTAGTTGACATACACCTTCTAGAGCACGTTGGGTGGCACGGGATACATGCGGACGTGCATTGTCCTGTTGGAACAGCAGGTTCCCTTGCCGGTCTAGGAATGGTAGAATGATGGGTTCAATGACGGTTTGGATGTACCGCGCACTATTCAGTGTCCCCTCGACGATCACCAGAGGTGTACGGCCAGTGTAGGACATTGCTCCCCACACCATGATGCCGGGTGTTGGCCCTGTGTGCCTCTGTCGTATGTAGTCCTGATTGTGGCGCTCACCTGCACGGCGCCAAACACACATACGACCATCATTGGCACCAAGGCAGAAGCGACTCTCATCGCTGAAGACGACACGTCTCCATTCGTCCCTCTATTCACGCCTGTCGCGACACCACTGGAGGCCGGCTGCACGATGTTGGGGCGTGAGCGGAAGACGGCCTAATGGTGCGCGGGACCGTAGCCCAGCTTCATGGAGACGGTTGCGAATGGTCCTCGCCGATACCCCAGGAGCAACAGTGTTCCTCATTTGCTGGGAAGTGGCGGTGCGGTCCCCTACGGCACTACGTAGGATCCGACGTTCTTGGCATGCATCCGTGCGTCGCTGCGGTCCGGTTCCAGGTCGACGGGCACGTGCATCTTCCGCCGACCACTGGCGACAACATCGATGTACTGTGGAGACCTCACACCCCACGTGTTGAGCAATTCGGCGGTACGCCCACCCGGCCTCCCGCATACCCACTATACGCCCCCGCTCAAAGCCCGTCAACTGCACATACGGTTCACGTTCACGCTGTCGCGGCATGCTACCAGTGTTAAAGACTGCGATGGAGCTCCGTATGCCACGGCAAACTGGCTGACACTGACGGCGGTGGTGCCCAAACGCTGCGCAGCTAGCGCCATTCGACGGCCAACACCGCGGTTCCTGGTGTGTCCGCTGTACCGTGCGTGTGATCATTGCTTGAACAGCCCTCTCGCAGTGTCCGGAGCAAGTATGGTGGGTCTGACACACCGGCGTCAATGTGTTCTTATTTCCATTTCCAGGAGTGTGTATATATATATATATATATATATATATATATATATATATATATATATATATATATATATATATATATATTGTGGCATCTTGTGTTATGCCAGCGACAGTGAACCGAGCTTCTGCTTGGGAAAACCAGAGCACGGGTTTGTCTGGCCAGAAAACTGGTAATTTGACACCGACATGGTTCACTGTTGCACTGACGTGTGATTGCGATGGACCTGATGAAGCAAGCACTTGCAGATGTAATTGCTGCTGAAGATGTTGGTTTTGTTGCCTGGAGTTGTCTTAGTTGCTCCTGTGAATTAAATTAAATTGATTTGCGTTCAGTGGGCTCATTTGTAGCCACAAAGGACTGGGAACATTGAACATGTCCGGAGGTATACAGTTTAATAGCATATATACATGAAAATTTAACTTAAGAGACACGTTATATACAAACAATATGAAAAATAAGGCAGGGAGAATTATAAATGATTACTTTCAATTGGCTTTGCCTGTACGTCTCAACTCTTTGCAATGAATACTATTTACTGTCGTTTATTAAATACAGATACATTAAAGGAGCTTTTGAACAGGTAGCAAAGATTTATTGACAATGATTTGTCATTAGAACAGTTAGATTCTGTTTACAGAGCTATATAAACATTATCAGGATAATTTGTCATTCAGATAACCCTGTACAGAATAAAATGATTTTGATCCATAGTTGCATCGGGGTCACCAGTGTGCATATTCACTACTGTGATATACACCAAATAAAGTAACTGTTACAAACCATAACTGTTTATTGATATCACCATTTAAGATATACATATTGCCTCCAGACATTGTTTAAGCCGCGGCCGGCACGTGCGAAAGAGACAGTGTCAGATGGTGCGTAGACGGATGTTTGACACTTGCCGAAAGAGAGAAAGTAAGAGACAGATGTCTAGAAGTTTCTTCTTTTCTGATGCCATCTTGACTGTTACAGAGCGTTCCACTAATTTCTAGAACAATGAGTGGATGTATAAAAGCGCCAGACGAGTCGAGAACGAATAGTCGTGTGTATGCAGCCATGAAGTGATTTGAAAGTGAATTACTTTGTTTGTGGACGTGTGGCAGACCACCTCGAAGGTTACTTTTCTGTATGTTATGTCACCCTGCTTCTGCAAAAGGTTGTTCAAAACATCTTTTTACTTAAAATAAAGAGCGTTTTGAATTTCTGCAAACTGGACTTTTAATTTTATGCACCCGCAAAGCTACAGTGCATGTATATATGTGTCTGTTGCTATGACGGTGATCAGCTATATTGCGTACAGTGCTGCCCTCAAATTGTGGTGGTGTCAGTGTGTAATACGGGCAGCCGCCACAAATCAATGACAGTCTACCCAGCCTCTTAAGATGGACGTTGCTTGTGGTACACTTCAACCTGCTACAACAGCACTGACCAACAGCATTGAGGAGATATATGTACATCTATCTCAGTAAGATCGTGAATAACAATGTTTAGCGTAGCTTCCTGTTCTTACTGCTGATGCAAATTTTCACTGGCGTCAAGGGATAATCCTAATACCTAAAGTATGTATGGTGCTTCAATGTGGTAATGTGGTTATTTTTGTTAAATGAATGTACTTTGGCTTCAGTCTCCTGTTATCCCTTCTTTTCTGCAGTTAAATAAACCAATCCATCCAAATGTGTATCTTGGCCATCAAATAGATAATGTTTTTGCGGATGACAACATTCAGTATGTTTAGACGAAACCCATTCATTAATATTACATTTTAATTGAAGTTATATGTTGTAGATCTTTCATTCATATTTGGGAAATATTCCGTCCATTGTTTTGGCTATTGGCTTGCTGATAATAGCTTTTAATGAAAGCATTTCCTTGCAAAGTTTAATGTATTCAGCAACTACATTGAGTGGTAACAAATGGTATAGCTCTACTGCCTCAAATATTCTGCTTTTACCATTATGTATTTATTTGGAATTGTGATTATGTAACAGTGTGGCTACACTACATGGAGTTGTAGCTACACTTCATCAAGATTAATTTATTTCTGAGAATATCCCACTTCATAACAAATAGATATTTTCTTTCGAGAATTATCTGTATTTATTTCTCTGATATTTGCACTTACTGATGTTAAATCCTCCATTTCAGCAGGTGCTCAGCGACAGTTTCTGATGATCCACCACTGCCCTCTGTTGATGGTTCATGGAAAGAAACAGACTTCTTTAGAAAGCGTACTCCTGAATCTGAAACTCAAGAAACTGATTTAGCAAAAGTGGTACATATTTGCTTAGAACAAACCAGTAAATTTAGCAATGTGAGAGAAATTTCCAATGGCTCTTTAGAACTAAAACAAAAGAATTTGATTTCTAAGGAAGAAAAGGTGCACAAATGTAACGTTTGTGAAAAGATATTTACTCGTTCATCAGGTTTAAAAAGGCACAGTTTGATCCATGAGCGTGAACAGACACACAAGTGCAGCATTTGTGATAAGAAGTTTGTTCATTGGTCAACTTTGAAAGATCATGAATTAGTACATGGCAGTGGAAAGCCACACAAATGTAGCATTTGTGGAAAGAAGTTCACTTCAAAGTCAGGTTTAAAACAACATGAATTGTTTCATCGTTCAGAAAGGCCACACAAATGCCTAATTTGTGGCAAGGGATTCGTTTATATGGCAGGATTAAGACAGCACAACCTGATACATGAGGGCATTAAACCACACAAGTGTGATACATGTGATAAAAGGTTTATTCACTTGTCAGGATTGAAAGAGCATATTTTGTGTCATAACGGTGTACGGCCGCACAAATGTGACATTTGTGAAAAGAAATTTACTAGAAAGTCAAGTTTAGATCAACATCAATTTGTTCATCGTAGTGAAAGACCACACAAGTGTGACATTTGCGAAAGAAGCTTTACTCAAAAGTTTGCTTTGAAACATCATGTATTTATTCATCGTAATGAACGGCCACACAAATGTAACATTTGTGAAAAAAGATTTAATTCGAAGACAAACTTGAAACGGCATGAATTTGTTCATCTGGAGGAAAGACCACATAAATGTCCAGTTTGTGAGAGGGGATTTACATGCTCATCAGCGTTACAGGAGCACAGTTTGATTCATGAAGGAATAAAGCCACACACTTGTCAATTTTGTGGAAAAAGATTTACTTATAGGTCAGCTTTAAGACGCCATGAACATAGACATTGTAGTGAAAGGCCACAGAAAGATTAACTCGCTCAGTATATTTGAAAATGGAGAGTTTTATTCATGAAGGTAAAAAGCTACAATATTTGAAATTTGTAAGCGTAGATTTCATTTGTCGCAATTCAGTGAGTGAAGTGTATTTCATGAATTTAAGAAGCTATACAAATGTGACTTATTAGGAGGATATTTTCTTGGTTTTCATATTGGAAGTGTATAATGTAGATTGGAAGCTTATATTCATCAGTAAAAAGCTCAAGTTTAAACTTTGTAAAAAGATATCAAGTTTGGGAAATTAGTAATTTATTTCTCATCTTTCCTTTTACATTATCAAACGAAAATAAAAAAATCAAGATTACAATTATAAAATCCATACTGGAAAACACCATATATTTCTAAGTGCTGAAAATCCTACTATGTTGCCCGCCATTGAATAATAATTCAGTCCCCATACACCTTACCCTAGGATTTTGTGTATTGCATACTCTCTACTCCTTTTTTTACACATTTTGCCATTTCACTTATCCTACTCTACTTTTTATCTAAAATGTTCTTAGCCATTTCTCTTTAACTATCCCTAAATAATTCCCTATATTTTTCCTGTTCTTATCCCCTTTTACTGGCAACATTTTTATAATTATTACTTCGCACCCCCAAATTGTTCCACTTACATAGTCAGGCCTGCTCTCTCTATATCTTTGTTTAGCTACAATATAATATACAATGGAAATCTGCAATCTCTTCTCTACACATTGGACATTTAACTAGCTCCCTATCTTGACCTATACCTTTCTGTCCCAGTTACGTAGCTAGGCCTGCTCTCTTCATATCTTTGTTTGGCTACAATATAATATACAATGGAAATCTGCATTCTCTTCTCCACCCCATTAGACCTTTATCTAGCTCCCTATCTTGACCTATACCTCTCTGTCCCATTTACGTAGCCAGGCCTGCTCTCTCCATATCTTTGTTTGACTACAATATAATATACAATAGAAGTATTTATTCTCTTCACACAATGGAATATTTATCTAGCTCCCTATCTTGACCTATACTTTTCTGTCCCATTTACGCAGCCAAGCGTGCTCTCTCCAGATCTTTGTTTGACTACAATATAATCTACAATGGAAATCTGTATTCTCTTCTCCACACAATGGACATTTATCTAGCTCCCCATCTTGACCTATACCTTTCTGTTCCATTTACGTAGCCACGCGTGCTCTCTCCATATCTTTGTTTGACTACAATATAATATACAATAGAAGTCTGTATTCTCTTCTTCACACAATGGACATTCATCTAGCTCCCTATCTTGACCTATACCTTTCTGTCCCATATACGTAGCCAGAACTACTATCTTCATATCTTTGTTTGGCTACAATATAATATACAATGGAAGTCTGTATTCTCTTCTCCACACAATGGACATTTATCTAGCTCCCTATCTTGACCTATACCATTCACATTTACGTAGCCAGGCCGGCTTTCTCCATATCTTTGTTTGACTACAATATAATATACAATGGAAGTCTGTATTCTCTTCTCCACACAATGGACATTTAGCTAGCTCCCCATCTTGACCTACACCTTTCTGTCCCATTTACGTAGCCAGACCTACTCTCTTAATATCTTTGTTTGGCTACAATATAATATACAATGGAAGTCTGCATTCTCTTCTCCATGCAGTGAACATTTATCTAGTTCCCTATCTTGACCTATACCTTTCTGTTCTATTTAGGTAGCCAGGCCTGCTCTCTCCATATCTTTGTTTGGCTACAATATAATATACAATGGAAATCTGCATTGTCTTCTCTACACAATGGACATTTATCTAGCTCCCTCTCTTGACCTATACCTTTCTGTCTCATTTACGTAGCCAAGCGTGCTCTCTCCAGATCTTTGTTTGACTACAATATAATATACAATGGAAGTCTGTATTCCGTTCTCCATGCAGTGAACATTTATCAAACTCCCTATCTTGACCTATACCTTTCTGTTCCATTTACGTAGCCACGCGTGCTCTCTCCATATCTTTGTTTGACTACAATATAATATACAATAGAAGTCTGTATTCTCTTCTTCACACAATGGACATTCATCTAGCTCCCTATCTTGACCTATACCTTTCTGTCCCATATACGTAGCCAGAACTACTATCTTCATATCTTTGTTTGGCTACAATATAATATACAATAGAAGTCTGTATTCTCTTCTTCACACAATGGACATTCATCTAGCTCCCTATCTTGACCTATACCTTTCTGTCCCATATACGTAGCCAGAACTACTATCTTCATATCTTTGTTTGGCTACAATATAATATACAATGGAAGTCTGTATTCTCTTCTCCACACAATGGACATTTATCTAGCTCCCTATCTTGACCTATACCATTCACATTTACGTAGCCAGGCCGGCTTTCTCCATATCTTTGTTTGACTACAATATAATATACAATGGAAGTCTGTATTCTCTTCTCCACACAATGGACATTTAGCTAGCTCCCCATCTTGACCTACACCTTTCTGTCCCATTTACGTAGCCAGACCTACTCTCTTAATATCTTTGTTTGGCTACAATATAATATACAATGGAAGTCTGCATTCTCTTCTCCATGCAGTGAACATTTATCTAGTTCCCTATCTTGACCTATACCTTTCTGTTCTATTTAGGTAGCCAGGCCTGCTCTCTCCATATCTTTGTTTGGCTACAATATAATATACAATGGAAATCTGCATTGTCTTCTCTACACAATGGACATTTATCTAGCTCCCTCTCTTGACCTATACCTTTCTGTCTCATTTACGTAGCCAAGCGTGCTCTCTCCAGATCTTTGTTTGACTACAATATAATATACAATGGAAGTCTGTATTCCGTTCTCCATGCAGTGAACATTTAATAAACTTCCTATCTTGACCTATACCTTTCTGTTCCATTTACGTAGCCACGCGTGCTCTCTCCATATCTTTGTTTGACTACAATATAATATACAATAGAAGTCTGTATTCTCTTCTTCACACAATGGACATTCATCTAGCTCCCTATCTTGACCTATACCTTTCTGTCCCATATACGTAGCCAGAACTACTATCTTCATATCTTTGTTTGGCTACAATATAATATACAATGGAAGTCTGTATTCTCTTCTCCACACAATGGACATTTATCTAGCTCCCTATCTTGACCTATACCATTCACATTTACGTAGCTAGGCCGGCTTTCTCCATATCTTTGTTTGACTACAATATAATATACAATGGAAGTCTGTATTCTCTTCTCCACACAATGGACATTTAGCTAGCTCCCCATCTTGACCTACACCTTTCTGTCCCATTTACGTAGCCAGACCTACTCTCTTAATATCTTTGTTTGGCTACAATATAATATACAATGGAAGTCTGTATTCTCTTCTCCATGCAGTGAACATTTATCTAGTTCCCTATCTTGACCTATACCTTTCTGTTCTATTTAGGTAGCCAGGCCTGCTCTCTCCATATCTTTGTTTGGCTACAATATAATATACAATGGAAATCTGCATTGTCTTCTCTACACAATGGACATTTATCTAGCTCCCTCTCTTGACCTATACCTTTCTGTCTCATTTACGTAGCCAAGCGTGCTCTCTCCAGATCTTTGTTTGACTACAATATAATATACAATGGAAGTCTGTATTCCGTTCTCCATGCAGTGAACATTTATCAAACTCCCTATCTTGACCTATACCTTTCTGTTCAATTTACGTAGCCAGGCGTGCTCTGTCCATTTCTTTGTTTGGCTACAATATAATATACAATGGAAGTCTTTATTCTCTTCTCCATGCAATGAACACTTATCTCTATCTAAACCTATACCTTTCTGTTCTATTTACGTAGCCAGCCCTGCTCTCTCCATATCTTTGACTACAATTTAATATACAATGGAAGTCTGTATTCTCTTCTCCATGCAATGAACATTTATCTAGATCCCTATCTTGACCTATACCTTTCAAGTTTCACACAAAGGCACAACCTCCTCGCTATAACTTATTCCATATTTCTATTTTCGAGATGTTCTCGGGTAACGTTTAAAAATGATAGATTTCAGTTCAGCTCCTCTTGGAAACCGGCCTTAAAATAAAAATCCATCAGCTTAAGAAACACAGATCTATACAGCTTGATGATAAAGCTAAGTAGTCACGTTTCTTTGACCCAATTAACTCTCTGTATTCACGTCATGCAGTGATGCGAGTATTGATAGACTCTTGTCTTTGTTTATATTTATGTTATATCTAGTGGTTACATATGTGGTTATAACATTAAAAGGTTCTGATCTCAGGAAGCAAGCCAGGAGAAAAGACGATTAGAAATCGAAGTTTCGGGAGCGTGCATCTCTCCCATCAGGATATTATAAGAAATGTTATAACCACAAATGTTTCACTTGATATAACAAATATCAATAAAGACAAAACACTGCCAATACTCGCATCACTGAAAAAAGACTTTTCAGTAAATTAGATGCCAGGTCCGGCGATGACGTGAGTATAGACAGTTAATTGGGTCAAAGAAACGTAACTACGATCACGATTAAGCGCGCTCCATTCGGAGGAAATGGCCAAAGCTCCTTAACTCTCCGCACCTAATTTGCCAAGATGGTCGTTTCCCGAAAGTTGGCTCCATGGTCGTTTTCAAAACAATGCTCTGCCAGTTCACACTTCTCAGGTTGCATTAAACGAATGCTCCGCCCATGTTCGTTTATTCTGGTAGCGGTGGTCCTTCCAGTTTCTCCTATAGACGGTGTCTCACATTCACAGGGAATGCGCTACACTCCTGGAACTTGGAAGCCCGGTTTGTCTTTCAATGGTCTCAACAGATGTTTAATCTTTGGAGGTGGCTTGTGCATGGTCCTGGTGTATTTTGCGAGGATTGTGCTGATCCTGCCGGAAATGTTGCCAGTACACCGGAAGCAGGCTGCTGTAGTGGTAGGCTTATCTGACGCTTGCTGTATTACAGGTTTCCCTTTCCTAGCTTTGGTGATCGAGGCTGCTGATTCTGCCGGATAGATTGCCAGTAAATGGGATGTAGACCGCAGCGGTAGGCTTATCTGACGCTTTCTGTATTACAGGTTTCCCTTTCCTGGCTTTGGTGATCGAGGCTGCTGATTTTGCCGGATAGATTGCCAGTAAATGGGATGTAGACTGCAGAGGTAGGCTTACCTGACGCTTTCTGTATTACAGGTTTCCCTTTCCTAGCTTTGGTGATCGAGGCTGCTGATTTTTCCGGATAGATTGCCAGTAAATGGGATGTAGACTGCAGCGGTAGGCTTACCTGACCCTTTCTATATTACAGGTTTCCCTTTCCTAGCTTTGGTGATCGAGGCTGCTGATTCTGCCGAATAGATTGCCAGTAAACGGGATGTAGGCTGAAGCGCTAGGCTAATCTGACGCTAGCTGTATTACAGGTTTCCCTTTCCTAGCTTTGGTGATCGAGGCTACTGATTCTGTCGGATAGATTGCCAGTAAACGGGATGTAGGTTGTAGCAGTAGTCTTATCTGACGCTTGCTGTATTACAGGTTTCCCTTTCCTAGCTTTGGTGATCGAGGCTACTGATTCTGCCGGATAGATTGTCAGTAAACGGGATGTAGGCTGTAGCGGTAGTCTTATCTGACGCTTGCTGTATTACAGGTTTCCTTTGCTAGCTTTGGTGATCAAGGCTACTGATTCTGTCGGATAGATTGTCACTAAGCGAGATGTAGACTGTAGTGGTAGTCTTATCTGACGCTTGCTGTATTACAGGTTTACCTTTACTAGCTTTGGTGATCAAGGCTACTGATTCTGTCGGATAGATTGCCACTAAACGGGATGTAGGCTGTAGCAGTAGTCTTATCTGACGCTTGCTGTATTACAGGTTTCCCTTTCCTAGCTTTGGTGATCGAGGCCACTGATTCTGCCGGACAGATTGCCAGTAAACGGAAGGTAGGCTGTAGCGGTGGGCTTATCTGACGCTTGCTGTATTACAGGTTTCCCTTTCCTAGTTTTGGTGATCGAGGCTACTGATTCTGCCGGATAGATTTTCAGTAAACGGGATGTAGGCTGTAGCGGTAGTCTTATCTGAAGCTTGCTGTATTACAGGTTTTCCTGTCCTAGCTTTAGTGATCGAGGCTACTGATTTGCCGGATAGATTTTCAGTAAACGGGGTGTAGGCTGTAGCGGTAGTCTTATCTGACGCTTGCTGTATTACAGGTTTTCCTTTCCTAGCTTTGGTGATCGAGGCTGCTGATTCTGCCGGATAGATTTTCAGTAAACGGGATGTAGATTGTAGCGGTAGTCTTATCTGACGCTTGCTGTATTACAGGTTTCCCTTTCCTAGCTTTGGTGATCGAGGCTACTGATTCTGCCGGATAGATTTTCAGTAAACGGGATGTACACTGTAGCGGTAGTCTTATTTGACGCTTGCTGTAATACAGGTTTCCCTTTCCTAGCTTTGGTGATCGACGCTGCTGATTCTGCCGAATAGATTGCCATATATTGGGATGTAGACTGCAGCGGTAGGCTTATCTGACGCTTTCTGTATTACACGTTTCCCTTTCCTAGCTTTGGTGATCGAGGCTACTGGTTCTGTCGCATAGATCGCCACTAAACGGGATGTAGACTGCAGCAGTAGTCTTATCTGACGCTTGCTGTATTACAGGTTTACCTTTACTAGCTTTGGTGATCAAGGCTACTGATTCTGTCGGATAGATTGTCACTAAACGAGATGTAGACTGTAGTGGTAGTCTTATCTGACGCTTGCTGTATTACAGGTTTACCTTTACTAGCTTTAGTGATCAAGGCTACTGATTCTGTCGGATAGATTGCCACTAAACGGGATGTAGGCTGTAGCAGTAGTCTTATCTGACGCTTGCTGTATTACAGGTTTCCCTTTCCTAGCTTCGGTGATCGAGGCTACTGATTCCGCCGGATAGATTTTCAGTAAACGGGATGTAGGCTGTAGCGGTAGTCTTATCTGACGCTTGCTGTATTACAGGTTTTCCTGTCCTAGCTTTGGTGATCAAGGCTACTGATTCTGTCGGATAGATTTTCAGTAAACGGGATGTAGGCTGTAGCGATAGTCTTATCTGACGCTTGCTGTATTACAGGTTTTCCTGTCCTAGCTTCGGTGATCGAGGCTACTGAATCTGCCGGATAGATTTTTCAGTAAACGGGATGTAGGGTGTAGCGGTAGTCTTATCTGACGCTTGCTGTGTTACAGGTTTTCCTGTCCTAGCTTTGGTGATCAAGGCTACTGATTCTGTCGGATAGATTTTCAGTAAACGGGATGTAGGCTGTAGCGGTAGTCTTATCTGACGCTTGCTGTATTACAGGTTTTCCTTTCCTAGCTTCGGTGATCGAGGCTACTGATTCTGTCGGATAGATTTTCAGTAAACGGGATGTAGGCTGTAGCAGTAGTCTTATCTGACGCTTGCTGTTTTACAGGTTTCCCTTTCCTAGCTTTGGTGATCGAGTCCACTGATTCTGCCGGACAGATTGCCAGTAAACGGAAGGTAGGCTGTAGCGGTGGGCTTATCTGACGCTTGCTGTATGACAGGTTTGTCTTTCCTAGCTTAGGTGATCGAGGCTTCAACGTCATATTCCGAGTAGCTGTTTAGACGGAAAGTGAGTCTCAGGAAAGTAATTCTTGTTTTAAGTGTCTGGGATCAGAGATTGGCAAAGCTCTGTGGGCCGGAGTGTTGAAAACTCCCAGTCGTTGAGACTTATCGTCTTTTCATATGGCTTGTTTCCCGAGAAGATCTTGAAACCCTGAGGAGGATCAGTACATCACTCCAAAATTTGTTTCCTTGGTTATTTTCACACAAAAATCTTATTCGGTCAGACTATAAAGCTACATTGTCTGCTGTGCTATTTAAGCGGAAATAATAAAGGTTGAAGAAATGTATATGATCAGACAGAACCTAACCACCATCGTCAAACACTACTGATTTTGGAAATAAGATAGGTTTAGCACAGTAGGAACTAAAACCAACAGATAAGACTTCCAAATGAAGGGTCAAACGGAACAAAATTAAAATGGCCTGTCATTTTTTATTGTTGTGAAAATCTGTTGTTGTTATGTTCATAACACATGATTGTTTCAGTAGACGTCTTCACAAAAGTGAAGCAGTAACTCCTTGAAACTGTTCACTGTAGACCAAGGAAGAAGAAATAGTCATGATGCACTTTAAGAATGAAATGAAATGTGTAGTGTTTAACGCCCGCTTTTACTACATACGGCATCGCAGGCGGTGACACTGATGATACATGAGATGAAGATGGAGCACCGGTGGAATGAGATGCCGGGGAAACCGGAGGTCCCGGAGAAAACCCGCCCCAGCGCCGTGTTGTCCACCACAAATCTCACTTTGCGTTCGCCTGGGATCGAACCCGGGCTGCCTTGATGAGAGCCAAGCGGTCTAACCACTGAGCCACGGCGCGGCCGCACTTTAAAAATATTAAGGCCTTTGTTGTGGCTTTGGAAAATCTGACACTAAAATATTGGGCAGCAAGAGAAAAGCAGCTCTGCCGCAGAGTAACAATAAGCGTATAACTACAGGTAGACCGCAAACAAACTGCGGTCGTTGTGCGCATGTGCGAGGAGAGCCTTCTCCCCTTCTCTCATCCAAGCATCACGTGACTCCCACCCCTCCCTTCGTGCATGCGACAGAGCACAAACCGCACGAAACGAGTGTATTTTAATACTGTTTTGATGTTCAAAGTTAACAGAAAATAATTACCTTGGAGAAGATCTCACAATCGATCAACAAATAGATAGAATCATAGTTTCTTTAAACCCTGAGGAACAGCGCAGTGATTCGGCAGAAAATGCAAAGAGTGAATGGAAAAGTGAATGCGAAAGCCAGTGAAACATGAGCAGTGCAGCCCGTGCGATGGAGGAGAGGCAATCTAAAATGACAGTAGATGGGAAAAGCTAGAGGACTCCAGTGTTGGTAAGCCACGCCTCCAACAGCATTTTGTTCGCGGTCTAGTTATAGTGGCAGTAAGGGTTCTCATAATCTGCGGTTTATGTCCGTTGGCAAGTGTAAAGACCAAGAGTAGTAGAGTTGTGGTTAAAACGGATATTCAGTTTCCTTGAGGATACGTTGCTATAAACTGAATGCACAATGTGACATCTTTACCCCTGAATACAAACATACACGCATTCTCTGCATAGCGTAAGAAATATTAGATCAAAAATGATATTTCCAAGATCTGATTTCCAGCGGCACTGATTGGATCGTGCTAATTAATAGTGTTATTAACAAACCGTTTATTATTGAATGTTACTAGAACAAGCACTTGTGACATAACTCATGAAAATGCACTTAATACATATATGCCTAAACGAATCAAACTAAGTGCTTATGTCAGAGGAAGACAGCTTGGAGAACTGTGGCGTATTTCAGTCGGGAGCGAGGTCTGCAGTGCGTGTGACGTCAGGCAAGAGCCGTGTAGTACCAAGTTGCCTATATAAATGGCGCTGTGAGTACAGAATCGAGGGTTCAATCAGGTGTGGCGCACTCGATGACAACAATGTAGCTGCCACGTACCAAATGGAAGTATTAAGTGTACAATGTGACCTTTTATTGAAGGAGAAATATACACACAAAAAAGACTTGGCTATTTTTACAAGAATGTCCCCCAAACCACATTTCCGAGGTTGTATTAACTTGCCGCACGGACATTGTGTATGTTTGACTCGACATATGTGTGCAAACAATTTCTTTCTGTTATGAAATTAGCAAAGTCCAAACCCCGAGGTACCTTGTACCACAATCTAACATGCAGCCTTCGATTACAAGTATCCCTGACATTACGTCCTGACAGTGATAAACTAGTTACAGAGAAACACAACAAAGTGTCGGAAAATGTCCACCTAATTTTGTTCTGAATGGGTCTCCTCTAATTTGCCGAGTAAATTACTTCATGTTTTATTTTATTTACTTTATAACATGCCTGTTCTTCTGATAAACTACGACTTGAAGTTTTATACATTTTCTCATAGCACAGAGCCAAAATGTAATTGTTTATAAACTGTGACCAATTGCGTAATTAAAGCAGTGAAAATTAATATTACAACACCCAAGATGTAAGTTGTACATATTATGAATACCCAATACATTTCCTGTCTTTCATACCCGCAAACAGCAAACTATTCCTTCCCCTTTGACAGCAGTAGTCAGCACGGTGACGTTACACGCTAACGTGCCTTTCGTTCGGGAGCATAATTTACGGTGAGAGCTGGCAGAGCTGACGTCACACCGTCGCTATCTGTCTTCCCCTGACTTATGTTAAGATACTGAAAAGCTAATTGTATATTATCTGTTTGTGTACTGGAGTGATACTGAAATGGGTATCGCAGTGTATAGTCATTGCTGTATGCAGGATATCGATATGATCTGTTGGAATTTTGACCCAGATGGAAATTGTGTCCGTGAGTTTTAACAGTGGTTATCAGTATCCCTGCCAGAATTTTGTCTTACAGTTGTTCTTTCACGTGTCACTTGCACATAGAATCAGTCAGGGCTGATTTTCAACCTGGCATTAGTAGCCAAACTTGACATAGTAATTCGTGGTAGCAAATGGTCACAAAGTGTCAAATATTTAAGAGATTTATTTTGTTGACAGAATTTTATTAATGAGAGTAAATTGTCAATAAGTTAATGTCTAATAAATCAAATTTAAAATACCATAAATGTCTTGATAGCCACACAAATGTGGTACTGTCATAAGAGATTTGCTTTCTTGTAAAACTTGAAGATGCATGTTTGTTTCATGCAGGTATTATGGCACACATGTGTCAGATTTCTGAAAAAAGATGTACTGTAAGTTAAATGTGAAATATATTTATATATGAATATATTTATGGCAGAAAGTGCCATACAAGTCGCAAGCTTCTGACAGCTTTACTTGGTTGCCATAATTGAAACAACACAAGTTATTTCATGAGGGTACACTCCATAAAATAGTAAATCTTGTTAAAACATTTTCTGTGCTACTTTTAATATGAAAGCACAACTTACGTTATGTAAGTGATGGCTCTCTTATATTTGTAGTATGTCTGCGTCACATTCAAGAGCTTCCGAGTTAAAATCTCGATCAGGGTGAGTTATCTGGATAAGATCAGTCGGTAGGGCTTCTGCCTGTCGTGCTAGGAATCCCGGGTTCGATTCCCGGCGGTGGGGTGGGGAAAAAAATGAGTGTCTGTGGACCCTGGGCTCCTTTTTAAATAAGCATCGGTTCTATGAGGCCAGCCGGTGAAACATTTTATCTTCGGGTTTGAAGTTCTTTGCAATAGCAACGCAATTTACATTTTGAGAATACTTATTATTAAATATGTTTTTCACCGCTGTTGTTATGTGTACTATGTTTACCCTTTTTTATTGTAGATAAACAAAACAGGTCATCCTGGACGAGAACGGCCAGTCATCTGGTACCATAAGCGATAACATCCAAGTCGCTGTAGCTTACAGTAAATAAGCATAAACAAGGGAATTTTACCAACCCATATATGATTAGGTATCATAAATAAAATTGCATTCCCCTATCAATTCTCAAGTTTTCTTTTTAGAAAAGCATGTATTCAACAAAACTTACATGATTTATTAGAAACTATGGACGTATTTCAAATTCATGCCATGTACGTACTTTCACATTCATCGTCATTATCACCATCACCACTATCAAAGCGTTCCAATCAGTAACACCAGTTTTGTTATGTAGTATATCATTATTCACCCCACTCCTATCAGTACCGACAGTGTTACGCAGTGTAGGTATTTTCAGCGCGCGCAAATGTTTAACGTTGGCAACGCTCCTGCCATCAAGAGCTTTTCTTCGTCTCTCCTAGAAAACTTTGCCGTTTGACTACAAAAATAACCTTGGAATGCGCCGAAGGACAATTTCAGTAAGCAAAGTGAAATGTTAATTTCATTCACATACAATTTGCTGTTATATTTGGCCTTGGATAGCACATGAAAACTAAATTTAAAAATATTTGCCGTACAAGACAAAGCAGCCAACCATAGAGAAGTATAATTAATCTTGTTCGATTATTTTCTCTGTTTTGAAATTATTGAACTTAAATTACGCCCAAGAAGTTAATTTAAACCTATTCGACAACAGCATATGAGATAAAAAGAGGCACTTACTAGCTATTGTAACTTAGGTTTGTCGGAATAAAGTAGGTACTTTACTCATCTCGATAAGCTAAACAATTTATGGAGTACAGGTTAAATAAAAAAAAAGCATATAAAACGGTGAATTTAATAAATATTCCGTAAGCTCTCAGTATTTTTAAAACCAAATAGTACCATTAAATTGTGTTACAGGTACAACTTACGTACATAAGGTATGTAACATACGTTTTCGGTGAACGTAAGCTATTTTACATATCTGTTGGTTGGCGATGGAGAATGTAAGGAGAAAGACGGTTCTCTCTTTTATATTTATTACAATACTATTAACACATACAGAGAGTAATCTTGCTGAAGAGGTCGCTCTTTTACAGTATACGTTACAAAAACTTTAGTGAGTATAGTGTAGCCATTCAATTCCAAGCAACTACATTACTCTTGAAGGATAACACAAATTTGCACTAGTATTCACATGGTTGCAATTACGGACATAAAATTTATTTAAGCAATATTTAAAATCTGTAACAATCAGTTCAGCAGTTTTTATACACACCTGTACATTGATGCAAAATAATATTAGCCATAATCGTAGTTAGGTTAGGTAAACTAATAACTAGTTAGGTAAACTAGTCTCTGAAACTAGTCTCTCGATAATATAAAAAAAGTAAGTGACGAGTGTCAATAAACCGGTTACAAATAGTTTTTAGGATTAATTTTGACGTCACTGTTACTGAATTCCTGCCAACACGTCTTGAGATGTTTAGCTTGATAATCATGAGAGACAGCATCGGCCTCTTGTTTGAAGTATGTTAATCAAATTGACATATCATTGCTAGTTACATGATAAAGTTTACCAGAATTATCATTCTCTCAAGGGTTGCTAAATGACATTAAACTGCATATGTCTGATATAAGGTTACTGAATAACCCAGGCAGTTGTTGGACTATCAAGGAGCCACAACTATGAATTAGAGGTAATAGAATTACAGTCACAAAAACTTGGGATGCAGCACATGATAAAGTTTACCTTCACAGTAGGTAACCATCAGCCTTTTGCTATAATCAAAATATACTTTGTCATTCAAAGTGTCATCTGCACAAAATGCAATGGCACTCAAATTGGATTTTTGTTATGTCATGAGTAGATACATTTGGGACATACAAGAACCCTCACCCTAATATATTTTTATTTGATCCATTTATACCCTGCCTTTAACTGCAGTGATCATATTGGCGGCCATTCTGCTTTGGAACATATCGATGGTGTTAACTCGTATACATTGGGTTGCTTGTACTTGTATTTTAATCATTAGATCACACACACATTCACACTCTCATTCATACTTCCAGACTCTGGGGAAGATGGGGAATTATCTTGGTTGGAGAAAAATCCCACTGTCAGCCAGGAATTGAACCCCGGGCCCCTTGTACAGCAGGCAGGTGCTGTGCTGACTGACCTACGAAGCCAGCAACCCCAATATTGTTATCCATCTATTAGTATAATTATTATTATTATTATTATTATTATTATTATTATTATTATTATTATTATTATTATTATTATTATTATTATTATTATTATTATTATTATTATTATTATTATTATTATTATTATTATCATCATCATCATCATTATTATTATTATCATCATCATCACTATCATTATCATTATCACTATCATCATTATTAATTATTATTATTATTATTAATTAATTAATTAATTTATTATTATTATTATTAATTATTAATAATTATTATTATTATAGTTATCGTTGTTATTGTTGTTATTATTATTATTATTATTATTATTATTATTATTATTATTATTATTATTATTATTATTATTATTAATTATTATTATTAATTATTATTATTAATTATTATTATTATTAATTATTATTAATTATTATTAATTATTAATTATTATTGTTATTGTTATAGTTATTGTTGTTATTGTTATTATTATTGTTATTATTATAGTAGTATTATTATTATTATTATTATTATTATTATTGGCTCATTTGCTCTTTACTGTTTCTAAATATGTGTTATTTTTTATACTTTATGTAGACCCTCTGGTATATAAGCTATATTCTGTGGATCTGCATATCTATGGGAATACTTGTATGTCAGTGTTTAAGTTTGTACTTAATGATATTGGTTGTTTTAGCTGTGAGGCACTGGCCTCGCACTTCACACCTAAAGCTGGGTAAACTGGTATATGTTGATTTGGGCCTACAACCCTTACAGGCATAACAGAGGTCCAGGTTATGGGAACGGCAGACAATGAACTGGCTCACAGTTGTCCCGTTTAACAATTCAAACTTTAATTCAATTCTGTAAAATTTTACAGATAACAGAATATTCAACAATATGTGTTCCCTTAAAGTAACATAGGAAAACAAAAAGCATCACTATCATTAACAAAACTACTCTTGAAAAAAACAAACAATTTTGCTGAAACAAAAATTTAACCTAGTTAACTAGGACCCCAGAAAACGTTTAACTTTAACAGATATGCAAGCAAGCAGTCATAACCTGTAAGGCCAGAACTTGAAAACACAATAACTTCTGGTTCCGTTCCTGACAGAATTTAGGCCTCTTAAAACCCAAACAAAGCTCCTCAAAAGGCAACCAGAAAGACCACTAAGACAGAATTTATGAAAGCCAACAGGCAAGACTGGAGGACTCACCCAAGAGCTTAATTCGTCCGACACCAGACACAGACTGTCTTCCCAACACGAAGCAGTACCGTTAGGAAACATTCGGAAACCTGCAGTGCTCAAAGAGAGAAGCGGCGGGAATCCAAAGCAATCCTGTGTATAAACAGCTTCGAATTGGGAAGACAAGGAAATGAGTGATCAGTAGAAGATTCCGGGTTGTAAGGCCGTGGTCCACTGGGTTCCTTCATCACTCTCCCAGACGTTTCGCTTGTAACTGTGGCAAGCATCATCAGTGGTATAGAAAGGTCCTCCTGGTACTCTTCATAGCTACAAGGAGGACTGTTCTACGCCACTGATGATGCTTGCAACAGTTGCAAGCTAAACGTCTGGGAGAGTAATGAAGAAACCCAGTGGACCATCGGCTTACAGCCCGGAATCTTCTACTGATCAAAACACTGGCCATGAAAGCTTATGTTTGTTAAGGAAATGAGAGCCAGAAAAAAAAAACAAAAAAAAAAAAAAACGGGACAGCTGATGAAGGTAAATTCCTTCCTGATCCTGACTGGAGATATTTTAACTTTACAAAATAAATTTCATGAGGAACTTGGTGGATGGGAATTCTTCTTAGTAATGCTGTATCCATTTTTCTTTAATTGATTGCTAGAAGGAAGTGTCTACGATGTCCAAGGTTACAATACTGCTGTTGAAGTCAAGTTTTACTGTCACAGTACATGTTAGATTTAGATTGACAAAATCGTAAATAAGCAAGCTATAAATCGTTAAACATTAAAAACATTGCATCTAATATATTAGCTCAAAGTAAAGTTGTTAATTTATACTGCGTAAAGTGTCTATTCCGTAGTTAAAATGTAATGTAGTATCATCCATCTGTAAGCAGAGTTCACAAAATATTTCATTTTACTAATAATATATATTGTTTTTCCACAGACTTGCTACTGACGTTTAACAGAACTGTTCAAATGAAACAACTGAAGTAAAATGGATATCAAAGAAGAAATCAAAGAAGAGTCCAGTTACCTGGACTTTAGTTCACAGAGTAACAGAGAGCTTTTTACCCAATTCTTTGAAGAGAAGGTTGAGAGTGAAAATGTTACAAGTGTCATTGACTGTGATGTGCACATAAAAGCAGAAATTAAAGAAGAGACATGTGATACCAACTTTTGTTCATTGGATCAGAGAGAATTCTCTTCACAAGAGGCTGAAATAAACATCACAAGTAATAAAAACAGCAACAGCGAACTTGAGACTAAAGCAGAAATCAAAGAAGAAAAGTGTGATTTGGAAGAAACTTGGACAGAAACTCCAAGCAATTGTGATAATATTAGGGTAAGATATGGAGAAAATAAAATTTATCAGTCTCTTGGTTTTAATTGTCTTCTTTATGTCAGTCATTTATTTTGCTTAGCAAATATTTGTGTAAAGAAAGAACATCATAAATATTGTATTTTACAATAGCTTCAATTAAATTTCTAAATGTAGTTACTGCATGGTTTTTATATTGATATAATTTCACTCAGAAGAAACAGTCATTGGAGATGTCATTGTTGCGTTAATTTCCATGCCTTAATATTTTATGCATCTGCTAGAATCTTCTAAAAGCTTAGACATTTAATATTTTCTAAATTTATCAAAGCTTTGGCAAGCCATGTTATAGCAGGATGTAAGTTGCTTACCACTTCTTTAGTCACAGTTAATTTAAACATGACATCTTTTGGATAGAAACTCATAGCAGTGTTTAAATGTAATGATCTTGGAAAGGCTTGAAACTGTTGTAACATAAGGGTGACAACTGATCGGTAAATGTTTCCATGACAATACAGATACATACAGGGATTTGGGCCGTAAGTAAATGTGCAAAAGGATCGATAGAAGGGCTTAGACGTTGTCAGCTCAGCTCTTGGGCCATCATATCAGATGCCCTGATTGATTGAAAAGAAAAAAAAAGTACCACTGATTTTGCAGTAACTGGATTTACCTTCACTTACCTTTGATATTAATACTATATGCACGCGATAAGTTGCACACTCGGGTTCCAAGGGCATGGGCAAAACTAAGGAATGTTTTCAGAGGATGCAACGTTACTGGTGGTATGTCGACTCCAAATCTGCGGAAACTTGCTAGAGAATCATTATCTTCCATAACCACAACACATGGCAAGGAGGTCCAAGAGCTGGAAGTGAAATATTGCAGAAATGATAGTGTAATAGAAAATGCAATTGATGAAATTATCATCAACACATCAGAGTATGCTAGCGATGAAAGTGATGCACCGGACTCAAAGAATCACAAAGTGAATGAGTATTTATAACTGTCATAATATTTGGATATTAATTATTCTTTCACACTGGCCGTGTGTAGGCTAAATTGTGGAAACGTAGAGTCAGACTGAAAAATTCAATGCCATAGCCGGGATTTGAACCACGTTTCCACAATTTAGCCTACACACGACCAGTGTGAAAGAATAATTAATATCCATTAATTAACCTAATAGTGGTTAACTATAAAGCCCGGGCCTTAAAGTACTTACATGTAGTAAGTCGCCATTAAGGTAGTTGTCTCATGTGTTTATGAGAACTCCTAAGTGGTTTACCGGGTAAATACGAGTCAGTTGGAGAATTTAATGTCATATCGGCACGTTGGCCATAGTAGCACAATGGTAGTGCGGCTGGACGGAAACCAGAAGATCCGTGGTTCAAATCCCGGCTATGGCATTGAATTTTTCAGTCTGACTACGTTTCCACGATGTCATAATATTTATTTTCTATTTTTATGTTAGATAAATAGTAAGTATATAAATATACAGCTTGTCAGATCAAGTTCAATGTACTATTTGTCCATATATCTCACACTTGCGGCACATGTCTTCGCTTATGTTACACGCTAGTTTGCTGAACTGTGTTTTTCAAAATTGACCACACTGCTCATTCCCCTCTGCCCGCACCACACTGTAAATCCACCGCTTAACTTATTGTGCGCATATAGTATACGTTCTTACAGGAGCAGTTTCTGAAATCCATTGTTTATATCAGCTAGCTTGTTTACTACTGTTGTTGTGCTACTGATGATTATCCCCTCTGTAACATATGGTCGATTAATTTATAAGATAAGCCTTGATAAGCAAGTTTAACCAGCATCTTGTGAACATAGTTACTAATAACTTGTAATCATTAGAAATCTAAATTTTTGCCACCTTTTGTATGTAAACCTAACATTCTAGAAGGAGTATGCTGCAAATTGAGTATATTATGATTTTAGTAGCCAAAAGCTATAGTGACCCTTTCCCTCTGCCTCCTGAAGTTACAGCCTCTGGTTGCAATTCCCATAGATGTGACAATAAACACACACATATAGAGTCAACATGAACAATTCAATGCCATGGCTGGGATTTGAACCACAGATCTCCTGGTTTCCGTCCAGTTGCTCTAACCCATTGAGCTACCATGGCCAACTTGCCGGCAGGACATTAAATTCTTCATTTGACTCCTATATTTTCCCAGTAGACCACTAGGGGCTCTCACATTTGAGATACACCGTTTGTTGCGACTTACTGTTGTAAGTACTTGAGTCCCAGGCTTCATCATTTAACTCTTATTATTTTAGTTAATTGATAGAAATTAATCATTTCTTCACACTAGCCGTATATAGGCTAAGGTCTTTGATAGATAGTCAAATGAAAAATTCAATGCCATGGCCGGGATTTGAACCACGGATCTCCTGTTTTCCATCCAGTAGCTCCTACCCATTGAGCTGCCATGGCCAACTTGCCATCACGACATTAAATTTTCTTTTTGACTAGTATATTTCCCCGGTAAACCACTAGGGGCTCTCGCATTTGAGATACACCGTTTGTGGCATCTTACTATTGTAAATACTTGAGTCCCAGGCGTCATCATTTAACTCTTATTATTTTAGTTAATTGATGGAAATTAATCATCCCTTCACACCAGCTGTATATAGGCTAACGTGTTTGATAGAGTCAACATGAAAAATTCAATGCCATGGCTGGGATTTGAACCACGGATCTCCTGGTTTCTGTCCAGTCACTCTAACCCATTGAGCTACTATGGCCAACTTGCCATCACGACATTGAAATACAGAAGCATAAAAACAATATTAATCGCAAAGAGGAAGACCTAAAACTGAACAGAATATGGCAGACAGCACTGATAAAAGTCAAAATCAAAAGCTCCACCTAAGCCAATCAAATGCCAGCAGTTAGTGACACTCTGTCGACACAAGTCCAGTCCACTGCCCATCCAGACCAGTCACAGCAGATTACCCCTCCAGTCACCAATAAAAATTCTGCAGCGCACAGTGCTACCAGCACAGTCGCTGTTGAGACTTCCACCCGAGTACTTTGACACTGCTACTGCCACTGAAGGTGTCCAGATTAAATGTCTGGGAAGAAGTAACCAAGTAGACCATGGCCCACAAGCCTGGATTATACTGCATCTAGTATATATATGAAACTATTAGCATGTGCTAAATTACACTTACTTTCACCTTTATAAATGTATAGACCAAATATGGTAATTCCCGGCTCATGTAGCTTCATGATTTACACGTCTGTCTGACCTTGTACAAATTCTTCATTAGCTTTTTACTCACTTGTATATCTCCAGGATTTGATAGGCTATTTCTTGCAACATCTGGAAATCAAAGTCCTGGGAACTACCTGAAGCAATAATTCTTGGCTTGTAACAGCAGAAGTAAATGGCTGCATATTTCTCAGCTCTGGACCTCAGAAGTAGTTGTTCAATAAATGATACCGGGCTAAAAGGCTGTGTTCCTTGGCTTCCTCAGCTATGTCTCAGACGTTTCACTTGCAACTGTAGCAAGCATCATCAGCGGTGTAGTGTAATTGTTGAAGTAACTTGAGTGCGATCCATTTTAAACTTTAAACTGCCCTTTCTTTATTTCACTAACTTGTTTAAGTATGCCTATATTTTGAATCTTTATCTTTGAGAATTTGCCCCAATTTCAACAGAAATGTACATTTAGACGAAAAGCACTGAATTTTCTTCCCCAGGTAATAGAGTTTCAAATAGTTAATTTCACTGCAAAAACCTCAATTACTGAAGTAATATGATGCATGCATAAAAACACTCTCTAGTGTTGAAGTAAAGTAATTAAATTGCACATGTGTCACATCTTGACATACACTAAATTGTAGAAAAAAGAAGAAACCTCACAGTATTATCTCTCAGAACTTATATACTGTATTATTCTTAGAGGAGAAGGTAAGATTATGGAATAGGGGGGGTAATATGGAATCCATGTTTAGCGGTTGCGGTATTTGAATGATACCACTCGGATGTCCATTAATCTACAGCTGAGAGCGCTAGTAGACGCTTGATGAGAACAAAGTTGTTGTGAGTCTGTGCTGGAGGAGGGAGGTTTTCGTGTTAAGCGTGTCACAAAAGCTTTTGCAGTTCGTCACATTGTGTTTTTTCTAATCTTCCCTGAAGATGCAAGGTAAATTATCTAGTGTGCTTTGACTGAATAACATGCCAGTATACTATAAAAGAGCAGATGCAACATGTTATGTCAAATATTAAATTATACATGAGTCGTATTTTTAACACATCAGCTTCACTTACGTTCCTATATTTAGGACATGTTTTGCGAACCATTGTTTGCATCATCAGCTCTAATGCGACAACATTAGGACATTAACATGTGGTCATTATAGGTACATAAGTGAAGCTGATTTGTAAAAAATACAATTCATTTATAATTCAATATGTTTCACTTCACTGTGGTGTTACAATACACTAAAATTTCTATATATTATGTCAAACTTGAAAGGCTATGTGAAAGCTTAAATTCAAATATGGCAATGATGGTAATATGGAATATTAAGAGTGGTATTAATATGGAATACTATTGCAAGTAATCCATAATACCACCAGCTTAGCAAACAAAGTGTAACATAATTTTTTATGATTTTTAGATGGGTCGAAGTAAACTAAATCATCCCAATCAAGGCATCAGAAAACAGTGGAAGGAAGATGACATGATGAAGACACTGCAAGCAGTTCAAAAAGGCCAATTGGGATACAAAAAAGCTGCAAGAGTGTATTCTGTTCCGAGGACAACATTGTTTCGTCTTTCAAAGAAGAAAATGGTAGATCTTAATGCAGCTGTGACAACAAAACTTGGAAGAAAGTCTATACTACCTATTGAAATAGAAGAACAACTAGTTCAATATGCACTGTTCATGGAAACTAAATTCTGCAGGCTGACAAGACAAGATTTAAGAAACTGTGCATACCAACTTGCCATAAGGAATGGTATAAAACACCCATTTGGCAACAATGAAGCAGCAGTTAGAGCTTGGTTGGACCATTTCTTGTTCCATCACAGAGATAAGATATCTTTACGTAAACCCACTGGAACGGTGATCCTTGGTGAATCTCATTGCAGGAGCAATGGGATTCACCAGAGAAAATGTCAGCAAATGTTTTGATATTCTGGAAGCTGAATTTAAAGAAAATACATTTACTCCACAACAGATCTAACCAATAGACAAGACAGGGTTAACTGCAGTCTAGAGCAAGATATCAGAAGTGATAAGTTTGAAAAGAAAAAGACAAGTTGCTGCTCTTACATCTACAGAGAGGGGAGGCCTTATGAAAGTTATTGCTGCTATGAGTGTCAGTGGAGTTTTTGTCCCTTCTATGATCATATTTCTAAGAAAACATATGAATCAACAACTAATGAAGGGGGCCCACCTGTTTCGGTTATCATTATTCATCCATCTGGTTGGGTACAAACTGGTTTATTTACACAGGTGATTGTATACTTCATCAAATTCTCTAAACCTTCCAAAGAATGTCCAATTCTACTCATTTTGGATGGTCACAATACCCTACAAGAAACTTGGAGGTAATCGATAACGAATAAGAGAATTACATCATAATTGTAAGCTTACCCCCTCATTTCACGCATAAGCTACAGACACTGGACAAATTATTCATGGGGGCACTGAAAACTCACTACAGCGAGGAAATCCGCAAATGGATTAGAGACAATAATGGAGCCCTAACAACATTTGATACTGTTGAGCTGTTTGGCGTATTCTACTTGAAGATTCAAACAGGGGAAATAGCTGCAAAACGTTTTCGGAAAACGGGGATTTATTCCTTAGATAGGAATATCTTTAATGTCACAGACTTCTTTGCTGCTGAAGACGAAGCTGCCAAGAGAGGAGATACGTCCATTGAAGTCCATATCAATGAATTTGCCAACAACAGTTCTACTTTTCAGTAAGACTGTTCAGGAGACGGAAACAAAAAACCTACTTCAGTACAAAATGGGGCAGTTTCACCCTTCCATCTCCCTCCTGTGCCAGTAAGCAAGAAGGTTGCTTCTAGAAGGGGTAGAAAATCCAGATCAGCAGCTGTGATAACATCCTCTGCTTATAAAAAGTACTTGGAGTAATTGCTAGAAAATCATCCTTCGACATCAGCAGGGAAGTCAGAAACTAAACCAAAACCAAAAAGGAATAAGTCCATTGAAGGAAAGAACAGTAACCGAGCAAAAACCCAAAAAAAACATGGGCGTGAACAAATTTTCATATGACAGCAAGGAAGTTGTTTGTGTTCCAGACAATGACACCAACTTGGAGGAACTAGGCACAAACGCTGATGATGGAGATGCGTTGTGCCTATTTTATGAAACAAAATTTTCGGAAGATAGCAGTGATGAAACCTGGATTAAATGTGTTATATATGAGGGCACATGTAGATTGTGCAGCTGTTCAAAAAAGATTGTGATTTCTGCAAATGAAACCATATTATCTTTAGAAATAGAGGTGTTCCATATTACCACCCTATTTTCAATGGATCAAATGATGCACCTTTTTCTGTGCAATTAGCATTATAAAAATTTACTTAATTACAAGTAATTTTAGATTACTTACGGAACATGATTATTTGGCCAAACTCTTACACAGAATAGGAATTTATACAAGTCCAAATTGTCCTCTGTGCAACAAAGAAAAGGAAATGACTGAAGAACATCTTCTAACCTGTGAAGTCCTACCTGCCAGACCCACTACACAGAAATATTGGAGAGCAAAAGAGCTAATGGCTTCATTGCCAAAGCCTAGCATTTGAAAACAACAACAACAATTTTAATGTTGTCGGCAGATGTAAAACTAAACAGAACATCAATCTTCATTAATAAATGTGTAAGCATTTAACCCAGAAACTAAAAATGTAGTCAATACAAACTGATATTCCATATTCCCACCATCTCTAATATTTCATTTAATTAAATATTAAAATATTTAACTTCAGCACCTCAGAGTTCATTTATAAGTTCCCTGTTTAATTTTTTCTTTTAACTATTGATAACATTTTGATTTGTTGAAAAATTTCAGTTTTTAATGCATGAAGATGTTTTTTTTTTTTTTTTACATCTCACAAAAGTATTAGTCTAATTGAATAACAGAATGCCATTTTTCTTTATATCATGCTTTTTATATAAAGTAATTTATTTATTCATCATTCATTCAAAATATATAAAATTCTGCCCTCTTTTCTGAATTTCACTGGATAGAACTTAGATCATGTGATTTACCTATGAATTATTTTGTTACAGGATGGAGAAGATGGACAGTTTGGTTACATAAAATCACCAAGGTAAGTCTTCTGGATTATTCTTGTCCACAAACTTCCAATTTGTTTTAAATTCTCTCCATATTCCTTCCAGAGTTTACAAATGGAACCAGTTTCCTTACTTAAAAGGATAGAGAAGCATTATGGATTAATCTGAAGAATAAGTTCAAAGTACATCAGACCAATTCAGAATGTTTACAGAGTAATAAGTTTTATATTAGGTTGAACGGTAATGAAACAATAGGAAGTGTTGCAGGCAATTTGGGACTGAGGTAAGGTTGTAAGCTCAACCCCGTATTACCCAATCTTTTCAATGATGATATACTGAAAGAACTGGATAAACCTGTAATATATAAAAGAGATATACCAGTACAGATGACTTAGTGGTAAGTTGGATTTCATTAGGAGCTTTGACGAGAATTCTTTAGATGGTCCATGCATTTTGCAAGAAGTGGCCTGAGAATTAATTTTGAGAAGTCAAAGGGAGCATAAAATGGAGGAGGAAAAGTGGTATATGGAAGGGAAAGAGCTGCAAATTGTAAGAAAATTTGATTGTTTAGGAATGAGGCTAAGTAGTAATGGGAGATGGAATCACCATAAAATTAGTGTGTTAGCTAAGGGAAAAGTAGCCATGAATGTCATAACGTTGTGGCTTCAGAAAATACTGGAACTGCAAATTTAGTTTATTGGAAAGAGTGTATAAAACAGTTGTTGAAGGAAAAATGGTCTATGGATCAGAGATTTGGGGAGGTGATGAAGGATGGCTCACTGTTGATAAAATACACATGGTTTTGTAAACAGCTTTTGACTTTACAATGCTGCTGTAGCCCGCCTCGGTAGCATGTCCGCCTCACATTCAAGAGGTCCCAAGTTCGAATCTTGGTCAGGATGAGTTACTTGGATAAGGTTTTCCGGGGTTTTCCCTTATCCTGAAATATGAATGTCAGGTAAATCTAAGCTCTATGAACCCTGGGCTCATTTGAGCATCATTTCACCCACTCAATTCATCGTCCAATATGACTTAACGTTGGAGGATGTAAATTACAAAAAAAAAAAAAAAAAACATGCTGCAAAGCTGGAGATACCCACCTCGGTAGCATAGATGGTAGCATGTCTGCCTCTCGTTCAAGATGTCGCGAGTTCGAATCTCGGTAAGGGTGAGTTACATGGATAAGGTTTTTTCCGGGGTTTTCCCTTATCCTGAAAGACGAATGTTGTACAACTCTAAGCTCTATGAACCCTGGGCTCATTTGAGCATCATTTCACCCATTCCATTCACCATCCGATATGACTTAACATTGGAGGACATAAGTTACAACAACAAAATGCTGAAGATGAGAAGAGTGGTTAGTAAGAGGGTGATAGTAGAAAGGTTGATCAAATACTGGTATAGAATAAAATTACTAGATGAGCATAATATTCTGAAAAACATACAGGAGAATTCTTGTTCTGGGATGAATTTGGTTCAGGGAATAAGAGGAATATTACAGGAAATGGAAATGGGTAACATGAGAAGAGAGGGAAGTCACTGGTTTCTGCCTAGAAATGGAGGATATAGAGAAACAAAAAATTATTCCATAGTCTTAGTGGTAAAAAAAGTTTGGTATTTTATAGTCAACTAAAGATCGATTGGAGCAGAGAGAAATATGTGGATGTATGCAGTAGGTTAGGAAGAGAAGGTTGGGCTTGCACTAGATTAAGTGTGCATAGGTTAAAAGGAGATAGGTTGGGAGTGAACTTGGAGGAGCAGACAGTGATTTACGTTATATAGTAGAATATGAAGAAACAAGTTTTGGGGAAACCAGTTCTTACCAAAAAACTGGGGGACTACCAATATAGAGTTTCTAAAAATTAGGATAAAAAGCTACAAAAAGAAGAAGTTATAGAAATGTCAGGGGAATTTATGGAAAGGACAAGGGAAAAATAGTGTAGAAAAATAAAGAAAAGTAATATGAATTAAGGTCCACCATACATAAATAACTACAGCATTAATATGTATGGCAGACTAAGGGATAAAATTACAACTCAAGTAATGTGTAAGAAAATAAAATTGTAAAAAAAAACTTTTGCACAACTGGTTCTAACTTGAGCATAATACAGTTCTTTGATCAGATTGTATCAGTGACTATTTCCAGACACATTGATATATTCCCCATTTATTGTTAAATATGGTGCTGTTCTCTGAACTTGAATATAACAGTTTGCTGAGCCAATTGCAGAAGTGTAGCACAATTCATTCACTATGTTGCTTAGTTCAGTGTTTCTCAAACTCTTCTGCCTCAAGGACCTCCTTATCATCTAACAACTTAAATATAAATATTAAAAGCAGAAGCATTATTAACATTGAAGTATTCTTCGTTTTTGAGTTTGATTTAGGAGTCACTATGTTTACACTCAAACTTCACTTACTTGTTGTTGTATAATTGAAACGTTTTCAAGATCATTCGATCTCATCCTCAGCTGTTTGGTGACTAAATGAACATTCCTCTTCTTCCACTACTACGGAGCTCCGATCACTCTGCCATGTGGTGTTAGGAGCACTAAGTTTTAATACTTCATTTAATGCCGGGATTTCAAAATTTATAACTTTATCATGGTTTTTGGTTATGAATATTTTTTCCCAAATATCTAATTCTATGGGTGTACTTAAAGATTTTAACAGTTAAAAAAAAATCTAACAACTTGTTCGCGGACCCCCATGCTTTGTCAACTCAATTTATATAAATGAGTTGACTTTTGGTTGTATGTTATAATTGGACACTGATGTCTTGCTGTCTCATGACCTCTGTACTCTCCTATGTAGGCTATTCTTGCAAATTTAATCATTTGTAGTCCGTCTTTATCGCAGATCTGTTACATGACATATTGCGATAAAAGCATAGTGCGATAGTGTGATGTGAGATAAAATCCACGGACAGAGTGAGTTAGCTGGATAAGGTTTTTGCCGGGGGTTTCCCTTATCCTGAAAGACGAATGTCAGGTAACTCTTAAGCTCCATGGACCCTGGGGTCACTTGAGCACTATTTCCTCCATTTCATTCATTGTCTGATATGACTTATTGTTGGAGGATGTAAATGACAAAACACAAAAGAAAAGTTTTTCAGCTTACTTGAATGTCACAGTTACTAAATTCCTCCAACATTTTCTCGTATGGATTTTGACCTTCATGCTCATTTAGTTGAACATTTATAGATATGGTTTTATTACATAAGATATGGATATCGCAATAATAATTTTCTGTTTTCTTAAAGAATCCTTATTTATACGTTAACTTTGTCCCCTCCAAAGTAATATCTTCTATTTTATCTTATACTTTTGTGCCAGAGCTTTTTCCAATATTGGAAGCACTTCTGGAATTTGCTTCATGTTATTCAATAACTGAGGCCACATAACAAATTTTTATAGTTTTGACAAAAAAATCATGAACGAGCATTCAGGGTGAGCAGGGACATTATTGTCATTCCTTTTTCTACAAGTGGTGTTGATACAACGGAAATCAACCTCTCTGATGTTCAGTAATTTTTTATACCTTTCCCACAATGTCATTAGCAATTGATGTGTGGGACATACAGAGCAGTTGTTCATCTTCTTCTCAACCCTCTCTGAAACATACCACTCATAAACTCCTGTCTTACTCATAGTAAATTTGCCGAAAGCCATGGTCAGTATTTCAAATGTGGTGCTGCACTTTATTCCATTTTTTCAAAGATAAATTAAGCAGCAATTCACAAAGCACTTGAAAACATGTATCAACATTTCGAATGTCAACAGTCAACCAAATACAACTGAAAATGCAAATGAATCACGAAATGTGTACCAACAAGATAAAAACACGATTTTGAAAATAAGTGTATAAATTTTGCAAAATTAAAAAGTTCCTGTAATTGTTTTATCTCTTGGAGGTGCAGTAGAAATATAATTCAATAGGTGTAAGTAATAGTTATTATTTTTAATGGCTAGTTGCTGTATGATGTCATTAAAGTGGTGTTCCATTCCCTTTCCATGACCAGATGGAAAAAGAACAATATCAAATAATATTTCATTAATTCGTAGCTTTACAAAAATCGTAGTTGATATTAATTGAGTGGTTTAGCAAAATCTCATAAATTTTGTGTGCAGTAAGATATTGTTTCTCTGTTATGGTTTACCAGTTATACTAAAGTTATCCAATTTAAAGAGGATTTGAGAGGCTGTTCTCAGAATATTCATGGTGCAATCTTTGTAGCACATCCCTGGAAGACTAAAATAACAAAACTTGATATATGGATAACCTTTCCTATTTTGTTCATGCTGTGCACAGACACTTGCACAGCCACACATCACATAGATATTTTCCTGAAGATGTCTATCCACCCCTCCTTTATTGAAGAAGTTAAAAAATGTGTACATGAGGTACAAGCTCAGTATTGAACTGTTGGGCTTTGCTTCCTCTAGTACTAAGTATGTGGTAGAGAAAGTAACAGTTAACCGCTGCATTGTATCCTGTGGTACGTTCAACTGATACCAAAGTTGCAGGTTCATACTTGGGCCAGCTTGATGATTTTTAAGTGTAATTTTGTGACAGCCCCATGGCAGTAGCTTTGCTGACATGAGAGAATCCTTCGGGTCAAGACCCCAATACACAAGCCTTGCTGATGAATGTGATACTGATACTTGACAGGGTCATTTACAAAGAAAATCCTGAAGTTGCAAGTTCAAAGGACAATGGATATTTTTTATGTTAGAAATTCTGGGTATATCTTCCTGTGCAAGGAGCTAAGACCAGTGATCCCCAGCACATAAACAACTTCTAGCTTGTTAAAGAGACCTCTGAGCAAAATAAAGCAATCTTTCACATTAGGTATACAATGGAACACAGAACCTGAGCAGTTAAATATCCTCCATATATATTTGTGTGTGTACGTGTGTGTGCATGTGCATGCTGTATCATGAATAACCAATTCTAGTACTTATATCTTATTCTTGCTGTTTTATTTAGTGAAACAAATAATGATTGAACTTGTATTTTGTGCTAAATTGTAGTTACAAATAAAGAACAATACCAAAATATTTGCAGGTAATTTAGTAAATTGTTAAATAACTTCCCATTTGGTGTATATCAGAGTCAGAGAAACATTAAAAAACAATTAGAATGAGATTACATGGACATCACATATTTTCACAAATATAATAGTTATCTTTACACTTTTAGATAAGATATTGTCATGCAGACGGCGAACTCGCGTTGCCGATCGATAATGCGGACTGTCGGCGGCGGAGAGGACGCAAGCGGTGGCACCTGCTACCGCGCGAAGGTACACGAAGGTTCCAGAATAATTTCCCCCTCCATAATGGAAGAATCGAGAGACTTCGGGGCGATCGATACAAGCGAGGCGAGAGTTAGTTGAGTGAGTGACCGTGAGCCGGGCAGACGTGTAGTTGAGCTGAACGGAAGTGTAAAGACGAAATGACAAGGTTGAATGGTGTAAATTAAATTGTAATTGTGTACGTGCATCGGAACGGTAACGGACAAACTGGTGAATCGTAATTGTGTACATTAAACTGTAATTGGAATAAGGTGGAAATAAAGAACATTTTTGAGTGGTGAAATTGGACTTTTCATTTCACGAGCCCACAAAGTCACACTGGTGTCAGGAAGCGGGAAGATAACATCACCGAACATTACGACCATGGACGCGGCATTACAAAAATTTTGGAGAAGATGATGGAAATGAAGGCCGTATTAACAGAGAAGACGGAAGCGGCAAATAACAGCCTGGCCGCGAAGCTGGAGACTACAAATAACAACCTGGCCGCGGAACTGAAACTAATGAAGACGGCTAACGACATCATCGAGAAGATGGAAGAAATGAAGGCCGAGTTAACCACAGAAATGAGAGCAGCGAACGGCAGTCTGGCCACGGAAATGAAGGCGGCGAACGAGGCTCTCGTAGACGAAGATGAACGATATGTGTAGTGTTTAACGCCTTGTTCTACTACATGCGGTACCGTAGACAGAGATGTACGATATGTGTAGTGTTTAACGCCTTCTTGTACTACATGTGGTACAGTATACGGAGATGTACGATATGTGTAGTGTTTAACGCCTTGTTCTACTACATGCGGTACCGTAGACGGAGATGTATAATATGTGTAGTGTTTAACGCCTTGTTCTACTACATGCGGTACCGTAGACAGAGATGTACGATATGTCTAGTGTTTAACGCCTTCTTGTACTACATGCGGTACCGTAGACGGAGATATATAGTATGTGTAGTGTTAGACCCCTTGTTCTACTACATGCGGTACAGTATACGGAGATGTACGATATGTGTAGTGTTTAACGCCTTGTTCTACTACATGCGGTACCGTAGACGGAGACGTATGATATGTGTAGTGTTTAACGCCTTGTTCTACTACATGCGGTACCGTAGACGGAGATGTATAATATGTGTAGTGTTTAACGCCTTGTTCTACTACATGCGGTACCGTAGACGGAGATGTACGATATGTGTAGTGTTTAACGCCTTGTTCTACTACATGCGGTACCGTAGACGGAGATGTATAATATGTGTAGTGTTTAACGCCTTGTTCTACCACATGCGGTACCGTAGACGGAGATGTACGATATGTGTAGTGTTTAACGCCTTGTTCTACTACATGCGGTACAGTATACGGAGATGTACGATATGTGTAGTGTTTAACGCCTTGTTCTACCACATGCGGTACCGTAGACGGAGATGTACGATATGTGTAGTGTTTAACGCCTTGTTCTACTACATGTGGTACAGTATACGGAGATGTACGATATGTGTAGTGTTTAACGCCTTGTTCTACTACATGCGGTACCGTAGACGGAGATGTATGATATGTGTAGTGTTTAACGCCTTGTTCTACCACATGCGGTACCGTAGACGGAGATGTATAATATGTGTAGTGTTTAACGCCTTGTTCTACTACATGTGGTACAGTATACGGAGATGTACGATATGTGTAGTGTTTAACGCCTTGTTCTACTACATGCGGTACCGTAGACGGAGATGTACGATATGTGTAGTGTTTAACGCCTTGTTCTACCACATGCGGTACTGTAGACGGAGATGTACGATATGTGTAGTGTTTAACGCCTTGTTCTAGCACATGCGGTACCGTAGACGGAGATGTACGATATGTGTAGTGTTTAACGCCTTGTTCTACCACATGCGGTACCGTAGACGGAGATGTACGATATGTGTAGTGTTTAAGGCCTTGTTCTACTGCATGCGGTACCGTAGACGGAGATGTACGATATGTGTAGTGTTTAACGCCTTGTTCTACCACATGCGGTACCGTAGACGGAGATGTACGATATGTGTAGTGTTTAACGCCTTGTTCTACTGCATGCGGTAGCGTAGACGGAGATGTACGATATGTGTAGTGTTTAACGCCTTGTTCTACTACATGCGGTACCGTAGACGGAGATGTACGATATGTGTAGTGTTTAACGCCTTGTTCTACTGCATGCGGTAGCGTAGACGGAGATGTACGATATGTGTAGTATTTAACGCCTTGTTCTACTACATGCGGTACAGTAGAATGAGATGTACGATATGTGTAGTGTTTAACGCCTTGTTCTACTGAATACGGTACCGTAGACGGAGATGTATAATATCTGTAGCGTTTAACGCTTTGTTCTACTACACGTGTTACCGTAGACGGAGATGTACGATATGTGTAGTGTTTAACGCCTTCTTGTACTACATGCGGTACCGTATACGGAGGTGTACGATATGTGTAGTGTTTAACGCCTTCTTGTACTACATGCGGTACCGTAGACGGAAATGTACGATAGGTGTAGTGTTTAACGCCTTCTTGTACTACATGCGGTACAGTAGACAGAGATGTACGACATGTGTAGTGTTTAACGCCCTCTTGTACTACATGCGGTACCGTAGACGGAGATGTATGATATGTGTAGTGTTTAACGCCTTGTTCTACTACATGCGGTACCGTAGACGGAGATGTATGATATGTGTAGTGTTTAACGCCTTCTTGTACTACATGCGGTACCGTAGACGGAGATGTATGATATGTGTAGTGTTTAACGCCTTGTTCTACTACATGCGGTACCGTAGACGGAGATGTATGATATGTGTAGTGTTTAACGCCTTGTTCTACTACATGCGGTACCGTAGACGGAGATGTATGATATGTGTAGTGTTTAACGCCTTCTTGTACTACATGCGGTACCGTAGACGGAGATGTATAATATGTGTAGTGTTTAATGCCTTGTTCTACTACATGTGGTACACTAGACGGAGATGTACGATATGTGTAGTGTTTAACCCCTTGTTCTACTACATGCGGTACCGTAGACGGAGATGTACCATATGTGTAGTGTTTAACGCCTTGTTCTCCTACACGTGTTACCGTACACGGAGATGTACGATATGTGTAGTGTTTAACGCCTTGTTCTCCTATACGTGTTACCGTAGACGGAGATGTACGATATGTGTAGTGTTTAACGCCTTGTTCTACTACATGCGGTACCGTAGACGGAGATGTATAATATGTGTAGTGTTTAACGCCTTGTTCTACTACATGCGGTACCGTAGACGGAGATGTATGATATGTGTAGTGTTTAACGCCTTGTTCTACTACATGCGGTACCGTAGACGGAGATGTATGATATGTGTAGTGTTTAACGCCTTGTTCTATTACATGCGGTACCGTAGACGGAGATGTATGATATGTGTAGTGTTTAACGCCTTGTTCTATTACATGCGGTACCGTAGACGGAGATGTATGATATGTGTAGTGTTAACGCCTTGTTCTATTACGTGCGGTACCGTAGACGGAAATGTATGATATCTGTAGTGTTTAACGCCTTGTTCTATTACATGCGGTACCGTAGACGGAGATGTATGATATGTGTAGTGTTTAACGCCTTGTTCTATTACATGCGGTACCGTAGACGGAGATGTATGATATGTGTAGTGTTTAACGCCTTGTTCTATTACGTGCGGTACCGTAGACGGAGATGTATGGTATGTGTTGTGTTTAACGCCTTGTTCTATTACATGCGGTACCGTAGACGGAGATGTATGATATATGTAGTGTTTAACGCCTTGTTCTATTACATGCGGTACCGTAGACGGAGATGTATGATATGTGTAGTGTTTAACGCCTTGTTCTATTACGTGCGGTACCGTAGACGGAGATGTACGATATATGTAGTGTTTAACGCCATCTTGTACTACATGTGGTACCGTAGACGGAGATGTATGATATGTGTGGTGTTTAACGCCTTCTTGTACTACATGTGGTACCGTAGACGGAGATGTATAATATGTGTAGTGTTTAACGCCTTCTTGTACTACATGCGGTACCGTAGACGGAGATGTATAATATGTGTAGTGTTTAACGCCTTGTTCTACTACACGTGTTACCGTAGACGGAGATGTACGATATGTGTAGTGTTTGTCGCTTTCTTGTACTACATGTGGTACCGTAGACGGAGATGTATGATATGTGTAGTGTTTAACGCCTTGTTCTACTACACGTGCTACCGTAGGCGGAGATGTATAATATGTGTAGTGTTTAACGCCTTGTTCTACTACACGTGTTACCGTAGACGGAGATGTACGATATGTGTAGTGTTTAACGCCTTGTTCTACCACATGCGGTACCGTAGACGGAGATGTACGCTATGTGTAGTGTTTAACGCCTTGTTCTACTACATGCGGTAGCGTAGACGGAGATGTACGATATGTGTAGTGTTTAACGCCTTGTTCTCCTACACGTGTTACCGTAGACGGAGATGTACGATATGTGTAGTGTTTAACGCCTTGTTCTACCAAATGCGGTACCGTAGACGGAGATGTACGATATGCGTTGTGTTTAACGCCTTGTTCTACTACATGCGGTACCGTAGACGGAGATGTACGATATGTGTAGTGTTTAACGCCTTGTTCTACTGCATGCGGTAGCGTAGACGGAGATGAACGATATGTGTAGTGTTTAACGCCTTGTTCTATTACGTGCGGTACCGTAGACGGAGATGTATGATATATGTAGTGTTTAACGCCTTGTTCTATTACATGCGGTACCGTAGACGGAGATGTATGATATGTGTAGTGTTTAACGCCTTGTTCTACTACATACGGTACCGTAGACGGAGATGTATAACATGTGTAGTGTTTAACGCCTTGTTCTACTACACGTGTTACCGTAGACGGAGATGTACGATATGTGTAGTGTTTGGCGCTTTCTTGTACTACATGTGGTACCGTAGACGGAGATGTACGATATGTGTAGTGTTTAACGCCTTCTTGTACTACATGCGGTACCGTATACGGAGGTGTACGATATGTGTAGTGTTTAACGCCTTGTTCTATTACATGCGGTACCGTAGACGGAGATGTATGATATGTGTAGTGTTTAACGCCTTGTTCTATTACGTGCGGTACCGTAGACGGAGATGTATGATATATGTAGTGTTTAACGCCTTGTTCTATTACATGCGGTACCGTAGACGGAGATGTATGATATGTGTAGTGTTTAACGCCTTGTTCTATTACATGCGGTACCGTAGACGGAGATGTATGATATGTGTAGTGTTTAACGCCTTGTTCTACTACAAGCGGTACCGTAGACAGAGATGTATGATATATGTAGTGTTTAACGCCTTGTTCTATTACATGCGGTACCGTAGACGGAGATGTATGATATGTGTAGTGTTTAACGCCTTGTTCTACTACACGTGCTACCGTAGGTGGAGATGTATAATATGTGTAGTGTTTAACGCCTTGTTCTACTACACGTCTTACCGTAGACGGAGATGTACGATATGTGATGTGTTTGGCGCTTTCTTGTACTACATGTGTTACCGTAGACGGAGATGTATGATATGTGTAGTGTTTAACGCCTTGTTCTACTACATGTGGTACCGTAGACGGAGATGTACGATATGTGTAGTGTTTAACGCCTTGTTCTATTACGTGCGGTACCGTAGACGGAGATGTACGATATATGTAGTGTTTAACGCCATCTTGTACTACATGTGGTACCGTAGACGGAGATGTATGATATGTGTGGTGTTTAACGCCTTCTTGTACTACATGTGGTACCGTAGACGGAGATGTATAATATGTGTAGTGTTTAACGCCTTCTTGTACTACATGCGGTACCGTAGACGGAGATGTATAATATGTGTAGTGTTTAACGCCTTCTTCTACTACACGTGTTACCGTAGACGGAGATGTACGATATGTGTAGTGTTTCTCGCTTTCTTGTACTACATGTGGTACCGTAGACGGAGATGTATGATATGTGTAGTGTTTAACGCCTTGTTCTACTACACGTGCTACCGTAGGCGGAGATGTATATGTGTAGTGTTTAACGCCTTGTTCTACTACACGTGTTACCGTAGACGGAGATGTACGATATGTGTAGTGTTTAACGCCTTGTTCTACCACATGCGGTACCGTAGACGGAGATGTACGCTATGTGTAGTGTTTAACGCCTTGTTCTACTACATGCGGTAGCGTAGACGGAGATGTACGATATGTGTAGTGTTTAACGCCTTGTTCTCCTACACGTGTTACCGTAGACGGAGATGTACGATATGTGTAGTGTTTAACGCCTTGTTCTACCAAATGCGGTACCGTAGACGGAGATGTACGATATGCGTTGTGTTTAACGCCTTGTTCTACTACATGCGGTACCGTGGACGGAGATGTACGATATGTGTAGTGTTTAACGCCTTGTTCTACTGCATGCGGTAGCGTAGACGGAGATGAACGATATGTGTAGTGTTTAACGCCTTGTTCTATTACGTGCGGTACCGTAGACGGAGATGTATGATATATGTAGTGTTTAACGCCTTGTTCTATTACATGCGGTACCGTAGACGGAGATGTATGATATGTGTAGTGTTTAACGCCTTGTTCTACTACATACGGTACCGTAGACGGAGATGTATAACATGTGTAGTGTTTAACGCCTTGTTCTACTACACGTGTTACCGTAGACGGAGATGTACGATATGTGTAGTGTTTGGCGCTTTCTTGTACTACATGTGGTACCGTAGACGGAGATGTACGATATGTGTAGTGTTTAACGCCTTCTTGTACTACATGCGGTACCGTATACGGAGGTGTACGATATGTGTAGTGTTTAACGCCTTGTTCTATTACATGCGGTACCGTAGACGGAGATGTATGATATGTGTAGTGTTTAACGCCTTGTTCTATTACGTGCGGTACCGAAGACGGAGATGTATGATATATGTAGTGTTTAACGCCTTGTTCTATTACATGCGGTACCGTAGACGGAGATGTATGATATGTGTAGTGTTTAACGCCTTGTTCTATTACATGCGGTACCGTAGACAGAGATGTATGATATATGTAGTGTTTAACGCCTTGTTCTATTACATGCGGTACCGTAGACGGAGATGTATGATATGTGTAGTGTTTAACGCCTTGTTCTACTACACGTGCTACCGTAGGTGGAGATGTATAATATGTGTAGTGTTTAACGCCTTGTTCTACTACACGTCTTACCGTAGACGGAGATGTACGATATGTGATGTGTTTGGCGCTTTCTTGTACTACATGTGTTACCGTAGACGGAGATGTATGATATGTGTAGTGTTTAACGCCTTGTTCTACTACATGTGGTACCGTAGACGGAGATGTACGATATGTGTAGTGTTTAACGCCTTGTTCTCCTACACGTGTTACCGTAGACGGAGATGTACGATATGTGTAGTGTTTAACGCCTTGTTCTCCTACACGTGTTACCGTAGACGGAGATGTATAATATGTGTAGTGTTTAACGCCTTGTTCTACTACATGCGGTACCGTAGACGGAGATGTACGATATGTGTAGTGTTTAACGCGTTGTTCTCCTACATACGGTGCCGTAGACGGAGATGTATAATATGAGTAGTGTTTAACGCCTTGTTCTACTACTACATATGTTACCGTAGACGGAGATGTACGATATGTGTAGTGTTTGGCGCTTTCTTGTACTACATGCGGTACCGTAGACGGAGATCTACGATATGTGTAGTGTTTAATGCCTTCTTGTTCTACATGCGCTACCGTATACGGAGATGTACGATATGTGTAGTGTTTAACGTCTTGTACTTCATGCGGTACCGTAGACGGAGATGTATGATATGTGTAGTGTTTAACGCCTTCTTGTACTACATGCGGTACCGTATACGGAGATCTACGATATGTGTAGTGTTTAATGCCTTCTTGTACTACATGCGCTACCGTAGACGGAGATGTACGATATGTGTAGTGTTTAACGTCTTCTTGTACTACATGCGGTACCGTATACGGAGGTTTTCGATATGTGTAGTGTTTAACGCCTTCTTATACTACAGGCGGTACTGTATACGGAGGTGTACGATATGTGTAGTGTTTAACGCCTTCTTGTACTACATGCGGTACCGTAGACGGAGATGTACGATAGGTGTAGTGTTTAACGCCTTCTTGTACTACATGCGGTACAGTAGACGGAGATGTACGACATGTGTAGTGTTTAACGCCTTCTTGTACTACATGCGGTACCGTATACGGAGGTATACGATATGTGTAGTGTTTAACGCCTTGTTCTACATGTGGTACCGTAGACGGAGATGAACGATATGTGTAGTGTTTAACGTCTTGTACTACATGCGGTACCGTATACGGAGGTGTACGATATGTGTAGTGTTTAACGTCTTGTACTACATGCGGTACCGTATACGGAGGTTTTCGATATGTGTAGTGTTTAACGCCATCTTGTACTACAGGCGGTACCGTAGACGGAGATGTACGATATGTGTAGTGTTTAACGTCTTGTACTACATGCGGTACCGTATACGGAGGTTTTCGATATGTGTAGTGTTTAACGCCTTCTTGCACTACAGGCGGTACCGTATACGGAGGTGTACGACATGTGTAGTTTTTAACGCCTTCTTGTACTACATGCGGTACCGTAGACGGAGATGTACGATAGGTGTAGTGTTTAACGCCTTCTTGTACTACATGCGGTACAGTAGACGGAGATGTACGACATGTGTAGTGTTTAACGCCTTCTTGTACTACATGCGGTACCGTATACGGAGGTGTACGATATGTGTAGTGTTTAACGCCTTCTTGTACTACATGCGGTACCGTAGACGGAGATGTACGATATGTGTAGTGTTTAACGCCTTCTTGTACTACATGCGGTACCGTAGACGGAGATGTACGATATGTGTAGTGTTTAAGGCCTTGTTCTACTACATGCGGTACCGTAGACGAGATGTACGTTATGTGTAGTGTTTAACGCCTTCTTGTACTACATGTGGTACCGTAGACGGAGACGAACGATATGTGTAATGTTTAACGCCTTGTTCTACTACATACGGTACCGCAGACGGAGATGTATAACATGTGTAGTGTTTAACGCCTTGTTCTACTACACGTGTTACCGTAGACGGAGATGTACGATATGTGTAGTGTTTGGCGATTTCTTGTACTACATGTGGTACCGTAGACGGAGATGTACGATATGTGTAGTGTTTAACGCTTTCTTGTACTACATGCTGTACCGTATACGGAGGTGTACGATATGTGTAGTGTTTAACGCCTTGTTCTATTACATGCGGTACCGTAGACGGAGATGTATGATATGTGTAGTGTTTAACGCCTTGTTCTATTACGTGCGGTACCGTAGACGGAGATGTATGATATATGTAGTGTTTAACGCCTTGTTCTATTACATGCGGTACCGTAGACGGAGATGTATGATATGTGTAGTGTTTAACGCCTTGTTCTATTACATGCGCTACCGTAGACGGAGATGTATGATATGTGTAGTGTTTAACGCCTTGTTCTACTACAAGCGGTACCGTAGACAGAGATGTATGATATATGTAGTGTTTAACGCCTTGTTCTATTACATGCGGTACCGTAGACGGAGATGTATGATATGTGTAGTGTTTAACGCCTTGTTCTATTACGATCGGTACCGTAGACGGAGATGTATGATATGTGTAGTGTTTAACGCCTTGTTCTACTACATGCGGTACCGTAGACGGAGATGTATGATATGTGTAGTGTTTAACGCCTTGTTCTACTACATGTGGTACCGTAGACGGAGATGTACGATATGTGTAGTGTTTAACGCCTTGTTCTCCTACACGTGTTACCGTACACGGAGATGTACGATATGTGTAGTGTTTAACGCCTTGTTCTCCTATACGTGTTACCGTAGACGGAGATGTACGATATGTGTTGTGTTTGGCGCCTTGTTCTACTACACGTGTTACCGTAGACGGAGGTGTACGATATGTGTTGTGTTTAACGCCTTGTTCTCCTACACATGTTACCGTAGACGGAGATGTACGATATGTGTAGTGTTTAACGCCTTGTTCTACTACACGTGTTACCGTAGCCGGAGATGTACGATATGTGTAGTGTTTGGCGCTTTCTTGTACTACATGCGGTACCGTAGACGGAGATCTACGATATGTGTAGTGTTTAATGCCTTCTTGTACTACATGCGCTACCGTATACGGAGATGTACGATATGTGTACTGTTTAACGTCTTGTACTTCATGCGGTTCCGTAGACGGAGATGTATGATATGTGTAGTGTTTAACGCCTTCTTGTACTACATGCGGTACCGTAGACGGAGATCTACGATATGTGTAGTGTTTAATGCCTTCTTGTACTACATGCGCTACCGTAGACGGAGATGTACGATATGTGTAGTGTTTAACGTCTTCTTGTACTACAGGCGGTACTGTTTACGGAGCTGTACGATATGTGTAGTGTTTAACGCCTTCTTGTACTACATGCGGTACCGTAGACGGAGATGTACGATAGGTGTAGTGTTTAACGCCTTCTTGTACTACATGCGGTACAGTAGACGGAGATGTACGACATGTGTAGTGTTTAACGCCTTCGTGTACTACATGCGGTACCGTATACGGAGGTGTACGATATGTGTAGTGTTTAACGCCTTGTTCTACATGTGGTACCGTAGACGGAGATGTACGATATGTGTAGTGTTTAACGTCTTGTACTACATGCGGTACCGTATACGGAGGTGTACGATATGTGTAGTGTTTAAAGTCTTGTACTACATGCGGTACCGTATACGGAGGTTTTCGATATGTGTAGTGTTTAACGCCTTCTTGTACTACAGGCTGTACCGTAGACGGAGATGTACGATATGTGTAGTGTTTAACGTCTTGTACTACATGCGGTACCGTATACGGAGGTTTTCGATATGTGTAGTGTTTAACGCCTTCTTGTACTACAGGCGGTACCGTATACGGAGGTGTACGATATGTGTAGTTTTTAACGCCTTCTTGTACTACATGCGGTACCGTAGACGGAGATGTACGATAGGTGTAGTGTTTAACGCCTTCTTGTGCTACATGCGGTACAGTAGACGGAGATGTACGACATGTGTAGTGTTTAACGCCTTCGTGTACTACATGCGGTACCGTATACGGAGGTGTACGATATGTGTAGTGTTTAACGCCTTGTACTACATGCGGTACCGTATACGGAGGTTTTCGATATGTGTAGTGTTTAACGCCATCTTGTACTACAGGCGGTACCGTAGACGGAGATGTACGATATGTGTAGTGTTTAACGTCTTGTACTACATGCGGTACCGTATACGGAGGTTTTCGATATGTGTAGTGTTTAACGCCTTCTTGCACTACAGGCGGTACCGTATACGGAGGTGTACGACATGTGTAGTTTTTAACGCCTTCTTGTACTACATGCGGTACCGTAGACGGAGATGTACGATAGGTGTAGTGTTTAACGCCTTCTTGTACTACATGCGGTACAGTAGACGGAGATGTACGACATGTGTAGTGTTTAACGCCTTCTTGTACTACATGCGGTACCGTATACGGAGGTGTACGATATGTGTAGTGTTTAACGCCTTCTTGTACTACATGCGGTACCGTAGACGGAGATGTACGATATGTGTAGTGTTTAACGCCTTCTTGTACTACATGCGGTACCGTAGACGGAGATGTACGATATGTGTAGTGTTTAAGGCCTTGTTCTACTACATGCGGTACCGTAGACGAGATGTACGTTATGTGTAGTGTTTAACGCCTTCTTGTACTACATGTGGTACCGTAGACGGAGACGAACGATATGTGTAATGTTTAACGCCTTGTTCTACTACATACGGTACCGCAGACGGAGATGTATAACATGTGTAGTGTTTAACGCCTTGTTCTACTACACGTGTTACCGTAGACGGAGATGTACGATATGTGTAGTGTTTGGCGATTTCTTGTACTACATGTGGTACCGTAGACGGAGATGTACGATATGTGTAGTGTTTAACGCTTTCTTGTACTACATGCTGTACCGTATACGGAGGTGTACGATATGTGTAGTGTTTAACGCCTTGTTCTATTACATGCGGTACCGTAGACGGAGATGTATGATATGTGTAGTGTTTAACGCCTTGTTCTATTACGTGCGGTACCGTAGACGGAGATGTATGATATATGTAGTGTTTAACGCCTTGTTCTATTACATGCGGTACCGTAGACGGAGATGTATGATATGTGTAGTGTTTAACGCCTTGTTCTATTACATGCGCTACCGTAGACGGAGATGTATGATATGTGTAGTGTTTAACGCCTTGTTCTACTACAAGCGGTACCGTAGACAGAGATGTATGATATATGTAGTGTTTAACGCCTTGTTCTATTACATGCGGTACCGTAGACGGAGATGTATGATATGTGTAGTGTTTAACGCCTTGTTCTATTACGATCGGTACCGTAGACGGAGATGTATGATATGTGTAGTGTTTAACGCCTTGTTCTACTACATGCGGTACCGTAGACGGAGATGTATGATATGTGTAGTGTTTAACGCCTTGTTCTACTACATGTGGTACCGTAGACGGAGATGTACGATATGTGTAGTGTTTAACGCCTTGTTCTCCTACACGTGTTACCGTACACGGAGATGTACGATATGTGTAGTGTTTAACGCCTTGTTCTCCTATACGTGTTACCGTAGACGGAGATGTACGATATGTGTTGTGTTTGGCGCCTTGTTCTACTACACGTGTTACCGTAGACGGAGGTGTACGATATGTGTTGTGTTTAACGCCTTGTTCTCCTACACATGTTACCGTAGACGGAGATGTACGATATGTGTAGTGTTTAACGCCTTGTTCTACTACACGTGTTACCGTAGCCGGAGATGTACGATATGTGTAGTGTTTGGCGCTTTCTTGTACTACATGCGGTACCGTAGACGGAGATCTACGATATGTGTAGTGTTTAATGCCTTCTTGTACTACATGCGCTACCGTATACGGAGATGTACGATATGTGTACTGTTTAACGTCTTGTACTTCATGCGGTTCCGTAGACGGAGATGTATGATATGTGTAGTGTTTAACGCCTTCTTGTACTACATGCGGTACCGTAGACGGAGATCTACGATATGTGTAGTGTTTAATGCCTTCTTGTACTACATGCGCTACCGTAGACGGAGATGTACGATATGTGTAGTGTTTAACGTCTTCTTGTACTACAGGCGGTACTGTTTACGGAGCTGTACGATATGTGTAGTGTTTAACGCCTTCTTGTACTACATGCGGTACCGTAGACGGAGATGTACGATAGGTGTAGTGTTTAACGCCTTCTTGTACTACATGCGGTACAGTAGACGGAGATGTACGACATGTGTAGTGTTTAACGCCTTCGTGTACTACATGCGGTACCGTATACGGAGGTGTACGATATGTGTAGTGTTTAACGCCTTGTTCTACATGTGGTACCGTAGACGGAGATGTACGATATGTGTAGTGTTTAACGTCTTGTACTACATGCGGTACCGTATACGGAGGTGTACGATATGTGTAGTGTTTAAAGTCTTGTACTACATGCGGTACCGTATACGGAGGTTTTCGATATGTGTAGTGTTTAACGCCTTCTTGTACTACAGGCTGTACCGTAGACGGAGATGTACGATATGTGTAGTGTTTAACGTCTTGTACTACATGCGGTACCGTATACGGAGGTTTTCGATATGTGTAGTGTTTAACGCCTTCTTGTACTACAGGCGGTACCGTATACGGAGGTGTACGATATGTGTAGTTTTTAACGCCTTCTTGTACTACATGCGGTACCGTAGACGGAGATGTACGATAGGTGTAGTGTTTAACGCCTTCTTGTGCTACATGCGGTACAGTAGACGGAGATGTACGACATGTGTAGTGTTTAACGCCTTCGTGTACTACATGCGGTACCGTATACGGAGGTGTACGATATGTGTAGTGTTTAACGCCTTCTTGTACTACATGCGGTACCGTAGACGGAGATGTACGATAGGTGTAGTGTTTAACGCCTTCTTGTACTACATGCGGTACAGTAGACGGAGATGTACGACATGTGTAGTGTTTAACGCCTTCTTGTACTACATGCGGTACCGTATACGGAGGTGTACGATATGTGTAGTGTTTAACGCCTTGTTCTACATGTGGTACCGTAGACGGAGATGTACGATATGTGTAGTGTTTAACGTCTTGTACTACATGCGGTACCGTATACGGAGGTGTACGATATGTGTAGTGTTTAACGTCTTGTACTACATGCGGTACCGTATACGGAGGTTTTCGGTATGTGAAGTGTTTAACGCCTTCTTGTACTACAGGCGGTACCGTAGACGGAGATGTACGATATGTGTAGTGTTTAACGTCTTGTACTACATGCGGTACCGTATACGGAGGTTTTCGATATGTGTAGTGTTTAACGCCTTCTTGTACTACAGGCGGTACCGTATACGGAGGTGTACGATATGTGTAGTTTTTAACGCCTTCTTGTACTACATGCGGTACCGTAGACGGAGATGTACGATAGGTGTAGTGTTTAACGCCTTCTTGTACTACATGCTGTACCGTATACGGAGGTGTACGATATGTGTAGTGTTTAACGCCTTGTTCTACTACATGCGGTAAAGTAGACGGAGGTGTACGATATGTGTAGTGTTTAACGCCATCTTGTACTACATGTGGTACCGTAGACGAGATGTACGATATGTGTAGTGTTTAACGCCTTCTTGTACTACATGCGGTACCGTAGACGGAGATGTACGATATGTGTAGTGTTTAATGCCTTGTTCTACTACATGCGGTACCGTATACGGAGGTGTACGATATGTGTAGTGTTTAACGCCTTGTTCTACTACATACGGTACCGTAGACGGAGATGTATAACATGTGTAGTGTTTAACGCCTTGTTCTACTACACGTGTTACCGTAGACGGAGATGTACGATATGTGTAGTGTTTGGCGCTTTCTTGTACTACATGTGGTACCGTAGACGGAGATGTACGATATGTGTAGTGTTTAACGCCTTCTTGTACTACATGCGGTACCGTATACGGAGGTGTACGATATGTGTAGTGTTTAACGCCTTGTTCTATTACATGCGGTACCGTAGACGGAGATGTATGATATGTGTAGTGTTTAACGCCTTGTTCTATTACGTGCGGTACCGAAGACGGAGATGTATGATATATGTAGTGTTTAACGCCTTGTTCTATTACATGCGGTACCGTAGACGGAGATGTATGATATGTGTAGTGTTTAACGCCTTGTTCTATTACATGCGGTACCGTAGACAGAGATGTATGATATATGTAGTGTTTAACGCCTTGTTCTATTACATGCGGTACCGTAGACGGAGATGTATGATATGTGTAGTGTTTAACGCCTTGTTCTACTACACGTGCTACCGTAGGTGGAGATGTATAATATGTGTAGTGTTTAACGCCTTGTTCTACTACACGTCTTACCGTAGACGGAGATGTACGATATGTGATGTGTTTGGCGCTTTCTTGTACTACATGTGTTACCGTAGACGGAGATGTATGATATGTGTAGTGTTTAACGCCTTGTTCTACTACATGTGGTACCGTAGACGGAGATGTACGATATGTGTAGTGTTTAACGCCTTGTTCTCCTACACGTGTTACCGTAGACGGAGATGTACGATATGTGTAGTGTTTAACGCCTTGTTCTCCTACACGTGTTACCGTAGACGGAGATGTATAATATGTGTAGTGTTTAACGCCTTGTTCTACTACATGCGGTACCGTAGACGGAGATGTACGATATGTGTAGTGTTTAACGCGTTGTTCTCCTACATACGGTGCCGTAGACGGAGATGTATAATATGAGTAGTGTTTAACGCCTTGTTCTACTACTACATATGTTACCGTAGACGGAGATGTACGATATGTGTAGTGTTTGGCGCTTTCTTGTACTACATGCGGTACCGTAGACGGAGATCTACGATATGTGTAGTGTTTAATGCCTTCTTGTTCTACATGCGCTACCGTATACGGAGATGTACGATATGTGTAGTGTTTAACGTCTTGTACTTCATGCGGTACCGTAGACGGAGATGTATGATATGTGTAGTGTTTAACGCCTTCTTGTACTACATGCGGTACCGTATACGGAGATCTACGATATGTGTAGTGTTTAATGCCTTCTTGTACTACATGCGCTACCGTAGACGGAGATGTACGATATGTGTAGTGTTTAACGTCTTCTTGTACTACATGCGGTACCGTATACGGAGGTTTTCGATATGTGTAGTGTTTAACGCCTTCTTATACTACAGGCGGTACTGTATACGGAGGTGTACGATATGTGTAGTGTTTAACGCCTTCTTGTACTACATGCGGTACCGTAGACGGAGATGTACGATAGGTGTAGTGTTTAACGCCTTCTTGTACTACATGCGGTACAATAGACGGAGATGTACGACATGTGTAGTGTTTAACGCCTTCTTGTACTACATGCGGTACCGTATACGGAGGTGTACGATATGTGTAGTGTTTAACGCCTTGTTCTACATGTGGTACCGTAGACGGAGATGAACGATATGTGTAGTGTTTAACGTCTTGTACTACATGCGGTACCGTATACGGAGGTGTACGATATGTGTAGTGTTTAACGTCTTGTACTACATGCGGTACCGTATACGGAGGTTTTCGATATGTGTAGTGTTTAACGCCATCTTGTACTACAGGCGGTACCGTAGACGGAGATGTACGATATGTGTAGTGTTTAACGTCTTGTACTACATGCGGTACCGTATACGGAGGTTTTCGATATGTGTAGTGTTTAACGCCTTCTTGCACTACAGGCGGTACCGTATACGGAGGTGTACGACATGTGTAGTTTTTAACGCCTTCTTGTACTACATGCGGTACCGTAGACGGAGATGTACGATAGGTGTAGTGTTTAACGCCTTCTTGTACTACATGCGGTACAGTAGACGGAGATGTACGACATGTGTAGTGTTTAACGCCTTCTTGTACTACATGCGGTACCGTATACGGAGGTGTACGATATGTGTAGTGTTTAACGCCTTCTTGTACTACATGCGGTACCGTAGACGGAGATGTACGATATGTGTAGTGTTTAACGCCTTCTTGTACTACATGCGGTACCGTAGACGGAGATGTACGATATGTGTAGTGTTTAAGGCCTTGTTCTACTACATGCGGTACCGTAGACGAGATGTACGTTATGTGTAGTGTTTAACGCCTTCTTGTACTACATGTGGTACCGTAGACGGAGACGAACGATATGTGTAATGTTTAACGCCTTGTTCTACTACATACGGTACCGCAGACGGAGATGTATAACATGTGTAGTGTTTAACGCCTTGTTCTACTACACGTGTTACCGTAGACGGAGATGTACGATATGTGTAGTGTTTGGCGATTTCTTGTACTACATGTGGTACCGTAGACGGAGATGTACGATATGTGTAGTGTTTAACGCTTTCTTGTACTACATGCTGTACCGTATACGGAGGTGTACGATATGTGTAGTGTTTAACGCCTTGTTCTATTACATGCGGTACCGTAGACGGAGATGTATGATATGTGTAGTGTTTAACGCCTTGTTCTATTACGTGCGGTACCGTAGACGGAGATGTATGATATATGTAGTGTTTAACGCCTTGTTCTATTACATGCGGTACCGTAGACGGAGATGTATGATATGTGTAGTGTTTAACGCCTTGTTCTATTACATGCGCTACCGTAGACGGAGATGTATGATATGTGTAGTGTTTAACGCCTTGTTCTACTACAAGCGGTACCGTAGACAGAGATGTATGATATATGTAGTGTTTAACGCCTTGTTCTATTACATGCGGTACCGTAGACGGAGATGTATGATATGTGTAGTGTTTAACGCCTTGTTCTATTACGATCGGTACCGTAGACGGAGATGTATGATATGTGTAGTGTTTAACGCCTTGTTCTACTACATGCGGTACCGTAGACGGAGATGTATGATATGTGTAGTGTTTAACGCCTTGTTCTACTACATGTGGTACCGTAGACGGAGATGTACGATATGTGTAGTGTTTAACGCCTTGTTCTCCTACACGTGTTACCGTACACGGAGATGTACGATATGTGTAGTGTTTAACGCCTTGTTCTCCTATACGTGTTACCGTAGACGGAGATGTACGATATGTGTTGTGTTTGGCGCCTTGTTCTACTACACGTGTTACCGTAGACGGAGGTGTACGATATGTGTTGTGTTTAACGCCTTGTTCTCCTACACATGTTACCGTAGACGGAGATGTACGATATGTGTAGTGTTTAACGCCTTGTTCTACTACACGTGTTACCGTAGCCGGAGATGTACGATATGTGTAGTGTTTGGCGCTTTCTTGTACTACATGCGGTACCGTAGACGGAGATCTACGATATGTGTAGTGTTTAATGCCTTCTTGTACTACATGCGCTACCGTATACGGAGATGTACGATATGTGTACTGTTTAACGTCTTGTACTTCATGCGGTACCGTAGACGGAGATGTATGATATGTGTAGTGTTTAACGCCTTCTTGTACTACATGCGGTACCGTAGACGGAGATCTACGATATGTGTAGTGTTTAATGCCTTCTTGTACTACATGCGCTACCGTAGACGGAGATGTACGATATGTGTAGTGTTTAACGTCTTCTTGTACTACAGGCGGTACTGTTTACGGAGCTGTACGATATGTGTAGTGTTTAACGCCTTCTTGTACTACATGCGGTACCGTAGACGGAGATGTACGATAGGTGTAGTGTTTAACGCCTTCTTGTACTACATGCGGTACAGTAGACGGAGATGTACGACATGTGTAGTGTTTAACGCCTTCGTGTACTACATGCGGTACCGTATACGGAGGTGTACGATATGTGTAGTGTTTAACGCCTTGTTCTACATGTGGTACCGTAGACGGAGATGTACGATATGTGTAGTGTTTAACGTCTTGTACTACATGCGGTACCGTATACGGAGGTGTACGATATGTGTAGTGTTTAAAGTCTTGTACTACATGCGGTACCGTATACGGAGGTTTTCGATATGTGTAGTGTTTAACGCCTTCTTGTACTACAGGCTGTACCGTAGACGGAGATGTACGATATGTGTAGTGTTTAACGTCTTGTACTACATGCGGTACCGTATACGGAGGTTTTCGATATGTGTAGTGTTTAACGCCTTCTTGTACTACAGGCGGTACCATATACGGAGGTGTACGATATGTGTAGTTTTTAACGCCTTCTTGTACTACATGCGGTACCGTAGACGGAGATGTACGATAGGTGTAGTGTTTAACGCCTTCTTGTGCTACATGCGGTACAGTAGACGGAGATGTACGACATGTGTAGTGTTTAACGCCTTCGTGTACTACATGCGGTACCGTATACGGAGGTGTACGATATGTGTAGTGTTTAACGCCTTCTTGTACTACATGCGGTACCGTAGACGGAGATGTACGATAGGTGTAGTGTTTAACGCCTTCTTGTACTACATGCGGTACAGTAGACGGAGATGTACGACATGTGTAGTGTTTAACGCCTTCTTGTACTACATGCGGTACCGTATACGGAGGTGTACGATATGTGTAGTGTTTAACGCCTTGTTCTACATGTGGTACCGTAGACGGAGATGTACGATATGTGTAGTGTTTAACGTCTTGTACTACATGCGGTACCGTATACGGAGGTGTACGATATGTGTAGTGTTTAACGTCTTGTACTACATGCGGTACCGTATACGGAGGTTTTCGGTATGTGAAGTGTTTAACGCCTTCTTGTACTACAGGCGGTACCGTAGACGGAGATGTACGATATGTGTAGTGTTTAACGTCTTGTACTACATGCGGTACCGTATACGGAGGTTTTCGATATGTGTAGTGTTTAACGCCTTCTTGTACTACAGGCGGTACCGTATACGGAGGTGTACGATATGTGTAGTTTTTAACGCCTTCTTGTACTACATGCGGTACCGTAGACGGAGATGTACGATAGGTGTAGTGTTTAACGCCTTCTTGTACTACATGCTGTACCGTATACGGAGGTGTACGATATGTGTAGTGTTTAACGCCTTGTTCTACTACATGCGGTAAAGTAGACGGAGGTGTACGATATGTGTAGTGTTTAACGCCATCTTGTACTACATGTGGTACCGTAGACGAGATGTACGATATGTGTAGTGTTTAACGCCTTCTTGTACTACATGCGGTACCGTAGACGGAGATGTACGATATGTGTAGTGTTTAATGCCTTGTTCTACTACATGCGGTACCGTATACGGAGGTGTACGATATGTGTAGTGTTTAACGCCTTGTTCTACTACATACGGTACCGTAGACGGAGATGTATAACATGTGTAGTGTTTAACGCCTTGTTCTACTACACGTGTTACCGTAGACGGAGATGTACGATATGTGTAGTGTTTGGCGCTTTCTTGTACTACATGTGGTACCGTAGACGGAGATGTACGATATGTGTAGTGTTTAACGCCTTCTTGTACTACATGCGGTACCGTATACGGAGGTGTACGATATGTGTAGTGTTTAACGCCTTGTTCTATTACATGCGGTACCGTAGACGGAGATGTATGATATGTGTAGTGTTTAACGCCTTGTTCTATTACGTGCGGTACCGAAGACGGAGATGTATGATATATGTAGTGTTTAACGCCTTGTTCTATTACATGCGGTACCGTAGACGGAGATGTATGATATGTGTAGTGTTTAACGCCTTGTTCTATTACATGCGGTACCGTAGACAGAGATGTATGATATATGTAGTGTTTAACGCCTTGTTCTATTACATGCGGTACCGTAGACGGAGATGTATGATATGTGTAGTGTTTAACGCCTTGTTCTACTACACGTGCTACCGTAGGTGGAGATGTATAATATGTGTAGTGTTTAACGCCTTGTTCTACTACACGTCTTACCGTAGACGGAGATGTACGATATGTGATGTGTTTGGCGCTTTCTTGTACTACATGTGTTACCGTAGACGGAGATGTATGATATGTGTAGTGTTTAACGCCTTGTTCTACTACATGTGGTACCGTAGACGGAGATGTACGATATGTGTAGTGTTTAACGCCTTGTTCTCCTACACGTGTTACCGTAGACGGAGATGTACGATATGTGTAGTGTTTAACGCCTTGTTCTCCTACACGTGTTACCGTAGACGGAGATGTATAATATGTGTAGTGTTTAACGCCTTGTTCTACTACATGCGGTACCGTAGACGGAGATGTACGATATGTGTAGTGTTTAACGCGTTGTTCTCCTACATACGGTGCCGTAGACGGAGATGTATAATATGAGTAGTGTTTAACGCCTTGTTCTACTACTACATATGTTACCGTAGACGGAGATGTACGATATGTGTAGTGTTTGGCGCTTTCTTGTACTACATGCGGTACCGTAGACGGAGATCTACGATATGTGTAGTGTTTAATGCCTTCTTGTTCTACATGCGCTACCGTATACGGAGATGTACGATATGTGTAGTGTTTAACGTCTTGTACTTCATGCGGTACCGTAGACGGAGATGTATGATATGTGTAGTGTTTAACGCCTTCTTGTACTACATGCGGTACCGTATACGGAGATCTACGATATGTGTAGTGTTTAATGCCTTCTTGTACTACATGCGCTACCGTAGACGGAGATGTACGATATGTGTAGTGTTTAACGTCTTCTTGTACTACATGCGGTACCGTATACGGAGGTTTTCGATATGTGTAGTGTTTAACGCCTTCTTATACTACAGGCGGTACTGTATACGGAGGTGTACGATATGTGTAGTGTTTAACGCCTTCTTGTACTACATGCGGTACCGTAGACGGAGATGTACGATAGGTGTAGTGTTTAACGCCTTCTTGTACTACATGCGGTACAATAGACGGAGATGTACGACATGTGTAGTGTTTAACGCCTTCTTGTACTACATGCGGTACCGTATACGGAGGTGTACGATATGTGTAGTGTTTAACGCCTTGTTCTACATGTGGTACCGTAGACGGAGATGAACGATATGTGTAGTGTTTAACGTCTTGTACTACATGCGGTACCGTATACGGAGGTGTACGATATGTGTAGTGTTTAACGTCTTGTACTACATGCGGTACCGTATACGGAGGTTTTCGATATGTGTAGTGTTTAACGCCATCTTGTACTACAGGCGGTACCGTAGACGGAGATGTACGATATGTGTAGTGTTTAACGTCTTGTACTACATGCGGTACCGTATACGGAGGTTTTCGATATGTGTAGTGTTTAACGCCTTCTTGCACTACAGGCGGTACCGTATACGGAGGTGTACGACATGTGTAGTTTTTAACGCCTTCTTGTACTACATGCGGTACCGTAGACGGAGATGTACGATAGGTGTAGTGTTTAACGCCTTCTTGTACTACATGCGGTACAGTAGACGGAGATGTACGACATGTGTAGTGTTTAACGCCTTCTTGTACTACATGCGGTACCGTATACGGAGGTGTACGATATGTGTAGTGTTTAACGCCTTCTTGTACTACATGCGGTACCGTAGACGGAGATGTACGATATGTGTAGTGTTTAACGCCTTCTTGTACTACATGCGGTACCGTAGACGGAGATGTACGATATGTGTAGTGTTTAAGGCCTTGTTCTACTACATGCGGTACCGTAGACGAGATGTACGTTATGTGTAGTGTTTAACGCCTTCTTGTACTACATGTGGTACCGTAGACGGAGACGAACGATATGTGTAATGTTTAACGCCTTGTTCTACTACATACGGTACCGCAGACGGAGATGTATAACATGTGTAGTGTTTAACGCCTTGTTCTACTACACGTGTTACCGTAGACGGAGATGTACGATATGTGTAGTGTTTGGCGATTTCTTGTACTACATGTGGTACCGTAGACGGAGATGTACGATATGTGTAGTGTTTAACGCTTTCTTGTACTACATGCTGTACCGTATACGGAGGTGTACGATATGTGTAGTGTTTAACGCCTTGTTCTATTACATGCGGTACCGTAGACGGAGATGTATGATATGTGTAGTGTTTAACGCCTTGTTCTATTACGTGCGGTACCGTAGACGGAGATGTATGATATATGTAGTGTTTAACGCCTTGTTCTATTACATGCGGTACCGTAGACGGAGATGTATGATATGTGTAGTGTTTAACGCCTTGTTCTATTACATGCGCTACCGTAGACGGAGATGTATGATATGTGTAGTGTTTAACGCCTTGTTCTACTACAAGCGGTACCGTAGACAGAGATGTATGATATATGTAGTGTTTAACGCCTTGTTCTATTACATGCGGTACCGTAGACGGAGATGTATGATATGTGTAGTGTTTAACGCCTTGTTCTATTACGATCGGTACCGTAGACGGAGATGTATGATATGTGTAGTGTTTAACGCCTTGTTCTACTACATGCGGTACCGTAGACGGAGATGTATGATATGTGTAGTGTTTAACGCCTTGTTCTACTACATGTGGTACCGTAGACGGAGATGTACGATATGTGTAGTGTTTAACGCCTTGTTCTCCTACACGTGTTACCGTACACGGAGATGTACGATATGTGTAGTGTTTAACGCCTTGTTCTCCTATACGTGTTACCGTAGACGGAGATGTACGATATGTGTTGTGTTTGGCGCCTTGTTCTACTACACGTGTTACCGTAGACGGAGGTGTACGATATGTGTTGTGTTTAACGCCTTGTTCTCCTACACATGTTACCGTAGACGGAGATGTACGATATGTGTAGTGTTTAACGCCTTGTTCTACTACACGTGTTACCGTAGCCGGAGATGTACGATATGTGTAGTGTTTGGCGCTTTCTTGTACTACATGCGGTACCGTAGACGGAGATCTACGATATGTGTAGTGTTTAATGCCTTCTTGTACTACATGCGCTACCGTATACGGAGATGTACGATATGTGTACTGTTTAACGTCTTGTACTTCATGCGGTACCGTAGACGGAGATGTATGATATGTGTAGTGTTTAACGCCTTCTTGTACTACATGCGGTACCGTAGACGGAGATCTACGATATGTGTAGTGTTTAATGCCTTCTTGTACTACATGCGCTACCGTAGACGGAGATGTACGATATGTGTAGTGTTTAACGTCTTCTTGTACTACAGGCGGTACTGTTTACGGAGCTGTACGATATGTGTAGTGTTTAACGCCTTCTTGTACTACATGCGGTACCGTAGACGGAGATGTACGATAGGTGTAGTGTTTAACGCCTTCTTGTACTACATGCGGTACAGTAGACGGAGATGTACGACATGTGTAGTGTTTAACGCCTTCGTGTACTACATGCGGTACCGTATACGGAGGTGTACGATATGTGTAGTGTTTAACGCCTTGTTCTACATGTGGTACCGTAGACGGAGATGTACGATATGTGTAGTGTTTAACGTCTTGTACTACATGCGGTACCGTATACGGAGGTGTACGATATGTGTAGTGTTTAAAGTCTTGTACTACATGCGGTACCGTATACGGAGGTTTTCGATATGTGTAGTGTTTAACGCCTTCTTGTACTACAGGCTGTACCGTAGACGGAGATGTACGATATGTGTAGTGTTTAACGTCTTGTACTACATGCGGTACCGTATACGGAGGTTTTCGATATGTGTAGTGTTTAACGCCTTCTTGTACTACAGGCGGTACCGTATACGGAGGTGTACGATATGTGTAGTTTTTAACGCCTTCTTGTACTACATGCGGTACCGTAGACGGAGATGTACGATAGGTGTAGTGTTTAACGCCTTCTTGTGCTACATGCGGTACAGTAGACGGAGATGTACGACATGTGTAGTGTTTAACGCCTTCGTGTACTACATGCGGTACCGTATACGGAGGTGTACGATATGTGTAGTGTTTAACGCCTTCTTGTACTACATGCGGTACCGTAGACGGAGATGTACGATAGGTGTAGTGTTTAACGCCTTCTTGTACTACATGCGGTACAGTAGACGGAGATGTACGACATGTGTAGTGTTTAACGCCTTCTTGTACTACATGCGGTACCGTATACGGAGGTGTACGATATGTGTAGTGTTTAACGCCTTGTTCTACATGTGGTACCGTAGACGGAGATGTACGATATGTGTAGTGTTTAACGTCTTGTACTACATGCGGTACCGTATACGGAGGTGTACGATATGTGTAGTGTTTAACGTCTTGTACTACATGCGGTACCGTATACGGAGGTTTTCGGTATGTGAAGTGTTTAACGCCTTCTTGTACTACAGGCGGTACCGTAGACGGAGATGTACGATATGTGTAGTGTTTAACGTCTTGTACTACATGCGGTACCGTATACGGAGGTTTTCGATATGTGTAGTGTTTAACGCCTTCTTGTACTACAGGCGGTACCGTATACGGAGGTGTACGATATGTGTAGTTTTTAACGCCTTCTTGTACTACATGCGGTACCGTAGACGGAGATGTACGATAGGTGTAGTGTTTAACGCCTTCTTGTACTACATGCGGTACCGTATACGGAGGTGTACGATATGTGTAGTGTTTAACGCCTTGTTCTACTACATGCGGTAAAGTAGACGGAGGTGTACGATATGTGTAGTGTTTAACGCCATCTTGTACTACATGTGGTACCGTAGACGAGATGTACGATATGTGTAGTGTTTAACGCCTTCTTGTACTACATGCGGTACCGTAGACGGAGATGTACGATATGTGTAGTGTTTAATGCCTTGTTCTACTACATGCGGTACCGTATACGGAGGTGTACGATATGTGTAGTGTTTAACGCCTTGTTCTACTACATGCGGTACCGTATACGGAGGTGTACGATATGTGTAGTGTTTAACGCCTTGTTCTACTACATGCGGTACCGTATACGGAGGTGTACGATATGTGTAGTGTTTAACGCCTTGTTCTACTACATGCGGTAAAGTAGACGGAGGTGTACGATATGTGTAGTGTTTAACGCCTTCTTGTACTACATGTGGTACCGTAGACGAGATGTACGATATGTGTAGTGTTTAACGCCTTCTTGTACTACATGTGGTACCGTAGACGAGATGTACGATATGTGTAGTGTTTAACGCCTTCATGTACTACATGCGGTACCGTAGACGGATATGTACGATATGTGTAGTGTTTAATGCCTTGTTCTACTACATACGGTACCGTAGACGGAGATGTACGATATGTGTAGTGTTTAATGCCTTGTTCTACTACATGCGGTACCGTAGACGGAGGTGTACGACATGTCTAATGTTTAACACTTTCTTGTACTGCATGCGGTACCGTAGACGGAGATGTACGATATGTGTAGTGTTTAACGCCTTCTTGTACTACATGCGGTAGCGTAGACGGAGATGTACGATATGTGTAGTGTTTAACGCCTTGTTCTACTAAATGCGGTACCGTAGACGAGATGTACGTTATGTGTAGTGTTTAACGCCTTCTTGTACTACATGTGGTACCGTAGACGGAGATGAACGATATGTGTAGTGTTTAACGCCTTGTTCTACTACATGCGGTACAGTAGACGGAGATGTACGAAATGTGTAGTGTTTAACGCCTTCTTGTACCACATGTGGTACCGTAGACGGAGATGTACGATTTGTGTAGTGGTTAACGCCTTCTTGTACTACATGTGGTACCGTAGACGGAGATGTACGATATGTGTAGTGTTTAACGCCTTCTTGTACTACATGTGGTACCGTAGACGGAGATGTACGATATGTGTAGTGTTTAACGTCTTCTTGTACTACATGCGGTACCGTAGACGTAGATGTACGATATGTGTAGTGTTTAACGCCTTCTTGTACTACATGTGGTACCGTCGACGGAGATGAACGATATGTGTAGTGTTTAACGCCTTGTTCTTCTACATGCGGTACCGTAGACAGAGATGTACGATATGTGTAGTGTTTAACGCCTTCTTGTACTACATGTGGTACAGTATACGGAGATGTACGATATGTGTAGTGTTTAACGCCTTGTTCTACTACATGCGGTACCGTAGACGGAGATGTATGATATGTGTAGTGTTTAACGCCTTGTTCTACTACATGCGGTACCGTAGACGGAGATGTATGATATGTGTAGTGTTTAACGCCTTGTTCTACCACATGCGGTACCGTAGACGGAGATGTACGATATATGTAGTGTTTAACGCCTTCATGTGCTACATGTGGTACCGTAGACGGAGATGTACGATATGTATAGTGTTTAACGCCTTCATGTGCTACATGCGGTACCGTAGACGGAGATGTACGATATGTGTAGTGTTTAACGCCTTCTTCTACTACATGCGGTACACTATACGGAGATATATAATATGTGTAGTGTTTATCCCCTTGTTCTCCTACATGCGGTACAGTATACGGAGATGTATAATATGTGTAGTGTTTAACGCCTTGTTCTACTACATGCGGTACCGTAGACGGAGATGTATGATATGTGTAGTGTTTAACGCCTTGTTCTACTACAAGCGGTACCGTAGACGGAGATATATAATATGTGTAGTGTTTAACCCCTTGTTCTCCTACATGCGGTACAGTATACGGAGATGTACGATATGTGTAGTGTTTAACGCCTTGTTCTACTACATGCGGTACCGTAGACGCAGACGTATGATATGTGTAGTGTTTAACGCCTTGTTCTACTACATGCGGTACCGTAGACGCAGACGTATGATATGTGTAGTGTTTAACGCCTTGTTCTACTAAATGCGGTACCGTAGACGGAGATGTACGATATGTGTAGTGTTTAACGCCTTCATGTGCTACATGCGGTACCGTAGACGGAGATATATAATATGTGTAGTGTTTAACCCCTTGTTCTCCTACATGCGGTACAGTATACGGAGATGTACGATATGTGTAGTGTTTAACGCCTTCTTGTACTACATGCGGTACCGTAGACGGAGATATATAATATGTGTAGTGTTTAACGCCTTGTTCTACTACATGCGGTACCGTAGACGGAGATGTACGATATGTGTAGTGTTTAACGCCTTCATGTGCTACATGCGGTACCGTAGACGGAGATGTACGATATGTGTAGTGTTTAACGCCTTCTTGTGCTACATGTGTTACCGTAGACGGAGATGTACGATATGTGTAGTGTTTAACGCCTTCATGTGCTACATGTGGTACCATAGACGGAGATATAAGATATGTGTCGTGTTTAACGCCTTCTTGTACTACATGTGTTACCGTAGACGGAGATGTACGATATGTGTAGTGTTTAACGCCTTCTCTTACTACATGTGGTACCGTAGACGGAGATGTACGATATGTGTAGTGTTTAACGCCTTCTTGTACTACATGTGGTACCGTTAACGGAGATGTACGGTATGTGTAGTGTTTAACGCCTTGTTCTACTACATGTAGTACAGTAGACGGAGATGTACCTTACGTGTAGTGTTTAACGCCTTGTTCTACTACATGTGGTACCGTAGAGGGAGATGTATGATATGTGTAGTGTTTAACGCCTTGTATTACTACACGTGCTACCGTAGGCGGAGATGTATAATATGTGTGGTGTTTAACGCCTTGTTCTACTACACGTGTTACCGTAGACGGAGAGGTACGATATGTGTTGTGTTTGGCGCTTTCTTGTACTACATGTGGTACCGTAGACGGAGATGTGCGATATGTGTAGTGTTTAACGCCTTGTTCTCCTACATACGGTGCCGTAGACGGAGATGTATAATATGTGTAGTGTTTAACGCCTTGTTCTACTACACGTGTTACCGTAGACGGAGATGTACGATATGGTTAGTGTTTGGCGCTTTCTTGTACTATATGCTTTACCGTAGACGGAGATGTACGACATGTCTAGTGTTTAACGCCTTCTTGTGCTACATGCGGTACCGTAGACGGAGATGTACGACATGTCTAGTGTTTAACGCCTTCTTGTACTACATGCGGTACCGTAGACGGAGATGTACGATATGTGTAGTGTTTAATGCCTTCATGTACTACATGCGCTACCGTAGACGGAGATGTACGATATGTGTAGTGTTTAACGTCTTGTACTACATGCGGTACCTTATACGGAGGTGTACGATATGTGTAGTGTTTAACGCCTTGTACTACATGCGGTACCTTATACGGAGGTGTACGATATGTGTAGTGTTTAACGCCTTGTACTACATGCGGTACCTTATACGGAGGTGTATGATATGTGTAGTGTTTAACGTCTTGTACTACATGCGGTACCTTATACGGAGGTGTACGATATGTGTAGTGTTTAACGCCTTGTACTACATGCGCTACCGTAGACGGAGATGTGCGATATGTGTAGTGTTTAACGCCTTGTTGTACTACATGCGCTACCGTAGACGGAGATGTACGATATGTGTAGTGTTTAACGTCTTGTACTACATGCGGTACCGTATACGGAGGTGTACGATATGTGTAGTGTTTAACGCCTTCTTGTACTACATGCGGTACCGTATACGGAGGTGGACGATATGTGTAGTGTTTAACGCCTTCTTGTACTACATGCGGTACCGTATACTGAGGTGTACGATATGTGTGGTGTTTAACGTCTTGTACTTCATGCGGTACCGTAGACGGAGATGTACGATATGTGTAGTGTTTAACGCCTTCTTGTACTACATGCGGTACCGTAGACGGAGATGTACGATATGTGTAGTGTATAGCGCCTTCTTGTACTACATGGGGTACCGTAGACGGAGATGTACGACATGTCTAATGTTTAACGCTTTCTTGTACTGAATGCGGTACCGTAGACGGAGATGTACGATATGTGTAGTGTTTAACTCCTTCTTGTACTACATGTGTTACCGTAGACGGAGATGTACGATATGTGTAGTGTTTAACGCCTTCTTGTACTACATGCGGTACCGTAGACGGAGATGTACGATATGTGTAGTGTTTAACGCCTTCTTGTACTACATGTGGTACCGTAGACGGAGATGTACGATATGTATAGTGTTTAACGCCTTCTTGTACTACATGCGGTACCGTAGACGGAGATGTACGATATGTGTAGTGTTTAACGCCTTCTTGTACTGCATGCGGTACCGTAGACGGAGATGTACGATATGTGTAGTGTTTAACGCCTTCTTGTACTACATGTGGTACCGTAGACGGAGATTTACGATATGTGTAGTGTTTAACGCTTTCTTGTACTGCATGCGGTACCGTAGACGGAGATGTACGATATGTGTCGTGTTTAACGCCTTCTTGTACTACATGTGGTACCGTAGACGGAGATGTACGATATGTGTAGTGTTTAACGCCTTCTTGTAGTACATGCGGTACCGTAGACGGAGATGTACGATATGTGTAGTGTTTAACGCCTTGTTCTACTACATGCGGTACCGTAGACGAGATATACGATATGTGTAGTTTTTAACGCCTTCTTGTACTACATGTGGTACCGTAGACGGAGATGAACGATATGTGTAGTGTTTAACGCCTTGTTCTACTACATGTGGTACCGTAGACGGAGATGTACGATATGTGTAGTGTTTAACGCCTTGTTCTACTACATGCGGTACCGTAGACGAGATATACGATATGTGTAGTGTTTAACGCCTTCTTGTACTACATGTGGTACCGTAGACGGAGATGAACGATATGTGTAGTGTTTGACGCCTTCTTGTACTACATGTGGTACCGTAGACGGAGATGAACGATATGTGTAGTGTTTAACGCCTTGTTCTACTACATGCGGTAAAGTAGACGGAGATGTACGATATGTGTAGTGTTTAACGCTTTCTTGTACCACATGTGGTACCGTAGAGGGAGATATACGATTTGTGTAGTGGTTAACGCGTTCTTGTACTACATGTGGTACAGTATACGGAGATGTACGATACGTGTAGTGTTTAACGCCTTGTTCTACTACATGCGGTACCGTAGACGGAGATGTATAATATGTGTAGTGTTTAACGCCTTGTTCTACTACATGCGGTACCGTAACAGAGATGTACGATATGTCTAGTGTTTAACGCCTTCTTGTACTACATGCTGTACCGTAGACGGAGATATATAATGTGTAGTGTTTAACCCCTTGTTCTACTACATGCGGTACCGTAGACGGAGATATATAATATGTGTAGTGTTTAACGCCTTGTTCTACTACATGCGGTACCGTAGACGGAGATATATAATATGTGTAGTGTTTAACCCCTTGTTCTACTACATGCGGTACAGTATACGGAGATGTATAATATGTGTAGTGTTTAACGCCTTGTTCTACTACATGCGGTACCGTAGACGGAGATGTATAATATGTGTAGTGTTTAACGCCTTGTTCTACTACATGCGGTACCTTAGACGGAGATGTACGATATGTGTAGTGTTTAACGCCTTGTTCTACTACATGTGGTACCGTAGACGGAGATATATAATATGTGTAGTGTTTATCCCCTTGTTCTCCTACATGCGGTACAGTATACGGAGATGTATAATATGTGTAGTGTTTAACGCCTTGTTCTACTACATGCAGTACCGTAGACGGAGATGTACGATATGAGTAGTGTTTAACGCCTTCATGTGCTACATGCGGTACCGTAGACGGAGATATATAATATGTGTAGTGTTTAACCCTTTGTTCTCCTACATGCGGTACAGTATACGGAGATGTACGATATGTGTAGTGTTTAACGCCTTCTTGTACTACATGCGGTACCGTAGACGGAGATATATAATATGTGTAGTGTTTAACCCCTTGTTCTCCTACATGCAGTACAGTATACGGAGATGTACGATATGTGTAGTGTTTAACGCCTTGTTCTACTACATGCGGTACCGTAGACGCAGACGTATGATATGTGTAGTGTTTAACGCCTTGTTCTACTACATGCGGTACCGTAGACGCAGACGTATGATATGTGTAGTGTTTAACGCCTTGTTCCACTAAATGCGGTACCGTAGACGGAGATGTACGATATGTGTAGTGTTTAACGCCTTCATGTGCTACATGCGGTACCGTAGACAGAGATATATAATATGTGTAGTGTTTAACCCCTTGTTCTCCTACATGCGGTACAGTATACGGAGATGTACGATATGTGTAGTGTTTAACGCCTTCTTGTACTACATGCGGTACCGTAGACGGAGATATATAATATGTGTAGTGTTTAACGCCTTGTTCTACTACATGTGGTACCGTAGACGGAGATGTACGATATGTGTAGTGTTTAACGCCTTGTTCTCCTACACGTGTTACCGTACACGGAGATGTACGATATGTGTAGTGTTTAACGCCTTGTTCTCCTATACGTGTTACCGTAGACGGAGATGTACGATATGTGTTGTGTTTGGCGCCTTGTTCTACTACACGTGTTACCGTAGACGGAGGTGTACGATATGTGTTGTGTTTAACGCCTTGTTCTCCTACACATGTTACCGTAGACGGAGATGTACGATATGTGTAGTGTTTAACGCCTTGTTCTACTACACGTGTTACCGTAGCCGGAGATGTACGATATGTGTAGTGTTTGGCGCTTTCTTGTTCTACATGCGGTACCGTAGACGGAGATCTACGATATGTGTAGTGTTTAATGCCTTCTTGTACTACATGCGCTACCGTATACGGAGATGTACGATATGTGTACTGTTTAACGTCTTGTACTTCATGCGGTACCGTAGACGGAGATGTATGATATGTGTAGTGTTTAACGCCTTCTTGTACTACATGCGGTACCGTAGACGGAGATCTACGATATGTGTAGTGTTTAATGCCTTCTTGTACTACATGCGCTACCGTAGACGGAGATGTACGATATGTGTAGTGTTTAACGTCTTCTTGTACTACAGGCGGTACTGTTTACGGAGCTGTACGATATGTGTAGTGTTTAACGCCTTCTTGTACTACATGCGGTACCGTAGACGGAGATGTACGATAGGTGTAGTGTTTAACGCCTTCTTGTACTACATGCGGTACAGTAGACGGAGATGTACGACATGTGTAGTGTTTAACGCCTTCGTGTACTACATGCGGTACCGTATACGGAGGTGTACGATATGTGTAGTGTTTAACGCCTTGTTCTACATGTGGTACCGTAGACGGAGATGTACGATATGTGTAGTGTTTAACGTCTTGTACTACATGCGGTACCGTATACGGAGGTGTACGATATGTGTAGTGTTTGAAGTCTTGTACTACATGCGGTACCGTATACGGAGGTTTTCGATATGTGTAGTGTTTAACGCCTTCTTGTACTACAGGCTGTACCGTAGACGGAGATGTACGATATGTGTAGTGTTTAACGTCTTGTACTACATGCGGTACCGTATACGGAGGTTTTCGATATGTGTAGTGTTTAACGCCTTCTTGTACTACAGGCGGTACCGTATACGGAGGTGTACGATATGTGTAGTTTTTAACGCCTTCTTGTACTACATGCGGTACCGTAGACGGAGATGTACGATAGGTGTAGTGTTTAACGCCTTCTTGTGCTACATGCGGTACAGTAGACGGAGATGTACGACATGTGTAGTGTTTAACGCCTTCGTGTACTACATGCGGTACCGTATACGGAGGTGTACGATATGTGTAGTGTTTAACGCCTTCTTGTACTACATGCGGTACCGTAGACGGAGATGTACGATAGGTGTAGTGTTTAACGCCTTCTTGTACTACATGCGGTACAGTAGACGGAGATGTACGACATGTGTAGTGTTTAACGCCTTCTTGTACTACATGCGGTACCGTATACGGAGGTGTACGATATGTGTAGTGTTTAACGCCTTGTTCTACATGTGGTACCGTAGACGGAGATGTACGATATGTGTAGTGTTTAACGTCTTGTACTACATGCGGTACCGTATACGGAGGTGTACGATATGTGTAGTGTTTAACGTCTTGTACTACATGCGGTACCGTATACGGAGGTTTTCGATATGTGAAGTGTTTAACGCCTTCTTGTACTACAGGCGGTACCGTAGACGGAGATGTACGATATGTGTAGTGTTTAACGTCTTGTACTACATGAGGTACCGTATACGGAGGTTTTCGATATGTGTAGTGTTTAACGCCTTCTTGTACTACAGGCGGTACCGTATACGGAGGTGTACGATATGTGTAGTTTTTAACGCCTTCTTGTACTACATGCGGTACCGTAGACGGAGATGTACGATAGGTGTAGTGTTTAACGCCTTCTTGTACTACATGCGGTACCGTATACGGAGGTGTACGATATGTGTAGTGTTTAACGCCTTGTTCTACTACATGCGGTAAAGTAGACGGAGGTGTACGATATGTGTAGTGTTTAACGCCATCTTGTACTACATGTGGTACCGTAGACGAGATGTACGATATGTGTAGTGTTTAACGCCTTCTTGTACTACATGCGGTACCGTAGACGGAGATGTACGATATGTGTAGTGTTTAATGCCTTGTTCTACTACATGCGGTACCGTATACGGAGGTGTACGATATGTGTAGTGTTTAACGCCTTGTTCTACTACTTGCGGTACCGTATACGGAGGTGTACGATATGTGTAGTGTTTAACGCCTTCTTGTACTACATGCGGTACCGTATACGGAGGTGTACGATATGTGTAGTGTTTAACGCCTTGTTCTACTACATGCGGTAAAGTAGACGGAGGTGTACGATATGTGTAGTGTTTAACGCCTTCTTGTACTACATGTGGTACCGTAGACGAGATGTACGATATGTGTAGTGTTTAACGCCTTCTTGTACTACATGTGGTACCGTAGACGAGATGTACGATATGTGTAGTGTTTAACGCCTTCATGTACTACATGCGGTACCGTAGACGGATATGTATGATATGTGTAGTGTTTAATGCCTTGTTCTACTACATACGGTACCGTAGACGAGATGTACGATATGTGTAGTGTTTAACGCCTTCTTGTACTACATGGGGTACCGTAGACGGAGATGTACGATATGTGTAGTGTTTAATGCCTTGTTCTACTACATGCGGTACCGTAGACGGAGGTGTACGACATGCCTAATGTTTAACACTTTCTTGTACTGCATGCGGTACCGTAGACGGAGATGTACGATATGTGTAGTGTTTAACGCCTTCTTGTACTACATGCGGTAGCGTAGACGGAGATGTACGATATGTGTAGTGTTTAACGCCTTGTTCTACTAAATGCGGTACCGTAGACGAGATGTACGTTATGTGTAGTGTTTAACGCCTTCTTGTACTACATGTGGTACCGTAGACGGAGATGAACGATATGTGTAGTGTTTAACGCCTTGTTCTACTACATGCGGTACAGTAGACGGAGATGTACGAAATGTGTAGTGTTTAACGCCTTCTTGTACCACATGTGGTACCGTAGACGGAGATGTACGATTTGTGTAGTGGGTAACGCCTTCTTGTACTACATGTGGTACCGTAGACGGAGATGTACGATATGTGTAGTGTTTAACGCCTTCTTGTACTACATGTGGTACCGTAGACGGAGATGTACGATATGTGTAGTGTTTAACGTCTTCTTGTACTACATGCGGTACCGTAGACGTAGATGTACGATATGTGTAGTGTTTAACGCCTTCTTGTACTACATGTGGTACCGTCGACGGAGATGAACGATATGTGTAGTGTTTAACGCCTTGTTCTTCTACATGCGGTACCGTAGACAGAGATGTACGATATGTGTAGTGTTTAACGCCTTCTTGTACTACATGTGGTACAGTATACGGAGATGTACGATATGTGTAGTGTTTAACGCCTTGTTCTACTACATGCGGTACCGTAGACGGAGATGTATGATAAGTGTAGTGTTTAACGCCTTGTTCTACTACATGCGGTACCGTAGACGGAGATGTATGATATGTGTAGTTTTTAACGCCTTGTTCTACCACATGCGGTACCGTAGACGGAGATGTACGATATGTGTAGTGTTTAACGCCTTCATGTGCTACATGTGGTACCGTAGACGGAGATGTACGATATGTATAGTGTTTAACGCCTTCATGTGCTACATGCGGTACCGTAGACGGAGATGTACGATATGTGTAGTGTTTAACGCCTTCTTCTACTACATGCGGTACACTATACGGAGATATATAATATGTGTAGTGTTTATCCCCTTGTTCTCCTACATGCGGTACAGTATACGGAGATGTATAATATGTGTAGTGTTTAACGCCTTGTTCTACTACATGCGGTACCGTAGACGGAGATGTATGATATGTGTAGTGTTTAACGCCTTGTTCTACTACAAGCGGTACCGTAGACGGAGATATATAATATGTGTAGTGTTTAACCCCTTGTTCTCCTACATGCGGTACAGTATACGGAGATGTACGATATGTGTAGTGTTTAACGCCTTGTTCTACTACATGCGGTACCGTAGACGCAGACGTATGATATGTGTAGTGTTTAACGCCTTGTTCTACTACATGCGGTACCGTAGACGCAGACGTATGATATGTGTAGTGTTTAACGCCTTGTTCTACTAAATGCGGTACCGTAGACGGAGATGTACGATATGTGTAGTGTTTAACGCCTTCATGTGCTACATGCGGTACCGTAGACGGAGATATATAATATGTGTAGTGTTTAACCCCTTGTTCTCCTACATGCGGTACAGTATACGGAGATGTACGATATGTGTAGTGTTTAACGCCTTCTTGTACTACATGCGGTACCGTAGACGGAGATATATAATATGTGTAGTGTTTAACGCCTTGTTCTACTACATGCGGTACCGTAGACGGAGATGTACGATATGTGTAGTGTTTAACGCCTTCATGTGCTACATGCGGTACCGTAGACGGAGATGTACGATATGTGTAGTGTTTAACGCCTTCTTGTGCTACATGTGTTACCGTAGACAGAGATGTACGATATGTGTAGTGTTTAACGCCTTCTTGTACTACATGTGTTACCGTAGACGGAGATGTACGATATGTGTAGTGTTTAACGCCTTCTCTTACTACATGTGGTACCGTAGACGGAGATGTACGATATGTGTAGTGTTTAACGCCTTCTTGTACTACATGTGGTACCGTTGACGGAGATGTACGGTATGTGTAGTGTTTAACGCCTTGTTCTACTACATGTAGTACAGTAGACGGAGATGTACCTTACGTGTAGTGTTTAACGCCTTGTTCTACTACATGTGGTACCGTAGAGGGAGATGTATGATATGTGTAGTGTTTAACGCCTTGTATTACTACACGTGCTACCGTAGGCGGAGATGTATAATATGTGTGGTGTTTAACGCCTTGTTCTACTACACGTGTTACCGTAGACGGAGATGTACGATATGTGTTGTGTTTGGCGCTTTCTTGTACTACATGTGGTACCGTAGACGGAGATGTGCGATATGTGTAGTGTTTAACGCCTTGTTCTCCTACATACGGTGCCGTAGACGGAGATGTATAATATGTGTAGTGTTTAACGCCTTGTTCTACTACACGTGTTACCGTAGACGGAGATGTACGATATGGTTAGTGTTTGGCGCTTTCTTGTACTATATGCTTTACCGTAGACGGAGATGTACGACATGTCTAGTGTTTAACGCCTTCTTGTGCTACATGCGGTACCGTAGACGGAGATGTACGACATGTCTAGTGTTTAACGCCTTCTTGTACTACATGCGGTACCGTAGACGGAGATGTACGATATGTGTAGTGTTTAATGCCTTCATGTACTACATGCGCTACCGTAGACGGAGATGTACGATATGTGTAGTGTTTAACGTCTTGTACTACATGCGGTACCTTATACGGAGGTGTACGATATGTGTAGTGTTTAACGCCTTGTACTACATGCGGTACCTTATACGGAGGTGTACGATATGTGTAGTGTTTAACGCCTTGTACTACATGCGGTACCTTATACGGAGGTGTATGATATGTGTAGTGTTTAACGTCTTGTACTACATGCGGTACCTTATACGGAGGTGTACGATATGTGTAGTGTTTAACGCCTTGTACTACATGCGCTACCGTAGACGGAGATGTGCGATATGTGTAGTGTTTAACGCCTTGTTGTACTACATGCGCTACCGTAGACGGAGATGTACGATATGTGTAGTGTTTAACGTCTTGTACTACATGCGGTACCGTATACGGAGGTGTACGATATGTGTAGTGTTTAACGCCTTCTTGTACTACATGCGGTACCGTATACGGAGGTGGACGATATGTGTAGTGTTTAACGCCTTCTTGTACTACATGCGGTACCGTATACTGAGGTGTACGATATGTGTGGTGTTTAACGTCTTGTACTTCATGCGGTACCGTAGACGGAGATGTACGATATGTGTAGTGTTTAACGCCTTCTTGTACTACATGCGGTACCGTAGACGGAGATGTACGATATGTGTAGTGTATAACGCCTTCTTGTACTACATGGGGTACCGTAGACGGAGATGTACGACATGTCTAATGTTTAACGCTTTCTTGTACTGAATGCGGTACCGTAGACGGAGATGTACGATATGTGTAGTGTTTAACTCCTTCTTGTACTACATGTGTTACCGTAGACGGAGATGTACGATATGTGTAGTGTTTAACGCCTTCTTGTACTACATGCGGTACCGTAGACGGAGATGTACGATATGTGTAGTGTTTAACGCCTTCTTGTACTACATGGGGTACCGTAGACGGAGATGTACGATATGTATAGTGTTTAACGCCTTCTTGTACTACATGCGGTACCGTAGACGGAGATGTACGATATGTGTAGTGTTTAACGCCTTCTTGTACTGCATGCGGTACCGTAGACGGAGATGTACGATATGTGTAGTGTTTAACGCCTTCTTGTACTACATGTGGTACCGTAGACGGAGATTTACGATATGTGTAGTGTTTAACGCTTTCTTGTACTGCATGCGGTACCGTAGACGGAGATGTACGATATGTGTCGTGTTTAACGCCTTCTTGTACTACATGTGGTACCGTAGACGGAGATGTACGATATGTGTAGTGTTTAACGCCTTCTTGTAGTACATGCGGTACCGTAGACGGAGATGTACGATATGTGTAGTGTTTAACGCCTTGTTCTACTACATGCGGTACCGTAGACGAGATATACGATATGTGTAGTTTTTAACGCCTTCTTGTACTACATGTGGTACCGTAGACGGAGATGAACGATATGTGTAGTGTTTAACGCCTTGTTCTACTACATGTGGTACCGTAGACGGAGATGTACGATATGTGTAGTGTTTAACGCCTTGTTCTACTACATGCGGTACCGTAGACGAGATATACGATATGTGTAGTGTTTAACGCCTTCTTGTACTACATGTGGTACCGTAGACGGAGATGAACGATATGTGTAGTGTTTGACGCCTTCTTGTACTACATGTGGTACCGTAGACGGAGATGAACGATATGTGTAGTGTTTAACGCCTTGTTCTACTACATGCGGTAAAGTAGACGGAGATGTACGATATGTGTAGTGTTTAACGCTTTCTTGTACCACATGTGGTACCGTAGAGGGAGATATACGATTTGTGTAGTGGTTAACGCGTTCTTGTACTACATGTGGTACAGTATACGGAGATGTACGATACGTGTAGTGTTTAACGCCTTGTTCTACTACATGCGGTACCGTAGACGGAGATGTATAATATGTGTAGTGTTTAACGCCTTGTTCTACTACATGCGGTACCGTAACAGAGATGTACGATATGTCTAGTGTTTAACGCCTTCTTGTACTACATGCTGTACCGTAGACGGAGATATATAATGTGTAGTGTTTAACGCCTTGTTCTACTACATGCGGTACCGTAGACGGAGATGTACGATATGTGTAGTGTTTAACGCCTTCTTGTACTACATGTGGTACCGTAGACGAGATGTACGATATGTGTAGTGTTTAACGCCTTCATGTACTACATGCGGTACCGTAGAAGGATATGTACGATATGTGTAGTGTTTAATGCCTTGTTCTACTACATACGGTACCGTAGACGAGATGTACGATATGTGTAGTGTTTAACGCCTTCTTGTACTACATGGGGTACCGTAGACGGAGATGTACGATATGTGTAGTGTTTAATGCCTTGTTCTACTACATGCGGTACCGTAGACGGAGGTGTACGACATGTCTAATGTTTAACACTTTCTTGTACTGCATGCGGTACCGTAGACGGAGATGTACGATATGTGTAGTGTTTAACGCCTTCTTGTACTACATGCGGTAGCGTAGACGGAGATGTACGATATGTGTAGTGTTTAACGCCTTGTTCTACTAAATGCGGTACCGTAGACGAGATGTACGTTATGTGTAGTGTTTAACGCCTTCTTGTACTACATGTGGTACCGTAGACGGAGATGAACGATATGTGTAGTGTTTAACACCTTGTTCTACTACATGCGGTACAGTAGACGGAGATGTACGAAATGTGTAGTGTTTAACGCCTTCTTGTACCACATGTGGTACCGTAGACGGAGATGTACGATTTGTGTAGTGGTTAACGCCTTCTTGTACTACATGTGGTACAGTATACGGAGATGTACGATATGTGTAGTGTTTAACGCCTTGTTCTACTACATGCGGTACCGTAGACGGAGATGTATGATATGTGTAGTGTTTAACGCCTTGTTCTACTACATGCGGTACCGTAGACGGAGATGTATGATATGTGTAGTGTTTAACGCCTTGTTCTACCACATGCGGTACCGTAGACGGAGATGTACGATATGTGTAGTGTTTAACGCCTTCATGTGCTACATGCGGTACCGTAGACGGAGATGTACGATATGTGTAGTGTTTAACGCCTTCTTCTACTACATGCGGTACACTATACGGAGATATATAATATGTGTAGTGTTTATCCCCTTGTTCTCCTACATGCGGTACAGTATACGGAGATGTATAATATGTGTAGTGTTTAACGCCTTGTTCTACTACATGCGGTACCGTAGACGGAGATGTATGATATGTGTAGTGTTTAACGCCTTGTTCTACTACAAGCGGTACCGTAGACGGAGATATATAATATGTGTAGTGTTTAACCCCTTGTTCTCCTACATGCGGTACAGTATACGGAGATGTACGATATGTGTAGTGTTTAACGCCTTGTTCTACTACATGCGGTACCGTAGACGCAGACGTATGATATGTGTAGTGTTTAACGCCTTGTTCTACTACATGCGGTACCGTAGACGCAGACGTATGATATGTGTAGTGTTTAACGCCTTGTTCTACTAAATGCGGTACCGTAGACGGAGATGTACGATATGTGTAGTGTTTAACGCCTTCATGTGCTACATGCGGTACCGTAGACGGAGATATATAATATGTGTAGTGTTTAACCCCTTGTTCTCCTACATGCGGTACAGTATACGGAGATGTACGATATGTGTAGTGTTTAACGCCTTCTTGTACTACATGCGGTACCGTAGACGGAGATATATAATATGTGTAGTGTTTAACGCCTTGTTCTACTACATGCGGTACCGTAGACGGAGATGTACGATATGTGTAGTGTTTAACGCCTTCATGTGCTACATGCGGTACCGTAGACGGAGATGTACGATATGTGTAGTGTTTAACGCCTTCTTGTGCTACATGTGTTACCGTAGACGGAGATGTACGATATGTGTAGTGTTTAACGCCTTCATGTGCTACATGTGGTACCATAGACGGAGATATACGATATGTGTCGTGTTTAACGCCTTCTTGTACTACATGTGTTACCGTAGACGGAGATGTACGATATGTGTAGTGTTTAACGCCTTCTCTTACTACATGTGGTACCGTAGACGGAGATGTACGATATGTGTAGTGTTTAACGCCTTCTTGTACTACATGTGGTACCGTTGACGGAGATGTACGGTATGTGTAGTGTTTAACGCCTTGTTCTACTACATGTAGTACAGTAGACGGAGATGTACCTTACGTGTAGTGTTTAACGCCTTGTTCTACTACATGTGGTACCGTAGAGGGAGATGTATGATATGTGTAGTGTTTAACGCCTTGTATTACTACACGTGCTACCGTAGGCGGAGATGTATAATATGTGTGGTGTTTAACGCCTTGTTCTACTACACGTGTTACCGTAGACGGAGATGTACGATATGTGTTGTGTTTGGCGCTTTCTTGTACTACATGTGGTACCGTAGACGGAGATGTGCGATATGTGTAGTGTTTAACGCCTTGTTCTCCTACATACGGTGCCGTAGACGGAGATGTATAATATGTGTAGTGTTTAACGCCTTCTTGTACTACATGCGGTACCGTATACGGAGGTGGACGATATGTGTAGTGTTTAACGCCTTCTTGTACTACATGCGGTACCATATACTGAGGTGTACGATATGTGTGGTGTTTAACGTCTTGTACTTCATGCGGTACCGTAGACGGAGATGTACGATATGTGTAGTGTTTAACGCCTTCTTGTACTACATGCGGTACCGTAGACGGAGATGTACGATATGTGTAGTGTATAACGCCTTCTTGTACTACATGGGGTACCGTAGACGGAGATGTACGACATGTCTAATGTTTAACGCTTTCTTGTACTGAATGCGGTACCGTAGACGGAGATGTACGATATGTGTAGTGTTTAACTCCTTCTTGTACTACATGTGTTACCGTAGACGGAGATGTACGATATGTGTAGTGTTTAACGCCTTCTTGTACTACATGCGGTACCGTAGACGGAGATGTACGATATGTGTAGTGTTTAACGCCTTCTTGTACTACATGTGGTACCGTAGACGGAGATGTACGATATGTATAGTGTTTAACGCCTTCTTGTACTACATGCGGTACCGTAGACGGAGATGTACGATATGTGTAGTGTTTAACGCCTTCTTGTACTGCATGCGGTACCGTAGACGGAGATGTACGATATGTGTAGTGTTTAACGCCTTCTTGTACTACATGTGGTACCGTAGACGGAGATTTACGATATGTGTAGTGTTTAACGCTTTCTTGTACTGCATGCGGTACCGTAGACGGAGATGTACGATATGTGTCGTGTTTAACGCCTTCTTGTACTACATGTGGTACCGTAGACGGAGATGTACGATATGTGTAGTGTTTAACGCCTTCTTGTAGTACATGCGGTACCGTAGACGGAGATGTACGATATGTGTAGTGTTTAACGCCTTGTTCTACTACATGCGGTACCGTAGACGAGATATACGATATGTGTAGTTTTTAACGCCTTCTTGTACTACATGTGGTACCGTAGACGGAGATGAACGATATGTGTAGTGTTTAACGCCTTGTTCTACTACATGTGGTACCGTAGACGGAGATGTACGATATGTGTAGTGTTTAACGCCTTGTTCTACTACATGCGGTACCGTAGACGAGATATACGATATGTGTAGTGTTTAACGCCTTCTTGTACTACATGTGGTACCGTAGACGGAGATGAACGATATGTGTAGTGTTTGACGCCTTCTTGTACTACATGTGGTACCGTAGACGGAGATGAACGATATGTGTAGTGTTTAACGCCTTGTTCTACTACATGCGGTAAAGTAGACGGAGATGTACGATATGTGTAGTGTTTAACGCTTTCTTGTACGCCTTGTGGTACCGTAGAGGGAGATATAGGATTTGTGTAGTGGTTAACGCGTTCTTGTACTACATGTGGTACAGTATACGGAGATGTACGATACGTGTAGTGTTTAACGCCTTGTTCTACTACATGCGGTACCGTAGACGGAGATGTATAATATGTGTAGTGTTTAACGCCTTGTTCTACTACATGCGGTACCGTAACAGAGATGTACGATATGTCTAGTGTTTAACGCCTTCTTGTACTACATGCTGTACCGTAGACGGAGATATATAATGTGTAGTGTTTAACCCCTTGTTCTACTACATGCGGTACCGTAGACGGAGATATATAATATGTGTAGTGTTTAACGCCTTGTTCTACTACATGCGGTACCGTAGACGGAGATATATAATATGTGTAGTGTTTAACCCCTTGTTCTACTACATGCGGTACAGTATACGGAGATGTATAATATGTGTAGTGTTTAACGCCTTGTTCTACTACATGCGGTACCGTAGACGGAGATGTATAATATGTGTAGTGTTTAACGCCTTGTTCTACTACATGCGGTACCTTAGACGGAGATGTACGATATGTGTAGTGTTTAACGCCTTGTTCTACTACATGTGGTACCGTAGACGGAGATATATAATATGTGTAGTGTTTATCCCCTTGTTCTCCTACATGCGGTACAGTATACGGAGATGTATAATATGTGTAGTGTTTAACGCCTTGTTCTACTACATGCAGTACCGTAGACGGAGATGTACGATATGAGTAGTGTTTAACGCCTTCATGTGCTACATGCGGTACCGTAGACGGAGATATATAATATGTGTAGTGTTTAACCCCTTGTTCTCCTACATGCGGTACAGTATACGGAGATGTACGATATGTGTAGTGTTTAACGCCTTCTTGTACTACATGCGGTACCGTAGACGGAGATATATAATATGTGTAGTGTTTAACCCCTTGTTCTCCTACATGCAGTACAGTATACGGAGATGTACGATATGTGTAGTGTTTAACGCCTTGTTCTACTACATGCGGTACCGTAGACGCAGACGTATGATATGTGTAGTGTTTAACGCCTTGTTCTACTACATGCGGTACCGTAGACGCAGACGTATGATATGTGTAGTGTTTAACGCCTTGTTCTACTAAATGCGGTACCGTAGACGGAGATGTACGATATGTGTAGTGTTTAACGCCTTCATGTGCTACATGCGGTACCGTAGACAGAGATATATAATATGTGTAGTGTTTAACCCCTTGTTCTCCTACATGCGGTACAGTATACGGAGATGTACGATATGTGTAGTGTTTAACGCCTTCTTGTACTACATGCGGTACCGTAGACGGAGATGTACGATATGTGTAGTGTTTAACGCCTTCATGTGCTGCATGCGGTACCTTAGACGGAGATGTACGATATGTGTAGTGTTTAACGCCTTCTTGTGCTACATGTGGTACCGTAGACGGAGATGTACGATATGTGTAGTGTTTAACGCCTTCATGTGCTACATGTGGTACCGTAGACGGAGATGTACGATATGTGTCGTGTTTAACGCCTTCTTGTACTACATGTGTTACCGTAGACGGAGATGTACGATATGTGTAGTGTTTAACGCCTTCTCCTACTACATGTGGTACCGTAGACGGAGATGTACGATATGTGTAGTATTTAACGCCTTCTTGTACTACATGTGGTACCGTTGACGGAGATGTACGGTATGTGTAGTGTTTAACGTCTTGTACTACATGCGGTACCGTATACGGAGGTTTTCGATATGTGAGGTGTTTAACGCCTTCTTGTACTACAGGCGGTACCGTAGACGGAGATGTACGATATGTGTAGTGTTTAACGTCTTGTACTACATGCGGTACCGTATACGGAGGTTTTCGATATGTGGAGTGTTTAACGCCTTCTTGTACTACAGGCGGTACCGTATACGGAGGTGTACGATATGTGTAGTTTTTAACGCCTTCTTGTACTACATGCGGTACCGTAGACGGAAATGTACGATAGGTGTAGTGTTTAACGCCTTCTTGTATTACATGCGGTACAGTAGACGGAGATGTACGACATGTGTAGTGTTTAACGCCTTCTTGTACTACATGCGGTACCGTATACGGAGGTGTACGATATGTGTAGTGTTTAACGCCTTGTTCTACTACATGCGGTAAAGTAGACGGAGGTGTACGATATGTGTAGTGTTTAACGCCTTCTTGTACTACATGTGGTACCGTAGACGAGATGTACGATATGTGTAGTGTTTAACGCCTTCTTGTACTACATGCGGTACCGTAGACGGAGATGTACGATATGTGTAGTGTTTAATGCCTTGTTCTACTACATGCGGTACCGTATACGGAGGTGTACGATATGTGTAGTGTTTAACGCCTTGTTCTACTACATGCGGTACCGTATACGTTGGTGTACGATATGTGTAGTGTTTAACGCCTTCTTGTACTACATGCGGTACCGTATACGGAGGTGTACGATATGTGTAGTGTTTAACGCCTTGTTCTACTACATGCGGTACCGTAGACGAGATGTACGTTATGTGTGGTGTTTAACGCCTTCTTGTACTACATGGAGTACCGTAGACGGAGATGTACGACATGTCTGATGTTTAACACTTTCTTGTACTGCATGCAGTACCGTAGACGGAGATGTACGATATGTGTAGTGTTTAACGCCTTCTTGTACTACATGCGGTACCGTAGACGGAGATGTACGATATGTGTAGTGTTTAACGCCTTGTTCTACTACATGCGGTACCGTAGACGAGATGTACGTTATGTGTGGTGTTTAACGCCTTCTTGTACTACATGTGGTACCGTAGACGGAGATGAACGATATGTGTAGTGTTTAACGCCTTGTTCTACTACATGCGGTACAGTAGACGGAGATGTACGAAATGTGTAGTGTTTAACGCCTTCTTATACCACATGTGGTACCGTAGACGGAGATGTACGATTTGTGTAGTGGTTAACGCCTTCTTGTACTACATGTGGTACCGTAGACGGAGATGTACGATATGTGTAGTGTTTAACGCCTTCTTGTACTACATGTGGTACCGTAGACGGAGATGTACGATATGTGTAGTGTTTAACGTCTTCTGGTACTACATGCGGTACCGTAGACGTAGATGTACGGTATGTGTAGTGTTTAACGCCTTCTTGTACTACATGTGGTACCGTCGACGGAGATGAACGATATATGTAGTGTTTAACGCCTTGTTCTTCTACATGCGGTACCGTAGGCAGAGATGTACGATATGTGTAGTGTTTAACGCCTTCTTGTACTACATGTGGTACAGTATACGGAGATGTACGATATGTGTAGTGTTTAACGCCTTGTTCTACTACATGCGGTACCGTAGACGGAGATGTATGATATGTGTAGTGTTTAACGCCTTGTTCTACTACATGCGGTACCGTAGACGGAGATGTATGATATGTGTAGTGTTTAACGCCTTGTTCTACTACATGCGGTACCGTAGACGGAGATGTACGATGTGTGTAGTGTTTAACGCCTTCATGTGCTACATGTGGTACCGTAGACGGAGATGTACGATATGTATAGTGTTTAACGCCTTCATGTTCTACATGCGGTACCGTAGACGGAGATGTACGATATGTGTAGTGTTTAACGCCTTCTTCTACTACATGCGGTACACTATACGGAGATATATAATATGTGTAGTGTTTATCCCCTTGTTCTCCTACATGCGGTACAGTATACGGAGATGTATAATATGTGTAGTGTTTAACGCCTTGTTCTACTACATGCGGTACCGTAGACGGAGATGTATGATATGTGTAGTGTTTAACGCCTTGTTCTACTACAAGCGGTACCGTAGACGGAGATATATAATATGTGTAGTGTTTAACCCCTTGTTCTCCTACATGCGGTACAGTATACGGAGATGTACGATATGTGTAGTGTTTAACGCCTTGTTCTACTACATGCGGTACCGTAGACGCAGACGTATGATATGTGTAGTGTTTAACGCCTTGTTCTACTACATGCGGTACCGTAGACGCAGACGTATGATATGTGTAGTGTTTAACGCCTTGTTCTACTAAATGCGGTACCGTAGACGGAGATGTACGATATGCGTAGTGTTTAACGCCTTCATGTGCTACATGCGGTACCGTAGACGGAGATATATAATATGTGTAGTGTTTAACCCCTTGTTCTCCTACATGCGGTACAGTATACGGAGATGTACGATATGTGTAGTGTTTAACGCCTTCTTGTACTACATGCGGTACCGTAGACGGAGATATATAATATGTGTAGTGTTTAACGCCTTGTTCTACTACATGCGGTACCGTAGACGGAGATGTACGATATGTGTAGTGTTTAACGCCTTCATGTGCTACATGCGGTACCGTAGACGGAGATGTACGATATGTGTAGTGTTTAACGCCTTCTTGTGCTACATGTGTTACCGTAGACGGAGATGTACGATATGTGTAGTGTTTAACGCCTTCATGTGCTACATGTGGTACCATAGACGGAGATATACGATATGTGTCGTGTTTAACGCCTTCTTGTACTACATGTGTTACCGTAGACGGAGATGTACGATATGTGTAGTGTTTAACGCCTTCTCTTACTACATGTATTACCGTAGACGGAGATGTACGATATGTGTAGTGTTTAACGCCTTCTTGTACTACATGTGGTACCGTTGACGGAGATGTACGGTATGTGTAGTGTTTAACGCCTTGTTCTACTACATGTAGTACAGTAGACGGAGATGTACCTTATGTGTAGTGTTTAACGCCTTGTTCTACTACATGTGGTACCGTAGAGGGAGATGTATGATATGTGTAGTGTTTAACGCCTTGTTCTACTACACGTGCTACCGTAGGCGGAGATGTATAATATGTGTGGTGTTTAACGCCTTGTTCTACTACACGTGTTACCGTAGACGGAGATGTACGATATGTGTTGTGTTTGGCGCTTTCTTGTACTACATGTGGTACCGTAGACGGAGATGTGCGATATGTGTAGTGTTTAACGCCTTGTTCTCCTACATACGGTGCCGTAGACGGAGATGTATAATATGTGTAGTGTTTAACGCCTTGTTCTACTACACGTGTTACCGTAGACGGAGATGTACGATATGGTTAGTGTTTGGCGCTTTCTTGTACTATATGCGGTACCGTAGACGGAGATGTACGACATGTCTAGTGTTTAACGCCTTCTTGTGCTACATGCGGTACCGTAGACGGAGATGTACGACATGTCTAGTGTTTAACGCCTTCTTGTACTACATGCGGTACCGTAGACGGAGATGTACGATATGTGTAGTGTTTAATGCCTTCATGTACTACATGCGCTACCGTAGACGGAGATGTACGATATGTGTAGTGTTTAACGTCTTGTACTACATGCGGTAGCTTATACGGAGGTGTACGATATGTGTAGTGTTTAACGCCTTGTACTACATGCGGTACCTTATACGGAGGTGTACGATATGTGTAGTGTTTAACGCCTTGTACTACATGCGGTACCTTATACGGAGGTGTATGATATGTGTAGTGTTTAACGTCTTGTACTACATGCGGTACCTTATACGGAGGTGTACGATATGTGTAGTGTTTAACGCCTTGTACTATATGCGGTACCGTAGACGGGGATGTGCGATATGTGTAGTGTTTAACGCCTTGTTGTACTACATGCGCTACCGTAGACGGAGATGTACGATATGTGTAGTGTTTAACGTCTTGTACTACATGCGGTACCGTATACGGAGGTGTACGATATGTGTAGTGTTTAACGCCTTCTTGTACTACATGCGGTACCGTATACGGAGGTGGACGATATGTGTAGTGTTTAACGCCTTCTTGTACTACATGCGGTACCGTATACGGAGGTGTACGATATGTGTGGTGTTTAACGTCTTATACTTCATGCGGTACCGTAGACGGAGATGTACGATATGTGTAGTGTTTAACGCCTTCTTGTACTACATGCGGTACCGTAGACGGAGATGTACGATATGTGTAGTGTATAACGCCTTCTTGTACTACATGGGGTACCGTAGACGGAGATGTACGACATGTCTAATGTTTAACGCTTTCTTGTACTGCATGCGGTACCGTAGACGGAGATGTACGATATGTGTAGTGTTTAACTCCTTCTTGTACTACATGTGTTACCGTAGACGGAGATGTACGATATGTGTAGTGTTTAACGCCTTCTTGTACTACATGCGGTACCGTAGACGGAGATGTACGATATGTGTAGTGTTTAACGCCTTCTTGTACTACATGTGGTACCGTAGACGGAGATGTACGATATGTATAGTGTTTAACGCCTTCTTGTACTACATGCGGTACCGTAGACGGAGATGTACGATATGTGTAGTGTTTAACGCCTTCTTGTACTGCATGCGGTACCGTAGACGGAGATGTACGATATGTGTAGTGTTTAACGCCTTCTTGTACTACATGTGGTACCGTAGACGGAGATTTACGATATGTGTAGTGTTTAACGCTTTCTTGTACTGCATGCGGTACCGTAGACGGAGATGTACGATATGTGTCGTGTTTAACGCCTTCTTGTACTACATGTGGTACCGTAGACGGAGATGTACGATATGTGTAGTGTTTAACGCCTTCTTGTAGTACATGCGGTACCGTAGACGGAGATGTACGATATGTGTAGTGTTTAACGCCTTGTTCTACTCCATGCGGTACCGTAGACGAGATATACGATATGTGTAGTGTTTAACGCCTTCTTGTACTACATGTGGTACCGTACACGGAGATGAACGATATGTGTAGTGTTTGACGCCTTCTTGTACTACATGTGGTACCGTAGACGGAGATGAACGATATGTGTAGTGTTTAACGCCTTGTTCTACTACATGCGGTAAAGTAGACGGAGATGTACGATATGTGTAGTGTTTAACGCCTTCTTGTACCACATGTGGTACCGTAGAGGGAGATGTACGATTTGTGTAGTGGTTAACGCGTTCTTGTACTACATGTGGTACAGTATACGGAGATGTACGATACGTGTAGTGTTTAACGCCTTGTTCTACTACATGCGGTACCGTAGACGGAGATGTATAATATGTGTAGTGTTTAACGCCTTGTTCTACTACATGCGGTACCGTAACAGAGATGTACGATATGTCCAGTGTTTAACGCCTTCTTGTACTACATGCTGTACCGTAGACGGAGATATATAATATGTGTAGTGTTTAACCCCTTGTTCTACTACATACGGTACCGTAGACGGAGATATATAATATATGTAGTGTTTAACGCCTTGTTCTACTACATGCGGTACCGTAGACGGAGATATATAATATGTGTAGTGTTTAACCCCTTGTTCTACTACATGCGGTACAGTATACGGAGATGTATAATATGTGTAGTGTTTAACGCCTTGTTCTACTACATGCGGTACCGTAGACGGAGATGTATAATATGTGTAGTGTTTAACGCCTTGTTCTACTACATGCGGTACCTTAGACGGAGATGTACGATATGTGTAGTGTTTAACGCCTTGTTCTACTACATGTGGTACCGTAGACGGAGATATATAATATGTGTAGTGTTTATCCCCTTGTTCTCCTACATGCGGTACAGTATACGGAGATGTATAATATGTGTAGTGTTTAACGCCTTGTTCTACTACATGCAGTACCGTAGACGGAGATGTACGATATGAGTAGTGTTTAACGCCTTCATGTGCTACATGCGGTACCGTAGACGGAGATATATAATATGTGTAGTGTTTAACCCCTTGTTCTCCTACATTCGGTACAGTATACGGAGATGTACGATATGTGTAGTGTTTAACGCCTTCTTGTACTACATGCGGTACCGTAGACGGAGATATATAATATGTGTAGTGTTTAACCCCTTGTTCTCCTACATGCGGTACAGTATACGGAGATGTACGATATGTGTAGTGTTTAACGCCTTGTTGTACTACTTGCGGTACCGTAGACGCAGACGTATGATATGTGTAGTGTTTAACGCCTTGTTCTACTACATGCGGTACCGTAGACGCAGACGTATGATATGTGTAGTGTTTAACGCCTTGTTCTACTAAATGCGGTACCGTAGACGGAGATGTACGATATGTGTAGTGTTTAACGCCTTCATGTGCTACATGCGGTACCGTAGACAGAGATATATAATATGTGCAGTGTTTAACGCCTTCTTGTACTGCATGCGGTACCGTAGACGGAGATGTACGATATGTTTAGTGTTTAACGCCTTCTTGTACTACATGTGGTACCGTAGACGGAGATGTACGATATGTGTAGTGTTTAACGCTTTCTTGTACTGCATGCGGTACCGTAGACGGAGATGTACGATATGTGTCGTGTTTAACGCCTTCTTGTACTACATGTGGTACCGTAGACGGAGATGTACGATATGTGTAGTGTTTAACGCCTTCTTGTAGTACATGCGGTACCGTAGACGGAGATGTACGATATGTGTAGTGTTTAACGCCTTGTTCTACTACATGCGGTACCGTAGACGAGATATACGATATGTGTAGTGTTTAACGCCTTCTTGTACTACATGTGGTACCGTAGACGGAGATGAACGATATGTGTAGTGTTTAACGCCTTCTTGTAATACATGTGGTACCGTAGACGGAGATGAACGATATGTGTAGTGTTTAACGCCTTGTTCTACTACATGCGGTAAAGTAGACGGAGATGTACGATATGTGTAGTGTTTAACGCCTTCTTGTACCACATGTGGTACCGTAGAGGGAGATGTACGATTTGTGTAGTGGTTAACGCGTTCTTGTACTACATGTGGTGCAGTATACGGAGATGTACGATATGTGTAGTGTTTAACGCCTTGTTCTACTACATGCGGTACCGTAGACGGAGATGTATAATATGTGTAGTGTTTAACGCCTTGTTCTACTACATGCGGTACCGTAGACAGAGATGTACGATATGTCTAGTGTTTAACGCCTTCTTGTACTACATGCTGTACCGTAGACGGAGATATATAATATGTGTAGTGTTTAACCCCTTGTTCTACTACATGCGGAACCGTAGACGGAGATATATAATATGTGTAGTGTTTAACGCGTTGTTCTACTACATGCGGTACAGTATACGGAGATATATAATATGTGTAGTGTTTAACCCCTTGTTCTACTACATGTGGTACCGTAGACGGAGATGTATAATATGTGTAGTGTTTAATGCCTTAGTCTACTACATGCGGTACCGTAGACGGAGATGTACGATATGTGTAGTGTTTAACGCCTTGTTCTACTACATGTGGTACCGTAGACGGAGATATATAATATGTGTAGTGTTTAACCCCTTGTTCTACTACATGCGGTACAGTATACGGAGATGTATAATGTGTGTAGTGTTTAACGCCTTGTTCTACTACATGCGGTACCGTAGACGGAGATGTATAATATGTGTAGTGTTTAACGCCTTGTTCTACTACATGCGGTACCGTAGACGGAGATGTACGAATTGTGTAGTGTTTAACGCCTTGTTCTACTACATGCGGTACCGTAGACGGAGATGTACGATATGTGTAGTGATTAACGCCTTGTTCTACTACATGCGGCACCGTAGACGGAGATGTACGATATGTGTAGTGTTTAAGGCCTTGTTCTACTACATGCGGTACCGTAGACGGAGATGTACGATATGTGTAGTGTTTAACGCCATGTTCTATTACATGCGGTACCGTAGACGGAGATGTACGATATGTGTAGTGTTTAACGCCTTGTTCTACTACATGCGGTACCGTGGACGGAGATGTACGATATGTGTAGTGTTTAACGCCTTGTTCTACTACATGCGGTACCGTAGACGGAGATGTACGATATGTGTAGTGTTTAACGCCTTCTTGTACTGCATGCGGTACCGTAGACGGAGATGTACGATATGTGTAGTGTTTAACGCCTTGTTCTACTACATGCGGTACCGTAGACGGAGATGTACGATATGTGTAGTGTTTAACGCCTTGTTCTACTACATGCGGTACCGTAGACGGAGATGTACGATATGTGTAGTGTTTAACGCCTTGTTCTATTACATGCGGTACCGTAGACGGAGATGTATAATATGTGTAGTGTTTAACGCCTTGTTCTACTACATGCGGTACCGTAGACGGAGATGTATAATAAGTGTAGTGTTTAACGCCTTGTTCTATTACATGCGGTACCGTAGACGGAGATGTACGATATGTGTAGTGTTTAACGGCTTGTTCTATTACATGCGGTACCGTAGACGGAGATGTAGAATATGTGTAGTGTTTAACGCCTTGTTCTACTACATGCGGTACCGTAGACGGAGATGTACGATATGTGTAGTGTTTAACGTCTTGTTCTATTACATGCGGTACCGTAGACGGAGATGTACGATATGTGTAGTGTTTAACGCCTTGTTCTATTACATGCGGTACCGTAGACGGAGATGTATAATATGTGTAGTGTTTAATGCCTTGTTCTACTACATGCGGTACCGTAGACGGAGATGTACGATATGTGTAGTGTTTAACGCCTTGTTATATTACATACGGTACCGTAGACGGAGATGTATAATATGTGTAGTGTTTAACGCCTTGTTCTACTACATGCGGTACCGTAGACGGAGATGTATAATATGTGTAGTGTTTAACGTCTTGTTCTATTACATGCAGTACCGTAGACGGAGATGTATAATATTTGTAGTGTTTAATGCCTTGTTCTACTACATGCGGTACCGTAGACGGAGATGTATGATATGTGTAGTGTTTAACGCCTTGTTCTACTACAAGCGGTACCGTAGACGGAGATATATAATATGTGTAGTGTTTAACCCCTTGTTCTCCTACATGCGGTACAGTATACGGAGATGTACGATATGTGTAGTGTTTAACGCCTTGTTCTACTACATGCGGTACCGTAGACGCAGACGTATGATATGTGTAGTGTTTAACGCCTTGTTCTACTACATGCGGTACCGTAGACGCAGACGTATGATATGTGTAGTGTTTAACGCCTTGTTCTACTAAATGCGGTACCGTAGACGGAGATGTACGATATGCGTAGTGTTTAACGCCTTCATGTGCTACATGCGGTACCGTAGACGGAGATATATAATATGTGTAGTGTTTAACCCCTTGTTCTCCTACATGCGGTACAGTATACGGAGATGTACGATATGTGTAGTGTTTAACGCCTTCTTGTACTACATGCGGTACCGTAGACGGAGATATATAATATGTGTAGTGTTTAACGCCTTGTTCTACTACATGCGGTACCGTAGACGGAGATGTACGATATGTGTAGTGTTTAACGCCTTCTTGTACTACATGTGGTACCGTAGACGAGATGTACGATATGTGTAGTGTTTAACGCCTTCATGTACTACATGCGGTACCGTAGACGGATATGTACGATATGTGTAGTGTTTAATGCCTTGTTCTACTACATACGGTACCGTAGACGAGATGTACGATATGTGTAGTGTTTAACGCCTTCTTGTACTACATGGGGTACCGTAGACGGAGATGTACGATATGTGTAGTGTTTAATGCCTTGTTCTACTACATGCGGTACCGTAGACGGAGGTGTACGACATGTCTAATGTTTAACACTTTCTTGTACTGCATGCGGTACCGTAGACGGAGATGTACGATATGTGTAGTGTTTAACGCCTTCTTGTACTACATGCGGTAGCGTAGACGGAGATGTACGATATGTGTAGTGTTTAACGCTTTGTTCTACTAAATGCGGTACCGTAGACGAGATGTACGTTATGTGTAGTGTTTAACGCCTTCTTGTACTACATGTGGTACCGTAGACGGAGATGAACGATATGTGTAGTGTTTAACGCCTTGTTCTACTACATGCGGTACAGTAGACGGAGATGTACGAAATGTGTAGTGTTTAACGCCTTCTTGTACCACATGTGGTACCGTAGACGGAGATGTACGATTTGTGTAGTGGTTAACGCCTTCTTGTACTACATGTGGTACCGTAGACGGAGATGTACGATATGTGTAGTGTTTAACGCCTTCTTGTACTACATGTGGTACCGTAGACGGAGATGTACGATATGTGTAGTGTTTAACGTCTTCTTGTACTACATGCGGTACCGTAGACGTAGATGTACGATATGTGTAGTGTTTAACGCCTTCTTGTACTACATGTGGTACCGTCGACGGAGATGAACGATATGTGTAGTGTTTAACGCCTTGTTCTTCTACATGCGGTACCGTAGACAGAGATGTACGATATGTGTAGTGTTTAACGCCTTCTTGTACTACATGTGGTACAGTATACGGAGATGTACGATATGTGTAGTGTTTAACGCCTTGTTCTACTACATGCGGTACCGTAGACGGAGATGTATGATATGTGTAGTGTTTAACGCCTTGTTCTACTACATGCGGTACCGTAGACGGAGATGTATGATATGTGTAGTGTTTAACGCCTTGTTCTACCACATGCGGTACCGTAGACGGAGATGTACGATATGTGTAGTGTTTAACGCCTTCATGTGCTACATGTGGTACCGTAGACGGAGATGTACGATATGTATAGTGTTTAACGCCTTCATGTGCTACATGCGGTACCGTAGACGGAGATGTACGATATGTGTAGTGTTTAACGCCTTCTTCTACTACATGCGGTACACTATACGGAGATATATAATATGTGTAGTGTTTATCCCCTTGTTCTCCTACATGCGGTACAGTATACGGAGATGTATAATATGTGTAGTGTTTAACGCCTTGTTCTACTACATGCGGTACCGTAGACGGAGATGTATGATATGTGTAGTGTTTAACGCCTTGTTCTACTACAAGCGGTACCGTAGACGGAGATATATAATATGTGTAGTGTTTAACCCCTTGTTCTCCTACATGCGGTACAGTATACGGAGATGTACGATATGTGTAGTGTTTAACGCCTTGTTCTACTACATGCGGTACCGTAGACGCAGACGTATGATATGTGTAGTGTTTAACGCCTTGTTCTACTACATGCGGTACCGTAGACGCAGACGTATGATATGTGTAGTGTTTAACGCCTTGTTCTACTAAATGCGGTACCGTAGACGGAGATGTACGATATGTGTAGTGTTTAACGCCTTCATGTGCTACATGCGGTACCGTAGACGGAGATATATAATATGTGTAGTGTTTAACCCCTTGTTCTCCTACATGCGGTACAGTATACGGAGATGTACGATATGTGTAGTGTTTAACGTCTTGTACTACATGCGGTACCGTATACGGAGGTGTACGATATGTGTAGTGTTTAACGTCTTGTACTACATGCGGTACCGTATACGGAGGTTTTCGGTATGTGAAGTGTTTAACGCCTTCTTGTACTACAGGCGGTACCGTAGACGGAGATGTACGATATGTGTAGTGTTTAACGTCTTGTACTACATGCGGTACCGTATACGGAGGTTTTCGATATGTGTAGTGTTTAACGCCTTCTTGTACTACAGGCGGTACCGTATACGGAGGTGTACGATATGTGTAGTTTTTAACGCCTTCTTGTACTACATGCGGTACCGTAGACGGAGATGTACGATAGGTGTAGTGTTTAACGCCTTCTTGTACTACATGCGGTACCGTATACGGAGGTGTACGATATGTGTAGTGTTTAACGCCTTGTTCTACTACATGCGGTAAAGTAGACGGAGGTGTACGATATGTGTAGTGTTTAACGCCATCTTGTACTACATGTGGTACCGTAGACGAGATGTACGATATGTGTAGTGTTTAACGCCTTCTTGTACTACATGCGGTACCGTAGACGGAGATGTACGATATGTGTAGTGTTTAATGCCTTGTTCTACTACATGCGGTACCGTATACGGAGGTGTACGATATGTGTAGTGTTTAACGCCTTGTTCTACTACATGCGGTACCGTATACGGAGGTGTACGATATGTGTAGTGTTTAACGCCTTCTTGTACTACATGCGGTACCGTATACGGAGGTGTACGATATGTGTAGTGTTTAACGCCTTGTTCTACTACATGCGGTAAAGTAGACGGAGGTGTACGATATGTGTAGTGTTTAACGCCTTCTTGTACTACATGTGGTACCGTAGACGAGATGTACGATATGTGTAGTGTTTAACGCCTTCTTGTACTACATGTGGTACCGTAGACGAGATGTACGATATGTGTAGTGTTTAACGCCTTCATGTACTACATGCGGTACCGTAGACGGATATGTACGATATGTGTAGTGTTTAATGCCTTGTTCTACTACATACGGTACCGTAGACGGAGATGTACGATATGTGTAGTGTTTAATGCCTTGTTCTACTACATGCGGTACCGTAGACGGAGGTGTACGACATGTCTAATGTTTAACACTTTCTTGTACTGCATGCGGTACCGTAGACGGAGATGTACGATATGTGTAGTGTTTAACGCCTTCTTGTACTACATGCGGTAGCGTAGACGGAGATGTACGATATGTGTAGTGTTTAACGCCTTGTTCTACTAAATGCGGTACCGTAGACGAGATGTACGTTATGTGTAGTGTTTAACGCCTTCTTGTACTACATGTGGTACCGTAGACGGAGATGAACGATATGTGTAGTGTTTAACGCCTTGTTCTACTACATGCGGTACAGTAGACGGAGATGTACGAAATGTGTAGTGTTTAACGCCTTCTTGTACCACATGTGGTACCGTAGACGGAGATGTACGATTTGTGTAGTGGTTAACGCCTTCTTGTACTACATGTGGTACCGTAGACGGAGATGTACGATATGTGTAGTGTTTAACGCCTTCTTGTACTACATGTGGTACCGTAGACGGAGATGTACGATATGTGTAGTGTTTAACGTCTTCTTGTACTACATGCGGTACCGTAGACGTAGATGTACGATATGTGTAGTGTTTAACGCCTTCTTGTACTACATGTGGTACCGTCGACGGAGATGAACGATATGTGTAGTGTTTAACGCCTTGTTCTTCTACATGCGGTACCGTAGACAGAGATGTACGATATGTGTAGTGTTTAACGCCTTCTTTTACTACATGTGGTACAGTATACGGAGATGTACGATATGTGTAGTGTTTAACGCCTTGTTCTACTACATGCGGTACCGTAGACGGAGATGTATGATATGTGTAGTGTTTAACGCCTTGTTCTACTACATGCGGTACCGTAGACGGAGATGTATGATATGTGTAGTGTTTAACGCCTTGTTCTACCACATGCGGTACCGTAGACGGAGATGTACGATATGTGTAGTGTTTAACGCCTTCATGTGCTACATGTGGTACCGTAGACGGAGATGTACGATATATATGGTGTTTAACGCCTTCATGTGCTACATGCGGTACCGTAGACGGAGATGTACGATATGTGTAGTGTTTAACGCCTTCTTCTACTACATGCGGTACACTATACGGAGATATATAATATGTGTAGTGTTTATCCCCTTGTTCTCCTACATGCGGTACAGTATACGGAGATGTATAATATGTGTAGTGTTTAACGCCTTGTTCTACTACATGCGGTACCGTAGCCGGAGATGTATGATATGTGTAGTGTTTAACGCCTTGTTCTACTACAAGCGGTACCGTAGACGGAGATATATAATATGTGTAGTGTTTAACCCCTTGTTCTCCTACATGCGGTACAGTATACGGAGATGTACGATATGTGTAGTGTTTAACGCCTTGTTCTACTACATGCGGTACCGTAGACGCAGACGTATGATATGTGTAGTGTTTAACGCCTTGTTCTACTACATGCGGTACCGTAGACGCAGACGTATGATATGTGTAGTGTTTAACGCCTTGTTCTACTAAATGCGGTACCGTAGACGGAGATGTACGATATGTGTAGTGTTTAACGCCTTCATGTGCTACATGCGGTACCGTAGACGGAGATATATAATATGTGTAGTGTTTAACCCCTTGTTCTCCTACATGCGGTACAGTATACGGAGATGTACGATATGTGTAGTGTTTAACGCCTTCTTGTACTACATGCGGTACCGTAGACGGAGATATATAATATGTGTAGTGTTTAACGCCTTGTTCTACTACATGCGGTACCGTAGACGGAGATGTACGATATGTGTAGTGTTTAACGCCTTCATGTGCTACATGCGGTACCGTAGACGGAGATGTACGATATGTGTAGTGTTTAACGCCTTCTTGTGCTACATGTGTTACCGTAGACGGAGATGTACGATATGTGTAGTGTTTAACGCCTTCATGTGCTACATGTGGTACCATAGACGGAGATATACGATATGTGTCGTGTTTAACGCCTTCTTGTACTACATGTGTTACCGTAGACGGAGATGTACGACATGTGTAGTGTTTAACGCCTTCTCTTACTACATGTGGTACCGTAGACGGAGATGTACGATATGTGTAGTGTTTAACGCCTTCTTGTACTACATGTGGTACCGTTAACGGAGATGTACGGTATGTGTAGTGTTTAACGCCTTGTTCTACTACATGTAGTACAGTAGACGGAGATGTACCTTACGTGTAGTGTTTAACGCCTTGTTCTACTACATGTGGTACCGTAGAGGGAGATGTATGATATGTGTAGTGTTTAACGCCTTGTATTACTACACGTGCTACCGTAGGCGGAGATGTATAATATGTGTGGTGTTTAACGCCTTGTTCTACTACACGTGTTACCGTAGACGGAGAGGTACGATATGTGTTGTGTTTGGCGCTTTCTTGTACTACATGTGGTACCGTAGACGGAGATGTGCGATATGTGTAGTGTTTAACGCCTTGTTCTCCTACATACGGTGCCGTAGACGGAGATGTATAATATGTGTAGTGTTTAACGCCTTGTTCTACTACACGTGTTACCGTAGACGGAGATGTACGATATGGTTAGTGTTTGGCGCTTTCTTGTACTATATGCTTTACCGTAGACGGAGATGTACGACATGTCTAGTGTTTAACGCCTTCTTGTGCTACATGCGGTACCGTAGACGGAGATGTACGACATGTCTAGTGTTTAACGCCTTCTTGTACTACATGCGGTACCGTAGACGGAGATGTACGATATGTGTAGTGTTTAATGCCTTCATGTACTACATGCGCTACCGTAGACGGAGATGTACGATATGTGTAGTGTTTAACGTCTTGTACTACATGCGGTACCTTATACGGAGGTGTACGATATGTGTAGTGTTTAACGCCTTGTACTACATGCGGTACCTTATACGGAGGTGTACGATATGTGTAGTGTTTAACGCCTTGTACTACATGCGGTACCTTATACGGAGGTGTATGATATGTGTAGTGTTTAACGTCTTGTACTACATGCGGTACCTTATACGGAGGTGTACGATATGTGTAGTGTTTAACGCCTTGTACTACATGCGCTACCGTAGACGGAGATGTGCGATATGTGTAGTGTTTAACGCCTTGTTGTACTACATGCGCTACCGTAGACGGAGATGTACGATATGTGTAGTGTTTAACGTCTTGTACTACATGCGGTACCGTATACGGAGGTGTACGATATGTGTAGTGTTTAACGCCTTCTTGTACTACATGCGGTACCGTATACGGAGGTGGACGATATGTGTAGTGTTTAACGCCTTCTTGTACTACATGCGGTACCGTATACTGAGGTGTACGATATGTGTGGTGTTTAACGTCTTGTACTTCATGCGGTACCGTAGACGGAGATGTACGATATGTGTAGTGTTTAACGCCTTCTTGTACTACATGCGGTACCGTAGACGGAGATGTACGATATGTGTAGTGTATAGCGCCTTCTTGTACTACATGGGGTACCGTAGACGGAGATGTACGACATGTCTAATGTTTAACGCTTTCTTGTACTGAATGCGGTACCGTAGACGGAGATGTACGATATGTGTAGTGTTTAACTCCTTCTTGTACTACATGTGTTACCGTAGACGGAGATGTACGATATGTGTAGTGTTTAACGCCTTCTTGTACTACATGCGGTACCGTAGACGGAGATGTACGATATGTGTAGTGTTTAACGCCTTCTTGTACTACATGTGGTACCGTAGACGGAGATGTACGATATGTATAGTGTTTAACGCCTTCTTGTACTACATGCGGTACCGTAGACGGAGATGTACGATATGTGTAGTGTTTAACGCCTTCTTGTACTGCATGCGGTACCGTAGACGGAGATGTACGATATGTGTAGTGTTTAACGCCTTCTTGTACTACATGTGGTACCGTAGACGGAGATTTACGATATGTGTAGTGTTTAACGCTTTCTTGTACTGCATGCGGTACCGTAGACGGAGATGTACGATATGTGTCGTGTTTAACGCCTTCTTGTACTACATGTGGTACCGTAGACGGAGATGTACGATATGTGTAGTGTTTAACGCCTTCTTGTAGTACATGCGGTACCGTAGACGGAGATGTACGATATGTGTAGTGTTTAACGCCTTGTTCTACTACATGCGGTACCGTAGACGAGATATACGATATGTGTAGTTTTTAACGCCTTCTTGTACTACATGTGGTACCGTAGACGGAGATGAACGATATGTGTAGTGTTTAACGCCTTGTTCTACTACATGTGGTACCGTAGACGGAGATGTACGATATGTGTAGTGTTTAACGCCTTGTTCTACTACATGCGGTACCGTAGACGAGATATACGATATGTGTAGTGTTTAACGCCTTCTTGTACTACATGTGGTACCGTAGACGGAGATGAACGATATGTGTAGTGTTTGACGCCTTCTTGTACTACATGTGGTACCGTAGACGGAGATGAACGATATGTGTAGTGTTTAACGCCTTGTTCTACTACATGCGGTAAAGTAGACGGAGATGTACGATATGTGTAGTGTTTAACGCTTTCTTGTACCACATGTGGTACCGTAGAGGGAGATATACGATTTGTGTAGTGGTTAACGCGTTCTTGTACTACATGTGGTACAGTATACGGAGATGTACGATACGTGTAGTGTTTAACGCCTTGTTCTACTACATGCGGTACCGTAGACGGAGATGTATAATATGTGTAGTGTTTAACGCCTTGTTCTACTACATGCGGTACCGTAACAGAGATGTACGATATGTCTAGTGTTTAACGCCTTCTTGTACTACATGCTGTACCGTAGACGGAGATATATAATGTGTAGTGTTTAACCCCTTGTTCTACTACATGCGGTACCGTAGACGGAGATATATAATATGTGTAGTGTTTAACGCCTTGTTCTACTACATGCGGTACCGTAGACGGAGATATATAATATGTGTAGTGTTTAACCCCTTGTTCTACTACATGCGGTACAGTATACGGAGATGTATAATATGTGTAGTGTTTAACGCCTTGTTCTACTACATGCGGTACCGTAGACGGAGATGTATAATATGTGTAGTGTTTAACGCCTTGTTCTACTACATGCGGTACCTTAGACGGAGATGTACGATATGCGTAGTGTTTAACGCCTTGTTCTACTACATGTGGTACCGTAGACGGAGATATATAATATGTGTAGTGTTTATCCCCTTGTTCTCCTACATGCGGTACAGTATACGGAGATGTATAATATGTGTAGTGTTTAACGCCTTGTTCTACTACATGCAGTACCGTAGACGGAGATGTACGATATGAGTAGTGTTTAACGCCTTCATGTGCTACATGCGGTACCGTAGACGGAGATATATAATATGTGTAGTGTTTAACCCCTTGTTCTCCTACATGCAGTACAGTATACGGAGATGTACGATATGTGTAGTGTTTAACGCCTTGTTCTACTACATGCGGTACCGTAGACGCAGACGTATGATATGTGTAGTGTTTAACGCCTTGTTCTACTACATGCGGTACCGTAGACGCAGACGTATGATATGTGTAGTGTTTAACGCCTTGTTCTACTAAATGCGGTACCGTAGACGGAGATGTACGATATGTGTAGTGTTTAACGCCTTCATGTGCTACATGCGGTACCGTAGACAGAGATATATAATATGTGTAGTGTTTAACCCCTTGTTCTCCTACATGCGGTACAGTATACGGAGATGTACGATATGTGTAGTGTTTAACGCCTTCTTGTACTACATGCGGTACCGTAGACGGAGATATATAATATGTGTAGTGTTTAACGCCTTGTTCTACTACATGTGGTACCGTAGACGGAGATGTACGATATGTGTAGTGTTTAACGCCTTGTTCTCCTACACGTGTTACCGTACACGGAGATGTACGATATGTGTAGTGTTTAACGCCTTGTTCTCCTATACGTGTTACCGTAGACGGAGATGTACGATATGTGTTGTGTTTGGCGCCTTGTTCTACTACACGTGTTACCGTAGACGGAGGTGTACGATATGTGTTGTGTTTAACGCCTTGTTCTCCTACACATGTTACCGTAGACGGAGATGTACGATATGTGTAGTGTTTAACGCCTTGTTCTACTACACGTGTTACCGTAGCCGGAGATGTACGATATGTGTAGTGTTTGGCGCTTTCTTGTACTACATGCGGTACCGTAGACGGAGATCTACGATATGTGTAGTGTTTAATGCCTTCTTGTACTACATGCGCTACCGTATACGGAGATGTACGATATGTGTACTGTTTAACGTCTTGTACTTCATGCGGTACCGTAGACGGAGATGTATGATATGTGTAGTGTTTAACGCCTTCTTGTACTACATGCGGTACCGTAGACGGAGATCTACGATATGTGTAGTGTTTAATGCCTTCTTGTACTACATGCGCTACCGTAGACGGAGATGTACGATATGTGTAGTGTTTAACGTCTTCTTGTACTACAGGCGGTACTGTTTACGGAGCTGTACGATATGTGTAGTGTTTAACGCCTTCTTGTACTACATGCGGTACCGTAGACGGAGATGTACGATAGGTGTAGTGTTTAACGCCTTCTTGTACTACATGCGGTACAGTAGACGGAGATGTACGACATGTGTAGTGTTTAACGCCTTCGTGTACTACATGCGGTACCGTATACGGAGGTGTACGATATGTGTAGTGTTTAACGCCTTGTTCTACATGTGGTACCGTAGACGGAGATGTACGATATGTGTAGTGTTTAACGTCTTGTACTACATGCGGTACCGTATACGGAGGTGTACGATATGTGTAGTGTTTGAAGTCTTGTACTACATGCGGTACCGTATACGGAGGTTTTCGATATGTGTAGTGTTTAACGCCTTCTTGTACTACAGGATGTACCGTAGACGGAGATGTACGATATGTGTAGTGTTTAACGTCTTGTACTACATGCGGTACCGTATACGGAGGTTTTCGATATGTGTAGTGTTTAACGCCTTCTTGTACTACAGGCGGTACCGTATACGGAGGTGTACGATATGTGTAGTTTTTAACGCCTTCTTGTACTACATGCGGTACCGTAGACGGAGATGTACGATAGGTGTAGTGTTTAACGCCTTCTTGTGCTACATGCGGTACAGTAGACGGAGATGTACGACATGTGTAGTGTTTAACGCCTTCGTGTACTACATGCGGTACCGTATACGGAGGTGTACGATATGTGTAGTGTTTAACGCCTTCTTGTACTACATGCGGTACCGTAGACGGAGATGTACGATAGGTGTAGTGTTTAACGCCTTCTTGTACTACATGCGGTACAGTAGACGGAGATGTACGACATGTGTAGTGTTTAACGCCTTCTTGTACTACATGCGGTACCGTATACGGAGGTGTACGATATGTGTAGTGTTTAACGCCTTGTTCTACATGTGGTACCGTAGACGGAGATGTACGATATGTGTAGTGTTTAACGTCTTGTACTACATGCGGTACCGTATACGGAGGTGTACGATATGTGTAGTGTTTAACGTCTTGTACTACATGCGGTACCGTATACGGAGGTTTTCGATATGTGAAGTGTTTAACGCCTTCTTGTACTACAGGCGGTACCGTAGACGGAGATGTACGATATGTGTAGTGTTTAACGTCTTGTACTACATGAGGTACCGTATACGGAGGTTTTCGATATGTGTAGTGTTTAACGCCTTCTTGTACTACAGGCGGTACCGTATACGGAGGTGTACGATATGTGTAGTTTTTAACGCCTTCTTGTACTACATGCGGTACCGTAGACGGAGATGTACGATAGGTGTAGTGTTTAACGCCTTCTTGTACTACATGCGGTACCGTATACGGAGGTGTACGATATGTGTAGTGTTTAACGCCTTGTTCTACTACATGCGGTAAAGTAGACGGAGGTGTACGATATGTGTAGTGTTTAACGCCATCTTGTACTACATGTGGTACCGTAGACGAGATGTACGATATGTGTAGTGTTTAACGCCTTCTTGTACTACATGCGGTACCGTAGACGGAGATGTACGATATGTGTAGTGTTTAATGCCTTGTTCTACTACATGCGGTACCGTATACGGAGGTGTACGATATGTGTAGTGTTTAACGCCTTGTTCTACTACATGCGGTACCGTATACGGAGGTGTACGATATGTGTAGTGTTTAACGCCTTCTTGTACTACATGCGGTACCGTATACGGAGGTGTACGATATGTGTAGTGTTTAACGCCTTGTTCTACTACATGCGGTAAAGTAGACGGAGGTGTACGATATGTGTAGTGTTTAACGCCTTCTTGTACTACATGTGGTACCGTAGACGAGATGTACGATATGTGTAGTGTTTAACGCCTTCTTGTACTACATGTGGTACCGTAGACGAGATGTACGATATGTGTAGTGTTTAACGCCTTCATGTACTACATGCGGTACCGTAGACGGATATGTACGATATGTGTAGTGTTTAATGCCTTGTTCTACTACATACGGTACCGTAGACGAGATGTACGATATGTGTAGTGTTTAACGCCTTCTTGTACTACATGGGGTACCGTAGACGGAGATGTACGATATGTGTAGTGTTTAATGCCTTGTTCTACTACATGCGGTACCGTAGACGGAGGTGTACGACATGTCTAATGTTTAACACTTTCTTGTACTGCATGCGGTACCGTAGACGGAGATGTACGATATGTGTAGTGTTTAACGCCTTCTTGTACTACATGCGGTAGCGTAGACGGAGATGTACGATATGTGTAGTGTTTAACGCCTTGTTCTACTAAATGCGGTACCGTAGACGAGATGTACGTTATGTGTAGTGTTTAACGCCTTCTTGTACTACATGTGGTACCGTAGACGGAGATGAACGATATGTGTAGTGTTTAACGCCTTGTTCTACTACATGCGGTACAGTAGACGGAGATGTACGAAATGTGTAGTGTTTAACGCCTTCTTGTACCACATGTAGTACCGTAGACGGAGATGTACGATTTGTGTAGTGGTTAACGCCTTCTTGTACTACATGTGGTACCGTAGACGGAGATGTACGATATGTGTAGTGTTTAACGCCTTCTTGTACTACATGTGGTACCGTAGACGGAGATGTACGATATGTGTAGTGTTTAACGTCTTCTTGTACTACATGCGGTACCGTAGACGTAGATGTACGATATGTGTAGTGTTTAACGCCTTCTTGTACTACATGTGGTACCGTCGACGGAGATGAACGATATGTGTAGTGTTTAACGCCTTGTTCTTCTACATGCGGTACCGTAGACAGAGATGTACGATATGTGTAGTGTTTAACGCCTTCTTGTACTACATGTGGTACAGTATACGGAGATGTACGATATGTGTAGTGTTTAACGCCTTGTTCTACTACATGCGGTACCGTAGACGGAGATGTATGATATGTGTAGTGTTTAACGCCTTGTTCTACTACATGCGGTACCGTAGTCGGAGATGTATGATATGTGTAGTTTTTAACGCCTTGTTCTACCACATGCGGTACCGTAGACGGAGATGTACGATATGTGTAGTGTTTAACGCCTTCATGTGCTACATGTGGTACCGTAGACGGAGATGTACGATATGTATAGTGTTTAACGCCTTCATGTGCTACATGCGGTACCGTAGACGGAGATGTACGATATGTGTAGTGTTTAACGCCTTCTTCTACTACATGCGGTACACTATACGGAGATATATAATATGTGTAGTGTTTATCCCCTTGTTCTCCTACATGCGGTACAGTATACGGAGATGTATAATATGTGTAGTGTTTAACGCCTTGTTCTACTACATGCGGTACCGTAGACGGAGATGTATGATATGTGTAGTGTTTAACGCCTTGTTCTACTACAAGCGGTACCGTAGACGGAGATATATAATATGTGTAGTGTTTAACCCCTTGTTCTCCTACATGCGGTACAGTATACGGAGATGTACGATATGTGTAGTGTTTAACGCCTTGTTCTACTACATGCGGTACCGTAGACGCAGACGTATGATATGTGTAGTGTTTAACGCCTTGTTCTACTACATGCGGTACCGTAGACGCAGACGTATGATATGTGTAGTGTTTAACGCCTTGTTCTACTAAATGCGGTACCGTAGACGGAGATGTACGATATGTGTAGTGTTTAACGCCTTCATGTGCTACATGCGGTACCGTAGACGGAGATGTACGATATGTGTAGTGTTTAATGCCTTCATGTACTACATGCGCTACCGTAGACGGAGATGTACGATATGTGTAGTGTTTAACGTCTTGTACTACATGCGGTACCTTATACGGAGGTGTACGATATGTGTAGTGTTTAACGCCTTGTACTACATGCGGTACCTTATACGGAGGTGTACGATATGTGTAGTGTTTAACGCCTTGTACTACATGCGGTACCTTATACGGAGGTGTATGATATGTGTAGTGTTTAACGTCTTGTACTACATGCGGTACCTTATACGGAGGTGTACGATATGTGTAGTGTTTAACGCCTTGTACTACATGCGCTACCGTAGACGGAGATGTGCGATATGTGTAGTGTTTAACGCCTTGTTGTACTACATGCGCTACCGTAGACGGAGATGTACGATATGTGTAGTGTTTAACGTCTTGTACTACATGCGGTACCGTATACGGAGGTGTACGATATGTGTAGTGTTTAACGCCTTCTTGTACTACATGCGGTACCGTATACGGAGGTGGACGATATGTGTAGTGTTTAACGCCTTCTTGTACTACATGCGGTACCGTATACTGAGGTGTACGATATGTGTGGTGTTTAACGTCTTGTACTTCATGCGGTACCGTAGACGGAGATGTACGATATGTGTAGTGTTTAACGCCTTCTTGTACTACATGCGGTACCGTAGACGGAGATGTACGATATGTGTAGTGTATAGCGCCTTCTTGTACTACATGGGGTACCGTAGACGGAGATGTACGACATGTCTAATGTTTAACGCTTTCTTGTACTGAATGCGGTACCGTAGACGGAGATGTACGATATGTGTAGTGTTTAACTCCTTCTTGTACTACATGTGTTACCGTAGACGGAGATGTACGATATGTGTAGTGTTTAACGCCTTCTTGTACTACATGCGGTACCGTAGACGGAGATGTACGATATGTGTAGTGTTTAACGCCTTCTTGTACTACATGTGGTACCGTAGACGGAGATGTACGATATGTATAGTGTTTAACGCCTTCTTGTACTACATGCGGTACCGTAGACGGAGATGTACGATATGTGTAGTGTTTAACGCCTTCTTGTACTGCATGCGGTACCGTAGACGGAGATGTACGATATGTGTAGTGTTTAACGCCTTCTTGTACTACATGTGGTACCGTAGACGGAGATTTACGATATGTGTAGTGTTTAACGCTTTCTTGTACTGCATGCGGTACCGTAGACGGAGATGTACGATATGTGTCGTGTTTAACGCCTTCTTGTACTACATGTGGTACCGTAGACGGAGATGTACGATATGTGTAGTGTTTAACGCCTTCTTGTAGTACATGCGGTACCGTAGACGGAGATGTACGATATGTGTAGTGTTTAACGCCTTGTTCTACTACATGCGGTACCGTAGACGAGATATACGATATGTGTAGTTTTTAACGCCTTCTTGTACTACATGTGGTACCGTAGACGGAGATGAACGATATGTGTAGTGTTTAACGCCTTGTTCTACTACATGTGGTACCGTAGACGGAGATGTACGATATGTGTAGTGTTTAACGCCTTGTTCTACTACATGCGGTACCGTAGACGAGATATACGATATGTGTAGTGTTTAACGCCTTCTTGTACTACATGTGGTACCGTAGACGGAGATGAACGATATGTGTAGTGTTTGACGCCTTCTTGTACTACATGTGGTACCGTAGACGGAGATGAACGATATGTGTAGTGTTTAACGCCTTGTTCTACTACATGCGGTAAAGTAGACGGAGATGTACGATATGTGTAGTGTTTAACGCTTTCTTGTACCACATGTGGTACCGTAGAGGGAGATATACGATTTGTGTAGTGGTTAACGCGTTCTTGTACTACATGTGGTACAGTATACGGAGATGTACGATACGTGTAGTGTTTAACGCCTTGTTCTACTACATGCGTTACCGTAGACGGAGATGTATAATATGTGTAGTGTTTAACGCCTTGTTCTACTACATGCGGTACCGTAACAGAGATGTACGATATGTCTAGTGTTTAACGCCTTCTTGTACTACATGCTGTACCGTAGACGGAGATATATAATGTGTAGTGTTTAACCCCTTGTTCTACTACATGCGGTACCGTAGACGGAGATATATAATATGTGTAGTGTTTAACGCCTTGTTCTACTACATGCGGTACCGTAGACGGAGATATATAATATGTGTAGTGTTTAACCCCTTGTTCTACTACATGCGGTACAGTATACGGAGATGTATAATATGTGTAGTGTTTAACGCCTTGTTCTACTACATGCGGTACCGTAGACGGAGATGTATAATATGTGTAGTGTTTAACGCCTTGTTCTACTACATGCGGTACCTTAGACGGAGATGTACGATATGCGTAGTTTTTAACGCCTTGTTCTACTACATGTGGTACCGTAGACGGAGATATATAATATGTGTAGTGTTTATCCCCTTGTTCTCCTACATGCGGTACAGTATACGGAGATGTATAATATGTGTAGTGTTTAACGCCTTGTTCTACTACATGCAGTACCGTAGACGGAGATGTACGATATGAGTAGTGTTTAACGCCTTCATGTGCTACATGCGGTACCGTAGACGGAGATATATAATATGTGTAGTGTTTAACCCCTTGTTCTCCTACATGCAGTACAGTATACGGAGATGTACGATATGTGTAGTGTTTAACGCCTTGTTCTACTACATGCGGTACCGTAGACGCAGACGTATGATATGTGTAGTGTTTAACGCCTTGTTCTACTACATGCGGTACCGTAGACGCAGAGGTATGATATGTGTAGTGTTTAACGCCTTGTTCTACTAAATGCGGTACCGTAGACGGAGATGTACGATATGTGTAGTGTTTAACGCCTTCATGTGCTACATGCGGTACCGTAGACAGAGATATATAATATGTGTAGTGTTTAACCCCTTGTTCTCCTACATGCGGTACAGTATACGGAGATGTACGATATGTGTAGTGTTTAACGCCTTCTTGTACTACATGCGGTACCGTAGACGGAGATATATAATATGTGTAGTGTTTAACGCCTTGTTCTACTACATGTGGTACCGTAGACGGAGATGTACGATATGTGTAGTGTTTAACGCCTTGTTCTCCTACACGTGTTACCGTACACGGAGATGTACGATATGTGTAGTGTTTAACGCCTTGTTCTCCTATACGTGTTACCGTAGACGGAGATGTACGATATGTGTTGTGTTTGGCGCCTTGTTCTACTACACGTGTTACCGTAGACGGAGGTGTACGATATGTGTTGTGTTTAACGCCTTGTTCTCCTACACATGTTACCGTAGACGGAGATGTACGATATGTGTAGTGTTTAACGCCTTGTTCTACTACACGTGTTACCGTAGCCGGAGATGTACGATATGTGTAGTGTTTGGCGCTTTCTTGTACTACATGCGGTACCGTAGACGGAGATCTACGATATGTGTAGTGTTTAATGCCTTCTTGTACTACATGCGCTACCGTATACGGAGATGTACGATATGTGTACTGTTTAACGTCTTGTACTTCATGCGGTACCGTAGACGGAGATGTATGATATGTGTAGTGTTTAACGCCTTCTTGTACTACATGCGGTACCGTAGACGGAGATCTACGATATGTGTAGTGTTTAATGCCTTCTTGTACTACATGCGCTACCGTAGACGGAGATGTACGATATGTGTAGTGTTTAACGTCTTCTTGTACTACAGGCGGTACTGTTTACGGAGCTGTACGATATGTGTAGTGTTTAACGCCTTCTTGTACTACATGCGGTACCGTAGACGGAGATGTACGATAGGTGTAGTGTTTAACGCCTTCTTGTACTACATGCGGTACAGTAGACGGAGATGTACGACATGTGTAGTGTTTAACGCCTTCGTGTACTACATGCGGTACCGTATACGGAGGTGTACGATATGTGTAGTGTTTAACGCCTTGTTCTACATGTGGTACCGTAGACGGAGATGTACGATATGTGTAGTGTTTAACGTCTTGTACTACATGCGGTACCGTATACGGAGGTGTACGATATGTGTAGTGTTTGAAGTCTTGTACTACATGCGGTACCGTATACGGAGGTTTTCGATATGTGTAGTGTTTAACGCCTTCTTGTACTACAGGCTGTACCGTAGACGGAGATGTACGATATGTGTAGTGTTTAACGTCTTGTACTACATGCGGTACCGTATACGGAGGTTTTCGATATGTGTAGTGTTTAACGCCTTCTTGTACTACAGGCGGTACCGTATACGGAGGTGTACGATATGTGTAGTTTTTAACGCCTTCTTGTACTACATGCGGTACCGTAGACGGAGATGTACGATAGGTGTAGTGTTTAACGCCTTCTTGTGCTACATGCGGTACAGTAGACGGAGATGTACGACATGTGTAGTGTTTAACGCCTTCGTGTACTACATGCGGTACCGTATACGGAGGTGTACGATATGTGTAGTGTTTAACGCCTTCTTGTACTACATGCGGTACCGTAGACGGAGATGTACGATAGGTGTAGTGTTTAACGCCTTCTTGTACTACATGCGGTACAGTAGACGGAGATGTACGACATGTGTAGTGTTTAACGCCTTCTTGTACTACATGCGGTACCGTATACGGAGGTGTACGATATGTGTAGTGTTTAACGCCTTGTTCTACATGTGGTACCGTAGACGGAGATGTACGATATGTGTAGTGTTTAACGTCTTGTACTACATGCGGTACCGTATACGGAGGTGTACGATATGTGTAGTGTTTAACGTCTTGTACTACATGCGGTACCGTATACGGAGGTTTTCGATATGTGAAGTGTTTAACGCCTTCTTGTACTACAGGCGGTACCGTAGACGGAGATGTACGATATGTGTAGTGTTTAACGTCTTGTACTACATGAGGTACCGTATACGGAGGTTTTCGATATGTGTAGTGTTTAACGCCTTCTTGTACTACAGGCGGTACCGTATACGGAGGTGTACGATATGTGTAGTTTTTAACGCCTTCTTGTAGTACATGCGGTACCGTAGACGGAGATGTACGATAGGTGTAGTGTTTAACGCCTTCTTGTACTACATGCGGTACCGTATACGGAGGTGTACGATATGTGTAGTGTTTAACGCCTTGTTCTACTACATGCGGTAAAGTAGACGGAGGTGTACGATATGTGTAGTGTTTAACGCCATCTTGTACTACATGTGGTACCGTAGACGAGATGTACGATATGTGTAGTGTTTAACGCCTTCTTGTACTACATGCGGTACCGTAGACGGAGATGTACGATATGTGTAGTGTTTAATGCCTTGTTCTACTACATGCGGTACCGTATACGGAGGTGTACGATATGTGTAGTGTTTAACGCCTTGTTCTACTACATGCGGTACCGTATACGGAGGTGTACGATATGTGTAGTGTTTAACGCCTTCTTGTACTACATGCGGTACCGTATACGGAGGTGTACGATATGTGTAGTGTTTAACGCCTTGTTCTACTACATGCGGTAAAGTAGACGGAGGTGTACGATATGTGTAGTGTTTAACGCCTTCTTGTACTACATGTGGTACCGTAGACGAGATGTACGATATGTGTAGTGTTTAACGCCTTCTTGTACTACATGTGGTACCGTAGACGAGATGTACGATATGTGTAGTGTTTAACGCCTTCATGTACTACATGCGGTACCGTAGACGGATATGTACGATATGTGTAGTGTTTAATGCCTTGTTCTACTACATACGGTACCGTAGACGAGATGTACGATATGTGTAGTGTTTAACGCCTTCTTGTACTACATGGGGTACCGTAGACGGAGATGTACGATATGTGTAGTGTTTAATGCCTTGTTCTACTACATGCGGTACCGTAGACGGAGGTGTACGACATGTCTAATGTTTAACACTTTCTTGTACTGCATGCGGTACCGTAGACGGAGATGTACGATATGTGTAGTGTTTAACGCCTTCTTGTACTACATGCGGTAGCGTAGACGGAGATGTACGATATGTGTAGTGTTTAACGCCTTGTTCTACTAAATGCGGTACCGTAGACGAGATGTACGTTATGTGTAGTGTTTAACGCCTTCTTGTACTACATGTGGTACCGTAGACGGAGATGAACGATATGTGTAGTGTTTAACGCCTTGTTCTACTACATGCGGTACAGTAGACGGAGATGTACGAAATGTGTAGTGTTTAACGTCTTCTTGTACCACATGTGGTACCGTAGACGGAGATGTACGATTTGTGTAGTGGTTAACGCCTTCTTGTACTACATGTGGTACCGTAGACGGAGATGTACGATATGTGTAGTGTTTAACGCCTTCTTGTACTACATGTGGTACCGTAGACGGAGATGTACGATATGTGTAGTGTTTAACGTCTTCTTGTACTACATGCGGTACCGTAGACGTAGATGTACGATATGTGTAGTGTTTAACGCCTTCTTGTACTACATGTGGTACCGTCGACGGAGATGAACGATATGTGTAGTGTTTAACGCCTTGTTCTTCTACATGCGGTACCGTAGACAGAGATGTACGATATGTGTAGTGTTTAACGCCTTCTTGTACTACATGTGGTACAGTATACGGAGATGTACGATATGTGTAGTGTTTAACGCCTTGTTCTACTACATGCGGTACCGTAGACGGAGATGTATGATATGTGTAGTGTTTAACGCCTTGTTCTACTACATGCGGTACCGTAGACGGAGATGTATGATATGTGTAGTTTTTAACGCCTTGTTCTACCACATGCGGTACCGTAGACGGAGATGTACGATATGTGTAGTGTTTAACGCCTTCATGTGCTACATGTGGTACCGTAGACGGAGATGTACGATATGTATAGTGTTTAACGCCTTCATGTGCTACATGCGGTACCGTAGACGGAGATGTACGATATGTGTAGTGTTTAACGCCTTCTTCTACTACATGCGGTACACTATACGGAGATATATAATATGTGTAGTGTTTATCCCCTTGTTCTCCTACATGCGGTACAGTATACGGAGATGTATAATATGTGTAGTGTTTAACGCCTTGTTCTACTACATGCGGTACCGTAGACGGAGATGTATGATATGTGTAGTGTTTAACGCCTTGTTCTACTACAAGCGGTACCGTAGACGGAGATATATAATATGTGTAGTGTTTAACCCCTTGTTCTCCTACATGCGGTACAGTATACGGAGATGTACGATATGTGTAGTGTTTAACGCCTTGTTCTACTACATGCGGTACCGTAGACGCAGACGTATGATATGTGTAGTGTTTAACGCCTTGTTCTACTACATGCGGTACCGTAGACGCAGACGTATGATATGTGTAGTGTTTAACGCCTTGTTCTACTAAATGCGGTACCGTAGACGGAGATGTACGATATGTGTAGTGTTTAACGCCTTCATGTGCTACATGCGGTACCGTAGACGGAGATATATAATATGTGTAGTGTTTAACCCCTTGTTCTCCTACATGCGGTACAGTATACGGAGATGTACGATATGTGTAGTGTTTAACGCCTTCTTGTACTACATGCGGTACCGTAGACGGAGATATATAATATGTGTAGTGTTTAACGCCTTGTTCTACTACATGCGGTACCGTAGACGGAGATGTACGATATGTGTAGTGTTTAACGCCTTCATGTGCTACATGCGGTACCGTAGACGGAGATGTACGATATGTGTAGTGTTTAACGCCTTCTTGTGCTACATGTGTTACCGTAGACGGAGATGTACGATATGTGTAGTGTTTAACGCCTTCTTGTACTACATGTGTTACCGTAGACGGAGATGTACGATATGTGTAGTGTTTAACGCCTTCTCTTACTACATGTGGTACCGTAGACGGAGATGTACGATATGTGTAGTGTTTAACGCCTTCTTGTACTACATGAGGTACCGTTGACGGAGATGTACGGTATGTGTAGTGTTTAACGCCTTGTTCTACTACATGTAGTACAGTAGACGGAGATGTACCTTACGTGTAGTGTTTAACGCCTTGTTCTACTACATGTGGTACCGTAGAGGGAGATGTATGATATGTGTAGTGTTTAACGCCTTGTATTACTACACGTGCTACCGTAGGCGGAGATGTATAATATGTGTGGTGTTTAACGCCTTGTTCTACTACACGTGTTACCGTAGACGGAGATGTACGATATGTGTTGTGTTTGGCGCTTTCTTGTACTACATGTGGTACCGTAGACGGAGATGTGCGATATGTGTAGTGTTTAACGCCTTGTTCTCCTACATACGGTGCCGTAGACGGAGATGTATAATATGTGTAGTGTTTAACGCCTTGTTCTACTACACGTGTTACCGTAGACGGAGATGTACGATATGGTTAGTGTTTGGCGCTTTCTTGTACTATATGCTTTACCGTAGACGGAGATGTACGACATGTCTAGTGTTTAACGCCTTCTTGTGCTACATGCGGTACCGTAGACGGAGATGTACGACATGTCTAGTGTTTAACGCCTTCTTGTACTACATGCGGTACCGTAGACGGAGATGTACGATATGTGTAGTGTTTAATGCCTTCATGTACTACATGCGCTACCGTAGACGGAGATGTACGATATGTGTAGTGTTTAACGTCTTGTACTACATGCGGTACCTTATACGGAGGTGTACGATATGTGTAGTGTTTAACGCCTTGTACTACATGCGGTACCTTATACGGAGGTGTACGATATGTGTAGTGTTTAACGCCTTGTACTACATGCGGTACCTTATACGGAGGTGTATGATATGTGTAGTGTTTAACGTCTTGTACTACATGCGGTACCTTATACGGAGGTGTACGATATGTGTAGTGTTTAACGCCTTGTACTACATGCGCTACCGTAGACGGAGATGTGCGATATGTGTAGTGTTTAACGCCTTGTTGTACTACATGCGCTACCGTAGACGGAGATGTACGATATGTGTAGTGTTTAACGTCTTGTACTACATGCGGTACCGTATACGGAGGTGTACGATATGTGTAGTGTTTAACGCCTTCTTGTACTACATGCGGTACCGTATACGGAGGTGGACGATATGTGTAGTGTTTAACGCCTTCTTGTACTACATGCGGTACCGTATACTGAGGTGTACGATATGTGTGGTGTTTAACGTCTTGTACTTCATGCGGTACCGTAGACGGAGATGTACGATATGTGTAGTGTTTAACGCCTTCTTGTACTACATGCGGTACCGTAGACGGAGATGTACGATATGTGTAGTGTATAACGCCTTCTTGTACTACATGGGGTACCGTAGACGGAGATGTACGACATGTCTAATGTTTAACGCTTTCTTGTACTGAATGCGGTACCGTAGACGGAGATGTACGATATGTGTAGTGTTTAACTCCTTCTTGTACTACATGTGTTACCGTAGACGGAGATGTACGATATGTGTAGTGTTTAACGCCTTCTTGTACTACATGCGGTACCGTAGACGGAGATGTACGATATGTGTAGTGTTTAACGCCTTCTTGTACTACATGTGGTACCGTAGACGGAGATGTACGATATGTATAGTGTTTAACGCCTTCTTGTACTACATGCGGTACCGTAGACGGAGATGTACGATATGTGTAGTGTTTAACGCCTTCTTGTACTGCATGCGGTACCGTAGACGGAGATGTACGATATGTGTAGTGTTTAACGCCTTCTTGTACTACATGTGGTACCGTAGACGGAGATTTACGATATGTGTAGTGTTTAACGCTTTCTTGTACTGCATGCGGTACCGTAGACGGAGATGTACGATATGTGTCGTGTTTAACGCCTTCTTGTACTACATGTGGTACCGTAGACGGAGATGTACGATATGTGTAGTGTTTAACGCCTTCTTGTAGTACATGCGGTACCGTAGACGGAGATGTACGATATGTGTAGTGTTTAACGCCTTGTTCTACTACATGCGGTACCGTAGACGAGATATACGATATGTGTAGTTTTTAACGCCTTCTTGTACTACATGTGGTACCGTAGACGGAGATGAACGATATGTGTAGTGTTTAACGCCTTGTTCTACTACATGTGGTACCGTAGACGGAGATGTACGATATGTGTAGTGTTTAACGCCTTGTTCTACTACATGCGGTACCGTAGACGAGATATACGATATGTGTAGTGTTTAACGCCTTCTTGTACTACATGTGGTACCGTAGACGGAGATGAACGATATGTGTAGTGTTTGACGCCTTCTTGTACTACATGTGGTACCGTAGACGGAGATGAACGATATGTGTAGTGTTTAACGCCTTGTTCTACTACATGCGGTAAAGTAGACGGAGATGTACGATATGTGTAGTGTTTAACGCTTTCTTGTACCACATGTGGTACCGTAGAGGGAGATATACGATTTGTGTAGTGGTTAACGCGTTCTTGTACTACATGTGGTACAGTATACGGAGATGTACGATACGTGTAGTGTTTAACGCCTTGTTCTACTACATGCGGTACCGTAGACGGAGATGTATAATATGTGTAGTGTTTAACGCCTTGTTCTACTACATGCGGTACCGTAACAGAGATGTACGATATGTCTAGTGTTTAACGCCTTCTTGTACTACATGCTGTACCGTAGACGGAGATATATAATGTGTAGTGTTTAACGCCTTGTTCTACTACATGCGGTACCGTAGACGGAGATGTACGATATGTGTATTGTTTAACGCCTTCTTGTACTACATGTGGTACCGTAGACGAGATGTACGATATGTGTAGTGTTTAACGCCTTCATGTACTACATGCGGTACCGTAGACGGATATGTACGATATGTGTAGTGTTTAATGCCTTGTTCTACTACATACGGTACCGTAGACGAGATGTACGATATGTGTAGTGTTTAACGCCTTCTTGTACTACATGGGGTACCGTAGACGGAGATGTACGATATGTGTAGTGTTTAATGCCTTGTTCTACTACATGCGGTACCGTAGACGGAGGTGTACGACATGTCTAATGTTTAACACTTTCTTGTACTGCATGCGGTACCGTAGACGGAGATGTACGATATGTGTAGTGTTTAACGCCTTCTTGTACTACATGCGGTAGCGTAGACGGAGATGTACGATATGTGTAGTGTTTAACGCCTTGTTCTACTAAATGCGGTACCGTAGACGAGATGTACGTTATGTGTAGTGTTTAACGCCTTCTTGTACTACATGTGGTACCGTAGACGGAGATGAACGATATGTGTAGTGTTTAACGCCTTGTTCTACTACATGCGGTACAGTAGACGGAGATGTACGAAATGTGTAGTGTTTAACGCCTTCTTGTACCACATGTGGTACCGTAGACGGAGATGTACGATTTGTGTAGTGGTTAACGCCTTCTTGTACTACATGTGGTACCGTAGACGGAGATGTACGATATGTGTAGTGTTTAACGCCTTCTTGTACTACATGTGGTACCGTAGACGGAGATGTACGATATGTGTAGTGTTTAACGTCTTCTTGTACTACATGTGGTACCGTAGACGTAGATGTACGATATGTGTAGTGTTTAACGCCTTCTTGTACTACATGTGGTACCGTCGACGGAGATGAACGATATGTGTAGTGTTTAACGCCTTGTTCTTCTACATGCGGTACCGTAGACAGAGATGTACGATATGTGTAGTGTTTAACGCCTTCTTGTACTACATGTGGTACAGTATACGGAGATGTACGATATGTGTAGTGTTTAACGCCTTGTTCTACTACATGCGGTACCGTAGACGGAGATGTATGATATGTGTAGTGTTTAACGCCTTGTTCTACTACATGCGGTACCGTAGACGGAGATGTATGATATGTGTAGTGTTTAACGCCTTGTTCTACCACATGCGGTACCGTAGACGGAGATGTACGATATGTGTAGTGTTTAACGCCTTCATGTGCTACATGTGGTACCGTAGACGGAGATGTACGATATGTATAGTGTTTAACGCCTTCATGTGCTACATGCGGTACCGTAGACGGAGATGTACGATATGTGTAGTGTTTAACGCCTTCTTCTACTACATGCGGTACACTATACGGAGATATATAATATGTGTAGTGTTTATCCCCTTGTTCTCCTACATGCGGTACAGTATACGGAGATGTATAATATGTGTAGTGTTTAACGCCTTGTTCTACTACATGCGGTACCGTAGACGGAGATGTATGATATGTGTAGTGTTTAACGCCTTGTTCTACTACAAGCGGTACCGTAGACGGAGATATATAATATGTGTAGTGTTTAACCCCTTGTTCTCCTACATGCGGTACAGTATACGGAGATGTACGATATGTGTAGTGTTTAACGCCTTGTTCTACTACATGCGGTACCGTAGACGCAGACGTATGATATGTGTAGTGTTTAACGCCTTGTTCTACTACATGCGGTACCGTAGACGCAGACGTATGATATGTGTAGTGTTTAACGCCTTGTTCTACTAAATGCGGTACCGTAGACGGAGATGTACGATATGTGTAGTGTTTAACGCCTTCATGTGCTACATGCGGTACCGTAGACGGAGATATATAATATGTGTAGTGTTTAACCCCTTGTTCTCCTACATGCGGTACAGTATACGGAGATGTACGATATGTGTAGTGTTTAACGCCTTCTTGTACTACATGCGGTACCGTAGACGGAGATATATAATATGTGTAGTGTTTAACGCCTTGTTCTACTACATGCGGTACCGTAGACGGAGATGTACGATATGTGTAGTGTTTAACGCCTTCATGTGCTACATGCGGTACCGTAGACGGAGATGTACGATATGTGTAGTGTTTAACACCTTCTTGTGCTACATGTGTTACCGTAGACGGAGATGTACGATATGTGTAGTGTTTAACGCCTTCATGTGCTACATGTGGTACCATAGACGGAGATATACGATATGTGTCGTGTTTAACGCCTTCTTGTACTACATGTGTTACCGTAGACGGAGATGTACGATATGTGTAGTGTTTAACGCCTTCTCTTACTACATGTGGTACCGTAGACGGAGATGTACGATATGTGTAGTGTTTAACGCCTTCTTGTACTACATGTGGTACCGTTGACGGAGATGTACGGTATGTGTAGTGTTTAACGCCTTGTTCTACTACATGTAGTACAGTAGACGGAGATGTACCTTACGTGTAGTGTTTAACGCCTTGTTCTACTACATGTGGTACCGTAGAGGGAGATGTATGATATGTGTAGTGTTTAACGCCTTGTATTACTACACGTGCTACCGTAGGCGGAGATGTATAATATGTGTGGTGTTTAACGCCTTGTTCTACTACACGTGTTACCGTAGACGGAGATGTACGATATGTGTTGTGTTTAACGCCTTGTTCTCCTACATACGGTGCCGTAGACGGAGATGTATAATATGTGTAGTGTTTAACGCCTTCTTGTACTACATGCGGTACCGTATACGGAGGTGGACGATATGTGTAGTGTTTAACGCCTTCTTGTACTACATGCGGTACCGTATACTGAGGTGTACGATATGTGTGGTGTTTAACGTCTTGTACTTCATGCGGTACCGTAGACGGAGATGTACGATATGTGTAGTGTTTAACGCCTTCTTGTACTACATGCGGTACCGTAGACGGAGATGTACGATATGTGTAGTGTATAACGCCTTCTTGTACTACATGGGGTACCGTAGACGGAGATGTACGACATGTCTAATGTTTAACGCTTTCTTGTACTGAATGCGGTACCGTAGACGGAGATGTACGATATGTGTAGTGTTTAACTCCTTCTTGTACTACATGTGTTACCGTAGACGGAGATGTACGATATGTGTAGTGTTTAACGCCTTCTTGTACTACATGCGGTACCGTAGACGGAGATGTACGATATGTGTAGTGTTTAACGCCTTCTTGTACTACATGTGGTACCGTAGACGGAGATGTACGATATGTATAGTGTTTAACGCCTTCTTGTACTACATGCGGTACCGTAGACGGAGATGTACGATATGTGTAGTGTTTAACGCCTTCTTGTACTGCATGCGGTACCGTAGACGGAGATGTACGATATGTGTAGTGTTTAACGCCTTCTTGTACTACATGTGGTACCGTAGACGGAGATTTACGATATGTGTAGTGTTTAACGCTTTCTTGTACTGCATGCGGTACCGTAGACGGAGATGTACGATATGTGTCGTGTTTAACGCCTTCTTGTACTACATGTGGTACCGTAGACGGAGATGTACGATATGTGTAGTGTTTAACGCCTTCTTGTAGTACATGCGGTACCGTAGACGGAGATGTACGATATGTGTAGTGTTTAACGCCTTGTTCTACTACATGCGGTACCGTAGACGAGATATACGATATGTGTAGTTTTTAACGCCTTCTTGTACTACATGTGGTACCGTAGACGGAGATGAACGATATGTGTAGTGTTTAACGCCTTGTTCTACTACATGTGGTACCGTAGACGGAGATGTACGATATGTGTAGTGTTTAACACCTTGTTCTACTACATGCGGTACCGTAGACGAGATATACGATATGTGTAGTGTTTAACGCCTTCTTGTACTACATGTGGTACCGTAGACGGAGATGAACGATATGTGTAGTGTTTGACGCCTTCTTGTACTACATGTGGTACCGTAGACGGAGATGAACGATATGTGTAGTGTTTAACGCCTTGTTCTACTACATGCGGTAAAGTAGACGGAGATGTACGATATGTGTAGTGTTTAACGCTTTCTTGTACGCCTTGTGGTACCGTAGAGGGAGATATACGATTTGTGTAGTGGTTAACGCGTTCTTGTACTACATGTGGTACAGTATACGGAGATGTACGATACGTGTAGTGTTTAACGCCTTGTTCTACTACATGCGGTACCGTAGACGGAGATGTATAATATGTGTAGTGTTTAACGCCTTGTTCTACTACATGCGGTACCGTAACAGAGATGTACGACATGTCTAGTGTTTAACGCCTTCTTGTACTACATGCTGTACCGTAGACGGAGATATATAATGTGTAGTGTTTAACCCCTTGTTCTACTACATGCGGTACCGTAGACGGAGATATATAATATGTGTAGTGTTTAACGCCTTGTTCTACTACATGCGGTACCGTAGACGGAGATATATAATATGTGTAGTGTTTAACCCCTTGTTCTACTACATGCGGTACAGTATACGGAGATGTATAATATGTGTAGTGTTTAACGCCTTGTTCTACTACATGCGGTACCGTAGACGGAGATGTATAATATGTGTAGTGTTTAACGCCTTGTTCTACTACATGCGGTACCTTAGACGGAGATGTACGATATGTGTAGTGTTTAACGCCTTGTTCTACTACATGTGGTACCGTAGACGGAGATATATAATATGTGTAGTGTTTATCCCCTTGTTCTCCTACATGCGGTACAGTATACGGAGATGTATAATATGTGTAGTGTTTAACGCCTTGTTCTACTACATGCAGTACCGTAGACGGAGATGTACGATATGAGTAGTGTTTAACGCCTTCATGTGCTACATGCGGTACCGTAGACGGAGATATATAATATGTGTAGTGTTTAACCCCTTGTTCTCCTACATGCGGTACAGTATACGGAGATGTACGATATGTGTAGTGTTTAACGCCTTCTTGTACTACATGCGGTACCGTAGACGGAGATATATAATATGTGTAGTGTTTAACCCCTTGTTCTCCTACATGCAGTACAGTATACGGAGATGTACGATATGTGTAGTGTTTAACGCCTTGTTCTACTACATGCGGTACCGTAGACGCAGACGTATGATATGTGTAGTGTTTAACGCCTTGTTCTACTACATGCGGTACCGTAGACGCAGACGTATGATATGTGTAGTGTTTAACGCCTTGTTCTACTAAATGCGGTACCGTAGACGGAGATGTACGATATGTGTAGTGTTTAACGCCTTCATGTGCTACATGCGGTACCGTAGACAGAGATATATAATATGTGTAGTGTTTAACCCCTTGTTCTCCTACATGCGGTACAGTATACGGAGATGTACGATATGTGTAGTGTTTAACGCCTTCTTGTACTACATGCGGTACCGTAGACGGAGATATATAATATGTGTAGTGTTTAACGCCTTGTTCTACTACATGCGGTACCGTAGACGGAGATGTACGATATGTGTAGTGTTTAACGCCTTCATGTGCTGCATGCGGTACCTTAGACGGAGATGTACGATATGTGTAGTGTTTAACGCCTTCTTGTGCTACATGTGGTACCGTAGACGGAGATGTACGATATGTGTAGTGTTTAACGCCTTCATGTGCTACATGTGGTACCGTAGACGGAGATGTACGATATGTGTCGTGTTTAACGCCTTCTTGTACTACATGTGTTACCGTAGACGGAGATGTACGATATGTGTAGTGTTTAACGCCTTCTCTTACTACATGTGGTACCGTAGACGGAGATGTACGATATGTGTAGTATTTAACGCCTTCTTGTACTACATGTGGTACCGTTGACGGAGATGTACGGTATGAGTAGTGTTTAACGTCTTGTACTACATGCGGTACCGTATACGGAGGTTTTCGATATGTGAGGTGTTTAACGCCTTCTTGTACTACAGGCGGTACCGTAGACGGAGATGTACGATATGTGTAGTGTTTAACGTCTTGTACTACATGCGGTACCGTATACGGAGGTTTTCGATATGTGTAGTGTTTAACGCCTTCTTGTACTACAGGCGGTACCGTATACGGAGGTGTACGATATGTGTAGTTTTTAACGCCTTCTTGTACTACATGCGGTACCGTAGACGGAAATGTACGATAGGTGTAGTGTTTAACGCCTTCTTGTATTACATGCGGTACAGTAGACGGAGATGTACGACATGTGTAGTGTTTAACGCCTTCTTGTACTACATGCGGTACCGTATACGGAGGTGTACGATATGTGTAGTGTTTAACGCCTTGTTCTACTACATGCGGTAAAGTAGACGGAGGTGTACGATATGTGTAGTGTTTAACGCCTTCTTGTACTACATGTGGTACCGTAGACGAGATGTACGATATGTGTAGTGTTTAACGCCTTCTTGTACTACATGCGGTACCGTAGACGGAGATGTACGATATGTGTAGTGTTTAATGCCTTGTTCTACTACATGCGGTACCGTATACGGAGGTGTACGATATGTGTAGTGTTTAACGCCTTGTTCTACTACATGCGGTACCGTATACGGAGGTGTACGAAATGTGTAGTGTTTAACGCCTTCTTGTACTACATGCGGTACCGTATACGGAGGTGTACGATATGTGTAGTGTTTAACGCCTTGTTCTACTACATGCGGTACCGTAGACGAGATGTACGTTATGTGTGGTGTTTAACGCCTTCTTGTACTACATGGAGTACCGTAGATGGAGATGTACGACATGTCTGATGTTTAACACTTTCTTGTACTGCATGCAGTACCGTAGACGGAGATGTACGATATGTGTAGTGTTTAACGCCTTCTTGTACTACATGCGGTACCGTAGACGGAGATGTACGATATGTGTAGTGTTTAACGCCTTGTTCTACTACATGCGGTACCGTAGACGAGATGTACGTTATGTGTGGTGTTTAACGCCTTCTTGTACTACATGTGGTACCGTAGACGGAGATGAACGATATGTGTAGTGTTTAACGCCTTGTTCTACTACATGCGGTACAGTAGACGGAGATGTACGAAATGTGTAGTGTTTAACGCCTTCTTATACCACATGTGGTACCGTAGACGGAGATGTACGATTCGTGTAGTGGTTAACGCCTTCTTGTACTACATGTGGTACCGTAGACGGAGATGTACGATATGTGTAGTGTTTAACGCCTTCTTGTACTACATGTGGTACCGTAGACGGAGATGTACGATATGTGTAGTGTTTAACGTCTTCTGGTACTACATGCGGTACCGTAGACGTAGATGTACGGTATGTGTAGTGTTTAACGCCTTCTTGTACTACATGTGGTACCGTCGACGGAGATGAACGATATGTGTAGTGTTTAACGCCTTGTTCTTCTACATGCGGTACCGTAGGCAGAGATGTACGATATGTGTAGTGTTTAACGCCTTCTGGTACTACATGTGGTACAGTATACGGAGATGTACGATATGTGTAGTGTTTAACGCCTTGTTCTACTACATGCGGTACCGTAGACGGAGATGTATGATATGTGTAGTGTTTAACGCCTTGTTCTACTACATGCGGTACCGTAGACGGAGATGTATGATATGTGTAGTGTTTAACGCCTTGTTCTACTACATGCGGTACCGTAGACGGAGATGTACGATGTGTGTAGTGTTTAACGCCTTCATGTGCTACATGTGGTACCGTAGACGGAGATGTACGATATGTATAGTGTTTTAGGCCTTCATGTTCTACATGCGGTACCGTAGACGGAGATGTACGATATGTGTAGTGTTTAACGCCTTCTTCTACTACATGCGGTACACTATACGGAGATATATAATATGTGTAGTGTTTATCCCCTTGTTCTCCTACATGCGGTACAGTATACGGAGATGTATAATATGTGTAGTGTTTAACGCCTTGTTCTACTACATGCGGTACCGTAGACGGAGATGTATGATATGTGTAGTGTTTAACGCCTTGTTCTACTACAAGCGGTACCGTAGACGGAGATATATAATATGTGTAGTGTTTAACCCCTTGTTCTCCTACATGCGGTACAGTATACGGAGATGTACGATATGTGTAGTGTTTAACGCCTTGTTCTACTACATGCGGTACCGTAGACGCAGACGTATGATATGTGTAGTGTTTAACGCCTTGTTCTACTACATGCGGTACCGTAGACGCAGACGTATGATATGTGTAGTGTTTAACGCCTTGTTCTACTAAATGCGGTACCGTAGACGGAGATGTACGATATGCGTAGTGTTTAACGCCTTCATGTGCTACATGCGGTACCGTAGACGGAGATATATAATATGTGTAGTGTTTAACCCCTTGTTCTCCTACATGCGGTACAGTATACGGAGATGTACGATATGTGTAGTGTTTAACGCCTTCTTGTACTACATGCGGTACCGTAGACGGAGATATATAATATGTGTAGTGTTTAACGCCTTGTTCTACTACATGCGGTACCGTAGACGGAGATGTACGATATGTGTAGTGTTTAACGCCTTCATGTGCTACATGCGGTACCGTAGACGGAGATGTACGATATGTGTAGTGTTTAACGCCTTCTTGTGCTACATGTGTTACCGTAGACGGAGATGTACGATATGTGTAGTGTTTAACGCCTTCATGTGCTACATGTGGTACCATAGACGGAGATATACGATATGTGTCGTGTTTAACGCCTTCTTGTACTACATGTGTTACCGTAGACGGAGATGTACGATATGTGTAGTGTTTAACGCCTTCTCTTACTACATGTATTACCGTAGACGGAGATGTACGATATGTGTAGTGTTTAACGCCTTCTTGTACTACATGTGGTACCGTTGACGGAGATGTACGGTATGTGTAGTGTTTAACGCCTTGTTCTACTACATGTAGTACAGTAGACGGAGATGTACCTTATGTGTAGTGTTTAACGCCTTGTTCTACTACATGTGGTACCGTAGAGGGAGATGTATGATATGTGTAGTGTTTAACGCCTTGTTCTACTACACGTGCTACCGTAGGCGGAGATGTATAATATGTGTGGTGTTTAACGCCTTGTTCTACTACACGTGTTACCGTAGACGGAGATGTACGATATGTGTTGTGTTTGGCGCTAACTTGTACTACATGTGGTACCGTAGACGGAGATGTGCGATATGTGTAGTGTTTAACGCCTTGTTCTCCTACATACGGTGCCGTAGACGGAGATGTATAATATGTGTAGTGTTTAACGCCTTGTTCTACTACACGTGTTACCGTAGACGGAGATGTACGATATGGTTAGTGTTTGGCGCTTTCTTGTACTATATGCGGTACCGTAGACGGAGATGTACGACATGTCTAGTGTTTAACGCCTTCTTGTGCTACATGCGGTACCGTAGACGGAGATGTACGACATGTCTAGTGTTTAACGCCTTCTTGTACTACATGCGGTACCGTAGACGGAGATGTACGATATGTGTAGTGTTTAATGCCTTCATGTACTACATGCGCTACCGTAGACGGAGATGTACGATATGTGTAGTGTTTAACGTCTTGTACTACATGCGGTAGCTTATACGGAGGTGTACGATATGTGTAGTGTTTAACGCCTTGTACTACATGCGGTACCTTATACGGAGGTGTACGATATGTGTAGTGTTTAACGCCTTGTACTACATGCGGTACCTTATACGGAGGTGTATGATATGTGTAGTGTTTAACGTCTTGTACTACATGCGGTACCTTATACGGAGGTGTACGATATGTGTAGTGTTTAACGCCTTGTACTATATGCGGTACCGTAGACGGGGATGTGCGATATGTGTAGTGTTTAACGCCTTGTTGTACTACATGCGCTACCGTAGACGGAGATGTACGATATGTGTAGTGTTTAACGTCTTGTACTACATGCGGTACCGTATACGGAGGTGTACGATATGTGTAGTGTTTAACGCCTTCTTGTACTACATGCGGTACCGTATACGGAGGTGGACGATATGTGTAGTGTTTAACGCCTTCTTGTACTACATGCGGTACCGTATACGGAGGTGTACGATATGTGTGGTGTTTAACGTCTTATACTTCATGCGGTACCGTAGACGGAGATGTACGATATGTGTAGTGTTTAACGCCTTCTTGTACTACATGCGGTACCGTAGACGGAGATGTACGATATGTGTAGTGTATAACGCCTTCTTGTACTACATGGGGTACCGTAGACGGAGATGTACGACATGTCTAATGTTTAACGCTTTCTTGTACTGCATGCGGTACCGTAGACGGAGATGTACGATATGTGTAGTGTTTAACTCCTTCTTGTACTACATGTGTTACCGTAGACGGAGATGTACGATATGTGTAGTGTTTAACGCCTTCTTGTACTACATGCGGTACCGTAGACGGAGATGTACGATATGTGTAGTGTTTAACGCCTTCTTGTACTACATGTGGTACCGTAGACGGAGATGTACGATATGTATAGTGTTTAACGCCTTCTTGTACTACATGCGGTACCGTAGACGGAGATGTACGATATGTGTAGTGTTTAACGCCTTCTTGTACTGCATGCGGTACCGTAGACGGAGATGTACGATATGTGTAGTGTTTAACGCCTTCTTGTACTACATGTGGTACCGTAGACGGAGATTTACGATATGTGTAGTGTTTAACGCTTTCTTGTACTGCATGCGGTACCGTAGACGGAGATGTACGATATGTGTCGTGTTTAACGCCTTCTTGTACTACATGTGGTACCGTAGACGGAGATGTACGATATGTGTAGTGTTTAACGCCTTCTTGTAGTACATGCGGTACCGTAGACGGAGATGTACGATATGTGTAGTGTTTAACGCCTTGTTCTACTACATGCGGTACCGTAGACGAGATATACGATATGTGTAGTGTTTAACGCCTTCTTGTACTACATGTGGTACCGTAGACGGAGATGAACGATATGTGTAGTGTTTAACGCCTTGTTCTACTACATGCGGTAAAGTAGACGGAGATGTACGATATGTGTAGTGTTTAACGCCTTCTTGTACCACATGTGGTACCGTAGAGGGAGATGTACGATTTGTGTAGTGGTTAACGCGTTCTTGTACTACATGTGGTACAGTATACGGAGATGTACGATACGTGTAGTGTTTAACGCCTTGTTCTACTACATGCGGTACCGTAGACGGAGATGTATAATATGTGTAGTGTTTAACGCCTTGTTCTACTACATGCGGTACCGTAACAGAGATGTACGATATGTCTAGTGTTTAACGCCTTCTTGTACTACATGCTGTACCGTAGACGGAGATATATAATATGTGTAGTGTTTAACCCCTTGTTCTACTACATACGGTACCGTAGACGGAGATATATAATATATGTAGTGTTTAACGCCTTGTTCTACTACATGCGGTACCGTAGACGGAGATATATAATATGTGTAGTGTTTAACCCCTTGTTCTACTACATGCGGTACAGTATACGGAGATGTATAATATGTGTAGTGTTTAACGCCTTGTTCTACTACATGCGGTACCGTAGACGGAGATGTATAATATGTGTAGTGTTTAACGCCTTGTTCTACTACATGCGGTACCTTAGACGGAGATGTACGATATGTGTAGTGTTTAACGCCTTGTTCTACTACATGTGGTACCGTAGACGGAGATATATAATATGTGTAGTGTTTATCCCCTTGTTCTCCTACATGCGGTACAGTATACGGAGATGTATAATATGTGTAGTGTTTAACGCCTTGTTCTACTACATGCAGTACCGTAGACGGAGATGTACGATATGAGTAGTGTTTAACGCCTTCATGTGCTACATGCGGTACCGTAGACGGAGATATATAATATGTGTAGTGTTTAACCCCTTGTTCTCCTACATTCGGTACAGTATACGGAGATGTACGATATGTGTAGTGTTTAACGCCTTCTTGTACTACATGCGGTACCGTAGACGGAGATATATAATATGTGTAGTGTTTAACCCCTTGTTCTCCTACATGCGGTACAGTATACGGAGATGTACGATATGTGTAGTGTTTAACGCCTTGTTGTACTACTTGCGGTACCGTAGACGCAGACGTATGATATGTGTAGTGTTTAACGCCTTGTTCTACTACATGCGGTACCGTAGACGCAGACGTATGATATGTGTAGTGTTTAACGCCTTGTTCTACTAAATGCGGTACCGTAGACGGAGATGTACGATATGTGTAGTGTTTAACGCCTTCATGTGCTACATGCGGTACCGTAGACAGAGATATATAATATGTGCAGTGTTTAACGCCTTCTTGTACTGCATGCGGTACCGTAGACGGAGATGTACGATATGTTTAGTGTTTAACGCCTTCTTGTACTACATGTGGTACCGTAGACGGAGATGTACGATATGTGTAGTGTTTAACGCTTTCTTGTACTGCATGCGGTACCGTAGACGGAGATGTACGATATGTGTCGTGTTTAACGCCTTCTTGTACTACATGTGGTACCGTAGACGGAGATGTACGATATGTGTAGTGTTTAACGCCTTCTGGTAGTACATGCGGTACCGTAGACGGAGATGTACGATATGTGTAGTGTTTAACGCCTTGTTCTACTACATGCGGTACCGTAGACGAGATATACGATATGTGTAGTGTTTAACGCCTTCTTGTACTACATGTGGTACCGTAGACGGAGATGAACGATATGTGTAGTGTTTAACGCCTTCTTGTAATACATGTGGTACCGTAGACGGAGATGAACGATATGTGTAGTGTTTAACGCCTTGTTCTACTACATGCGGTAAAGTAGACGGAGATGTACGATATGTGTAGTGTTTAACGCCTTCTTGTACCACATGTGGTACCGTAGAGGGAGATGTACGATTTGTGTAGTGGTTAACGCGTTCTTGTACTACATGTGGTGCAGTATACGGAGATGTACGATATGTGTAGTGTTTAACGCCTTGTTCTACTACATGCGGTACCGTAGACGGAGATGTATAATATGTGTAGTGTTTAACGCCTTGTTCTACTACATGCGGTACCGTAGACAGAGATGTACGATATGTCTAGTGTTTAACGCCTTCTTGTACTACATGCTGTACCGTAGACGGAGATATATAATATGTGTAGTGTTTAACCCCTTGTTCTACTACATGCGGAACCGTAGACGGAGATATATAATATGTGTAGTGTTTAACGCGTTGTTCTACTACATGCGGTACAGTATACGGAGATATATAATATGTGTAGTGTTTAACCCCTTGTTCTACTACATGTGGTACCGTAGACGGAGATGTATAATATGTGTAGTGTTTAACGCCTTAGTCTACTACATGCGGTACCGTAGACGGAGATGTACGATATGTGTAGTGTTTAACGCCTTGTTCTACTACATGTGGTACCGTAGACGGAGATATATAATATGTGTAGTGTTTAACCCCTTGTTCTACTACATGCGGTACAGTATACGGAGATGTATAATGTGTGTAGTGTTTAACGCCTTGTTCTACTACATGCGGTACCGTAGACGGAGATGTATAATATGTGTAGTGTTTAACGCCTTGTTCTACTACATGCGGTACCGTAGACGGAGATGTACGAATTGTGTAGTGTTTAACGCCTTGTTCTACTACATGCGGTACCGTAGACGGAGATGTACGATATGTGTAGTGATTAACGCCTTGTTCTACTACATGCGGCACCGTAGACGGAGATGTACGATATGTGTAGTGTTTAAGGCCTTGTTCTACTACATGCGGTACCGTAGACGGAGATGTACGATATGTGTAGTGTTTAACGCCATGTTCTATTACATGCGGTACCGTAGACGGAGATGTACGATATGTGTAGTGTTTAACGCCTTGTTCTACTACATGCGGTACCGTGGACGGAGATGTACGATATGTGTAGTGTTTAACGCCTTGTTCTACTACATGCGGTACCGTAGACGGAGATGTACGATATGTGTAGTGTTTAACGCCTTCTTGTACTGCATGCGGTACCGTAGACGGAGATGTACGATATGTGTAGTGTTTAACGCCTTGTTCTACTACATGCGGTACCGTAGACGGAGATGTACGATATGTGTAGTGTTTAACGCCTTGTTCTACTACATGCGGTACCGTAGACGGAGATGTACGATATGTGTAGTGTTTAACGCCTTGTTCTATTACATGCGGTACCGTAGACGGAGATGGATAATATGTGTAGTGTTTAACGCCTTGTTCTACTACATGCGGTACCGTAGACGGAGATGTATAATAAGTGTAGTGTTTAACGCCTTGTTCTATTACATGCGGTACCGTAGACGGAGATGTACGATATGTGTAGTGTTTAACGGCTTGTTCTATTACATGCGGTACCGTAGACGGAGATGTAGAATATGTGTAGTGTTTAACGCCTTGTTCTACTACATGCGGTACCGTAGACGGAGATGTACGATATGTGTAGTGTTTAACGTCTTGTTCTATTACATGCGGTACCGTAGACGGAGATGTACGATATGTGTAGTGTTTAACGCCTTGTTCTATTACATGCGGTACCGTAGACGGAGATGTATAATATGTGTAGTGTTTAATGCCTTGTTCTACTACATGCGGTACCGTAGACGGAGATGTACGATATGTGTAGTGTTTAACGCCTTGTTATATTACATACGGTACCGTAGACGGAGATGTATAATATGTGTAGTGTTTAACGCCTTGTTCTACTACATGCGGTACCGTAGACGGAGATGTATAATATGTGTAGTGTTTAACGGCTTGTTCTATTACATGCAGTACCGTAGACGGAGATGTATAATATTTGTAGTGTTTAATGCCTTGTTCTACTACATGCGGTACCGTAGACGGAGATGTATGATATGTGTAGTGTTTAACGCCTTGTTCTACTACAAGCGGTACCGTAGACGGAGATATATAATATGTGTAGTGTTTAACCCCTTGTTCTCCTACATGCGGTACAGTATACGGAGATGTACGATATGTGTAGTGTTTAACGCCTTGTTCTACTACATGCGGTACCGTAGACGCAGACGTATGATATGTGTAGTGTTTAACGCCTTGTTCTACTACATGCGGTACCGTAGACGCAGACGTATGATATGTGTAGTGTTTAACGCCTTGTTCTACTAAATGCGGTACCGTAGACGGAGATGTACGATATGCGTAGTGTTTAACGCCTTCATGTGCTACATGCGGTACCGTAGACGGAGATATATAATATGTGTAGTGTTTAACCCCTTGTTCTCCTACATGCGGTACAGTATACGGAGATGTACGATATGTGTAGTGTTTAACGCCTTCTTGTACTACATGCGGTACCGTAGACGGAGATGTATAATATGTGTAGCGTTTAATGCCTTGTTCTACTACATGCGGTACCGTAGACGGAGATGTACGATATGTGTAGTGTTTAACGCCTTCTTGTACTACATGTGGTACCGTAGACGAGATGTACGATATGTGTAGTGTTTAACGCCTTCATGTACTACATGCGGTACCGTAGACGGATATGTACGATATGTGTAGTGTTTAATGCCTTGTTCTACTACATACGGTACCGTAGACGAGATGTACGATATGTGTAGTGTTTAACGCCTTCTTGTACTACATGGGGTACCGTAGACGGAGATGTACGATATGTGTAGTGTTTAATGCCTTGTTCTACTACATGCGGTACCGTAGACGGAGGTGTACGACATGTCTAATGTTTAACACTTTCTTGTACTGCATGCGGTACCGTAGACGGAGATGTACGATATGTGTAGTGTTTAACGCCTTCTTGTACTACATGCGGTAGCGTAGACGGAGATGTACGATATGTGTAGTGTTTAACGCCTTGTTCTACTAAATGCGGTACCGTAGACGAGATGTACGTTATGTGTAGTGTTTAACGCCTTCTTGTACTACATGTGGTACCGTAGACGGAGATGAACGATATGTGTAGTGTTTAACGCCTTGTTCTACTACATGCGGTACAGTAGACGGAGATGTACGAAATGTGTAGTGTTTAACGCCTTCTTGTACCACATGTGGTACCGTAGACGGAGATGTACGATTTGTGTAGTGGTTAACGCCTTCTTGTACTACATGTGGTACCGTAGACGGAGATGTACGATATGTGTAGTGTTTAACGCCTTCTTGTACTACATGTGGTACCGTAGACGGAGATGTACGATATGTGTAGTGTTTAACGTCTTCTTGTACTACATGCGGTATCGTAGACGTAGATGTACGATATGTGTAGTGTTTAACGCCTTCTTGTACTACATGTGGTACCGTCGACGGAGATGAACGATATGTGTAGTGTTTAACGCCTTGTTCTTCTACATGCGGTACCGTAGACAGAGATGTACGATATGTGTAGTGTTTAACGCCTTCTTGTACTACATGTGGTACAGTATACGGAGATGTACGATATGTGTAGTGTTTAACGCCTTGTTCTACTACATGCGGTACCGTAGACGGAGATGTATGATATGTGTAGTGTTTAACGCCTTGTTCTACTACATGCGGTACCGTAGACGGAGATGTATGATATGTGTAGTGTTTAACGCCTTGTTCTACCACATGCGGTACCGTAGACGGAGATGTACGATATGTGTAGTGTTTAACGCCTTCATGTGCTACATGTGGTACCGTAGACGGAGATGTACGATATGTATAGTGTTTAACGCCTTCATGTGCTACATGCGGTACCGTAGACGGAGATGTACGATATGTGTAGTGTTTAACGCCTTCTTCTACTACATGCGGTACACTATACGGAGATATATAATATGTGTAGTGTTTATCCCCTTGTTCTCCTACATGCGGTACAGTATACGGAGATGTATAATATGTGTAGTGTTTAACGCCTTGTTCTACTACATGCGGTACCGTAGACGGAGATGTATGATATGTGTAGTGTTTAACGCCTTGTTCTACTACAAGCGGTACCGTAGACGGAGATATATAATATGTGTAGTGTTTAACCCCTTGTTCTCCTACATGCGGTACAGTATACGGAGATGTACGATATGTGTAGTGTTTAACGCCTTGTTCTACTACATGCGGTACCGTAGACGCAGACGTATGATATGTGTAGTGTTTAACGCCTTGTTCTACTACATGCGGTACCGTAGACGCAGACGTATGATATGTGTAGTGTTTAACGCCTTGTTCTACTAAATGCGGTACCGTAGACGGAGATGTACGATATGTGTAGTGTTTAACGCCTTCATGTGCTACATGCGGTACCGTAGACGGAGATATATAATATGTGTAGTGTTTAACCCCTTGTTCTCCTACATGCGGTACAGTATACGGAGATGTACGATATGTGTAGTGTTTAACGCCTTCTTGTACTACATGCGGTACCGTAGACGGAGATATATAATATGTGTAGTGTTTAACGCCTTGTTCTACTACATGCGGTACCGTAGACGGAGATGTACGATATGTGTAGTGTTTAACGCCTTCATGTGCTACATGCGGTACCGTAGACGGAGATGTACGATATGTGTAGTGTTTAACGCCTTCTTGTGCTACATGTGTTACCGTAGACGGAGATGTACGATATGTGTAGTGTTTAACGCCTTCATGTGCTACATGTGGTACCATAGACGGAGATATACGATATGTGTCGTGTTTAACGCCTTCTTGTACTACATGTGTTACCGTAGACGGAGATGTACGATATGTGTAGTGTTTAACGCCTTCTCTTACTACATGTGGTACCGTAGACGGAGATGTACGATATGTGTAGTGTTTAACGCCTTCTTGTACTACATGTGGTACCGTTGACGGAGATGTACGGTATGTGTAGTGTTTAACGCCTTGTTCTACTACATGTAGTACAGTAGACGGAGATGTACCTTACGTGTAGTGTTTAACGCCTTGTTCTACTACATGTGGTACCGTAGAGGGAGATGTATGATATGTGTAGTGTTTAACGCCTTGTATTACTACACGTGCTACCGTAGGCGGAGATGTATAATATGTGTGGTGTTTAACGCCTTGTTCTACTACACGTGTTACCGTAGACGGAGATGTACGATATGTGTTGTGTTTGGCGCTTTCTTGTACTACATGTGGTACCGTAGACGGAGATGTGCGATATGTGTAGTGTTTAACGCCTTGTTCTCCTACATACGGTGCCGTAGACGGAGATGTATAATATGTGTAGTGTTTAACGCCTTCTTGTACTACATGCGGTACCGTATACGGAGGTGGACGATATGTGTAGTGTTTAACGCCTTCTTGTACTACATGCGGTACCGTATACTGAGGTGTACGATATGTGTGGTGTTTAACGTCTTGTACTTCATGCGGTACCGTAGACGGAGATGTACGATATGTGTAGTGTTTAACGCCTTCTTGTACTACATGCGGTACCGTAGACGGAGATGTACGATATGTGTAGTGTATAACGCCTTCTTGTACTACATGGGGTACCGTAGACGGAGATGTACGACATGTCTAATGTTTAACGCTTTCTTGTACTGAATGCGGTACCGTAGACGGAGATGTACGATATGTGTAGTGTTTAACTCCTTCTTGTACTACATGTGTTACCGTAGACGGAGATGTACGATATGTGTAGTGTTTAACGCCTTCTTGTACTACATGCGGTACCGTAGACGGAGATGTACGATATGTGTAGTGTTTAACGCCTTCTTGTACTACATGTGGTACCGTAGACGGAGATGTACGATATGTATAGTGTTTAACGCCTTCTTGTACTACATGCGGTACCGTAGACGGAGATGTACGATATGTGTAGTGTTTAACGCCTTCTTGTACTGCATGCGGTACCGTAGACGGAGATGTACGATATGTGTAGTGTTTAACGCCTTCTTGTACTACATGTGGTACCGTAGACGGAGATTTACGATATGTGTAGTGTTTAACGCTTTCTTGTACTGCATGCGGTACCGTAGACGGAGATGTACGATATGTGTCGTGTTTAACGCCTTCTTGTACTACATGTGGTACCGTAGACGGAGATGTACGATATGTGTAGTGTTTAACGCCTTCTTGTAGTACATGCGGTACCGTAGACGGAGATGTACGATATGTGTAGTGTTTAACGCCTTGTTCTACTACATGCGGTACCGTAGACGGAGATATATAATATGTGTAGTGTTTAACGCCTTGTTCTACTACATGCGGTACCGTAGACGGAGATATATAATATGTGTAGTGTTTAACCCCTTGTTCTACTACATGCGGTACAGTATACGGAGATGTATAATATGTGTAGTGTTTAACGCCTTGTTCTACTACATGCGGTACCGTAGACGGAGATGTATAATATGTGTAGTGTTTAACGCCTTGTTCTACTACATGCGGTACCTTAGACGGAGATGTACGATATGTGTAGTGTTTAACGCCTTGTTCTACTACATGTGGTACCGTAGACGGAGATATATAATATGTGTAGTGTTTATCCCCTTGTTCTCCTACATGCGGTACAGTATACGGAGATGTATAATATGTGTAGTGTTTAACGCCTTGTTCTACTACATGCAGTACCGTAGACGGAGATGTACGATATGAGTAGTGTTTAACGCCTTCATGTGCTACATGCGGTACCGTAGACGGAGATATATAATATGTGTAGTGTTTAACCCCTTGTTCTCCTACATGCGGTACAGTATACGGAGATGTACGATATGTGTAGTGTTTAACGCCTTCTTGTACTACATGCGGTACCGTAGACGGAGATATATAATATGTGTAGTGTTTAACCCCTTGTTCTCCTACATGCAGTACAGTATACGGAGATGTACGATATGTGTAGTGTTTAACGCCTTGTTCTACTCCATGCGGTACCGTAGACGCAGACGTATGATATGTGTAGTGTTTAACGCCTTGTTCTACTACATGCGGTACCGTAGACGCAGACGTATGATATGTGTAGTGTTTAACGCCTTGTTCTACTAAATGCGGTACCGTAGACGGAGATGTACGATATGTGTAGTGTTTAACGCCTTCATGTGCTACATGCGGTACCGTAGACAGAGATATATAATATGTGTAGTGTTTAACCCCTTGTTCTCCTACATGCGGTACAGTATACGGAGATGTACGATATGTGTAGTGTTTAACGCCTTCTTGTACTACATGCGGTACCGTAGACGGAGATATATAATATGTGTAGTGTTTAACGCCTTGTTCTACTACATGCGGTACCGTAGACGGAGATGTACGATATGTGTAGTGTTTAACGCCTTCATGTGCTGCATGCGGTACCTTAGACGGAGATGTACGATATGTGTAGTGTTTAACGCCTTCTTGTGCTACATGTGGTACCGTAGACGGAGATGTACGATATGTGTAGTGTTTAACGCCTTCATGTGCTACATGTGGTACCGTAGACGGAGATGTACGATATGTGTCGTGTTTAACGCCTTCTTGTAGTACATGTGTTACCGTAGACGGAGATGTACGATATGTGTAGTGTTTAACGCCTTCTCTTACTACATGTGGTACCGTAGACGGAGATGTACGATATGTGTAGTATTTAACGCCTTCTTGTACTACATGTGGTACCGTTGACGGAGATGTACGGTATGTGTAGTGTTTAACGTCTTGTACTACATGCGGTACCGTATACGGAGGTTTTCGATATGTGAGGTGTTTAACGCCTTCTTGTACTACAGGCGGTACCGTAGACGGAGATGTACGATATGTGTAGTGTTTAACGTCTTGTACTACATGCGGTACCGTATACGGAGGTTTTCGATATGTGTAGTGTTTAACGCCTTCTTGTACTACAGGCGGTACCGTATACGGAGGTGTACGATATGTGTAGTTTTTAACGCCTTCTTGTACTACATGCGGTACCGTAGACGGAAATGTACGATAGGTGTAGTGTTTAACGCCTTCTTGTATTACATGCGGTACAGTAGACGGAGATGTACGACATGTGTAGTGTTTAACGCCTTCTTGTACTACATGCGGTACCGTATACGGAGGTGTACGATATGTGTAGTGTTTAACGCCTTGTTCTACTACATGCGGTAAAGTAGACGGAGGTGTACGATATGTGTAGTGTTTAACGCCTTCTTGTACTACATGTGGTACCGTAGACGAGATGTACGATATGTGTAGTGTTTAACGCCTTCTTGTACTACATGCGGTACCGTAGACGGAGATGTACGATATGTGTAGTGTTTAATGCCTTGTTCTACTACATGCGGTACCGTATACGGAGGTGTACGATATGTGTAGTGTTTAACGCCTTGTTCTACTACATGCGGTACCGTATACGGAGGTGTACGATATGTGTAGTGTTTAACGCCTTCTTGTACTACATGCGGTACCGTATACGGAGGTGTACGATATGTGTAGTGTTTAACGCCTTGTTCTACTACATGCGGTACCGTAGACGAGATGTACGTTATGTGTGGTGTTTAACGCCTTCTTGTACTACATGGAGTACCGTAGACGGAGATGTACGACATGTCTGATGTTTAACACTTTCTTGTACTGCTTGCAGTACCGTAGACGGAGATGTACGATATGTGTAGTGTTTAACGCCTTCTTGTACTACATGCGGTACCGTAGACGAGATGTACGTTATGTGTGGTGTTTAACGCCTTCTTGTACTACATGTGGTACCGTAGACGGAGATGAACGATATGTGTAGTGTTTAACGCCTTGTTCTACTACATGCGGTACAGTAGACGGAGATGTACGAAATGTGTAGTGTTTAACGCCTTCTTATACCACATGTGGTACCGTAGACGGAGATGTACGATTTGTGTAGTGGTTAACGCCTTCTTGTACTACATGTGGTACCGTAGACGGAGATGTACGATATGTGTAGTGTTTAACGCCTTCTTGTACTACATGTGGTACCGTAGACGGAGATGTACGATATGTGTAGTGTTTAACGTCTTCTGGTACTACATGCGGTACCGTAGACGTAGATGTACGGTATGTGTAGTGTTTAACGCCTTCTTGTACTACATGTGGTACCGTCGACGGAGATGAACGATATGTGTAGTGTTTAACGCCTTGTTCTTCTACATGCGGTACCGTAGGCAGAGATGTACGATATGTGTAGTGTTTAACGCCTTCTTGTACTACATGTGGTACAGTATACGGAGATGTACGATATGTGTAGTGTTTAACGCCTTGTTCTACTACATGCGGTACCGTAGACGGAGATGTATGATATGTGTAGTGTTTAACGCCTTGTTCTACTACATGCGGTACCGTAGACGGAGATGTATGATATGTGTAGTGTTTAACGCCTTGTTCTACTACATGCGGTACCGTAGACGGAGATGTACGATGTGTGTAGTGTTTAACGCCTTCATGTGCTACATGTGGTACCGTAGACGGAGATGTACGATATGTATAGTGTTTAACGCCTTCATGTTCTACATGCGGTACCGTAGACGGAGATGTACGATATGTGTAGTGTTTAACGCCTTCTTCTACTACATGCGGTACACTATACGGAGATATATAATATGTGTAGTGTTTATCCCCTTGGTCTCCTACATGCGGTACAGTATACGGAGATGTATAATATGTGTAGTGTTTAACGCCTTGTTCTACTACATGCGGTACCGTAGACGGAGATGTATGATATGTGTAGTGTTTAACGCCTTGTTCTACTACAAGCGGTACCGTAGACGGAGATATATAATATGTGTAGTGTTTAACCCCTTGTTCTCCTACATGCGGTACAGTATACGGAGATGTACGATATGTGTAGTGTTTAACGCCTTGTTCTACTACATGCGGTACCGTAGACGCAGACGTATGATATGTGTAGTGTTTAACGCCTTGTTCTACTACTTACGGTACCGTAGACGCAGACGTATGATATGTGTAGTGTTTAACGCCTTGTTCTACTAAATGCGGTACCGTAGACGGAGATGTACGATATGCGTAGTGTTTAACGCCTTCATGTGCTACATGCGGTACCGTAGACGGAGATATATAATATGTGTAGTGTTTAACCCCTTGTTCTCCTACATGCGGTACAGTATACGGAGATGTACGATATGTGTAGTGTTTAACGCCTTCTTGTACTACATGCGGTACCGTAGACGGAGATATATAATATGTGTAGTGTTTAACGCCTTGTTCTACTACATGCGGTACCGTAGACGGAGATGTCCGATATGTGTAGTGTTTAACGCCTTCATGTGCTACATGCGGTACCGTAGACGGAGATGTACGATATGTGTAGTGTTTAACGCCTTCTTGTGCTACATGTGTTACCGTAGACGGAGATGTACGATATGTGTAGTGTTTAACGCCTTCATGTGCTACATGTGGTACCATAGACGGAGATATACGATATGTGTCGTGTTTAACGCCTTCTTGTACTACATGTGTTACCGTAGACGGAGATGTACGATATGTGTAGTGTTTAACGCCTTCTCTTACTACATGTATTACCGTAGACGGAGATGTACGATATGTGTAGTGTTTAACGCCTTCTTGTACTACATGTGGTACCGTTGACGGAGATGTACGGTATGTGTAGTGTTTAACGCCTTGTTCTACTACATGTAGTACAGTAGACGGAGATGTACCTTATGTGTAGTGTTTAACGCCTTGTTCTACTACATGTGGTACCGTAGAGGGAGATGTATGATATGTGTAGTGTTTAACGCCTTGTTCTACTACACGTGCTACCGTAGGCGGAGATGTATAATATGTGTGGTGTTTAACGCCTTGTTCTACTACACGTGTTACCGTAGACGGAGATGTACGATATGTGTTGTGTTTGGCGCTTTCTTGTACTACATGTGGTACCGTAGACGGAGATGTGCGATATGTGTAGTGTTTAACGCCTTGTTCTCCTACATACGGTGCCGTAGACGGAGATGTATAATATGTGTAGTGTTTAACGCCTTGTTCTACTACACGTGTTACCGTAGACGGAGATGTACGATATGGTTAGTGTTTGGCGCTTTCTTGTACTATATGCGGTACCGTAGACGGAGATGTACGACATGTCTAGTGTTTAACGCCTTCTTGTGCTACATGCGGTACCGTAGACGGAGATGTACGACATGTCTAGTGTTTAACGCCTTCTTGTACTACATGCGGTACCGTAGACGGAGATGTACGATATGTGTAGTGTTTAATGCCTTCATGTACTACATGCGCTACCGTAGACGGAGATGTACGATATGTGTAGTGTTTAACGTCTTGTACTACATGCGGTAGCTTATACGGAGGTGTACGATATGTGTAGTGTTTAACGCCTTGTACTACATGCGGTACCTTATACGGAGGTGTACGATATGTGTAGTGTTTAACGCCTTGTACTACATGCGGTACCTTATACGGAGGTGTATGATATGTGTAGTGTTTAACGTCTTGTACTACATGTGGTACCTTATACGGAGGTGTACGATATGTGTAGTGTTTAACGCCTTGTACTATATGTGGTACCGTAGACGGGGATGTGCGATATGTGTAGTGTTTAACGCCTTGTTGTACTACATGCGCTACCGTAGACGGAGATGTACGATATGTGTAGTGTTTAACGTCTTGTACTACATGCGGTACCGTATACGGAGGTGTACGATATGTGTAGTGTTTAACGCCTTCTTGTACTACATGCGGTACCGTATACGGAGGTGGACGATATGTGTAGTGTTTAACGCCTTCTTGTACTACATGCGGTACCGTATACGGAGGTGTACGATATGTGTGGTGTTTAACGTCTTATACTTCATGCGGTACCGTAGACGGAGATGTACGATATGTGTAGTGTTTAACGCCTTCTTGTACTACATGCGGTACCGTAGACGGAGATGTACGATATGTGTAGTGTATAACGCCTTCTTGTACTACATGGGGTACCGTAGACGGAGATGTACGACATGTCTAATGTTTAACGCTTTCTTGTACTGCATGCGGTACCGTAGACGGAGATGTACGATATGTGTAGTGTTTAACTCCTTCTTGTACTACATGTGTTACCGTAGACGGAGATGTACGATATGTGTAGTGTTTAACGCCTTCTTGTACTACATGCGGTACCGTAGACGGAGATGTACGATATGTGTAGTGTTTAACGCCTTCTTGTACTACATGTGGTACCGTAGACGGAGATGTACGATATGTATAGTGTTTAACGCCTTCTTGTACTACATGCGGTACCGTAGACGGAGATGTACGATATGTGTAGTGTTTAACGCCTTCTTGTACTGCATGCGGTACCGTAGACGGAGATGTACGATATGTGTAGTGTTTAACGCCTTCTTGTACTACATGTGGTACCGTAGACGGAGATTTACGATATGTGTACTGTTTAACGCTTTCTTGTACTGCATGCGGTACCGTAGACGGAGATGTACGATATGTGTCGTGTTTAACGCCTTCTTGTACTACATGTGGTACCGTAGACGGAGATGTACGATATGTGTAGTGTTTAACGCCTTCTTGTAGTACATGCGGTACCGTAGACGGAGATGTACGATATGTGTAGTGTTTAACGCCTTGTTCTACTACATGCGGTACCGTAGACGAGATATACGATATGTGTAGTGTTTAACGCCTTCTTGTACTACATGTGGTACCGTACACGGAGATGAACGATATGTGTAGTGTTTGACGCCTTCTTGTACTACATGTGGTACCGTAGACGGAGATGAACGATATGTGTAGTGTTTAACGCCTTGTTCTACTACATGCGGTAAAGTAGACGGAGATGTACGATATGTGTAGTGTTTAACGCCTTCTTGTACCACATGTGGTACCGTAGAGGGAGATGTACGATTTGTGTAGTGGTTAACGCGTTCTTGTACTACATGTGGTACAGTATACGGAGATGTACGATACGTGTAGTGTTTAACGCCTTGTTCTACTACATGCGGTACCGTAGACGGAGATGTATAATATGTGTAGTGTTTAACGCCTTGTTCTACTACATGCGGTACCGTAACAGAGATGTACGATATGTCTAGTGTTTAACGCCTTCTTGTACTACATGCTGTACCGTAGACGGAGATATATAATATGTGTAGTGTTTAACCCCTTGTTCTACTACATACGGTACCGTAGACGGAGATATATAATATATGTAGTGTTTAACGCCTTGTTCTACTACATGCGGTACCGTAGACGGAGATATATAATATGTGTAGTGTTTAACCCCTTGTTCTACTACATGCGGTACAGTATACGGAGATGTATAATATGTGTAGTGTTTAACGCCTTGTTCTACTACATGCGGTACCGTAGACGGAGATGTATAATATGTGTAGTGTTTAACGCCTTGTTCTACTACATGCGGTACCTTAGACGGAAATGTACGATATGTGTAGTGTTTAACGCCTTGTTCTACTACATGTGGTACCGTAGACGGAGATATATAATATGTGTAGTGTTTATCCCCTTGTTCTCCTACATGCGGTACAGTATACGGAGATGTATAATATGTGTAGTGTTTAACGCCTTGTTCTACTACATGCAGTACCGTAGACGGAGATGTACGATATGAGTAGTGTTTAACGCCTTCATGTGCTACATGCGGTACCGTAGACGGAGATATATAATATGTGTAGTGTTTAACCCCTTGTTCTCCTACATTCGGTACAGTATACGGAGATGTACGATATGTGTAGTGTTTAACGCCTTCTTGTACTACATGCGGTACCGTAGACGGAGATATATAATATGTGTAGTGTTTAACCCCTTGTTCTCCTACATGCGGTACAGTATACGGAGATGTACGATATGTGTAGTGTTTAACGCCTTGTTCTACTACTTGCGGTACCGTAGACGCAGACGTATGATATGTGTAGTGTTTAACGCCTTGTTCTACTACATGCGGTACCGTAGACGCAGACGTATGATATGTGTAGTGTTTAACGCCTTGTTCTACTAAATGCGGTACCGTAGACGGAGATGTACGATATGTGTAGTGTTTAACGCCTTCATGTGCTACATGCGGTACCGTAGACAGAGATATATAATATGTGCAGTGTTTAACGCCTTCTTGTACTGCATGCGGTACCGTAGACGGAGATGTACGATATGTTTAGTGTTTAACGCCTTCTTGTACTACATGTGGTACCGTAGACGGAGATGTACGATATGTGTAGTGTTTAACGCTTTCTTGTACTGCATGCGGTACCGTAGACGGAGATGTACGATATGTGTCGTGTTTAACGCCTTCTTGTACTACATGTGATACCGTAGACGGAGATGTACGATATGTGTAGTGTTTAACGCCTTCTTGTAGTACATGCGGTACCGTAGACGGAGATGTACGATATGTGTAGTGTTTAACGCCTTGTTCTACTACATGCGGTACCGTAGACGAGATATACGATATGTGTAGTGTTTAACGCCTTCTTGTACTACATGTGGTACCGTAGACGGAGATGAACGATATGTGTAGTGTTTAACGCCTTCTTGTAATACATGTGGTACCGTAGACGGAGATGAACGATATGTGTAGTGTTTAACGCCTTGTTCTACTACATGCGGTAAAGTAGACGGAGATGTACGATATGTGTAGTGTTTAACGCCTTCTTGTACCACATGTGGTACCGTAGAGGGAGATGTACGATTTGTGTAGTGGTTAACGCGTTCTTGTACTACATGTGGTGCAGTATACGGAGATGTACGATATGTGTAGTGTTTAACGCCTTGTTCTACTACATGCGGTACCGTAGACGGAGATGTATAATATGTGTAGTGTTTAACGCCTTGTTCTACTACATGCGGTACCGTAGACAGAGATGTACGATATGTCTAGTGTTTAACGCCTTCTTGTACTACATGCTGTACCGTAGACGGAGATATATAATATGTGTAGTGTTTAACCCCTTGTTCTACTACATGCGGAACCGTAGACGGAGATATATAATATGTGTAGTGTTTAACGCGTTGTTCTACTACATGCGGTACAGTATACGGAGATATATAATATGTGTAGTGTTTAACCCCTTGTTCTACTACATGTGGTACCGTAGACGGAGATGTATAATATGTGTAGTGTTTAACGCCTTAGTCTACTACATGCGGTACCGTAGACGGAGATGTACGATATGTGTAGTGTTTAACGCCTTGTTCTACTACATGTGGTACCGTAGACGGAGATATATAATATGTGTAGTGTTTAACCCCTTGTTCTACTACATGCGGTACAGTATACGGAGATGTATAATGTGTGTAGTGTTTAACGCCTTGTTCTACTACATGCGGTACCGTAGACGGAGATGTATAATATGTGTAGTGTTTAACGCCTTGTTCTACTACATGCGGTACCGTAGACGGAGATGTACGAATTGTGTAGTGTTTAACGCCTTGTTCTACTACATGCGGTACCGTAGACGGAGATGTACGATATGTGTAGTGATTAACGCCTTGTTCTACTACATGCGGCACCGTAGACGGAGATGTACGATATGTGTAGTGTTTAAGGCCTTGTTCTACTACATGCGGTACCGTAGACGGAGATGTACGATATGTGTAGTGTTTAACGCCATGTTCTATTACATGCGGTACCGTAGACGGAGATGTACGATATGTGTAGTGTTTAACGCCTTGTTCTACTACATGCGGTACCGTGGACGGAGATGTACGATATGTGTAGTGTTTAACGCCTTGTTCTACTACATGCGGTACCGTAGACGGAGATGTACGATATGTGTAGTGTTTAACGCCTTCTTGTACTGCATGCGGTACCGTAGACGGAGATGTACGATATGTGTAGTGTTTAACGCCTTGTTCTACTACATGCGGTACCGTAGACGGAGATGTACGATATGTGTAGTGTTTAACGCCTTGTTCTACTACATGCGGTACCGTAGACGGAGATGTACGATATGTGTAGTGTTTAACGCCTTGTTCTATTACATGCGGTACCGTAGACGGAGATGTATAATATGTGTAGTGTTTAACGCCTTGTTCTACTACATGCGGTACCGTAGACGGAGATGTATAATAAGTGTAGTGTTTAACGCCTTGTTCTATTACATGCGGTACCGTAGACGGAGATGTACGATATGTGTAGTGTTTAACGGCTTGTTCTATTACATGCGGTACCGTAGACGGAGATGTAGAATATGTGTAGTGTTTAACGCCTTGTTCTACTACATGCGGTACCGTAGACGGAGATGTACGATATGTGTAGTGTTTAACGTCTTGTTCTATTACATGCGGTACCGTAGACGGAGATGTACGATATGTGTAGTGTTTAACGCCTTGTTCTATTACATGCGGTACCGTAGACGGAGATGTATAATATGTGTAGTGTTTAATGCCTTGTTCTACTACATGCGGTACCGTAGACGGAGATGTACGATATGTGTAGTGTTTAACGCCTTGTTATATTACATACGGTACCGTAGACGGAGATGTATAATATGTGTAGTGTTTAACGCCTTGTTCTACTACATGCTGTACCGTAGACGGAGATGTATAATATGTGTAGTGTTTAACGTCTTGTTCTATTACATGCAGTACCGTAGACGGAGATGTATAATATTTGTAGTGTTTAATGCCTTGTTCTACTACATGCGGTACCGTAGACGGAGATGTATGTTATGTGTAGTGTTTAACGCCTTGTTCTACTACAAGCGGTACCGTAGACGGAGATATATAATATGTGTAGTGTTTAACCCCTTGTTCTCCTACATGCGGTACAGTATACGGAGATGTACGATATGTGTAGTGTTTAACGCCTTGTTCTACTACATGCGGTACCGTAGACGCAGACGTATGATATGTGTAGTGTTTAACGCCTTGTTCTACTACATGCGGTACCGTAGACGCAGACGTATGATATGTGTAGTGTTTAACGCCTTGTTCTACTAAATGCGGTACCGTAGACGGAGATGTACGATATGCGTAGTGTTTAACGCCTTCATGTGCTACATGCGGTACCGTAGACGGAGATATATAATATGTGTAGTGTTTAACCCCTTGTTCTCCTACATGCGGTACAGTATACGGAGATGTACGATATGTGTAGTGTTTAACGCCTTCTTGTACTACATGCGGTACCGTAGACGGAGATATATAATATGTGTAGTGTTTAACGCCTTGTTCTACTACATGCGGTACCGTAGACGGAGATGTACGATATGTGTAGTGTTTAACGCCTTCTTGTACTACATGTGGTACCGTAGACGAGATGTACGATATGTGTAGTGTTTAACGCCTTCATGTACTACATGCGGTACCGTAGACGGATATGTACGATATGTGTAGTGTTTAATGCCTTGTTCTACTACATACGGTACCGTAGACGAGATGTACGATATGTGTAGTGTTTAACGCCTTCTTGTACTACATGGGGTACCGTAGACGGAGATGTACGATATGTGTAGTGTTTAATGCCTTGTTCTACTACATGCGGTACCGTAGACGGAGGTGTACGACATGTCTAATGTTTAACACTTTCTTGTACTGCATGCGGTACCGTAGACGGAGATGTACGATATGTGTAGTGTTTAACGCCTTCTTGTACTACATGCGGTAGCGTAGACGGAGATGTACGATATGTGTAGTGTTTAACGCCTTGTTCTACTAAATGCGGTACCGTAGACGAGATGTACGTTATGTGTAGTGTTTAACGCCTTCTTGTACTACATGTGGTACCGTAGACGGAGATGAACGATATGTGTAGTGTTTAACGCCTTGTTCTACTACATGCGGTACAGTAGACGGAGATGTACGAAATGTGTAGTGTTTAACGCCTTCTTGTACCACATGTGGTACCGTAGACGGAGATGTACGATTTGTGTAGTGGTTAACGCCTTCTTGTACTACATGTGGTACCGTAGACGGAGATGTACGATATGTGTAGTGTTTAACGCCTTCTTGTACTACATGTGGTACCGTAGACGGAGATGTACGATATGTGTAGTGTTTAACGTCTTCTTGTACTACATGCGGTACCGTAGACGTAGATGTACGATATGTGTAGTGTTTAACGCCTTCTTGTACTACATGTGGTACCGTCGACGGAGATGAACGATATGTGTAGTGTTTAACGCCTTGTTCTTCTACATGCGGTACCGTAGACAGAGATGTACGATATGTGTAGTGTTTAACGCCTTCTTGTACTACATGTGGTACAGTATACGGAGATGTACGATATGTGTAGTGTTTAACGCCTTGTTCTACTACATGCGGTACCGTAGACGGAGATGTATGATATGTGTAGTGTTTAACGCCTTGTTCTACTACATGCGGTACCGTAGACGGAGATGTATGATATGTGTAGTGTTTAACGCCTTGTTCTACCACATGCGGTACCGTAGACGGAGATGTACGATATGTGTAGTGTTTAACGCCTTCATGTGCTACATGTGGTACCGTAGACGGAGATGTCCGATATGTATAGTGTTTAACGCCTTCATGTGCTACATGCGGTACCGTAGACGGAGATGTACGATATGTGTAGTGTTTAACGCCTTCTTCTACTACATGCGGTACACTATACGGAGATATATAATATGTGTAGTGTTTATCCCCTTGTTCTCCTACATGCGGTACAGTATACGGAGATGTATAATATGTGTAGTGTTTAACGCCTTGTTCTACTACATGCGGTACCGTAGACGGAGATGTATGATATGTGTAGTGTTTAACGCCTTGTTCTACTACAAGCGGTACCGTAGACGGAGATATATAATATGTGTAGTGTTTAACCCCTTGTTCTCCTACATGCGGTACAGTATACGGAGATGTACGATATGTGTAGTGTTTAACGCCTTGTTCTACTACATGCGGTACCGTAAACGCAGACGTATGATATGTGTAGTGTTTAACGCCTTGTTCTACTACATGCGGTACCGTAGACGCAGACGTATGATATGTGTAGTGTTTAACGCCTTGTTCTACTAAATGCGGTACCGTAGACGGAGATGTACGATATGTGTAGTGTTTAACGCCTTCATGTGCTACATGCGGTACCGTAGACGGAGATATATAATATGTGTAGTGTTTAACCCCTTGTTCTCCTACATGCGGTACAGTATACGGAGATGTACGATATGTGTAGTGTTTAACGCCTTCTTGTACTACATGCGGTACCGTAGACGGAGATATATAATATGTGTAGTGTTTAACGCCTTGTTCTACTACATGCGGTACCGTAGACGGAGATGTACGATATGTGTAGTGTTTAACGCCTTCATGTGCTACATGCGGTACCGTAGACGGAGATGTACGATATGTGTAGTGTTTAACGCCTTCTTGTGCTACATGTGTTACCGTAGACGGAGATGTACGATATGTGTAGTGTTTAACGCCTTCATGTGCTACATGTGGTACCATAGACGGAGATATACGATATGTGTCGTGTTTAACGCCTTCTTGTACTACATGTGTTACCGTAGACGGAGATGTACGATATGTGTAGTGTTTAACGCCTTCTCTTACTACATGTGGTACCGTAGACGGAGATGTACGATATGTGTAGTGTTTAACGCCTTCTTGTACTACATGTGGTACCGTTGACGGAGATGTACGGTATGTGTAGTGTTTAACGCCTTGTTCTACTACATGTAGTACAGTAGACGGAGATGTACCTTACGTGTAGTGTTTAACGCCTTGTTCTACTACATGTGGTACCGTAGAGGGAGATGTATGATATGTGTAGTGTTTAACGCCTTGTATTACTACACGTGCTACCGTAGGCGGAGATGTATAATATGTGTGGTGTTTAACGCCTTGTTCTACTACACGTGTTACCGTAGACGGAGATGTACGATATGTGTTGTGTTTGGCGCTTTCTTGTACTACATGTGGTACCGTAGACGGAGATGTGCGATATGTGTAGTGTTTAACGCCTTGTTCTCCTACATACGGTGCCGTAGACGGAGATGTATAATATGTGTAGTGTTTAACGCCTTCTTGTACTACATGCGGTACCGTATACGGAGGTGGACGATATGTGTAGTGTTTAACGCCTTCTTGTACTACATGCGGTACCGTATACTGAGGTGTACGATATGTGTGGTGTTTAACGTCTTGTACTTCATGCGGTACCGTAGACGGAGATGTACGATATGTGTAGTGTTTAACGCCTTATTGTACTACATGCGGTACCGTAGACGGAGATGTACGATATGTGTAGTGTATAACGCCTTCTTGTACTACATGGGGTACCGTAGACGGAGATGTACGACATGTCTAATGTTTAACGCTTTCTTGTACTGAATGCGGTACCGTAGACGGAGATGTACGATATGTGTAGTGTTTAACTCCTTCTTGTACTACATGTGTTACCGTAGACGGAGATGTACGATATGTGTAGTGTTTAACGCCTTCTTGTACTACATGCGGTACCGTAGACGGAGATGTACGATATGTGTAGTGTTTAACGCCTTCTTGTACTACATGTGGTACCGTAGACGGAGATGTACGATATGTATAGTGTTTAACGCCTTCTTGTACTACATGCGGTACCGTAGACGGAGATGTACGATATGTGTAGTGTTTAACGCCTTCTTGTACTGCATGCGGTACCGTAGACGGAGATGTACGATATGTGTAGTGTTTAACGCCTTCTTGTACTACATGTGGTACCGTAGACGGAGATTTACGATATGTGTAGTGTTTAACGCTTTCTTGTACTGCATGCGGTACCGTAGACGGAGATGTACGATATGTGTCGTGTTTAACGCCTTCTTGTACTACATGTGGTACCGTAGACGGAGATGTACGATATGTGTAGTGTTTAACGCCTTCTTGTAGTACATGCGGTACCGTAGACGGAGATGTACGATATGTGTAGTGTTTAACGCCTTGTTCTACTACATGCGGTACCGTAGACGAGATATACGATATGTGTAGTTTTTAACGCCTTCTTGTACTACATGTGGTACCGTAGACGGAGATGAACGATATGTGTAGTGTTTAACGCCTTGTTCTACTACATGTGGTACCGTAGACGGAGATGTACGATATGTGTAGTGTTTAACGCTTTCTTGTACTGCATGCGGTACCGTAGACGGAGATGTACGATATGTGTCGTGTTTAACGCCTTCTTGTACTACATGTGGTACCGTAGACGGAGATGTACGATATGAGTAGTGTTTAACGCCTTCTTGTAGTACATGCGGTACCGTAGACGGAGATGTACGATATGTGCAGTGTTTAACGCCTTGTTCTACTACATGCGGTACCGTAGACGAGATATACGATATGTGTAGTGTTTAACGCCTTCTTGTACTACATGTGGTACCATAGACGGAGATGAACGATATGTGTAGTGTTTAACGCCTTGTTCTACTACATGTGGTACCGTATACGGAGATGTACGATATGTGTAGTGTTTAACGCCTTGTTCTACTACATGCGGTACCGTAGACGAGATATACGATATGTGTAGTGTTTAACGCCTTCTTGTACTACATGTGGTACCGTAGACGGAGATGTACGATATGTGTAGTGTTTAACGCCTTGTTCTACTACATGCGGTACCGTAGACGGAGATGTATAATATGTGTAGTGTTTAACGCCTTGTTCTACTACATGCGGTACCGTAGACAGAGATGTACGATATGTCTAGTGTTTAACGCCTTCTTGTACTACATGCTGTACCGTAGACGGAGATATATAATATGTGTAGTGTTTAACCCCTTGTTCTACTACATGCGGAACCGTAGACGGAGATATATAATATGTGTAGTGTTTAACGCCTTGTTCTACTACATGCGGTACAGTATACGGAGATATATAATATGTGTAGTGTTTAACCCCTTGTTCTACTACATGTGGTACCGTAGACGGAGATGTATAATATGTGTAGTGTTTAACGCCTTGTTCTACTACATGCGGTACCGTAGACGGAGATGTACGATATGTGTAGTGTTTAACGCCTTGTTCTACTACATGTGGTACCGTAGACGGAGATATATAATATGTGTAGTGTTTAACCCCATGTTCTACTACATGCGGTACAGTATACGGAGATGTATAATGTGTGTAGTGTTTAACGCCTTGTTCTACTACATGCGGTACCGTAGACGGAGATGTATAATATGTGTAGTGTTTAACGCCTTGTTCTACTACATGCGGTACCGTAGACGGAGATGTACGAATTGTGTAGTGTTTAACGCCTTGTTCTACTACATGCGGTACCGTAGACGGAGATGTACGATATGTGTAGTGATTAACGCTTTGTTCTACTACATGCGGCACCGTAGACGGAGAATTACGATATGTGTAGTGTTTAAGGCCTTGTTCTACTACATGCGGTACCGTAGACGGAGATGTACGATATGTGTAGTGTTTAACGCCATGTTCTATTACATGCGGTACCGTAGACGGAGATGTACGATATGTGTAGTGTTTAACGCCTTGTTCTACTACATGCGGTACCGTGGACGGAGATGTACGATATGTGTAGTGTTTAACGCCTTGTTCTACTACATGCGGTACCGTAGACGGAGATGTACGATATGTGTAGTGTTTAAGGCCTTCTTGTACTGCATGCGGTACCGTAGACGGAGATGTACGATATGTGTAGTGTTTAACGCCTTGTTCTACTACATGCGGTACCGTAGACGGAGATGTACGATATGTGTAGTGTTTAACGCCTTGTTCTACTACATGCGGTACCGTAGACGGAGATGTACGATATGTGTAGTGTTTAACGCCTTCTTGTACTACATGCGGTACCGTAGACGGAGATATATAATATGTGTAGTGTTTAACGCCTTGTTCTACTACATGCGGTACCGTAGACGGAGATGTACGATATGTGTAGTGTTTAACGCCTTCATGTGCTACATGCGGTACCGTAGACGGAGATGTACGATATGTGTAGTGTTTAACGCCTTCTTGTGCTACATGTGTTACCGTAGACGGAGATGTACGATATGTGTCGTGTTTAACGCCTTCTTGTACTACATGTGGTACCGTAGACGGAGATGTACGATATGTGTAGTGTTTAACGTCTTGTTCTATTACATGCGGTACCGTAGACGGAGATGTACGATATGTGTAGTGTTTAACGCCTTGTTCTATTACATGCGGTACCGTAGGCGGAGATGTATAATATGTGTAGTGTTTAATGCCTTGTTCTACTACATGCGGTACCGTAGACGGAGATGTACGATATGTGTAGTGTTTAACGCCTTGTTATATTACATACGGTACCGTAGACGGAGATGTATAATATGTGTAGTGTTTAACGCCTTGTTCTACTACATGCGGTACCGTAGACGGAGATGTATAATATGTGTAGTGTTTAACGTCTTGTTCTATTACATGCAGTACCGTAGACGGAGATGTACGATATGTGTAGTGTTTAACGCCTTCATGTGCTACATGCGGTACCGTAGACGGAGATGTACGATATGTGTAGTGTTTAACGCCTTGTTCTACTTCATGCAGTACCGTAGACGGAGATGTATAATATGTGTAGTATTTAATGCCTTGTTCTACTACATGCGGTACCGTAGACGGAGATGTACGATATGTGTAGTGTTTAACGCCTTGTTCTACTTCATGCAGTACCGTAGACGGAGATGTACGATATGTGTAGTGTTTAACGCCTTGTTCTACTTCATGCAGTACCGTAGACGGAGATGTATAATATGTGTAGTATTTAATGCCTTGTTCTACTACATGCGGTACCGTAGACGGAGATGTACGATATGTGTAGTGTTTAACGCCTTGTTCTACTACATGCGGTACCGTAGACGGAGATGTATAATTTGTGTGGTGTTTAACGCCTTGTTCTACTACATGAGGTACAGTATACGGAGATGTACGATATGTGTAGTGTTTAATGCCTTGTTCTACTACATGCGGTACCGTAGACGGCGATGTACGATATGTGTAGTGTTTAACGCCTTGTTCTACTGCATGCGGTACAGTAGAATGAGATGTACGATATGTGTAGTGTTTAACGCCTTGTTCTACTACATGCGGTACAGTAGAATGAGATGTACGATATGTGTAGTGTTTAACGCCTTGTTCTACTACATACGGTACCGTAGACGGAGATGTATAATATGTGTAGTGTTTAACGCCTTGTTCTACTACACGTGTTACCGTAGACGGAGATGTACGATATGTGTAGTGTTTGGCGTTTTCTTGTACTACATGTGGTACCGTAGACGGAGATGTACGATATGTGTAGTGTTTAACGCCATCTTGTACTACATGTGGTACCGTAGACGGAGATGTACGATATGTGTAGTGTTTAACCTCTTCTTGTACTACGTGCGGTACCGTAGACGGAGGTGTACGATATGTGTAGTGTTTAACGCCATCTTGTACTACATGTGGTACCGTAGACGGAGATGTACGATATGTGTAGTGTTTAACGCCATCTTGTACTACATGCGGTACCGTAGACGGAGGTGTACGATATGTGTAGTGTTTAACGCCATCTTGTACTACATGTGGTACCGTAGACGGAGATGTACGATATGTGTAGTGTTTAACGCCTTGTTCTACTACATGCGGTACCGTAGACGGAGATGTATAATATGTGTAGTGTTTAACGCCTTCTTGTTCTACATGTGGTACCGTAGACGGAGATGTACGATATGTGTAGTGTTTAACGCTTTCTTGTACTGCATGCGGTACCGTAGACGGAGATGTACGATATGTGTCGTGTTTAACGCCTTCTTGTACTACATGTGGTACCGTAGACGGAGATGTACGATATGAGTAGTGTTTAACGCCTTCTTGTAGTACATGCGGTACCGTAGACGGAGATGTACGATATGTGCAGTGTTTAACGCCTTGTTCTACTACATGCGGTACCGTAAACGAGATATACGATATGTGTAGTGTTTAACGCCTTCTTGTACTACATGTGGTACCATAGACGGAGATGAACGATATGTGTAGTGTTTAACGCCTTGTTCTACTACATGTGGTACCGTATACGGAGATGTACGATATGTGTAGTGTTTAACGCCTTGTTCTACTACATGCGGTACCGTAGACGAGATATACGATATGTGTAGTGTTTAACGCCTTCTTGTACTACATGTGGTACCGTAGACGGAGATGAACGATATGTGTAGTGTTTAACGCCTTCTTGTAATACATGTGGTGCCGTAGACGGAGATGAACGATATGTGTAGTGTTTAACGCCTTGTTCTACTACATGCGGTAAAGTAGACGGAGATGTACGATATGTGTAGTGTTTAACGCCTTCTTGTACCACATGTGGTACCGTAGAGGGAGATGTACGATTTGTGTAGTGGTTAACGCGTTCCTGTACTACATGTGGTGCAGTATACGGAGATGTACGATATGTGTAGTGTTTAACGCCTTGTTCTACTACATGCGGTACCGTAGACGGAGATGTATAATATGTGTAGTGTTTAACGCCTTGTTCTACTACATGCGGTACCGTAGACAGAGATGTACGATATGTCTAGTGTTTAACGCCTTCTTGTACTACATGCTGTACCGTAGACGGAGATATATAATATGTGTAGTGTTTAACCCCTTGTTCTACTACATGCGGAACCGTAGACGGAGATATATAATATGTGTAGTGTTTAACGCCTTGTTCTACTACATGCGGTACAGTATACGGAGATATATAATATGTGTAGTGTTTAACCCCTTGTTCTACTACATGTGGTACCGTAGACGGAGATGTATAATATGTGTAGTGTTTAACGCCTTGTTCTACTACATGCGGTACCGTAGACGGAGATGTACGATATGTGTAGTGTTTAACGCCTTGTTCTACTACATGTGGTACCGTAGACGGAGATATATATGTGTAGTGTTTAACCCCATGTTCTACTACATGCGGTACAGTATACGGAGATGTATAATGTGTGTAGTGTTTAACGCCTTGTTCTACTACATGCGGTACCGTAGACGGAGATGTATAATATGTGTAGTGTTTAACGCCTTGTTCTACTACATGCGGTACCGTAGACGGAGATGTACGAATTGTGTAGTGTTTAACGCCTTGTTCTACTACATGCGGTACCGTAGACGGAGATGTACGATATGTGTAGTGATTAACGCCTTGTTCTACTACATGCGGCACCGTAGACGGAGAATTACGATATGTGTAGTGTTTAAGGCCTTGTTCTACTACATGCGGTACCGTAGACGGAGATGTACGATATGTGTAGTGTTTAACGCCATGTTCTATTACATGCGGTACCGTAGACGGAGATGTACGATATCTGTAGTGTTTAACGCCTTGTTCTACTACATGCGGTACCGTGGACGGAGATGTACGATATGTGTAGTGTTTAACGCCTTGTTCTACTACATGCGGTACCGTAGACGGAGATGTACGATATGTGTAGTGTTTAAGGCCTTCTTGTACTGCATGCGGTACCGTAGACGGAGATGTACGATATGTGTAGTGTTTAACGCCTTGTTCTACTACATGCGGTACCGTAGACGGAGATGTACGATATGTGTAGTGTTTAACGCCTTGTTCTACTACATGCGGTACCGTAGACGGAGATGTACGATATGTGTAGTGTTTAACGCCTTCTTGTACTACATGCGGTACCGTAGACGGAGATATATAATATGTGTAGTGTTTAACGCCTTGTTCTACTACATGCGGTACCGTAGACGGAGATGTACGATATGTGTAGTGTTTAACGCCTTCATGTGCTACATGCGGTACCGTAGACGGAGATGTACGATATGTGTAGTGTTTAACGCCTTCTTGTGCTACATGTGTTACCGTAGACGGAGATGTACGATATGTGTAGTGTTTAACGCCTTCATGTGCTACATGTGGTACCATAGACGGAGATGTACGATATGTGTCGTGTTTAACGCCTTCTTGTACTACATGTGTTACCGTAGACGGAGATGTACGATATGTGTAGTGTTTAACGCCTTCTCTTACTACATGTGGTACCGTAGACGGAGATGTACGATATGTGTAGTGTTTAACGCCTTCTTGTACTACATGTGGTACCGTTGACGGAGATGTACGGTATGTGTAGTGTTTAACGCCTTGTTCTACTACATGTAGTACAGTAGACGGAGATGTACCTTATGTGTAGTGTTTAACGCCTTGTTCTACTACATGTGGTACCGTAGAGGGAGATGTATGATATGTGTAGTGTTTAACGCCTTGTATTACTACACGTGCTACCGTAGGCGGAGATGTATAATATGTGTGGTGTTTAACGCCTTGTTCTACTACACGTGTTACCGTAGACGGAGATGTACGATATGTGTTGTGTTTGGCGCTTTCTTGTACTACATGTGGTACCGTAGACGGAGATGTGCGATATGTGTAGTGTTTAACGCCTTGTTCTCCTACATACGGTGCCGTAGACGGAGATGTATAATATGTGTAGTGTTTAACGCCTTGTTCTACTACACGTGTTACCGTAGACGGAGATGTACGATATGGTTAGTGTTTGGCGCTTTCTTGTACTATATGCTTTACCGTAGACGGAGATGTACGACATGTCTAGTGTTTAACGCCTTCTTGTGCTACATGCGGTACCGTAGACGGAGATGTACGACATGTCTAGTGTTTAACGCCTTCTTGTACTACATGCGGTACCGTAGACGGAGATGTACGATATGTGTAGTGTTTAATGCCTTCATGTACTACATGCGCTACCGTAGACGGAGATGTACGATATGTGTAGTGTTTAACGTCTTGTACTACATGCGGTACCTTATACGGAGGTGTACGATATGTGTAGTGTTTAACGCCTTGTACTACATGCGGTACCTTATACGGAGGTGTACGATATGTGTAGTGTTTAACGCCTTGTACTACATGCGGTACCTTATACGGAGGTGTATGATATGTGTAGTGTTTAACGTCTTGTACTACATGCGGTACCTTATACGGAGGTGTACGATATGTGTAGTGTTTAACGCCTTGTACTACATGCGGTACCGTAGACGGAGATGTGCGATATGTGTAGTGTTTAACGCCTTGTTGTACTACATGCGCTACCGTAGACGGAGATGTACGATATGTGTAGTGTTTAACGTCTTGTACTACATGCGGTACCGTATACGGAGGTGTACGATATGTGTAGTGTTTAACGCCTTCTTGTACTACATGCGGTACCGTATACGGAGGTGGACGATATGTGTAGTGTTTAACGCCTTCTTGTACTACATGCGGTACCGTATACTGAGGTGTACGATATGTGTGGTGTTTAACGTCTTGTACTTCATGCGGTACCGTAGACGGAGATGTACGATATGTGTAGTGTTTAACGCCTTCTTGTACTACATGCGGTACCGTAGACGGAGATGTACGATATGTGTAGTGTATAACGCCTTCTTGTACTACATGGGGTACCGTAGACGGAGATGTACGACATGTCTAATGTTTAACGCTTTCTTGTACTGCATGCGGTACCGTAGACGGAGATGTACGATATGTGTAGTGTTTAACTCCTTCTTGTACTACATGTGTTACCGTAGACGGAGATGTACGATATGTGTAGTGTTTAACGCCTTCTTGTACTACATGCGGTACCGTAGACGGAGATGTACGATATGTGTAGTGTTTAACGCCTTCTTGTACTACATGTGGTACCGTAGACGGAGATGTACGATATGTATAGTGTTTAACGCCTTCTTGTACTACATGCGGTACCGTAGACGGAGATGTACGATATGTGTAGTGTTTAACGCCTTGTTCTACTACATGCGGTACCGTAGACGAGATATACGATATGTGTAGTTTTTAACGCCTTCTTGTACTACATGTGGTACCGTAGACGGAGATGAACGATATGTGTAGTGTTTAACGCCTTGTTCTACTACATGTGGTACCGTAGACGGAGATGTACGATATGTGTAGTGTTTAACGCCTTGTTCTACTACATGCGGTACCGTAGACGAGATATACGATATGTGTAGTGTTTAACGCCTTCTTGTACTACATGTGGTACCGTAGACGGAGATGAACGATATGTGTAGTGTTTGACGCCTTCTTGTACTACATGTGGTACCGTAGACGGAGATGAACGATATGTGTAGTGTTTAACGCCTTGTTCTACTACATGCGGTAAAGTAGACGGAGATGTACGATATGTGTAGTGTTTAACGCTTTCTTGTACCACATGTGGTACCGTAGAGGGAGATATACGATTTGTGTAGTGGTTAACGCGTTCTTGTACTACATGTGGTACAGTATACGGAGATGTACGATACGTGTAGTGTTTAACGCCTTGTTCTACTACATGCGGTACCGTAGACGGAGATGTATAATATGTGTAGTGTTTAACGCCTTGTTCTACTACATGCGGTACCGTAACAGAGATGTACGATATGTCTAGTGTTTAACGCCTTCTTGTACTACATACTGTACCGTAGACGGAGATATATAATGTGTAGTGTTTAACCCCTTGTTCTACTACATGCGGTACCGTAGACGGAGATATATAATATGTGTAGTGTTTAACGCCTTGTTCTACTACATGCGGTACCGTAGACGGAGATATATAATATGTGTAGTGTTTAACCCCTTGTTCTACTACATGCGGTACAGTATACGGAGATGTATAATATGTGTAGTGTTTAACGCCTTGTTCTACTACATGCGGTACCGTAGACGGAGATGTATATGTGTGGTGTTTAACGCCTTGTTCTACTACATGCGGTACCTTAGACGGAGATGTACGATATGTGTAGTGTTTAACGCCTTGTTCTACTACATGTGGTACCGTAGACGGAGATATATAATATGTGTAGTGTTTATCCCCTTGTTCTCCTACATGCGGTACAGTATACGGAGATGTATAATATGTGTAGTGTTTAACGCCTTGTTCTACTACATGCAGTACCGTAGACGGAGATGTACGATATGAGTAGTGTTTAACGCCTTCATGTGCTACATGCGGTACCGTAGACGGAGATATATAATATGTGTAGTGTTTAACCCCTTGTTCTCCTACATGCGGTACAGTATACGGAGATGTACGATATGTGTAGTGTTTAACGCCTTCTTGTACTACATGCGGTACCGTAGACGGAGATATATAATATGTGTAGTGTTTAACCCCTTGTTCTCCTACATGCAGTACAGTATACGGAGATGTACGATATGTGTAGTGTTTAACGCCTTGTTCTACTACATGCGGTACCGTAGACGCAGACGTATGATATGTGTAGTGTTTAACGCCTTGTTCTACTACATGCGGTACCGTAGACGCAGACGTATGATATGTGTAGTGTTTAACGCCTTGTTCTACTAAATGCGGTACCGTAGACGGAGATGTACGATATGTGTAGTGTTTAACGCCTTCATGTGCTACATGCGGTACCGTAGACAGAGATATATAATATGTGTAGTGTTTAACCCCTTGTTCTCCTACATGCGGTACAGTATACGGAGATGTACGATATGTGTAGTGTTTAACGCCTTCTTGTACTACATGCGGTACCGTAGACGGAGATATATAATATGTGTAGTGTTTAACGCCTTGTTCTACTACATGCGGTACCGTAGACGGAGATGTACGATATGTGTAGTGTTTAACGCCTTCATGTGCTGCATGCGGTACCTTAGACGGAGATGTACGATATGTGTAGTGTTTAACGCCTTCTTGTGCTACATGTGGTACCGTAGACGGAGATGTACGATATGTGTAGTGTTTAACGCCTTCATGTGCTACATGTGGTACCGTAGACGGAGATGTACGATATGTGTCGTGTTTAACGCCTTCTTGTACTACATGTGTTACCGTAGACGGAGATGTACGATATGTGTAGTGTTTAACGCCTTCTCTTACTACATGTGGTACCGTAGACGGAGAGGTACGATATGTGTAGTATTTAACGCCTTCTTGTACTACATGTGGTACCGTTGACGGAGATGTACGGTATGTGTAGTGTTTAACGTCTTGTACTACATGCGGTACCGTATACGGAGGTTTTCGATATGTGAGGTGTTTAACGCCTTCTTGTACTACAGGCGGTACCGTAGACGGAGATGTACGATATGTGTAGTGTTTAACGTATTGTACTACATGCGGTACCGTATACGGAGGTTTTCGATATTTGTAGTGTTTAACGCCTTCTTGTACTACAGGCGGTACCGTATACGGAGGTGTACGATATGTGTAGTTTTTAACGCCTTCTTGTACTACATGCGGTACCGTAGACGGAAATGTACGATAGGTGTAGTGTTTAACGCCTTCTTGTATTACATGCGGTACAGTAGACGGAGATGTACGACATGTGTAGTGTTTAACGCCTTCTTGTACTACATGCGGTACCGTATACGGAGGTGTACGATATGTGTAGTGTTTAACGCCTTGTTCTACTACATGCGGTAAAGTAGACGGAGGTGTACGATATGTGTAGTGTTTAACGCCTTCTTGTACTACATGTGGTACCGTAGACGAGATGTACGATATGTGTAGTGTTTAACGCCTTCTTGTACTACATGCGGTACCGTAGACGGAGATGTACGATATGTGTAGTGTTTAATGCCTTGTTCTACTACATGCGGTACCGTATACGGAGGTGTACGATATGTGTAGTGTTTAACGCCTTGTTCTACTACATGCGGTACCGTATACGGAGGTGTACGATATGTGTAGTGTTTAACGCCTTCTTGTACTACATGCGGTACCGTATACGGAGGTGTACGATATGTGTAGTGTTTAACGCCTTGTTCTACTACATGCGGTACCGTAGACGAGATGTACGTTATGTGTGGTGTTTAACGCCTTCTTGTACTACATGGAGTACCGTAGACGGAGATGTACGACATGTCTGATGTTTAACACTTTCTTGTACTGCATGCAGTACCGTAGACGGAGATGTACGATATGTGTAGTGTTTAACGCCTTCTTGTACTACATGCGGTACCGTAGACGGAGATGTACGATATGTGTAGTGTTTAACGCCTTGTTCTACTACATGCGGTACCGTAGACGAGATGTACGTTATGTGTGGTGTTTAACGCCTTCTTGTACTACATGTGGTACCGTAGACGGAGATGAACGATATGTGTAGTGTTTAACGCCTTGTTCTACTACATGCGGTACAGTAGACGGAGATGTACGAAATGTGTAGTGTTTAACGCCTTCTTATACCACATGTGGTACCGTAGACGGAGATGTACGATTTGTGTAGTGGTTAACGCCTTCTTGTACTACATGTGGTACCGTAGACGGAGATGTACGATATGTGTAGTGTTTAACGCCTTCTTGTACTACATGCGGTACCGTAGACGGAGATGTACGATATGTGTAGTGTTTAACGTCTTCTGGTACTACATGCGGTACCGTAGACGTAGATGTACGGTATGTGTAGTGTTTAACGCCTTCTTGTACTACATGTGGTACCGTCGACGGAGATGAACGATATGTGTAGTGTTTAACGCCTTGTTCTTCTACATGCGGTACCGTAGGCAGAGATGTACGATATGTGTAGTGTTTAACGCCTTCTTGTACTACATGTGGTACAGTATACGGAGATGTACGATATGTGTAGTGTTTAACGCCTTGTTCTACTACATGCGGTACCGTAGACGGAGATGTATGATATGTGTAGTGTTTAACGCCTTGTTCTACTGCATGCGGTACCGTAGACGGAGATGTATGATATGTGTAGTGTTTAACGCCTTGTTCTACTACATGCGGTACCGTAGACGGAGATGTACGATGTGTGTAGTGTTTAACGCCTTCATGTGCTACATGTGGTACCGTAGACGGAGATGTACGATATGTATAGTGTTTAACGCCTTCATGTTCTACATGCGGTACCGTAGACGGAGATGTACGATATGTGTAGTGTTTAACGCCTTCTTCTACTACATGCGGTACACTATACGGAGATATATAATATGTGTAGTGTTTATCCCCTTGTTCTCCTACATGCGGTACAGTATACGGAGATGTATAATATGTGTAGTGTTTAACGCCTTGTTCTACTACATGCGGTACCGTAGACGGAGATGTATGATGTGTGTAGTGTTTAACGCCTTGTTCTACTACAAGCGGTACCGTAGACGGAGATATATAATATGTGTAGTGTTTAACCCCTTGTTCTCCTACATGCGGTACAGTTTACGGAGATGTACGATATGTGTAGTGTTTAACGCCTTGTTCTACTACATGCGGTACCGTAGACGCAGACGTATGATATGTGTAGTGTTTAACGCCTTGTTCTACTACATGCGGTACCGTAGACGCAGACGTATGATATGTGTAGTGTTTAACGCCTTGTTCTACTAAATGCGGTACCGTAGACGGAGATGTACGATATGCGTAGTGTTTAACGCCTTCATGTGCTACATGCGGTACCGTAGACGGAGATATATAATATGTGTAGTGTTTAACCCCTTGTTCTCCTACATGCGGTACAGTATACGGAGATGTACGATATGTGTAGTGTTTAACGCCTTCTTGTACTACATGCGGTACCGTAGACGGAGATATATAATATGTGTAGTGTTTAACGCCTTGTTCTACTACATGCGGTACCGTAGACGGAGATGTACTTTATGTGTAGTGTTTAACGCCTTCATGTGCTACATGCGGTACCGTAGACGGAGATGTACGATATGTGTAGTGTTTAACGCCTTCTTGTGCTACATGTGTTACCGTAGACGGAGATGTACGATATGTGTAGTGTTTAACGCCTTCATGTGCTACATGTGGTACCATAGACGGAGATATACGATATGTGTCGTGTTTAACGCCTTCTTGTACTACATGTGTTACCATAGACGGAGATGTACGATATGTGTAGTGTTTAACGCCTTCTCTTACTACATGTATTACCGTAGACGGAGATGTACGATATGTGTAGTGTTTAACGCCTTCTTGTACTACATGTGGTACCGTTGACGGAGATGTACGGTATGTGTAGTGTTTAACGCCTTGTTCTAATACATGTAGTACAGTAGACGGAGATGTACCTTATGTGTAGTGTTTAACGCCTTGTTCTACTACATGTGGTACCGTAGAGGGAGATGTATGATATGTGTAGTGTTTAACGCCTTGTTCTACTACACGTGCTACCGTAGGCGGAGATGTATAATATGTGTGGTGTTTAACGCCTTGTTCTACTACACGTGTTACCGTAGACGGAGATGTACGATATGTGTTGTGTTTGGCGCTTTCTTGTACTACATGTGGTACCGTAGACGGAGATGTGCGATATGTGTAGTGTTTAACGCCTTGTTCTCCTACATACGGTGCCGTAGACGGAGATGTATAATATGTGTAGTGTTTAACGCCTTGTTCTACTACACGTGTTACCGTAGACGGAGATGTACGATATGGTTAGTGTTTGGCGCTTTCTTGTACTATATGCGGTACCGTAGACGGAGATGTACGACATGTCTAGTGTTTAACGCCTTCTTGTGCTACATGCGGTACCGTAGACGGAGATGTACGACATGTCTAGTGTTTAACGCCTTCTTGTACTACATGCGGTACCGTAGACGGAGATGTACGATATGTGTAGTGTTTAATGCCTTCATGTACTACATGCGCTACCGTAGACGGAGATGTACGATATGTGTAGTGTTTAACGTCTTGTACTACATGCGGTACCTTATACGGAGGTGTACGATATGTGTAGTGTTTAACGCCTTGTACTACATGCGGTACCTTATACGGAGGTGTACGATATGTGTAGTGTTTAACGCCTTGTACTACATGCGGTACCTTATACGGAGGTGTATGATATGTGTAGTGTTTAACGTCTTGTACTACATGCGGTACCTTATACGGAGGTGTACGATATGTGTAGTGTTTAACGCCTTGTACTATATGCGGTACCGTAGACGGGGATGTGCGATATGTGTAGTGTTTAACGGCTTGTTGTACTACATGCGCTACCGTAGACGGAGATGTACGATATGTGTAGTGTTTAACGTCTTGTACTACATGCGGTACCGTATACGGAGGTGTACGATATGTGTAGTGTTTAACGCCTTCTTGTACTACATGCGGTACCGTATACGGAGGTGGACGATATGTGTAGTGTTTAACGCCTTCTTGTACTACATGCGGTACCGTATACGGAGGTGTACGATATGTGTGGTGTTTAACGTCTTGTACTTCATGCGGTACCGTAGACGGAGATGTACGATATGTGTAGTGTTTAACGCCTTCTTGTACTACATGCGGTACCGTAGACGGAGATGTACGATATGTGTAGTGTATAACGCCTTCTTGTACTACATGGGGTACCGTAGACGGAGATGTACGACATGTCTAATGTTTAACGCTTTCTTGTACTGCATGCGGTACCGTAGACGGAGATGTACGATATGTGTAGTGTTTAACTCCTTCTTGTACTACATGTGTTACCGTAGACGGAGATGTACGATATGTGTAGTGTTTAACGCCTTCTTGTACTACATGCGGTACCGTAGACGGAGATGTACGATATGTGTAGTGTTTAACGCCTTCTTGTACTACATGTGGTACCGTAGACGGAGATGTACGATATGTATAGTGTTTAACGCCTTCTTGTACTACATGCGGTACCGTAGACGGAGATGTACGATATGTGTAGTGTTTAACGCCTTCTTGTACTGCATGCGGTACCGTAGACGGAGATGTACGATATGTGTAGTGTATAACGCCTTCTTGTACTACATGTGGTACCGTAGACGGAGATTTACGATATGTGTAGTGTTTAACGCTTTCTTGTACTGCATGCGGTACCGTAGACGGAGATGTACGATATGTGTCGTGTTTAACGCCTTCTTGTACTACATGTGGTACCGTAGACGGAGATGTACGATATGTGTAGTGTTTAACGCCTTCTTGTAGTACATGCGGTACCGTAGACGGAGATGTAAGATATGTGTAGTGTTTAACGCCTTGTTCTACTACATGCGGTACCGTAGACGAGATATACGATATGTGTAGTTTTTAACGCCTTCTTGTACTACATGTGGTACCGTAGACGGAGATGAACGATATGTGTTGTGTTTAACGCCTTGTTCTACTACATGTGGTACCGTAGACGGAGATGTACGATATGTGTAGTGTTTAACGCCTTGTTCTACTACATGCGGTACCGTAGACGAGATATACGATATGTGTAGTGTTTAACGCCTTCTTGTACTACATGTGGTACCGTAGACGGAGATGAACGATATGTGTAGTGTTTGACGCCTTCTTGTACTACATGTGGTACCGTAGACGGAGATGAACGATATGTGTAGTGTTTAACGCCTTGTTCTACTACATGCGGTAAAGTAGACGGAGATGTACGATATGTGTAGTGTTTAACGCCTTCTTGTACCACATGTGGTACCGTAGAGGGAGATGTACGATTTGTGTAGTGGTTAACGCGTTCTTGTACTACATGTGGTACAGTATACGGAGATGTACGATACGTGTAGTGTTTAACGCCTTGTTCTACTACATGCGGTACCGTAGACGGAGATGTATAATATGTGTAGTGTTTAACGCCTTGTTCTACTACATGCGGTACCGTAACAGAGATGTACGATATGTCTAGTGTTTAACGCCTTCTTGTACTACATGCTGTACCGTAGACGGAGATATATAATATGTGTAGTGTTTAACCCCTTGTTCTACTACATACGGTACCGTAGACGGAGATATATAATATATGTAGTGTTTAACGCCTTGTACTACTACATGCGGTACCGTAGACGGAGATATATAATATGTGTAGTGTTTAACCCCTTGTTCTACTACATGCGGTACAGTATACGGAGATGTATAATATGTGTAGTGTTTAACGCCTTGTTCTACTACATGCGGTACCGTAGACGGAGATGTATAATATGTGTAGTGTTTAACGCCTTGTTCTACTACATGCGGTACCTTAGACGGAGATGTACGATATGTGTAGTGTTTAACGCCTTGTTCTACTACATGTGGTACCGTAGACGGAGATATATAATATGTGTAGTGTTTATCCCCTTGTTCTCCTACATGCGGTACAGTATACGGAGATGTATAATATGTGTAGTGTTTAATGCCTTGTTCTACTACATGCAGTACCGTAGACGGAGATGTACGATATGAGTAGTGTTTAACGCCTTCATGTGCTACATGCGGTACCGTAGACGGAGATATATAATATGTGTAGTGTTTAACCCCTTGTTCTCCTACATTCGGTACAGTATACGGAGATGTACGATATGTGTAGTGTTTAACGCCTTCTTGTACTACATGCGGTACCGTAGACGGAGATATATAATATGTGTAGTGTTTATCCCCTTGTTCTCCTACATGCGGTACAGTATACGGAGATGTACGATATGTGTAGTGTTTAACGCCTTGTTCTACTACTTGCGGTACCGTAGACGCAGACGTATGATATGTGTGGTGTTTAACGCCTTGTTCTACTACATGCGGTACCGTAGACGCAGACGTATGATATGTGTAGTGTTTAACGCCTTGTTCTACTAAATGCGGTACCGTAGACGGAGATGTACGATATGTGTAGTGTTTAACGCCTTCATGTGCTACATGCGGTACCGTAGACAGAGATATATAATATGTGCAGTGTTTAACGCCTTCTTGTACTGCATGCGGTACCGTAGACGGAGATGTACGATATGTTTAGTGTTTAACGCCTTCTTGTACTACATGTGGTACCGTAGACGGAGATGTACGATATGTGTAGTGTTTAACGCTTTCTTGTACTGCATGCGGTACCGTAGACGGAGATGTACGATATGTGTCGTGTTTAACGCCTTCTTGTACTACATGTGGTACCGTAGACGGAGATGTACGATATGTGTAGTGTTTAACGCCTTCTTGTAGTACATGCGGTACCGTAGACGGAGATGTACGATATGTGTAGTGTTTAACGCCTTGTTCTACTACATGCGGTACCGTAGACGAGATATACGATATGTGTAGTGTTTAACGCCTTCTTGTACTACATGTGGTACCGTAGACGGAGATGAACGATATGTGTAGTGTTTAACGCCTTGTTCTACTACATGTGGTACCGTAGACGGAGATGTACGATATGTGTAGTGTTTAACGCCTTGTTCTACTACATGCGGTACCGTAGACGAGATATACGATATGTGTAGTGTTTAACGCCTTCTTGTACTACATGTGGTACCGTAGACGGAGATGAACGATATGTGTGGTGTTTAACGCCTTCTTGTAATACATGTGGTACCGTAGACGGAGATGAACGATATGTGTAGTGTTTAACGCCTTGTTCTACTACATGCGGTAAAGTAGACGGAGATGTACGATATGTGTAGTGTTTAACGCCTTCTTGTACCACATGTGGTACCGTAGAGGGAGATGTACGATTTGTGTAGTGGTTAACGCGTTCTTGTACTACATGTGGTGCAGTATACGGAGATGTACGATATGTGTAGTGTTTAACGCCTTGTTCTACTACATGCGGTACCGTAGACGGAGATGTATAATATGTGTAGTGTTTAACGCCTTGTTCTACTACATGCGGTACCGTAGACAGAGATGTACGATATGTCTAGTGTTTAACGCCTTCTTGTACTACATGCTGTACCGTAGACGGAGATATATAATATGTGTAGTGTTTAACCCCTTGTTCTACTACATGCGGAACCGTAGACGGAGATATATAATATGTGTAGTGTTTAACGCGTTGTTCTACTACATGCGGTACAGTATACGGAGATATATAATATGTGTAGTGTTTAACCCCTTGTTCTACTACATGTGGTACCGTAGACGGAGATGTATAATATGTGTAGTGTTTAACGCCTTAGTCTACTACATGCGGTACCGTAGACGGAGATGTACGATATGTGTAGTGTTTAACGCCTTGTTCTACTACATGCGGTACCGTAGACGGAGATGTACGATGTGTAGTGTTTAACGCCTTGTTCTATTACATGCGGTACCGTAGACGGAGATGTATAATATGTGTAGTGTTTAACGCCTTGTTCTACTACATGCGGTACCGTAGACGGAGATGTATAATAAGTGTAGTGTTTAACGCCTTGTTCTATTACATGCGTTACCGTAGACGGAGATGTACGATATGTGTAGTGTTTAACGCCTTGTTCTATTACATGCGGTACCGTAGACGGAGATGTAGAATATGTGTAGTGTTTAACGCCTTGTTCTACTACATGCGGTACCGTAGACGGAGATGTACGATATGTGTAGTGTTTAACGCCTTGTTCTACTGCATGCGGTACAGTAGAATGAGATGTACGATATGTGTAGTGTTTAACGCCTTGTTCTACTACATGCGGTACAGTAGAATGAGATGTACGATATGTGTAGTGTTTAACGCCTTGTTCTACTACATACGGTACCGTAGACGGAGATGTATAATATGTGTAGTGTTTAACGCCTTGTTCTACTACACGTGTTACCGTAGACGGAGATGTACGATATGTGTAGTGTTTGGCGTTTTCTTGTACTACATGTGGTACCGTAGACGGAGATGTACGATATGTGTAGTGTTTAACGCCATCTTGTACTACATGTGGTACCGTAGACGGAGATGTACGATATGTGTAGTGTTTAACCTCTTCTTGTACTACGTGCGGTACCGTAGACGGAGGTGTACGATATGTGTAGTGTTTAACGCCATCTTGTACTACATGTGGTACCGTAGACGGAGATGTACGATATGTGTAGTGTTTAACGCCATCTTGTACTACATGCGGTACCGTAGACGGAGGTGTACGATATGTGTAGTGTTTAACGCCATCTTGTACTACATGTGGTACCGTAGACGGAGATGTACGATATGTGTAGTGTTTAACGCCTTGTTCTACTACATGCGGTACCGTAGACGGAGATGTATAATATGTGTAGTGTTTAACGCCTTCTTGTTCTACATGTGGTACCGTAGACGGAGATGTACGATATGTGTAGTGTTTAACGCTTTCTTGTACTGCATGCGGTACCGTAGACGGAGATGTACGATATGTGTCGTGTTTAACGCCTTCTTGTACTACATGTGGTACCGTAGACGGAGATGTACGATATGAGTAGTGTTTAACGCCTTCTTGTAGTACATGCGGTACCGTAGACGGAGATGTACGATATGTGCAGTGTTTAACGCCTTGTTCTACTACATGCGGTACCGTAGACGAGATATACGATATGTGTAGTGTTTAACGCCTTCTTGTACTACATGTGGTACCATAGACGGAGATGAACGATATGTGTAGTGTTTAACGCCTTGTTCTACTACATGTGGTACCGTATACGGAGATGTACGATATGTGTAGTGTTTAACGCCTTGTTCTACTACATGCGGTACCGTAGACGAGATATACGATATGTGTAGTGTTTAACGCCTTCTTGTACTACATGTGGTACCGTAGACGGAGATGAACGATATGTGTAGTGTTTAACGCCTTCTTGTAATACATGTGGTGCCGTAGACGGAGATGAACGATATGTGTAGTGTTTAACGCCTTGTTCTACTACATGCGGTAAAGTAGACGGAGATGTACGATATGTGTAGTGTTTAACGCCTTCTTGTACCACATGTGGTACCGTAGAGGGAGATGTACGATTTGTGTAGTGGTTAACGCGTTCTTGTACTACATGTGGTGCAGTATACGGAGATGTACGATATGTGTAGTGTTTAACGCCTTGTTCTACTACATGCGGTACCGTAGACGGAGATGTATAATATGTGTAGTGTTTAACGCCTTGTTCTACTACATGCGGTACCGTAGACAGAGATGTACGATATGTCTAGTGTTTAACGCCTTCTTGTACTACATGCTGTACCGTAGACGGAGATATATAATATGTGTAGTGTTTAACCCCTTGTTCTACTACATGCGGAACCGTAGACGGAGATATATAATATGTGTAGTGTTTAACGCCTTGTTCTACTACATGCGGTACAGTATACGGAGATATATAATATGTGTAGTGTTTAACCCCTTGTTCTACTACATGTGGTACCGTAGACGGAGATGTATAATATGTGTAGTGTTTAACGCCTTGTTCTACTACATGCGGTACCGTAGACGGAGATGTACGATATGTGTAGTGTTTAACGCCTTGTTCTACTACATGTGGTACCGTAGACGGAGATATATATGTGTAGTGTTTAACCCCATGTTCTACTACATGCGGTACAGTATACGGAGATGTATAATGTGTGTAGTGTTTAACGCCTTGTTCTACTACATGCGGTACCGTAGACGGAGATGTATAATATGTGTAGTGTTTAACGCCTTGTTCTACTACATGCGGTACCGTAGACGGAGATGTACGAATTGTGTAGTGTTTAACGCCTTGTTCTACTACATGCGGTACCGTAGACGGAGATGTACGATATGTGTAGTGATTAACGCCTTGTTCTACTACATGCGGCACCGTAGACGGAGAATTACGATATGTGTAGTGTTTAAGGCCTTGTTCTACTACATGCGGTACCGTAGACGGAGATGTACGATATGTGTAGTGTTTAACGCCATGTTCTATTACATGCGGTACCGTAGACGGAGATGTACGATATGTGTAGTGTTTAACGCCTTGTTCTACTACATGCGGTACCGTGGACGGAGATGTACGATATGTGTAGTGTTTAACGCCTTGTTCTACTACATGCGGTACCGTAGACGGAGATGTACGATATGTGTAGTGTTTAAGGCCTTCTTGTACTGCATGCGGTACCGTAGACGGAGATGTACGATATGTGTAGTGTTTAACGCCTTGTTCTACTACATGCGGTACCGTAGACGGAGATGTACGATATGTGTAGTGTTTAACGCCTTGTTCTACTACATGCGGTACCGTAGACGGAGATGTACGATATGTGTAGTGTTTAACGCCTTCTTGTACTACATGCGGTACCGTAGACGGAGATATATAATATGTGTAGTGTTTAACGCCTTGTTCTACTACATGCGGTACCGTAGACGGAGATGTACGATATGTGTAGTGTTTAACGCCTTCATGTGCTACATGCGGTACCGTAGACGGAGATGTACGATATGTGTAGTGTTTAACGCCTTCTTGTGCTACATGTGTTACCGTAGACGGAGATGTACGATATGTGTAGTGTTTAACGCCTTCATGTGCTACATGTGGTACCATAGACGGAGATATACGATATGTGTCGTGTTTAACGCCTTCTTGTACTACATGTGTTACCGTAGACGGAGATGTACGATATGTGTAGTGTTTAACGCCTTCTCTTACTACATGTGGTACCGTAGACGGAGATGTACGATATGTGTAGTGTTTAACGCCTTCTTGTACTACATGTGGTACCGTTGACGGAGATGTACGGTATGTGTAGTGTTTAACGCCTTGTTCTACTACATGTAGTACAGTAGACGGAGATGTACGATATGTGTAGTGTTTAACGCCTTGTTCTCCTACATACGGTGCCGTAGACGGAGATGTATAATATGTGTAGTGTTTAACGCCTTGTTCTACTACACGTGTTACCGTAGACGGAGATGTACGATATGGTTAGTGTTTGGCGCTTTCTTGTACTATATGCTTTACCGTAGACGGAGATGTACGACATGTCTAGTGTTTAACGCCTTCTTGTGCTACATGCGGTACCGTAGACGGAGATGTACGACATGTCTAGTGTTTAACGCCTTCTTGTACTACATGCGGTACCGTAGACGGAGATGTACGATATGTGTAGTGTTTAATGCCTTCATGTACTACATGCGCTACCGTAGACGGAGATGTACGATATGTGTAGTGTTTAACGTCTTGTACTACATGCGGTACCTTATACGGAGGTGTACGATATGTGTAGTGTTTAACGCCTTGTACTACATGCGGTACCTTATACGGAGGTGTACGATATGTGTAGTGTTTAACGCCTTGTACTACATGCGGTACCTTATACGGAGGTGTATGATATGTGTAGTGTTTAACGTCTTGTACTACATGCGGTACCTTATACGGAGGTGTACGATATGTGTAGTGTTTAACGCCTTGTACTACATGCGGTACCGTAGACGGAGATGTGCGATATGTGTAGTGTTTAACGCCTTGTTGTACTACATGCGCTACCGTAGACGGAGATGTACGATATGTGTAGTGTTTAACGTCTTGTACTACATGCGGTACCGTATACGGAGGTGTACGATATGTGTAGTGTTTAACGCCTTCTTGTACTACATGCGGTACCGTATACGGAGGTGGACGATATGTGTAGTGTTTAACGCCTTCTTGTACTACATGCGGTACCGTATACTGAGGTGTACGATATGTGTGGTGTTTAACGTCTTGTACTTCATGCGGTACCGTAGACGGAGATGTACGATATGTGTAGTGTTTAACGCCTTCTTGTACTACATGCGGTACCGTAGACGGAGATGTACGATATGTGTAGTGTATAACGCCTTCTTGTACTACATGGGGTACCGTAGACGGAGATGTACGACATGTCTAATGTTTAACGCTTTCTTGTACTGCATGCGGTACCGTAGACGGAGATGTACGATATGTGTAGTGTTTAACTCCTTCTTGTACTACATGTGTTACCGTAGACGGAGATGTACGATATGTGTAGTGTTTAACGCCTTCTTGTACTACATGCGGTACCGTAGACGGAGATGTACGATATGTGTAGTGTTTAACGCCTTCTTGTACTACATGTGGTACCGTAGACGGAGATGTACGATATGTATAGTGTTTAACGCCTTCTTGTACTACATGCGGTACCGTAGACGGAGATGTACGATATGTGTAGTGTTTAACGCCTTCTTGTACTGCATGCGGTACCGTAGACGGAGATGTACGATATGTGTAGTGTTTAACGCCTTCTTGTACTACATGTGGTACCGTAGACGGAGATTTACGATATGTGTAGTGTTTAACGCTTTCTTGTACTGCATGCGGTACCGTAGACGGAGATGTACGATATGTGTCGTGTTTAACGCCTTCTTGTACTACATGTGGTACCGTAGACGGAGATGTACGATATGTGTAGTGTTTAACGCCTTCTTGTAGTACATGCGGTACCGTAGACGGAGATGTACGATATGTGTAGTGTTTAACGCCTTGTTCTACTACATGCGGTACCGTAGACGAGATATACGATATGTGTAGTTTTTAACGCCTTCTTGTACTACATGTGGTACCGTAGACGGAGATGAACGATATGTGTAGTGTTTAACGCCTTGTTCTACTACATGTGGTACCGTAGACGGAGATGTACGATATGTGTAGTGTTTAACGCCTTGTTCTACTACATGCGGTACCGTAGACGAGATATACGATATGTGTAGTGTTTAACGCCTTCTTGTACTACATGTGGTACCGTAGACGGAGATGAACGATATGTGTAGTGTTTGACGCCTTCTTGTACTACATGTGGTACCGTAGACGGAGATGAACGATATGTGTAGTGTTTAACGCCTTGTTCTACTACATGCGGTAAAGTAGACGGAGATGTACGATATGTGTAGTGTTTAACGCTTTCTTGGACCACATGTGGTACCGTAGAGGGAGATATACGATTTGTGTAGTGGTTAACGCGTTCTTGTACTACATGTGGTACAGTATACGGAGATGTACGATACGTGTAGTGTTTAACGCCTTGTTCTACTACATGCGGTACCGTAGACGGAGATGTATAATATGTGTAGTGTTTAACGCCTTGTTCTACTACATGCGGTACCGTAACAGAGATGTACGATATGTCTAGTGTTTAACGCCTTCTTGTACTACATACTGTACCGTAGACGGAGATATATAATGTGTAGTGTTTAACCCCTTGTTCTACTACATGCGGTACCGTAGACGGAGATATATAATATGTGTAGTGTTTAACGCCTTGTTCTACTACATGCGGTACCGTAGACGGAGATATATAATATGTGTAGTGTTTAACCCCTTGTTCTACTACATGCGGTACAGTATACGGAGATGTATAATATGTGTAGTGTTTAACGCCTTGTTCTACTACATGCGGTACCGTAGACGGAGATGTATATGTGTGGTGTTTAACGCCTTGTTCTACTACATGCGGTACCTTAGACGGAGATGTACGATATGTGTAGTGTTTAACGCCTTGTTCTACTACATGTGGTACCGTAGACGGAGATATATAATATGTGTAGTGTTTATCCCCTTGTTCTCCTACATGCGGTACAGTATACGGAGATGTATAATATGTGTAGTGTTTAACGCCTTGTTCTACTACATGCAGTACCGTAGACGGAGATGTACGATATGAGTAGTGTTTAACGCCTTCATGTGCTACATGCGGTACCGTAGACGGAGATATATAATATGTGTAGTGTTTAACCCCTTGTTCTCCTACATGCGGTACAGTATACGGAGATGTACGATATGTGTAGTGTTTAACGCCTTCTTGTACTACATGCGGTACCGTAGACGGAGATATATAATATGTGTAGTGTTTAACCCCTTGTTCTCCTACATGCAGTACAGTATACGGAGATGTACGATATGTGTAGTGTTTAACGCCTTGTTCTACTACATGCGGTACCGTAGACGCAGACGTATGATATGTGTAGTGTTTAACGCCTTGTTCTACTACATGCGGTACCGTAGACGCAGACGTATGATATGTGTAGTGTTTAACGCCTTGTTCTACTAAATGTGGTACCGTAGACGGAGATGTACGATATGTGTAGTGTTTAACGCCTTCATGTGCTACATGCGGTACCGTAGACAGAGATATATAATATGTGTAGTGTTTAACCCCTTGTTCTCCTACATGCGGTACAGTATACGGAGATGTACGATATGTGTAGTGTTTAACGCCTTCTTGTACTACATGCGGTACCGTAGACGGAGATATATAATATGTGTAGTGTTTAACGCCTTGTTCTACTACATGCGGTACCGTAGACGGAGATGTACGATATGTGTAGTGTTTAACGCCTTCATGTGCTGCATGCGGTACCTTAGACGGAGATGTACGATATGTGTAGTGTTTAACGCCTTCTTGTGCTACATGTGGTACCGTAGACGGAGATGTACGATATGTGTAGTGTTTAACGCCTTCATGTGCTACATGTGGTACCGTAGACGGAGATGTACGATATGTGTCGTGTTTAACGCCTTCTTGTACTACATGTGTTACCGTAGACGGAGATGTACGATATGTGTAGTGTTTAACGCCTTCTCTTACTACATGTGGTACCGTAGACGGAGAGGTACGATATGTGTAGTATTTAACGCCTTCTTGTACTACATGTGGTACCGTTGACGGAGATGTACGGTATGTGTAGTGTTTAACGTCTTGTACTACATGCGGTACCGTATACGGAGGTTTTCGATATGTGAGGTGTTTAACGCCTTCTTGTACTACAGGCGGTACCGTAGACGGAGATGTACGATATGTGTAGTGTTTAACGTATTGTACTACATGCGGTACCGTATACGGAGGTTTTCGATATGTGTAGTGTTTAACGCCTTCTTGTACTACAGGCGGTACCGTATACGGAGGTGTACGATATGTGTAGTTTTTAACGCCTTCTTGTACTACATGCGGTACCGTAGACGGAAATGTACGATAGGTGTAGTGTTTAACGCCTTCTTGTATTACATGCGGTACAGTAGACGGAGATGTACGACATGTGTAGTGTTTAACGCCTTCTTGTACTACATGCGGTACCGTATACGGAGGTGTACGATATGTGTAGTGTTTAACGCCTTGTTCTACTACATGCGGTAAAGTAGACGGAGGTGTACGATATGTGTAGTGTTTAACGCCTTCTTGTACTACATGTGGTACCGTAGACGAGATGTACGATATGTGTAGTGTTTAACGCCTTCTTGTACTACATGCGGTACCGTAGACGGAGATGTACGATATGTGTAGTGTTTAATGCCTTGTTCTACTACATGCGGTACCGTATACGGAGGTGTACGATATGTGTAGTGTTTAACGCCTTGTTCTACTACATGCGGTACCGTATACGAAGGTGTACGATATGTGTAGTGTTTAACGCCTTCTTGTACTACATGCGGTACCGTATACGGAGGTGTACGATATGTGTAGTGTTTAACGCCTTGTTCTACTACATGCGGTACCGTAGACGAGATGTACGTTATGTGTGGTGTTTAACGCCTTCTTGTACTACATGGAGTACCGTAGACGGAGATGTACGACATGTCTGATGTTTAACACTTTCTTGTACTGCATGCAGTACCGTAGACGGAGATGTACGATATGTGTAGTGTTTAACGCCTTCTTGTACTACATGCGGTACCGTAGACGGAGATGTACGATATGTGTAGTGTTTAACGCCTTGTTCTACTACATGCGGTACCGTAGACGAGATGTACGTTATGTGTGGTGTTTAACGCCTTCTTGTACTACATGTGGTACCGTAGACGGAGATGAACGATATGTGTAGTGTTTAACGCCTTGTTCTACTACATGCGGTACAGTAGACGGAGATGTACGAAATGTGTAGTGTTTAACGCCTTCTTATACCACATGTGGTACCGTAGACGGAGATGTACGATTTGTGTAGTGGTTAACGCCTTCTTGTACTACATGTGGTACCGTAGACGGAGATGTACGATATGTGTAGTGTTTAACGCCTTCTTGTACTACATGTGGTACCGTAGACGGAGATGTACGATATGTGTAGTGTTTAACGTCTTCTGGTACTACATGCGGTACCGTAGACGTAGATGTACGGTATGTGTAGTGTTTAACGCCTTCTTGTACTACATGTGGTACCGTCGACGGAGATGAACGATATGTGTAGTGTTTAACGCCTTGTTCTTCTACATGCGGTACCGTAGGCAGAGATGTACGATATGTGTAGTGTTTAACGCCTTCTTGTACTACATGTGGTACAGTATACGGAGATGTACGATATGTGTAGTGTTTAACGCCTTGTTCTACTACATGCGGTACCGTAGACGGAGATGTATGATATGTGTAGTGTTTAACGCCTTGTTCTACTGCATGCGGTACCGTAGACGGAGATGTATGATATGTGTAGTGTTTAACGCCTTGTTCTACTACATGCGGTACCGTAGACGGAGATGTACGATGTGTGTAGTGTTTAACGCCTTCATGTGCTACATGTGGTACCGTAGACGGAGATGTACGATATGTATAGTGTTTAACGCCTTCATGTTCTACATGCGGTACCGTAGACGGGGATGTACGATATGTGTAGTGTTTAACGCCTTCTTCTACTACATGCGGTACACTATACGGAGATATATAATATGTGTAGTGTTTATCCCCTTGTTCTCCTACATGCGGTACAGTATACGGAGATGTATAATATGTGTAGTGTTTAACGCCTTGTTCTACTACATGCGGTACCGTAGACGGAGATGTATGATGTGTGTAGTGTTTAACGCCTTGTTCTACTACAAGCGGTACCGTAGACGGAGATATATAATATGTGTAGTGTTTAACCCCTTGTTCTCCTACATGCGGTACAGTTTACGGAGATGTACGATATGTGTAGTGTTTAACGCCTTGTTCTACTACATGCGGTACCGTAGACGCAGACGTATGATATGTGTAGTGTTTAACGCCTTGTTCTACTACATGCGGTACCGTAGACGCAGACGTATGATATGTGTAGTGTTTAACGCCTTGTTCTACTAAATGCGGTACCGTAGACGGAGATGTACGATATGCGTAGTGTTTAACGCCTTCATGTGCTACATGCGGTACCGTAGACGGAGATATATAATATGTGTAGTGTTTAACCCCTTGTTCTCCTACATGCGGTACAGTATACGGAGATGTACGATATGTGTAGTGTTTAACGCCTTCTTGTACTACATGCGGTACCGTAGACGGAGATATATAATATGTGTAGTGTTTAACGCCTTGTTCTACTACATGCGGTACCGTAGACGGAGATGTACTTTATGTGTAGTGTTTAACGCCTTCATGTGCTACATGCGGTACCGTAGACGGAGATGTACGATATGTGTAGTGTTTAACGCCTTCTTGTGCTACATGTGTTACCGTAGACGGAGATGTACGATATGTGTAGTGTTTAACGCCTTCATGTGCTACATGTGGTACCATAGACGGAGATATACGATATGTGTCGTGTTTAACGCCTTCTTGTACTACATGTGTTACCGTAGACGGAGATGTACGATATGTGTAGTGTTTAACGCCTTCTCTTACTACATGTATTACCGTAGACGGAGATGTACGATATGTGTAGTGTTTAACGCCTTCTTGTACTACATGTGGTACCGTTGACGGAGATGTACGGTATGTGTAGTGTTTAACGCCTTGTTCTAATACATGTAGTACAGTAGACGGAGATGTACCTTATGTGTAGTGTTTAACGCCTTGTTCTACTACATGTGGTACCGTAGAGGGAGATGTATGATATGTGTAGTGTTTAACGCCTTGTTCTACTACACGTGCTACCGTAGGCGGAGATGTATAATATGTGTGGTGTTTAACGCCTTGTTCTACTACACGTGTTACCGTAGACGGAGATGTACGATATGTGTTGTGTTTGGCGCTTTCTTGTACTACATGTGGTACCGTAGACGGAGATGTGCGATATGTGTAGTGTTTAACGCCTTGTTCTCCTACATACGGTGCCGTAGACGGAGATGTATAATATGTGTAGTGTTTAACGCCTTGTTCTACTACACGTGTTACCGTAGACGGAGATGTACGATATGGTTAGTGTTTGGCGCTTTCTTGTACTATATGCGGTACCGTAGACGGAGATGTACGACATGTCTAGTGTTTAACGCCTTCTTGTGCTACATGCGGTACCGTAGACGGAGATGTACGACATGTCTAGTGTTTAACGCCTTCTTGTACTACATGCGGTACCGTAGACGGAGATGTACGATATGTGTAGTGTTTAATGCCTTCATGTACTACATGCGCTACCGTAGACGGAGATGTACGATATGTGTAGTGTTTAACGTCTTGTACTACATGCGGTACCTTATACGGAGGTGTACGATATGTGTAGTGTTTAACGCCTTGTACTACATGCGGTACCTTATACGGAGGTGTACGATATGTGTAGTGTTTAACGCCTTGTACTACATGCGGTACCTTATACGGAGGGGTATGATATGTGTAGTGTTTAACGTCTTGTACTACATGCGGTACCTTATACGGAGGTGTACGATATGTGTAGTGTTTAACGCCTTGTACTATATGCGGTACCGTAGACGGGGATGTGCGATATGTGTAGTGTTTAACGGCTTGTTGTACTACATGCGCTACCGTAGACGGAGATGTACGATATGTGTAGTGTTTAACGTCTTGTACTACATGCGGTACCCTATACGGAGGTGTACGATATGTGTAGTGTTTAACGCCTTCTTGTACTACATGCGGTACCGTATACGGAGGTGGACGATATGTGTAGTGTTTAACGCCTTCTTGTACTACATGCGGTACCGTATACGGAGGTGTACGATATGTGTGGTGTTTAACGTCTTGTACTTCATGCGGTACCGTAGACGGAGATGTACGATATGTGTAGTGTTTAACGCCTTCTTGTACTACATGCGGTACCGTAGACGGAGATGTACGATATGTGTAGTGTATAACGCCTTCTTGTACTACATGGGGTACCGTAGACGGAGATGTACGACATGTCTAATGTTTAACGCTTTCTTGTACTGCATGCGGTACCGTAGACGGAGATGTACGATATGTGTAGTGTTTAACTCCTTCTTGTACTACATGTGTTACCGTAGACGGAGATGTACGATATGTGTAGTGTTTAACGCCTTCTTGTACTACATGCGGTACCGTAGACGGAGATGTACGATATGTGTAGTGTTTAACGCCTTCTTGTACTACATGTGGTACCGTAGACGGAGATGTACGATATGTATAGTGTTTAACGCCTTCTTGTACTACATGCGGTACCGTAGACGGAGATGTACGATATGTGTAGTGTTTAACGCCTTCTTGTACTGCATGCGGTACCGTAGACGGAGATGTACGATATGTGTAGTGTATAACGCCTTCTTGTACTACATGTGGTACCGTAGACGGAGATTTACGATATGTGTAGTGTTTAACGCTTTCTTGTACTGCATGCGGTACCGTAGACGGAGATGTACGATATGTGTCGTGTTTAACGCCTTCTTGTACTACATGTGGTACCGTAGACGGAGATGTACGATATGTGTAGTGTTTAACGCCTTCTTGTAGTACATGCGGTACCGTAGACGGAGATGTACGATATGTGTTGTGTTTAACGCCTTGTTCTACTACATGCGGTACCGTAGACGAGATATACGATATGTGTAGTTTTTAACGCCTTCTTGTACTACATGTGGTACCGTAGACGGAGATGAACGATATGTGTTGTGTTTAACGCCTTGTTCTACTACATGTGGTACCGTAGACGGAGATGTACGATATGTGTAGTGTTTAACGCCTTGTTCTACTACATGCGGTACCGTAGACGAGATATACGATATGTGTAGTGTTTAACGCCTTCTTGTACTACATGTGGTACCGTAGACGGAGATGAACGATATGTGTAGTGTTTGACGCCTTCTTGTACTACATGTGGTACCGTAGACGGAGATGAACGATATGTGTAGTGTTTAACGCCTTGTTCTACTACATGCGGTAAAGTAGACGGAGATGTACGATATGTGTAGTGTTTAACGCCTTCTTGTACCACATGTGGTACCGTAGAGGGAGATGTACGATTTGTGTAGTGGTTAACGCGTTCTTGTACTACATGTGGTACAGTATACGGAGATGTACGATACGTGTAGTGTTTAACGCCTTGTTCTACTACATGCGGTACCGTAGACGGAGATGTATAATATGTGTAGTGTTTAACGCCTTGTTCTACTACATGCGGTACCGTAACAGAGATGTACGATATGTCTAGTGTTTAACGCCTTCTTGTACTACATGCTGTACCGTAGACGGAGATATATAATATGTGTAGTGTTTAACCCCTTGTTCTACTACATACGGTACCGTAGACGGAGATATATAATATATGTAGTGTTTAACGCCCTGTACTACTACATGCGGTACCGTAGACGGAGATATATAATATGTGTAGTGTTTAACCCCTTGTTCTACTACATGCGGTACAGTATACGGAGATGTATAATATGTGTAGTGTTTAACGCCTTGTTCTACTACATGCGGTACCGTAGACGGAGATGTATAATATGTGTAGTGTTTAACGCCTTGTTCTACTACATGCGGTACCTTAGACGGAGATGTACGATATGTGTAGTGTTTAACGCCTTGTTCTACTACATGTGGTACCGTAGACGGAGATATATAATATGTGTAGTGTTTATCCCCTTGTTCTCCTACATGCGGTACAGTATACGGAGATGTATAATATGTGTAGTGTTTAATGCCTTGTTCTACTACATGCAGTACCGTAGACGGAGATGTACGATATGAGTAGTGTTTAACGCCTTCATGTGCTACATGCGGTACCGTAGACGGAGATATATAATATGTGTAGTGTTTAACCCCTTGTTCTCCTACATTCGGTACAGTATACGGAGATGTACGATATGTGTAGTGTTTAACGCCTTCTTGTACTACATGCGGTACCGTAGACGGAGATATATAATATGTGTAGTGTTTATCCCCTTGTTCTCCTACATGCGGTACAGTATACGGAGATGTACGATATGTGTAGTGTTTAACGCCTTGTTCTACTACTTGCGGTACCGTAGACGCAGACGTATGATATGTGTAGTGTTTAACGCCTTGTTCTACTACATGCGGTACCGTAGACGCAGACGTATGATATGTGTAGTGTTTAACGCCTTGTTCTACTAAATGCGGTACCGTAGACGGAGATGTACGATATGTGTAGTGTTTAACGCCTTCATGTGCTACATGCGGTACCGTAGACAGAGATATATAATATGTGCAGTGTTTAACGCCTTCTTGTACTGCATGCGGTACCGTAGACGGAGATGTACGATATGTTTAGTGTTTAACGCCTTCTTGTACTACATGTGGTACCGTAGACGGAGATGTACGATATGTGTAGTGTTTAACGCTTTCTTGTACTGCATGCGGTACCGTAGACGGAGATGTACGATATGTGTCGTGTTTAACGCCTTCTTGTACTACATGTGGTACCGTAGACGGAGATGTACGATATGTGTAGTGTTTAACGCCTTCTTGTAGTACATGCGGTACCGTAGACGGAGATGTACGATATGTGTAGTGTTTAACGCCTTGTTCTACTACATGCGGTACCGTAGACGAGATATACGATATGTGTAGTGTTTAACGCCTTCTTGTACTACATGTGGTACCGTAGACGGAGATGAACGATATGTGTAGTGTTTAACGCCTTGTTCTACTACATGTGGTACCGTAGACGGAGATGTACGATATGTGTAGTGTTTAACGCCTTGTTCTACTACATGCGGTACCGTAGACGAGATATACGATATGTGTAGTGTTTAACGCCTTCTTGTACTACATGTGGTACCGTAGACGGAGATGAACGATATGTGTGGTGTTTAACGCCTTCTTGTAATACATGTGGTACCGTAGACGGAGATGAACGATATGTGTAGTGTTTAACGCCTTGTTCTACTACATGCGGTAAAGTAGACGGAGATGTACGATATGTGTAGTGTTTAACGCCTTCTTGTACCACATGTGGTACCGTAGAGGGAGATGTACGATTTGTGTAGTGGTTAACGCGTTCTTGTACTACATGTGGTGCAGTATACGGAGATGTACGATATGTGTAGTGTTTAACGCCTTGTTCTACTACATGCGGTACCGTAGACGGAGATGTATAATATGTGTAGTGTTTAACGCCTTGTTCTACTACATGCGGTACCGTAGACAGAGATGTACGATATGTCTAGTGTTTAACGCCTTCTTGTACTACATGCTGTACCGTAGACGGAGATATATAATATGTGTAGTGTTTAACCCCTTGTTCTACTACATGCGGAACCGTAGACGGAGATATATAATATGTGTAGTGTTTAACGCGTTGTTCTACTACATGCGGTACAGTATACGGAGATATATAATATGTGTAGTGTTTAACCCCTTGTTCTACTACATGTGGTACCGTAGACGGAGATGTATAATATGTGTAGTGTTTAACGCCTTAGTCTACTACATGCGGTACCGTAGACGGAGATGTACGATATGTGTAGTGTTTAACGCCTTGTTCTACTACATGCGGTACCGTAGACGGAGATGTACGATGTGTAGTGTTTAACGCCTTGTTCTATTACATGCGGTACCGTAGACGGAGATGTATAATATGTGTAGTGTTTAACGCCTTGTTCTACTACATGCGGTACCGTAGACGGAGATGTATAATAAGTGTAGTGTTTAACGCCTTGTTCTATTACATGCGGTACCGTAGACGGAGATGTACGATATGTGTAGTGTTTAACGCCTTGTTCTATTACATGCGGTACCGTAGACGGAGATGTAGAATATGTGTAGTGTTTAACGCCTTGTTCTACTACATGCGGTACCGTAGACGGAGATGTACGATATGTGTAGTGTTTAACGTCTTGTTCTATTACATGCGGTACCGTAGACGGAGATGTACGATATGTGTAGTGTTTAACGCCTTGTTCTATTACATGCGGTACCGTAGACGGAGATGTATAATATGTGTAGTGTTTAATGCCTTGTTCTACTACATGCGGTACCGTAGACGGAGATGTACGATATGTGTAGTGTTTAACGCCTTGTTATATTACATACGGTACCGTAGACGGAGATGTATAATATGTGTAGTGTTTAACGCCTTGTTCTACTACATGCGGTACCGTAGACGGAGATGTATAATATGTGTAGTGTTTAACGTCTTGTTCTATTACATGCAGTACCGTAGACGGAGATGTATAATATTTGTAGTGTTTAATGCCTTGTTCTACTACATGCGGTACCGTAGACGGAGATGTACGATATGTGTAGTGTTTAACGCCTTGTTCTACTTCATGCAGTACCGTAGACGGAGATGTATAATATGTGTAGTATTTAATGCCTTGTTCTACTACATGCGGTACCGTAGACGGAGATGTACGATATGTGTAGTGTTTAACGCCTTGTTCTACTTCATGCAGTACCGTAGACGGAGATGTACGATATGTGTAGTGTTTAACGCCTTGTTCTACTTCATGCAGTACCGTAGACGGAGATGTATAATATGTGTAGTATTTAATGCCTTGTTCTACTACATGCGGTACCGTAGACGGAGATGTACGATATGTGTAGTGTTTAACGCCTTGTTCTACTACATGCGGTACCGTAGACGGAGATGTATAATTTGTGTGGTGTTTAACGCCTTGTTCTACTACATGAGGTACAGTATACGGAGATGTACGATATGTGTAGTGTTTAATGCCTTGTTCTACTACATGCGGTACCGTAGCCGGAGATGTACGATATGTGTAGTGTTTAACGCCTTGTTCTACTGCATGCGGTACAGTAGAATGAGATGTACGATATGTGTAGTGTTTAACGCCTTGTTCTACTACATGCGGTACAGTAGAATGAGATGTACGATATGTGTAGTGTTTAACGCCTTGTTCTACTACATACGGTACCGTAGACGGAGATGTATAATACGTGTAGTGTTTAACGCCTTGTTCTACTACACGTGTTACCGTAGACGGAGATGTACGATATGTGTAGTGTTTGGCGTTTTCTTGTACTACATGTGGTACCGTAGACGGAGATGTACGATATGTGTAGTGTTTAACGCCATCTTGTACTACATGTGGTACCGTAGACGGAGATGTACGATATGTGTAGTGTTTAACCTCTTCTTGTACTACGTGCGGTACCGTAGACGGAGGTGTACGATATGTGTAGTGTTTAACGCCATCTTGTACTACATGTGGTACCGTAGACGGAGATGTACGATATGTGTAGTGTTTAACGCCATCTTGTACTACATGCGGTACCGTAGACGGAGGTGTACGATATGTGTAGTGTTTAACGCCATCTTGTACTACATGTGGTACCGTAGACGGAGATGTACGATATGTGTAGTGTTTAACGCCTTGTTCTACTACATGCGGTACCGTAGACGGAGATGTATAATATGTGTAGTGTTTAACGCCTTCTTGTTCTACATGTGGTACCGTAGACGGAGATGTACGATATGTGTAGTGTTTAACGCTTTCTTGTACTGCATGCGGTACCGTAGACGGAGATGTACGATATGTGTCGTGTTTAACGCCTTCTTGTACTACATGTGGTACCGTAGACGGAGATGTACGATATGAGTAGTGTTTAACGCCTTCTTGTAGTACATGCGGTACCGTAGACGGAGATGTACGATATGTGTAGTGTTTAACGCCTTGTTCTACTACATGCGGTACCGTAGACGAGATATACGATATGTGTAGTGTTTAACGCCTTCTTCTACTACATGTGGTACCATAGACGGAGATGAACGATATGTGTAGTGTTTAACGCCTTGTTCTACTACATGTGGTACCGTATACGGAGATGTACGATATGTGTAGTGTTTAACGCCTTGTTCTACTACATGCGGTACCGTAGACGAGATATACGATATGTGTAGTGTTTAACGCCTTCTTGTACTACATGTGGTACCGTAGACGGAGATGAACGATATGTGTAGTGTTTAACGCCTTCTTGTAATACATGTGGTGCCGTAGACGGAGATGAACGATATGTGTAGTGTTTAACGCCTTGTTCTACTACATGCGGTAAAGTAGACGGAGATGTACGATATGTGTAGTGTTTAACGCCTTCTTGTACCACATGTGGTACCGTAGAGGGAGATGTACGATTTGTGTAGTGGTTAACGCGTTCTTGTACTACATGTGGTGCAGTATACGGAGATGTACGATATGTGTAGTGTTTAACGCCTTGTTCTACTACATGCGGTACCGTAGACGGAGATGTATAATATGTGTAGTGTTTAACGCCTTGTTCTACTACATGCGGTACCGTAGACAGAGATGTACGATATGTCTAGTGTTTAACGCCTTCTTGTACTACATGCTGTACCGTAGACGGAGATATATAATATGTGTAGTGTTTAACCCCTTGTTCTACTACATGCGGAACCGTAGACGGAGATATATAATATGTGTAGTGTTTAACGCCTTGTTCTACTACATGCGGTACAGTATACGGAGATATATAATATGTGTAGTGTTTAACCCCTTGTTCTACTACATGTGGTACCGTAGACGGAGATGTATAATATGTGTAGTGTTTAACGCCTTGTTCTACTACATGCGGTACCGTAGACGGAGATGTACGATATGTGTAGTGTTTAACGCCTTGTTCTACTACATGTGGTACCGTAGACGGAGATATATAATATGTGTAGTGTTTAACCCCATGTTCTACTACATGCGGTACAGTATACGGAGATGTATAATGTGTGTAGTGTTTAACGCCTTGTTCTACTACATGCGGTACCGTAGACGGAGATGTATAATATGTGTAGTGTTTAACGCCTTGTTCTACTACATGCGGTACCGTAGACGGAGATGTACGAATTGTGTAGTGTTTAACGCCTTGTTCTACTACATGCGGTACCGTAGACGGAGATGTACGATATGTGTAGTGATTAACGCCTTGTTCTACTACATGCGGCACCGTAGACGGAGAATTACGATATGTGTAGTGTTTAAGGCCTTGTTCTACTACATGCGGTACCGTAGACGGAGATGTACGATATGTGTAGTGTTTAACGCCATGTTCTATTACATGCGGTACCGTAGACGGAGATGTACGATATGTGTAGTGTTTAACGCCTTGTTCTACTACATGCGGTACCGTGGACGGAGATGTACGATATGTGTAGTGTTTAACGCCTTGTTCTACTACATGCGGTACCGTAGACGGAGATGTACGATATGTGTAGTGTTTAAGGCCTTCTTGTACTGCATGCGGTACCGTAGACGGAGATGTACGATATGTGTAGTGTTTAACGCCTTGTTCTACTACATGCGGTACCGTAGACGGAGATGTACGATATGTGTAGTGTTTAACGCCTTGTTCTACTACATGCGGTACCGTAGACGGAGATGTACGATATGTGTAGTGTTTAACGCCTTGTTCTATTACATGCGGTACCGTAGACGGAGATGTATAATATGTGTAGTGTTTAACGCCTTGTTCTACTACATGCGGTACGGTAGACGGAGATGTATAATAGGTGTAGTGTTTAACGCCTTGTTCTATTACATGCGGTACCGTAGACGGAGATGTACGATATGTGTAGTGTTTAACGCCTTGTTCTATTACATGCGGTACCGTAGACGGAGATGTAGAATATGTGTAGCGTTTAACGTCTTGTTCTATTACATGCGGTACCGTAGACGGAGATGTACGATATGTGTAGTGTTTAACGCCTTGTTCTATTACATGCGGTACCGTAGACGGAGATGTACGATATGTGTAGTGTTTAATGCCTTGTTCTACTACATGCGGTACCGTAGACGGAGATGTACGATATGTGTAGTGTTTAACGCCTTGTTATGTTACATACGGTACCGTAGACGGAGATGTATAATATGTGTAGTGTTTAACGCCTTGTTCTACTACATGCGGTACCGTAGACGGAGATGTATAATATGTGTAGGGTTTAACGTCTTGTTCTACTACATGCAGTACCGTAGACGGAGATGTATAATATGTGTAGTGTTTAATGCCTTGTTCTACTACATGCGGTACCGTAGACGGAGATGTACGATATGTGTAGTGTTTAACGCCTTGTTCTACTTCATGCAGTACCGTAGGCGGAGATGTATAATATGTGTAGTATTTAATGCCTTGTTCTACTACATGCGGTACCGTAGACGGAGATGTACGATATGTGTAGTGTTTAACGCCTTGTTCTACTTCATGCAGTACCGTAGACGGAGATGTACGATATGTGTAGTGTTTAACGCCTTGTTCTACTTCATGCAGTACCGTAGACGGAGATGTATAATATGTGTAGTATTTAATGCCTTGTTCTACTACATGCGGTACCGTAGACGGAGATGTACGATATGTGTAGTGTTTAACGCCTTTTCTACTACATGCGGTACCGTAGACGGAGATGTATAATTTGTGTGGTGTTTAACGCCTTGTTCTACTACATGAGGTACAGTATACGGAGATGTACGATATGTGTAGTGTTTAATGCCTTGTTCTACTACATGCGGTACCGTAGACGGAGATGTACGATATGTGTAGTGTTTAACGCCTTGTTCTACTGCATGCGGTACAGTAGAATGAGATGTACGATATGTGTAGTGTTTAACGCCTTGTTCTACCACATGCGGTACAGTAGAATGAGATGTACGATATGTGTAGTGTTTAACGCCTTGTTCTACTACATACGGTACCGTAGACGGAGATGTATAATATGTGTAGTGTTTAACGCCTTGTTCTACTACACGTGTTACCGTAGACGGAGATGTACGATATGTGTAGTGTTTGGCGTTTTCTTGTACTACATGTGGTACCGTAGACGGAGATGTACGATATGTGTAGTGTTTAACGCCATCTTGTACTACATGTGGTACCGTAGACGGAGATGTACGATATGTGTAGTGTTTAACCTCTTCTTGTACTACGTGCGGTACCGTAGACGGAGGTGTACGATATGTGTAGTGTTTAACGCCATCTTGTACTACATGTGGTACCGTAGACGGAGATGTACGATATGTGTAGTGTTAAACGCCATCTTGTACTACATGCGGTACCGTAGACGGAGGTGTACGATATGTGTAGTGTTTAACGCCATCTTGTACTACATGTGGTACCGTAGACGGAGATGTACGATATGTGTAGTGTTTAACGCCTTGTTCTACTACATGCGGTACCGTAGACGGAGATGTATAATATGTGTAGTGTTTAACGCCTTCTTGTACTACATGCGGTACCGTAGACGGAGATGTATAATATGTGTAGTGTTTAACGCCTTGTTCTACTACATGCGGTACCGTAGACGGAGATGTACGATATGTCTAGTGTTTAACGCCTTCTTGTACTACATGCTGTACCGTAGACGGAGATATATAATATGTGTAGTGTTTAACTCCTTGTTCTACTACATGCGGTACCGTAGACGGAGATATATAATATGTGTAGTGTTTAACGCCTTGTTCTACTACATGCGGTACCGTAGACGGAGATATATAATATGTGTAGTGTTTAACCCCTTGTTCTACTACATGCGGTACAGTATACGGAGATGTATAATATGTGTAGTGTTTAACGCCTTGTTCTACTACATGCGGTACCGTAGACGGAGATGTATAATATGTGTAGTGTTTAACGCCTTGTTCTACTACATGCGGTACCTTAGACGGAGATGTACGATATGTGTAGTGTTTAACGCCTTGTTCTACTACATGTGGTACCGTAGACGGAGATATATAATATGTGTAGTGTTTATCCCCTTGTTCTCCTACATGCGGTACAGTATACGGAGATGTATAATATGTGTAGTGTTTAACGCCTTGTTCTACTACATGCAGTACCGTAGACGGAGATGTACGATATGAGTAGTGTTTAACGCCTTCATGTGCTACATGCGGTACCGTAGACGGAGATATATAATATGTGTAGTGTTTAACCCCTTGTTCTCCTACATGCGGTACAGTATACGGAGATGTACGATATGTGTAGTGTTTAACGCCTTCTTGTACTACATGCGGTACCGTAGACGGAGATATATAATATGTGTAGTGTTTAACCCCTTGTTCTCCTACATGCGGTACAGTATACGGAGATATATAATATGTGTAGTGTTTAACCCCTTGTTCTCCTACATGCGGTACCGTAGACGGAGATGTACGATATGTGTAGTGTTTAACGCCTTCTTGTACTACATGCGGTACCGTAGACGGAGATATATAATATGTGTAGTGTTTAACCCCTTGTTCTCCTACATGCGGTACAGTATACGGAGATGTACGATATGTGTAGTGTTTAACGCCTTGTTCTACTACATGCGGTACCGTAGACGCAGACGTATGATATGTGTAGTGTTTAACGCCTTGTTCTACTACATGCGGTACCGTAGACGCAGACGTATGATATGTGTAGTGTTTAACGCCTTCATGTGCTGCATGCGGTACCTTAGACGGAGAGGTACGATATGTGTAGTGTTTAACGCCTTGTGCTACATGTGGTACCGTAGACGGAGATGTACGATATGTGTAGTGTTTAACGCCTTCATGTGCTACATGTGGTACCGTAGACGGAGATGTACGATATGTGTCGTGTTTAACGCCTTCTTGTACTACATGTGTTACCGTAGACGGAGATGTATGATATGTGTAGTGTTTAACGCCTTCTCTTACTACATGTGGTACCGTAGACGGAGATGTACGATATGTGTAGTGTTTAACGCCTTCTTGTACTACATGTGGTACCGTTGACGGAGATGTACGGTATGTGTAGTGTTTAACGCCTTGTTCTACTACATGTGGTACAGTAGACGGAGATGTACGATATGTGTAGTGTTTAACGCCTTGTTCTACTACATGTGGTACCGTAGACGGAGATGTATGATATGTGTAGTGTTTAACGCCTTGTTCTACTACACGTGCTACCGTAGGCGGAGATGTATAATATGTGTAGTGTTTAACCCCTTGTTCTACTACATGTGGTACAGTAGACGGAGATGTACGATATGTGTAGTGTTTAACGCCTTGTTCTATTACATACGGTACCGTAGACGGAGATGTATAATATGTGTAGTGTTTAACGCCTTGTTCTACTACATGCGGTACCGTAGACGGAGATGTATAATATGTGTAGTGTTTAACGCCTTGTTCTACTACACGTGTTACCGTAGACGGAGATGTACGATATGGTTAGTGTTTGGCGCTTTCTTGTACTATATGCGGTACCGTAGACGGAGATGTACGACATGTCTAGTGTTTAACGCCTTCTTGTGCTACATGCGGTACCGTAGACGGAGATGTACGACATGTCTAGTGTTTAACGCCTTCTTGTACTACATGCGGTACCGTAGACGGAGATGTACGATATGTGTAGTGTTTAATGCCTTCATGTACTACATGCGCTACCGTAGACGGAGATGTACGATATGTGTAGTGTTTAACGTCTTGTACTACATGCGGTACCTTATACGGAGGTGTACGATATGTGTAGTGTTTAACGCCTTGTACTACATGCGGTACCGTAGACGGAGATGTACGATATGTGTAGTGTTTAACGCCTTGTTGTACTACATGCGCTACCGTAGACGGAGATGTACGATATGTGTAGTGTTTAACGTCTTGTACTACATGCGGTACCGTATACGGAGGTGTACGATATGTGTAGTGTTTAACGCCTTCTTGTACTACATGCGGTACCGTATACGGAGGTGGACGATATGTGTAGTGTTTAACGCCTTCTTGTACTACATGCGGTACCGTATACGGAGGTGTACGATATGTGCAGTGTTTAACGTCTTGTACTTCATGCGGTACCGTAGACGGAGATGTACGATATGTGTAGTGTTTAACGCCTTCTTGTACTACATGCGGTACCGTAGACGGAGATGTACGATATGTGTAGTGTATAACGCCTTCTTGTACTACATGGGGTACCGTAGACGGAGATGTACGATATGTGTAGTGTTTAACGCCTTGTTCTATTACATGCGGTACCGTAGACGGAGATGTAGAATATGTGTAGTGTTTAACTCCATCTTGTACTACATGTGTTACCGTAGACGGAGATGTACGATATGTGTAGTGTTTAACGCCTTCTTGTAATACATGTGGTACCGTAGACGGAGATGTACGATATGCGTAGTGTTTAACGCCTTCTTGTACTACATGTGGTACCGTAGACGGAGATGTACGATATGTATAGTGTTAAACGCCTTCTTGTACTACATGCGGTACCGTAGACGGAGATGTACGATATGTGTAGTGTTTAACGCCTTCTTGTACTGCATGCGGTACCGTAGACGGAGATGTACGATATGTGTAGTGTTTAACGCCTTCTTGTACTACATGTGGTACCGTAGACGGAGATGTACGATATGTGTAGTGTTTAACGCTTTCTTGTACTGCATGCGGTACCGTAGACGGAGATGTACGATATGTGTCGTGTTTAACGCCTTCTTGTACTACATGTGGTACCGTAGACGGAGATGTACGATATGTGTAGTGTTTAACGCCCTCTTGTAGTACATGCGGTACCGTAGACGGAGATGTACGATATGTGTAGTGTTTAACGCCTTGTTCTACTACATGCGGTACCGTAGACGAGATATACGATATGGGTAGTGTTTAACGCCTTCTTGTACTACATGTGGTACCGTAGACGGAGATGAACGATATGTGTAGTGTTTAACGCCTTGTTCTACTACATGTGGTACCGTAGACGGAGATGTACGATATGTGTAGTGTTTAACGCCTTGTTCTACTACATGCGGTACCGTAGACGAGATATACGATATGTGTAGTGTTTAACGCCTTCTTGTACTACATGTGGTACCGTAGACGGAGATGAACGATATGTGTAGTGTTTAACGCCTTCTTGTAATACATGTGGTACCGTAGACGGAGATGAACGATATGTGTAGTGTTTAACGCCTTGTTCTACTACATGCGGTAAAGTAGACGGAGATGTACGATATGTGTAGTGTTTAACGCCTTCTTGTACCACATGTGGTACCGTAGAGGGAGATGTACGATTTGTGTAGTGGCTAACGCGTTCTTGTACTACATGTGGTGCAGTATACGGAGATGTACGATATGTGTAGTGTTTAACGCCTTGTTCTACTACATGCGGTACCGTAGACGGAGATGTATAATATGTGTAGTGTTTAACGCCTTGTTCTACTACATGCGGTACCGTAGACAGAGATGTACGATATGTCTAGTGTTTAACGCCTTCTTGTACTACATGCTGTACCGTAGACGGAGATATATAATATGTGTAGTGTTTAACCCGTTGTTCTACTACATGCGGTACCGTAGACGGAGATATATAATATGTGTAGTGTTTAACGCCTTGTTCTACTACATGCGGTACAGTATACGGAGATATATAATATGTGTAGTGTTTAACCCCTTGTTCTACTACATGTGGTACCGTAGACGGAGATGTATAATATGTGTAGTGTTTAACGCCTTGTTCTACTACATGCGGTACCGTAGACGGAGATGTACGATATGTGTAGTGTTTAACGCCTTGTTCTACATGTGGTACCGTAGACGGAGATATATAATATGTGTAGTGTTTAACCCCTTGTTCTACTACATGCGGTACAGTATACGGAGATGTATAATGTGTGTAGTGTTTAACGCCTTGTTCTACTACATGCGGTACCGAAGACGGAGATGTATAATATGTGTAGTGTTTAACGCCTTGTTCTACTACATGCGGTACCGTAGACGGAGATGTACGAATTGTGTAGTGTTTAACGCCTTGTTCTACTACATGCGGTACCGTAGACGGAGATGTACGATATGTGTAGTGATTAACGCCTTGTTCTACTACATGCGGCACCGTAGACGGAGATGTACGATATGTGTAGTGTTTAAGGCCTTGTTCTACTACATGCGGTACCGTAGACGGAGATGTACGATATGTGTAGTGTTTAACGCCATGTTCTATTACATGCGGTACCGTAGACGGAGATGTACGATATGTGTAGTGTTTAACGCCTTGTTCTACTACATGCGGTACCGTGGACGGAGATGTACGATATGTGTAGTGTTTAACGCCTTGTTCTACTACATACGGTACCGTAGACGGAGATGTATAATATGTGTAGTGTTTAACGCCTTGTTCTACTACACGTGTTACCGTAGACGGAGATGTACGATATGTGTAGTGTTTGGCGTTTTCTTGTACTACATGTGGTACCGTAGACGGAGATGTACGATATGTGTAGTGTTTAACGCCATCTTGTACTACATGTGGTACCGTAGACGGAGATGTACGATATGTGTAGTGTTTAACCTCTTCTTGTACTACGTGCGGTACCGTAGACGGAGGTGTACGATATGTGTAGTGTTTAACGCCATCTTGTACTACATGTGGTACCGTAGACGGAGATGTACGATATGTGTAGTGTTTAACGCCATCTTGTACTACATGCGGTACCGTAGACGGAGGTGTACGATATGTGTAGTGTTTGACGCCATCTTGTACTATATGTGGTACCGTAGACGGAGATGTACGATATGTGTAGTGTTTAACGCCTTGTTCTACTACATGCGGTACCGTAGACGGAGATGTATAATATGTGTAGTGTTTAACGCCTTCTTGTTCTACATGTGGTACCGTAGACGGAGATCTACGATATGTGTAGTGTTTAACGCTTTCTTGTACTGCATGCGGTACCGTAGACGGAGATGTACGATATGTGTCGTGTTTAACGCCTTCTTGTACTACATGTGGTACCGTAGACGGAGATGTACGATATGTGTAGTGTTTAACGCCTTCTTGTAGTACATGCGGTACCGTAGACGGAGATGTACGATATGTGTAGTGTTTAACGCCTTGTTCTAGTACATGCGGTACCGTAGACGAGATATACGATATGTGTAGTGTTTAACGCCTTCTTGTACTACATGTGGTACCGTAGACGGAGATGAACGATATGTGTAGTGTTTAACGCCTTGTTCTACTACATGTGGTACCGTATACGGAGATGTACGATATGTGTAGTGTTTAACGCCTTGTTCTACTACATGCGGTACCGTAGACGAGATATACGATATGTGTAGTGTTTAACGCCTTCTTGTACTACATGTGGTACCGTAGACGGAGATGAACGATATGTGTAGTGTTTAACGCCTTCTTGTAATACATGTGGTGCCGTAGACGGAGATGAACGATATGTGTAGTGTTTAACTCCTTGTTCTACTACATGCGGTAAAGTAGACGGAGATGTACGATATGTGTAGTGTTTAACGCCTTCTTGTACCACATGTGGTACCGTAGAGGGAGATGTACGATTTGTGTAGTGGTTAACGCGTTCTTGTACTACATGTGGTGCAGTATACGGAGATGTACGATATGTGTAGTGTTTAACGCCTTGTTCTACTACATGCGGAACCGTAGACGGAGATGTATAATATGTGTAGTGTTTAACGCCTTGTTCTACTACATGCGGTACCGTAGACAGAGATGTACGATATGTCTAGTGTTTAACGCCTTCTTGTACTACATGCTGTACCGTAGACGGAGATATATAATATGTGTAGTGTTTAACCCCTTGTTCTACTACATGCGGAACCGTAGACGGAGATATATAATATGTGTAGTGTTTAACGCCTTGTTCTACTACATGCGGTACAGTATACGGAGATATATAATATGTGTAGTGTTTAACCCCTTGTTCTACTACATGTGGTACCGTAGACGGAGATGTATAATATGTGTAGTGTTTAACGCCTTGTTCTACTACATGCGGTACCGTAGACGGAGGTGTACGATATGTGTAGTGTTTAACGCCATCTTGTACTACATGTGGTACCGTAGACGGAGATGTACGATATGTGTAGTGTTTAACGCCTTGTTCTACTACATGCGGTACCGTAGACGGAGATGTATAATATGTGTAGTGTTTAACGCCTTCTTGTACTACATGCGGTACCGTAGACGGAGATGTATAATATGTGTAGGGTTTAACGCCTTGTTCTACTACATGCGGTACCGTAGACGGAGATGTACGATATGTCTAGTGTTTAACGCCTTCTTGTACTACATGCTGTACCGTAGACGGAGATATATAATATGTGTAGTGTTTAACTCCTTGTTCTACTACATGCGGTACCGTAGACGGAGATGTATAATATGTGTAGTGTTTAACTCCTTGTTCTACTACATGCGGTACCGTAGACGGAGATATATAATATGTGTAGTGTTTAACCCCTTGTTCTACTACATGCGGTACAGTATACGGAGATGTATAATATGTGTAGTGTTTAACGCCTTGTTCTACTACATGCGGTACCGTGGACGGAGATGTACGATATGTGTAGTGTTTAACGCCTTGTTCTACTACATGCGGTACCGTAGACGGAGATGTACGATATGTGTAGTGTTTAAGGCCTTCTTGTACTGCATGCGGTACCGTAGACGGAGATGTACGATATGTGTAGTGTTTAACGCCTTGTTCTACTACATGCGGTACCGTAGACGGAGATGTACGATATGTGTAGTGTTTAACGCCTTGTTCTACTACATGCGGTACCGTAGACGGAGATGTACGATATGTGTAGTGTTTAACGCCTTGTTCTATTACATGCGGTACCGTAGACGGAGATGTATAATATGTGTAGTGTTTAACGCCTTGTTCTACTACATGCGGTACGGTAGACGGAGATGTATAATAGGTGTAGTGTTTAACGCCTTGTTCTATTACATGCGGTACCGTAGACGGAGATGTACGATATGTGTAGTGTTTAACGCCTTGTTCTATTCCATGCGGTACCGTAGACGGAGATGTAGAATATGTGTAGTGTTTAACGCCTTGTTCTACTACATGCGGTACCGTAGACGGAGATGTACGATATGTGTAGTGTTTAACGTCTTGTTCTATTACATGCGGTACCGTAGACGGAGATGTACGATATGTGTAGTGTTTAACGCCTTGTTCTATTACATGCGGTACCGTAGACGGAGATGTACGATATGTGTAGTGTTTAATGCCTTGTTCTACTACATGCGGTACCGTAGACGGAGATGTACGATATGTGTAGTGTTTAACGCCTTGTTATGTTACATACGGTACCGTAGACGGAGATGTATAATATGTGTAGTGTTTAACGCCTTGTTCTACTACATGCGGTACCGTAGACGGAGATGTATAATATGTGTAGGGTTTAACGTCTTGTTCTACTACATGCAGTACCGTAGACGGAGATGTATAATATGTGTAGTGTTTAATGCCTTGTTCTACTACATGCGGTACCGTAGACGGAGATGTACGATATGTGTAGTGTTTAACGCCTTGTTCTACTTCATGCAGTACCGTAGACGGAGATGTATAATATGTGTAGTATTTAATGCCTTGTTCTACTACATGCGGTACCGTAGACGGAGATGTACGATATGTGTAGTGTTTAACGCCTTGTTCTACTTCATGCAGTACCGTAGACGGAGATGTACGATATGTGTAGTGTTTAACGCCTTGTTCTACTTCATGCAGTACCGTAGACGGAGATGTATAATATGTGTAGTATTTAATGCCTTGTTCTACTACATGCGGTACCGTAGACGGAGATGTACGATATGTGTAGTGTTTAACGCCTTGTTCTACTACATGCGGTACCGTAGACGGAGATGTATAATTTGTGTGGTGTTTAACGCCTTGTTCTACTACATGAGGTACAGTATACGGAGATGTACGATATGTGTAGTGTTTAATGCCTTGTTCTACTACATGCGGTACCGTAGACGGAGATGTACGATATGTGTAGTGTTTAACGCCTTGTTCTACTGCATGCGGTACAGTAGAATGAGATGTACGATATGTGTAGTGTTTAACGCCTTGTTCTACCACATGCGGTACAGTAGAATGAGATGTACGATATGTGTAGTGTTTAACGCCTTGTTCTACTACATACGGTACCGTAGACGGAGATGTATAATATGTGTAGTGTTTAACGCCTTGTTCTACTACATGTGGTACCGTAGACGGAGATGTACGATATGTGTAGTGTTTAACGCCATCTTGTACTACATGTGGTACCGTAGACGGAGATGTACGATATGTGTAGTGTTTAACCTCTTCTTGTACTACGTGCGGTACCGTAGACGGAGGTGTACGATATGTGTAGTGTTTAACGCCATCTTGTACTACATGTGGTACCGTAGACGGAGATGTACGATATGTGTAGTGTTTAACGCCATCTTGTACTACATGCGGTACCGTAGACGGAGGTGTACGATATGTGTAGTGTTTAACGCCATCTTGTACTACATGTGGTACCGTAGACGGAGATGTACGATATGTGTAGTGTTTAACGCCTTGTTCTACTACATGCGGTACCGTAGACGGAGATGTATAATATGTGTAGTGTTTAACGCCTTCTTGTACTACATGCGGTACCGTAGACGGAGATGTACGATATGTGTAGTGTATAACGCCTTCTTGTACTACATGGGGTACCGTAGACGGAGATGTACGATATGTGTAGTGTTTAACGCCTTGTTCTATTACATGCGGTACCGTAGCCGGAGATGTAGAATATGTGTAGTGTTTAACTCCATCTTGTACTACATGTGTTACCGTAGACGGAGATGTACGATATGTGTAGTGTTTAACGCCTTCTTGTACTACATGTGGTACCGTAGACGGAGATGTACGATATGTGTAGTGTTTAACGCCTTCTTGTACTACATGTGGTACCGTAGACGGAGATGTACGATATGTATAGTGTTAAACGCCTTCTTGTACTACATGCGGTACCGTAGACGGAGATGTACGATATGTGTAGTGTTTAACGCCTTGTTCTACTACATGCGGTACCGTAGACGGAGATGTATAATATGTGTAGTGTTTAACGCCTTGTTCTACGACATGCGGTACCGTAGACAGAGAGGTACGATATGTCTAGTGTTTAACGGCTTCTTGTACTACATGCTGTACCGTAGACGGAGATATATAATATGTGTAGTGTTTAACCCCTTGTTCTACTACATGCGGAACCGTAGACGGAGATATATAATATGTGTAGTGTTTAACGCCTTGTTCTACTACATGCGGTACAGTATACGGAGATATATAATATGTGTAGTGTTTAACGCCTTGTTCTACTACATGCGGTACCGTAGACGGAGATGTACGAATTGTGTAGTGTTTAACGCCTTGTTCTACTACATGCGGTACCGTAGACGGAGATGTACGATATGTGTAGTGATTAACGCCTTGTTCTACTACATGCGGCACCGTAGACGGAGAATTACGATATGTGTAGTGTTTAAGGCCTTGTTCTACTACATGCGGTACCGTAGACGGAGATGTACGATATGTGTAGTGTTTAACGCCATGTTCTATTACATGCGGTACCGTAGACGGAGATGTACGATATGTGTAGTGTTTAACGCCTTGTTCTACTACATGCGGTACCGTGGACGGAGATGTACGATATGTGTAGTGTTTAACGCCTTGTTCTACTACATGCGGTACCGTAGACGGAGATGTACGATATGTGTAGTGTTTAAGGCCTTCTTGTACTGCATGCGGTACCGTAGACGGAGATGTACGATATGTGTAGTGTTTAACGCCTTGTTCTACTACATGCGGTACCGTAGACGGAGATGTACGATATGTGTAGTGTTTAACGCCTTGTTCTACTACATGCGGTACCGTAGACGGAGATGTACGATATGTGTAGTGTTTAACGCCTTGTTCTATTACATGCGGTACCGTAGACGGAGATGTATAATATGTGTAGTGTTTAACGCCTTGTTCTACTACATGCGGTACGGTAGACGGAGATGTATAATAGGTGTAGTGTTTAACGCCTTGTTCTATTACATGCGGTACCGTAGACGGAGATGTACGATATGTGTAGTGTTTAACGCCTTGTTCTATTACATGCGGTACCGTAGACGGAGATGTAGAATATGTGTAGTGTTTAACGCCTTGTTCTACTACATGCGGTACCGTAGACGGAGATGTACGATATGTGTAGTGTTTAAGGCCTTCTTGTACTGCATGCGGTACCGTAGACGGAGATGTACGATATGTGTAGTGTTTAACGCCTTGTTCTATTACATGCGGTACCGTAGACGGAGATGTACGATATGTGTAGTGTTTAATGCCTTGTTCTACTACATGCGGTACCGTAGACGGAGATGTACGATATGTGTAGTGTTTAACGCCTTGTTATGTTACATACGGTACCGTAGACGGAGATGTATAATATGAGTAGTGTTTAACGCCTTGTTCTACTACATGCGGTACCGTAGACGGAGATGTATAATATGTGTAGGGTTTAACGTCTTGTTCTACTACATGCAGTACCGTAGACGGAGATGTATAATATGTGTAGTGTTTAATGCCTTGTTCTACTACATGCGGTACCGTAGACGGAGATGTATAATATGTGTAGTGTTTAACGCCTTGTTCTACTACACGTGTTACCGTAGACGGAGATGTACGATATGGTTAGTGTTTGGCGCTTTCTTGTACTATATGCGGTACCGTAGACGGAGATGTACGACATGTCTAGTGTTTAACGCCTTCTTGTGCTACATGCGGTACCGTAGACGGAGATGTACGACATGTCTAGTGTTTAACGCCTTCTTGTACTACATGCGGTACCGTAGACGGAGATATACGATATGTGTAGTGTTTAATGCCTTCATGTACTACATGCGCTACCGTAGACGGAGATGTACGATATGTGTAGTGTTTAACGTCTTGTACTACATGCGGTACCTTATACGGAGGTGTACGATATGTGTAGTGTTTAACGCCTTGTACTACATGCGGTACCGTAGACGGAGATGTACGATATGTGTAGTGTTTAACGCCTTGTTGTACTACATGCGCTACCGTAGACGGAGATGTACGATATGTGTAGTGTTTAACGTCTTGTACTACATGCGGTACCGTATACGGAGGTGTACGATATGTGTAGTGTTTAACGCCTTCTTGTACTACATGCGGTACCGTATACGGAGGTGGACGATATGTGTAGTGTTTAACGCCTTCTTGTACTACATGCGGTACCGTATACGGAGGTGTACGATATGTGTAGTGTTTAACGTCTTGTACTTCATGCGGTACCGTAGACGGAGATGTACGATATGTGTAGTGTTTAACGCCTTCTTGTACTACATGCGGTACCGTAGACGGAGATGTACGATATGTGTAGTGTATAACGCCTTCTTGTACTACATGGGGTACCGTAGACGGAGATGTACGATATGTGTAGTGTTTAACGCCTTGTTCTATTACATGCGGTACCGTAGACGGAGATGTAGAATATGTGTAGTGTTTAACTCCATCTTGTACTACATGTGTTACCGTAGACGGAGATGTACGATATGTGTAGTGTTTAACGCCTTGTTCTACTACATGCGGTACCGTAGACGGAGATGTATAATATGTGTAGTGTTTAACGCCTTCTTGTACTACATGCGGTACCGTAGACGGAGATGTACGATATGTGTAGTGTTTAACGCCTTCTTGTACTACATGCGGTACCGTAGACGGAGATGTACGATATGTGTAGTGTTTAACGCCATCTTGTACTACATGCGGTACCGTAGACGGAGGTGTACGATATGTGTAGTGTTTAACGCCATCTTGTACTACATGTGGTACCGTAGACGGAGATGTACGATATGTGTAGTGTTTAACGCCTTGTTCTACTACATGCGGTACCGTAGACGGAGATGTATAATATGTGTAGTGTTTAACGCCTTCTTGTTCTACATGTGGTACCGTAGACGGAGATGTACGATATGTGTAGTGTTTAACGCTTTCTTGTACTGCATGCGGTACCGTAGACGGAGATGTACGATATGTGTCGTGTTTAACGCCTTCTTGTACTACATGTGGTACCGTAGACGGAGATGTACGATATGTGTAGTGTTTAACGCCTTCTTGTAGTACATGCGGTACCGTAGACGGAGATGTATGATATGTGTAGTGTTTAACGCCTTGTTCTACTACATGCGGTACCGTAGACGAGATATACGATATGTGTAGTGTTTAACGCCTTCTTGTACTACATGTGGTACCGTAGACGGAGATGAACGATATGTGTAGTGTTTAACGCCTTGTTCTACTACATGTGGTACCGTATACGGAGATGTACGATATGTGTAGTGTTTAACGCCTTGTTCTACATGCGGTACCGTAGACGAGATATACGATATGAGTAGTGTTTAACGCCTTCTTGTACTACATGTGGTACCGTAGACGGAGATGAACGATATGTGTAGTGTTTAACGCCTTCTTGTAATACATGTGGTGCCGTAGACGGAGATGAACGATATGTGTAGTGTTTAACGCCTTGTTCTACTACATGCGGTAAAGTAGACGGAGATGTACGATATGTGTAGTGTTTAACGCCTTCTTGTACCACATGTGGTACCGTAGAGGGAGATGTACGATTTGTGTAGTGGTTAACGCGTTCTTGTACTACATGTGGTGCAGTATACGGAGATGTACGATATGTGTAGTGTTTAACGCCTTGTTCTACTACATGCGGTACCGTAGACGGAGATGTATAATATGTGTAGTGTTTAACGCCTTGTTCTACTACATGCGGTACCGTAGACAGAGATGTACGATATGTCTAGTGTTTAACGCCTTCTTGTACTACATGCTGTACCGTAGACGGAGATATATAATATGTGTAGTGTTTAACCCCTTGTTCTACTACATGCGGAACCGTAGACGGAGATATATAATATGTGTAGTGTTTAACGCCTTGTTCTACTACATGCGGTACAGTATACGGAGATATATAATATGTGTAGTGTTTAACCCCTTGTTCTACTACATGTGGTACCGTAGACGGAGATGTATAATATGTGTAGTGTTTAACGCCTTGTTCTACTACATGCGGTACCGTAGACGGAGATGTACGATATGTGTAGTGTTTAACGCCTTGTTCTACTACATGTGGTACCGTAGACGGAGATATATAATATGTGTAGTGTTTAACCCCATGTTCTACTACATGCGGTACAGTATACGGAGATGTATAATGTGTGTATTGTTTAACGCCTTGTTCTACTACATGCGGTACCGTAGACGGAGATGTATAATATGTGTAGTGTTTAACGCCTTGTTCTACTACATGCGGTACCGTAGACGGAGATGTACGAATTGTGTAGTGTTTAACGCCTTGTTCTACTACATGCGGTACCGTAGACGGAGATGTACGATATGTGTAGTGATTAACGCCTTGTTCTACTACATGCGGCACCGTAGACGGAGAATTACGATATGTGTAGTGTTTAAGGCCTTGTTCTACTACATGCGGTACCGTAGACGGAGATGTACGATATGTGTAGTGTTTAACGCCATGTTCTATTACATGCGGTACCGTAGACGGAGATGTACGATATGTGTAGTGTTTAACGCCTTGTTCTACTACATGCGGTACCGTGGACGGAGATGTACGATATGTGTAGTGTTTAACGCCTTGTTCTACTACATGCGGTACCGTAGACGGAGATGTACGATATGTGTAGTGTTTAAGGCCTTCTTGTACTGCATGCGGTACCGTAGACGGAGATGTACGATATGTGTAGTGTTTAACGCCTTGTTCTACTACATGCGGTACCGTAGACGGAGATGTACGATATGTATAGTGTTTAACGCCTTGTTCTACTACATGCGGTACCGTAGACGGAGATGTATAATATGTGTAGGGTTTAACGTCTTGTTCTACTACATGCAGTACCGTAGACGGAGATGTATAATATGTGTAGTGTTTAACGCCTTGTTCTACTACATGCAGTACCGTAGACGGAGATGTACGATATGAGTAGTGTTTAACGCCTTCATGTGCTACATGCGGTACCGTAGACGGAGATATATAATATGTGTAGTGTTTAACCCCTTGTTCTCCTACATGCGGTACAGTATACGGAGATGTACGATATGTGTAGTGTTTAACGCCTTCTTGTACTACATGCGGTACCGTAGACGGAGATATATAATATGTGTAGTGTTTAACCCCTTGTTCTCCTACATGCGGTACAGTATACGGAGATGTACGATATGTGTAGTGTTTAACGCCTTGTTCTACTACATGCGGTACCGTAGACGCAGACGTATGATATGTGTAGTGTTTAACGCCTTGTTCTACTACATGCGGTACCGTAGACGCAGACGTATGATATGTGTAGTGTTTAACGCCTTGTTCTACTAAATGCGGTACCGTAGACGGAGATGTACGATATGTGTAGTGTTTAACGTCTTCATGTGCTACATGCGGTACCGTAGACAGAGATATATAATATGTGTAGTGTTTAACCCCTTGTTCTCCTACATGCGGTACAGTATACGGAGATGTACGATATGTGTAGTGTTTAACGCCTTCTTGTACTACATGCGGTACCGTAGACGGAGATATATAATATGTGTAGTGTTTAACGCCTTGTTCTACTACATGCGGTACCGTAGACGGAGATGTACGATATGTGTAGTGTTTAACGCCTTCATGTGCTGCATGCGGTACCTTAGTCGGAGATGTACGATATGTGTAGTGTTTAACGCCTTGTGCTACATGTGGTACCGTAGACGGAGATGTACGATATGTGTAGTGTTTAACGCCTTCATGTGCTACATGTGGTACCGTAGACGGAGATGTACGATATGTGTCGTGTTTAACGCCTTCTTGTACTACATGTGTTACCGTAGACGGAGATGTACGATATGTGTAGTGTTTAACGCCTTCTCTTACTACATGTGGTACCGTAGACGGAGATGTACGATATGTGTAGTGTTTAACGCCTTCTTGTACTGCATGTGATACCGTTGACGGAGATGTACGGTATGTGTAGTGTTTAACGCCTTGTTCTACTACATGTGGTACAGTAGACGGAGATGTACGATATGTGTAGTGTTTAACGCCTTGTTCTACTACATGTGGTACCGTAGACGGAGATGTATGATATGTGTAGTGTTTAACGCCTTGTTCTACTACACGTGCTACCGTAGGCGGAGATGTATAATATGTGTAGTGTTTAACGCCTTGTTCTACTACATGCGGTACCGTAGACGGAGATGTACGATATGTGTAGTGTTTAACGCCTTGTTCTATTACATACGGTACCGTAGACGGAGATGTATAATATGTGTAGTGTTTAACGCCTTGTTCTACTACACGTGTTACCGTAGACGGAGATGTACGATATGGTTAGTGTTTGGCGCTTTCTTGTACTATATGCGGTACCGTAGACGGAGATGTACGACATGTCTAGTGTTTAACGCCTTCTTGTGCTACATGCGGTACCGTAGACGGAGATGTACGACATGTCTAGTGTTTAACGCCTTCTTGTACTACATGCGGTACCGTAGACGGAGATGTACGATATGTGTAGTGTTTAATGCCTTCATGTACTACATGCGCTACCGTAGACGGAGATGTACGATATGTGTAGTGTTTAACGTCTTGTACTACATGCGGTACCTTATACGGAGGTGTACGATATGTGTAGTGTTTAACGCCTTGTACTACATGCGGTACCGTAGACGGAGATGTACGATATGTGTAGTGTTTAACGCCTTGTTGTACTACATGCGCTACCGTAGACGGAGATGTACGATATGTGTAGTGTTTAACGTCTTGTACTACATGCGGTACCGTATACGGAGGTGTACGATATGTGTAGTGTTTAACGCCTTCTTGTACTACATGCGGTACCGTATACGGAGGTGGACGATATGTGTAGTGTTTAACGCCTTCTTGTACTACATGCGGTACCGTATACGGAGGTGTACGATATGTGTAGTGTTTAACGCCTTGTTCTACTACATGCGGTACCGTAGACGAGATATACGATATGGGTAGTGTTTAACGCCTTCTTGTACTACATGTGGTACCGTAGACGGAGATGAACGATATGTGTAGTGTTTAACGCCTTGTTCTACTACATGTGGTACCGTAGACGGAGATGTACGATATGTGTAGTGTTTAACGCCTTGTTCTACTACATGCGGTACCGTAGACGAGATATACGATATGTGTAGTGTTTAACGCCTTCTTGTACTACATGTGGTACCGTAGACGGAGATGAACGATATGTGTAGTGTTTAACGCCTTCTTGTAATACATGTGGTACCGTAGACGGAGATGAACGATATGTGTAGTGTTTAACGCCTTGTTCTACTACATGCGGTAAAGTAGACGGAGATGTACGATATGTGTAGTGTTTAACGCCTTCTTGTACCACATGTGGTACCGTAGAGGGAGATGTACGATTTGTGTAGTGGCTAACGCGTTCTTGTACTACATGTGGTGCAGTATACGGAGATGTACGATATGTGTAGTGTTTAACGCCTTGTTCTACTACATGCGGTACCGTAGACGGAGATGTATAATATGTTTAGTGTTTAACGCCTTGTTCTACTACATGCGGTACCGTAGACAGAGATGTACGATATGTCTAGTGTTTAACGCCTTCTTGTACTACATGCTGTACCGTAGACGGAGATATATAATATGTGTAGTGTTTAACCCCTTGTTCTACTACATGCGGTACCGTAGACGGAGATATATAATATGTGTAGTGTTTAACGCCTTGTTCTACTACATGCGGTACAGTATACGGAGATATATAATATGTGTAGTGTTTAACCCCTTGTTCTACTACATGTGGTACCGTAGACGGAGATGTATAATATGTGTAGTGTTTAACGCCTTGTTCTACTACATGCGGTACCGTAGACGGAGATGTACGATATGTGTAGTGTTTAACGCCTTGTTCTACTACATGTGGTACCGTAGACGGAGATATATAATATGTGTAGTGTTTAACCCCTTGTTCTACTACATGCGGTACAGTATACGGAGATGTATAATGTGTGTAGTGTTTAACGCCTTGTTCTACTACATGCGGTACCGAAGACGGAGATGTATAATATGTGTAGTGTTTAACGCCTTGTTCTACTACATGCGGTACCGTAGACGGAGATGTACGAATTGTGTAGTGTTTAACGCCTTGTTCTACTACATGCGGTACCGTAGACGGAGATGTACGATATGTGTAGTCATTAACGCCTTGTTCTACTACATGCGGCACCGTAGACGGAGATGTACGATATGTGTAGTGTTTAAGGCCTTGTTCTACTACATGCGGTACCGTAGACGGAGATGTACGATATGTGTAGTGTTTAACGCCATGTTCTATTACATGCGGTACCGTAGACGGAGATGTACGATATGTGTAGTGTTTAACGCCTTGTTCTACTACATGCGGTACCGTGGACGGAGATGTACGATATGTGTAGTGTTTAACGCCTTGTTCTACTACATGCGGTACCGTAGACGGAGATGTACGATATGTGTAGTGTTTAACGCCTTCTTGTACTGCATGCGGTACCGTAGACGGAGATGTACGATATGTGCAGTGTTTAACGCCTTGTTCTACTACATGCGGTACCGTAGACGGAGATGTACGATATGTGTAGTGTTTAACGCCTTGTTCTACTACATGCGGTACCGTAGACGGAGATGTACGATATGTGTAGTGTTTAACGCCTTGTTCTACTACATGCGGTACCGTAGACGGAGATGTACGATATGTGTAGTGTTTAACGCCTTGTTCTACTACATGCGGTACCGTAGACGGAGATGTATAATAAGTGTAGTGTTTAACGCCTTGTTCTATTACATGCGGTACCGTAGACGGAGATGTACGATATGTGTAGTGTTTAACGCCTTGTTCTATTACATGCGGTACCGTAGACGGAGATGTAGAATATGTGTAGTGTTTAACGCCTTGTTCTACTACATGCGGTACCGTAGACGGAGATGTACGATATGTGTAGTGTTTAACGTCTTGTTCTATTACATGCGGTACCGTAGACGGAGATGTACGATATGTGTAGTGTTTAACGCCTTGTTCTACTACATGCGGTACCGTGGACGGAGATGTACGATATGTGTAGTGTTTAACGCCTTGTTCTACTACATGCGGTACCGTAGACGGAGATGTACGATATGTGTAGTGTTTAACGCCTTCTTGTACTGCATGCGGTACCGTAGACGGAGATGTACGATATGTGTAGTGTTTAACGCCTTGTTCTACTACATGCGGTACCGTAGACGGAGATGTACGATATGTGTAGTGTTTAACGCCTTGTTCTACTACATGCGGTACCGTAGACGGAGATGTACGATATGTGTAGTGTTTAACGCCTTGTTCTATTACATGCGGTACCGTAGACGGAGATGTATAATATGTGTAGTGTTTAACGCCTTGTTCTACTACATGCGGTACCGTAGACGGAGATGTATAATAAGTGTAGTGTTTAACGCCTTGTTCTATTACATGCGGTACCGTAGACGGAGATGTACGATATGTGTAGTGTTTAACGCCTTGTTCTATTACATGCGGTACCGTAGACGGAGATGTAGAATATGTGTAGTGTTTATCGCCTTGTTCTACTACATGCGGTACCGTAGACGGAGATGTACGATATGTGTAGTGTTTAACGTCTTGTTCTATTACATGCGGTACCGTAGACGGAGATGTGCGATATGTGTAGTGTTTAACGCCTTGTTCTATTACATGCGGTACCGTAGACGGAGATGTATAATATGTGTAGTGTTTAATGCCTTGTTCTACTACATGCGGTACCGTAGACGGAGATGTACGATATGTGTAGTGTTTAACGCCTTGTTATATTACATACGGTACCGTAGACGGAGATGTATAATATGTGTAGTGTTTAACGCCTTGTTCTACTACATGCGGTACCGTAGACGGAGATGTATAATATGTGTAGTGTTTAACGTCTTGTTCTACTACATGCAGTACCGTAGACGGAGATGTATAATATGTGTAGTGTTTAATGCCTTGTTCTACTACATGCGGTACCGTAGACGGAGATGTACGATATGTGTAGTGTTTAACGCCTTGTTCTACTTCATGCAGTACCGTAGACGGAGATGTATAATATGTGCAGTATTTAATGCCTTGTTCTACTACATGCGGTACCGTAGACGGAGATGTACGATATGTGTAGTGTTTAACGCCTTGTTCTACTTCATGCAGTACCGTAGACGGAGATGTACGATATGTGTAGTGTTTAACGCCTTGTTCTACTACATGCGGTACCGTAGACGGAGATGTATAATTTGTGTGGTGTTTAACGCCTTGTTCTACTACATGAGGTACAGTATACGGAGATGTACGATATGTGTAGTGTTTAATGCCTTGTTCTACTACATGCGGTACCGTAGACGGAGATGTACGATATGTGTAGTGTTTAACGCCTTGTTCTACTGCATGCGGTACAGTAGAATGAGATGTACGATATGTGTAGTGTTTAACGCCTTGTTCTACCACATGCGGTACAGTAGAATGAGATGTACGATATGTGTAGTGTTTAACGCCTTGTTCTACTACATACGGTACCGTAGACGGAGATGTATAATATGTGTAGTGTTTAACGCCTTGTTCTACTACACGTGTTACCGTAGACGGAGATGTACGATATGTGTAGTGTTTGGCGTTTTCTTGTACTACATGTGGTACCGTAGACGGAGATGTACGATATGTGTAGTGTTTAACGCCATCTTGTACTACATGTGGTACCGTAGACGGAGATGTACGATATGTGTAGTGTTTAACCTCTTCTTGTACTACGTGCGGTACCGTAGACGGAGGTGTACGATATGTGTAGTGTTTAACGCCATCTTGTACTACATGTGGTACCGTAGACGGAGATGTACGATATGTGTAGTGTTTAACGCCATCTTGTACTACATGCGGTACCGTAGACGAAGGTGTACGATATGTGTAGTGTTTAACGCCATCTTGTACTACATGTGGTACCGTAGACGGAGATGTACGATATGTGTAGTGTTTAACGCCTTGTTCTACTAAATGCGGTACCGTAGACGGAGATGTATAATATGTGTAGTGTTTAACGCCTTCTTGTACTACATGCGGTACCGTAGACGGAGATGTATAATATGTGTAGTGTTTAACGGCTTGTTCTACTACATGCGGTACCGTAGACGGAGATGTACGATATGTCTAGTGTTTAACGCCTTCTTGTACTACATGCTGTACCGTAGACGGAGATATATAATATGTGTAGTGTTTAACTCCTTGTTCTACTACATGCGGTACCGTAGACGGAGATATATAATATGTGTAGTGTTTAACGCCTTGTTCTACTACATGCGGTACCGTAGACGGAGATATATAATATGTGTAGTGTTTAACCCCTTGTTCTACTACATGCGGTACAGTATACGGAGATGTATAATATGTGTAGTGTTTAACGCCTTGTTCTACTACATGCGGTACCGTAGACGGAGATGTATAATATGTGTAGTGTTTAACGCCTTGTTCTACTACATGCGGTACCTTAGACGGAGATGTACGATATGTGTAGTGTTTAACGCCTTGTTCTACTACATGTGGTACCGTAGACGGAGATATATAATATGTGTAGTGTTTATCCCCTTGTTCTCCTACATGCGGTACAGTATACGGAGATGTATAATATGTGTAGTGTTTAACGCCTTGTTCTACTACATGCAGTACCGTAGACGGAGATGTACGATATGAGTAGTGTTTAACGCCTTCATGTGCTACATGCGGTACCGTAGACGGAGATATATAATATGTGTAGTGTTTAACCCCTTGTTCTCCTACATGCGGTACAGTATACGGAGATGTACGATATGTGTAGTGTTTAACGCCTTCTTGTACTACATGCGGTACCGTAGACGGAGATATATAATATGTGTAGTGTTTAACCCCTTGTTCTCCTACATGCGGTACAGTATACGGAGATGTACGATATGTGTAGTGTTTAACGCCTTGTTCTACTACATGCGGTACCGTAGACGCAGACGTATGATATGTGTAGTGTTTAACGCCTTGTTCTACTACATGCGGTACCGTAGACGCAGACGTATGATATGTGTAGTGTTTAACGCCTTGTTCTACTAAATGCGGTACCGTAGACGGAGATGTACGATATGTGTAGTGTTTAACGTCTTCATGTGCTACATGCGGTACCGTAGACAGAGATATATAATATGTGTAGTGTTTAACCCCTTGTTCTCCTACATGCGGTACAGTATACGGAGATGTACGATATGTGTAGTGTTTAACGCCTTCTTGTACTACATGCGGTACCGTAGACGGAGATATATAATATGTGTAGTGTTTAACGCCTTGTTCTACTACATGCGGTACCGTAGACGGAGATGTACGATATGTGTAGTGTTTAACGCCTTCATGTGCTGCATGCGGTACCTTAGACGGAGATGTACGATATGTGTAGTGTTTAACGCCTTCTGCTACATGTGGTACCGTAGACGGAGATGTACGATATGTGTAGTGTTTAACGCCTTCATGTGCTACATGTGGTACCGTAGACGGAGATGTACGATATGTGTCGTGTTTAACGCCTTCTTGTACTACATGTGTTACCGTAGACGGAGATGTACGATATGTGTAGTGTTTAACGCCTTCTCTTACTACATGTGGTACCGTAGACGGAGATGTACGATATGTGTAGTGTTTAACGCCTTCTTGTACTACATGTGGTACCGTTGACGGAGATGTACGGTATGTGTAGTGTTTAACGCCTTGTTCTACTACATGTGGTACAGTAGACGGAGATGTACGATATGTGTAGTGTTTAACGCCTTGTTCTACTACATGTGGTACCGTAGACGGAGATGTATGATATGTGTAGTGTTTAACGCCTTGTTCTACTACACGTGCTACCGTAGGCGGAGATGTATAATATGTGTAGTGTTTAACGCCTTGTTCTACTACATGCGGTACCGTAGACGGAGATGTACGATATGTGTAGTGTTTAACGCCTTGTTCTATTACATACGGTACCGTAGACGGAGATGTATAATATGTGTAGTGTTTAACGCCTTGTTCTACTACATGCGGTACCGTAGACGGAGATGTATAATATGTGTAGTGTTTAACGCCTTGTTCTACTACACGTGTTACCGTAGACGGAGATGTACGATATGGTTAGTGTTTGGCGCTTTCTTGTACTATATGCGGTACCGTAGACGGAGATGTACGACATGTCTAGTGTTTAACGCCTTCTTGTGCTACATGCGGTACCGTAGACGGAGATGTACGACATGTCTAGTGTTTAACGCCTTCTTGTACTACATGCGGTACCGTAGACGGAGATGTACGATATGTGTAGTGTTTAATGCCTTCATGTACTACATGCGCTACCGTAGACGGAGATGTACGATATGTGTAGTGTTTAACGTCTTGTACTACATGCGGTACCTTATACGGAGGTGTACGATATGTGTAGTGTTTAACGCCTTGTACTACATGCGGTACCGTAGACGGAGATGTACGATATGTGTAGTGTTTAACGCCTTGTTGTACTACATGCGCTACCGTAGACGGAGATGTACGATATGTGTAGTGTTTAACGTCTTGTACTACATGCGGTACCGTATACGGAGGTGTACGATATGTGTAGTGTTTAACGCCTTCTTGTACTACATGCGGTACCGTATACGGAGGTGGACGATATGTGTAGTGTTTAACGCCTTCTTGTACTACATGCGGTACCGTATACGGAGGTGTACGATATGTGTAGTGTTTAACGTCTTGTACTTCATGCGGTACCGTAGACGGAGATGTACGATATGTGTAGTGTTTAACGCCTTGTTCTATTACATGCGGTACCGTAGACGGAGATGTAGAATATGTGTAGTGTTTAACTCCATCTTGTACTACATGTGTTACCGTAGACGGAGATGTACGATATGTGTAGTGTTTAACGCCTTCTTGTACTACATGTGGTACCGTAGACGGAGATGTACGATATGTATAGTGTTAAACGCCTTCTTGTACTACATGCGGTACCGTAGACGGAGATGTACGATATGTGTAGTGTTTAACGCCTTCTTGTACTGCATGCGGTACCGTAGACGGAGATGTACGATATGTGTAGTGTTTAACGCCTTCTTGTACTACATGTGGTACCGTAGACGGAGATGTACGATATGTGTAGTGTTTAACGCTTTCTTGTACTGCATGCGGTACCGTAGACGGAGATGTACGATATGTGTCGTGTTTAACGCCTTCTTGTACTACATGTGGTACCGTAGACGGAGATGTACGATATGTGTAGTGTTTAACGCCTTCTTGTAGTACATGCGGTACCGTAGACGGAGATGTACGATATGTGTAGTGTTTAACGCCTTGTTCTACTACATGCGGTACCGTAGACGAGATATACGATATGGGTAGTGTTTAACGCCTTCTTGTACTACATGTGGTACCGTAGACGGAGATGAACGATATGTGTAGTGTTTAACGCCTTGTTCTACTACATGTGGTACCGTAGACGGAGATGTACGATATGTGTAGTGTTTAACGCCTTGTTCTACTACATGCGGTACCGTAGACGAGATATACGATATGTGTAGTGTTTAACGCCTTCTTGTACTACATGTGGTATCGTAGACGGAGATGAACGATATGTGTAGTGTTTAACGCCTTCTTGTAATACATGTGGTACCGTAGACGGAGATGAACGATATGTGTAGTGTTTAACGCCTTGTTCTACTACATGCGGTAAAGTAGACGGAGATGTACGATATGTGTAGTGTTTAACGCCTTCTTGTACCACATGTGGTACCGTAGAGGGAGATGTACGATTTGTGTAGTGGCTAACGCGTTCTTGTACTACATGTGGTGCAGTATACGGAGATGTACGATATGTGTAGTGTTTAACGCCTTGTTCTACTACATGCGGTACCGTAGACGGAGATGTATAATATGTGTAGTGTTTAACGCCTTGTTCTACTACATGCGGTACCGTAGACAGAGATGTACGATATGTCTAGTGTTTAACGCCTTCTTGTACTACATGCTGTACCGTAGACGGAGATATATAATATGTGTAGTGTTTAACCCCTTGTTCTACTACATGCGGTACCGTAGACGGAGATATATAATATGTGTAGTGTTTAACGCCTTGTTCTACTACATGCGGTACAGTATACGGAGATATATAATATGTGTAGTGTTTAACCCCTTGTTCTACTACATGCGGTACCGTAGACAGAGATGTACGATATGTCTAGTGTTTAACGCCTTCTTGTACTACATGCGGTACCGTAGACGGAGATGTACGATATGTGTAGTGTTTAACGCCTTGTTCTAATACATGTTGTACCGTAGACGGAGATATATAATATGTGTAGTGTTTAACCCCTTGTTCTACTACATGCGGTACAGTATACGGAGATGTATAATGTGTGTAGTGTTTAACGCCTTGTTCTACTACATGCGGTACCGAAGACGGAGATGTATAATATGTGTAGTGTTTAACGCCTTGTTCTACTACATGCGGTACCGTAGACGGAGATGTACGAATTGTGTAGTGTTTAACGCCTTGTTCTACTACGTGCGGTACCGTAGACGGAGATGTACGATATGTGTAGTGATTAACGCCTTGTTCTACTACATGCGGCACCGTAGACGGAGATGTACGATATGTGTAGTGTTTAAGGCCTTGTTCTACTACATGCGGTACCGTAGACGGAGATGTACGATATGTGTAGTGTTTAACGCCTTGTTCTACTTCATGCAGTACCGTAGACGGAGATGTATAATATGTGCAGTATTTAATGCCTTGTTCTACTACATGCGGTACCGTAGACGGAGATGTACGATATGTGTAGTGTTTAACGCCTTGTTCTACTTCATGCAGTACCGTAGACGGAGATGTACGATATGTGTAGTGTTTAACGCCTTGTTCTACTACATGCGGTACCGTAGACGGAGATGTATAATTTGTGTGGTGTTTAACGCCTTGTTCTACTACATGAGGTACAGTATACGGAGATGTACGATATGTGTAGTGTTTAATGCCTTGTTCTACTACATGCGGTACCGTAGACGGAGATGTACGATATGTGTAGTGTTTAACGCCTTGTTCTACTGCATGCGGTACAGTAGAATGAGATGTACGATATGTGTAGTGTTTAACGCCTTGTTCTACCACATGCGGTACAGTAGAATGAGATGTACGATATGTGTAGTGTTTAACGCCTTGTTCTACTACATACGGTACCGTAGACGGAGATGTATAATATGTGTAGTGTTTAACGCCTTGTTCTACTACACGTGTTACCGTAGACGGAGATGTACGATATGTGTAGTGTTTGGCGTTTTCTTGTACTACATGTGGTACCGTAGACGGAGATGTACGATATGTGTAGTGTTTAACGCCATCTTGTACTACATGTGGTACCGTAGACGGAGATGTACGATATGTGTAGTGTTTAACCTCTTCTTGTACTACGTGCGGTACCGTAGACGGAGGTGTACGATATGTGTAGTGTTTAACGCCATCTTGTACTACATGTGGTACCGTAGACGGAGATGTACGATATGTGTAGTGTTTAACGCCATCTTGTACTACATGCGGTACCGTAGACGAAGGTGTACGATATGTGTAGTGTTTAACGCCATCTTGTACTACATGTGGTACAGTAGACGGAGATGTACGATATGTGTAGTGTTTAACGCCTTGTTCTACTACATGCGGTACCGTAGACGGAGATGTATAATATGTGTAGTGTTTAACGCCTTCTTGTACTACATGCGGTACCGTAGACGGAGATGTATAATATGTGTAGTGTTTAACGCCTTGTTCTACTACATGCGGTACCGTAGACGGAGATGTACGATATGTCTAGTGTTTAACGCCTTCTTGTACTACATGCTGTACCGTAGACGGAGATATATAATATGTGTAGTGTTTAACTCCTTGTTCTACTACATGCGGTACCGTAGACGGAGATATATAATATGTGTAGTGTTTAACGCCTTGTTCTACTACATGCGGTACCGTAGACGGAGATATATAATATGTGTAGTGTTTAACCCCTTGTTCTACTACATGCGGTACAGTATACGGAGATGTATAATATGTGTAGTGTTTAACGCCTTGTTCTACTACATGCGGTACCGTAGACGGAGATGTATAATATGTGTAGTGTTTAACGCCTTGTTCTACTACATGCGGTACCTTAGACGGAGATGTACGATATGTGTAGTGTTTAACGCCTTGTTCTACTACATGTGGTACCGTAGACGGAGATATATAATATGTGTAGTGTTTATCCCCTTGTTCTCCTACATGCGGTACAGTATACGGAGATGTATAATATGTGTAGTGTTTAACGCCTTGTTCTACTACATGCAGTACCGTAGACGGAGATGTACGATATGAGTAGTTTTTAACGCCTTCATGTGCTACATGCGGTACCGTAGACGGAGATATATAATATGTGTAGTGTTTAACCCCTTGTTCTCCTACATGCGGTACAGTATACGGAGATGTACGATATGTGTAGTGTTTAACGCCTTCTTGTACTACATGCGGTACCGTAGACGGAGATATATAATATGTGTAGTGTTTAACCCCTTGTTCTCCTACATGCGGTACAGTATACGGAGATGTACGATATGTGTAGTGTTTAACGCCTTGTTCTACTACATGCGGTACCGTAGACGCAGACGTATGATATGTGTAGTGTTTAACGCCTTGTTCTACTACATGCGGTACCGTAGACGCAGACGTATGATATGTGTAGTGTTTAACGCCTTGTTCTACTAAATGCGGTACCGTAGACGGAGATGTACGATATGTGTAGTGTTTAACGTCTTCATGTGCTACATGCGGTACCGTAGACAGAGATATATAATATGTGTAGTGTTTAACCCCTTGTTCTCCTACATGCGGTACAGTATACGGAGATGTACGATATGTGTAGTGTTTAACGCCTTCTTGTACTACATGCGGTACCGTAGACGGAGATATATAATATGTGTAGTGTTTAACGCCTTGTTCTACTACATGCGGTACCGTAGACGGAGATGTACGATATGTGTAGTGTTTAACGCCTTCATGTGCTGCATGCGGTACCTTAGACGGAGATGTACGATATGTGTAGTGTTTAACGCCTTGTGCTACATGTGGTACCGTAGACGGAGATGTACGATATGTGTAGTGTTTAACGCCTTCATGTGCTACATGTGGTACCGTAGACGGAGATGTACGATATGTGTCGTGTTTAACGCCTTCTTGTACTACATGTGTTACCGTAGACGGAGATGTACGATATGTGTAGTGTTTAACGCCTTCTCTTACTACATGTGGTACCGTAGACGGAGATGTACGATATGTGTAGTGTTTAACGCCTTCTTGTACTACATGTGGTACCGTTGACGGAGATGTACGGTATGTGTAGTGTTTAACGCCTTGTTCTACTACATGTGGTACAGTAGACGGAGATGTACGATATGTGTAGTGTTTAACGCCTTGTTCTACTACATGTGGTACCGTAGACGGAGATGTATGATATGTGTAGTGTTTAACGCCTTGTTCTACTACACGTGCTACCGTAGGCGGAGATGTATAATATGTGTAGTGTTTAACGCCTTGTTCTACTACATGCGGTACCGTAGACGGAGATGTACGATATGTGTAGTGTTTAACGCCTTGTTCTATTACATACGGTACCGTAGACGGAGATGTATAATATGTGTAGTGTTTAACGGCTTGTTCTACTACATGCGGTACCGTAGACGGAGATGTATAATATGTGTAGTGTTTAACGCCTTGTTCTACTACACGTGTTACCGTAGACGGAGATGTACGATATGGTTAGTGTTTGGCGCTTTCTTGTACTATATGCGGTACCGTAGACGGAGATGTACGACATGTCTAGTGTTTAACGCCTTCTTGTGCTACATGCGGTACCGTAGACGGAGATGTACGACATGTCTAGTGTTTAACGCCTTCTTCTACTACATGCGGTACCGTAGACGGAGATGTACGATATGTGTAGTGTTTAATGCCTTCATGTACTACATGCGCTACCGTAGACGGAGATGTACGATATGTGTAGTGTTTAACGTCTTGTACTACATGCGGTACCTTATACGGAGGTGTACGATATGTGTAGTGTTTAACGCCTTGTACTACATGCGGTACCGTAGACGGAGATGTACGATATGTGTAGTGTTTAACGCCTTGTTGTACTACATGCGCTACCGTAGACGGAGATGAACGATATGTGTAGTGTTTAACGTCTTGTACTACATGCGGTACCGTATACGGAGGTGTACGATATGTGTAGTGTTTAACGCCTTCTTGTACTACATGCGGTACCGTATACGGAGGTGGACGATATGTGTAGTGTTTAACGCCTTCTTGTACTACATGCGGTACCGTATACGGAGGTGTACGATATGTGTAGTGTTTAACGTCTTGTACTTCATGCGGTACCGTAGACGGAGATGTACGATATGTGTAGTGTTTAACGCCTTCTTGTACTACATGCGGTACCGTAGACGGAGATGTACGATATGTGTAGTGTATAACGCCTTCTTGTACTACATGGGGTACCGTAGACGGAGATGTACGATATGTGTAGTGTTTAACGCCTTGTTCTATTACATGCGGTACCGTAGACGGAGATGTAGAATATGTGTAGTGTTTAACTCCATCTTGTACTACATGTGTTACCGTAGACGGAGATGTACGATATGTGTAGTGTTTAACGCCTTCTTGTACTACATGTGGTACCGTAGACGGAGATGTACGATATGTATAGTGTTAAACGCCTTCTTGTACTACATGCTTTACCGTAGACGGAGATGTACGATATGTGTAGTGTTTAACGCCTTCTTGTACTGCATGCGGTACCGTAGACGGAGATGTACGATATGTGTAGTGTTTAACGCCTTCTTGTACTACATGTGGTACCGTAGACGGAGATGTACGATATGTGTAGTGTTTAACGCTTTCTTGTACTGCATGCGGTACCGTAGACGGAGATGTACGATATGTGTCGTGTTTAACGCCTTCTTGTACTACATGTGGTACCGTAGACGGAGATGTACGATATGTGTAGTGTTTAACGCCTTCTTGTAGTACATGCGGTACCGTAGACGGAGATGTACGATATGTGTAGTGTTTAACGCCTTGTTCTACTACATGCGGTACCGTAGACGAGATATACGATATGGGTAGTGTTTAACGCCTTCTTGTACTACATGTGGTACCGTAGACGGAGATGAACGATATGTGTAGTGTTTAACGCCTTGTTCTACTACATGTGGTACCGTAGACGGAGATGTACGATATGTGTAGTGGTTAACGCCTTGTTCTACTACATGCGGTACCGTAGACGAGATATACGATATGTGTAGTGTTTAACGCCTTCTTGTACTACATGTGGTATCGTAGACGGAGATGAACGATATGTGTAGTGTTTAACGCCTTCTTGTAATACATGTGGTACCGTAGACGGAGATGAACGATATGTGTAGTGTTTAACGCCTTGTTCTACTACATGCGGTAAAGTAGACGGAGATGTACGATATGTGTAGTGTTTAACGCCTTCTTGTACCACATGTGGTACCGTAGAGGGAGATGTACGATTTGTGTAGTGGCTAACGCGTTCTTGTACTACATGTGGTGCAGTATACGGAGATGTACGATATGTGTAGTGTTTAACGCCTTGTTCTACTACATGCGGTACCGTAGACGGAGATGTATAATATGTGTAGTGTTTAACGCCTTGTTCTACTACATGCGGTACCGTAGACAGAGATGTACGATATATCTAGTGTTTAACGCCTTCTTGTACTACATGCTGTACCGTAGACGGAGATATATAATATGTGTAGTGTTTAACCCCTTGTTCTACTACATGCGGTACCGTAGACGGAGATATATAATATGTGTAGTGTTTAACGCCTTGTTCTACTACATGCGGTACAGTATACGGAGATATATAATATGTGTAGTGTTTAACCCCTTGTTCTACTACATGCGGTACCGTAGACAGAGATGTACGATATGTCTAGTGTTTAACGCCTTCTTGTACTACATGCGGTACCGTAGACGGAGATGTACGATATGTGTAGTGTTTAACGCCTTGTTCTACTACATGTGGTACCGTAGACGGAGATATATAATATGTGTAGTGTTTAACCCCTTGTTCTACTACATGCGGTACAGTATACGGAGATGTATAATGTGTGTAGTGTTTAACGCCTTGTTCTACTACATGCGGTACCGAAGACGGAGATGTATAATATGTGTAGTGTTTAACGCCTTGTTCTACTACATGCGGTACCGTAGACGGAGATGTACGAATTGTGTAGTGTTTAACGCCTTGTTCTACTACATGCGGTACCGTAGACGGAGATGTACGATATGTGTAGTGATTAACGCCTTGTTCTACTACATGCGGCACCGTAGACGGAGATGTACGATATGTGTAGTGTTTAAGGCCTTGTTCTACTACATGCGGTACCGTAGACGGAGATGTACGATATGTGTAGTGTTTAACGCCATGTTCTATTACATGCGGTACCGTAGACGGAGATGTACGATATGTGTAGTGTTTAACGCCTTGTTCTACTACATGCGGTACCGTGGACGGAGATGTACGATATGTGTAGTGTTTAACGCCTTGTTCTACTACATGCGGTACCGTAGACGGAGATGTACGATATGTGTAGTGTTTAACGCCTTCTTGTACTGCATGCGGTACCGTAGACGGAGATGTACGATATGTGTAGTGTTTAACGCCTTGTTCTACTACATGCGGTACCGTAGACGGAGATGTACGATATGTGTAGTGTTTAACGCCTTGTTCTACTACATGCGGTACCGTAGACGGAGATGTATAATATGTGTAGTGTTTAACGCCTTGTTCTACTACATGCGGTACCGTAGACGGAGATGTATAATAAGTGTAGTGTTTAACGCCTTGTTCTATTACATGCGGTACCGTAGACGGAGATGTACGATATGTGTAGTGTTTAACGCCTTGTTCTATTACATGCGGTACCGTAGACGGAGATGTAGAATATGTGTAGTGTTTAACGCCTTGTTCTACTACATGCGGTACCGTAGACGGAGATGTACGATATGTGTAGTGTTTAACGTCTTGTTCTATTACATGCGGTACCGTAGACGGAGATGTACGATATGTGTAGTGTTTAACGCCTTGTTCTACTACATGCGGTACCGTGGACGGAGATGTACGATATGTGTAGTGTTTAACGCCTTGTTCTACTACATGCGGTACCGTAGACGGAGATGTACGATATGTGTAGTGTTTAACGCCTTCTTGTACAGCATGCGGTACCGTAGACGGAGATGTACGATATGTGTAGTGTTTAACGCCTTGTTCTACTACATGCGGTACCGTAGACGGAGATGTACGATATGTATAGTGTTTAACGCCTTGTTCTACTCCATGCGGTACCGTAGACGGAGATGTACGATATGTGTAGTGTTTAACGCCTTGTTCTATTACATGCGGTACCGTAGACGGAGATGTATAATATGTGTAGTGTTTAACGCCTTCTTGTACTACATGCGGTACCGTAGACGGAGATGTATAATAAGTGTAGTGTTTAACGCCTTGTTCTATTACATGCGGTACCGTAGACGGAGATGTACGATATGTGTAGTGTTTAACGCCTTGTTCTATTACATGCGGTACCGTAGACGGAGATGTAGAATATGTGTAGTGTTTAACGCCTTGTTCTACTACATGCGGTACCGTAGACGGAGATGTACGATATGTGTAGTGTTTAACGTCTTGTTCTATTACATGCGGTACCGTAGACGGAGATGTACGATATGTGTAGTGTTTAACGCCTTGTTCTATTACATGCGGTACCGTAGACGGAGATGTATAATATGTGTAGTGTTTAATGCCTTGTTCTACTACATGCGGTACCGTAGACGGAGATGTACGATATGTGTAGTGTTTAACGCCTTGTTATATTACATACGGTACCGTAGACGGAGATGTATAATATGTGTAGTGTTTAACGCCTTGTTCTACTACATGCGGTACCGTAGACGGAGATGTATAATATGTGTAGTGTTTAACGTCTTGTTCTACTACATGCAGTACCGTAGACGGAGATGTATAATATGTGTAGTGTTTAATGCCTTGTTCTACTACATGCGGTACCGTAGACGGAGATGTACGATATGTGTAGTGTTTAGCGCCTTGTTCTACTTCATGCAGTACCGTAGACGGAGATGTATAATATGTGCAGTATTTAATGCCTTGTTCTACTACATGCGGTACCGTAGACGGAGATGTACGATATGTGTAGTGTTTAACGCCTTGTTCTACTTCATGCAGTACCGTAGACGGAGATGTACGATATGTGTAGTGTTTAACGCCTTGTTCTACTTCATGCAGTACCGTAGACGGAGATGTATAATATGTGTAGTATTTAATGCCTTGTTCTACTACATGCGGTACCGTAGACGGAGATGTACGATATGTGTAGTGTTTAACGCCTTGTTCTACTACATGCGGTACCGTAGACGGAGATGTATAATTTGTGTGGTGTTTAACGCCTTGTTCTACTACATGAGGTACAGTATACGGAGATGTACGATATGTGTAGTGTTTAATGCCTTGTTCTACTACATGCGGTACCGTAGACGGAGATGTACGGTATGTGTAGTGTTTAACGCCTTGTTCTACTGCATGCGGTACAGTAGAATGAGATGTACGATATGTGTAGTGTTTAACGCCTTGTTCTACTACATGCGGTACAGTAGAATGAGATGTACGATATGTGTAGTGTTTAACGCCTTGTTCTACTACATACGGTACCGTAGACGGAGATGTATAATATGTGTAGTGTTTAACGCCTTGTTCTACTACACGTGTTACCGTAGACGGAGATGTACGATATGTGTAGTGTTTGGCGTTTTCTTGTACTACATGTGGTACCGTAGACGGAGATGTACGATATGTGTAGTGTTTAACGCCATCTTGTACTACATGTGGTACCGTAGACGGAGATGTACGATATGTGTAGTGTTTAACCTCTTCTTGTACTACGTGCGGTACCGTAGACGGAGGTGTACGATATGTGTAGTGTTTAACGCCATCTTGTACTACATGTGGTACCGTAGACGGAGATGTACGATATGTGTAGTGTTTAACGCCATCTTGTACTACATGCGGTACCGTAGACGGAGGTGTACGATATGTGTAGTGTTTAACGCCATCTTGTACTACATGTGGTACCGTAGACGGAGATGTACGATATGTGTAGTGTTTAACGCCTTGTTCTACTACATGCGGTACCGTAGACGGAGATGTATAATATGTGTAGTGTTTAACGCCTTCTTGTACTACATGCGGTACCGTAGACGGAGATGTATAATATGTGTAGTGTTTAACGCCTTGTTCTACTACATGCGGTACCGTAGACGGAGATGTACGATATGTGTAGTGTTTAACGCCTTCATGTGCTACATGTGGTACCGTAGACGGAGATGTAGGATATGTGTAGTGTTTAACGCCTTGTTCTACTACATGCGGTACCGTAGACTTAGACGTATGATATGTGTAGTGTTTAACGCCTTCTCTTACTACATGTGGTACCGTAGACGGAGATGTACGATATGTGTAGTGTTTAACGCCTTCTTGTACTACATGTGGTACCGTTGACGGAGATGTACGGTATGTGTAGTGTTTAACGCCTTGTTCTACTACATGTGGTACAGTAGACGGAGATGTACGATATGTGTAGTGTTTAACGCCTTGTTCTACTACATCCGGTACCGGAGACGGAGATGTATAATATGAGTAGTGTTTAACGCCTTCTTGTACTACATGCTGTACCGTAGACTGAGATGTACGATATGTGTAGTGTTTAACGCCTTCTTGTACTACATGCTGTACCGTAGACGGAGATGTATAATATGAGTAGTGTTTAACGCCTTGTTCTACTACATGTGGTACAGTAGACGGAGATGTACGATATGTGTAGTGTTTAACGCCTTCTTGTACTACATGCTGTACTGCAGGCGGAGGTGCACGATTTGGTCGTACAGACGGAACTTCACAGTCATCTGCATTTGCAGAATTTTGACTGAAAATGGCTCTAAAAGCATGATTAAACGACAGTTTTCAGATGAATAATGTATTTTCATCACAGAGAAAAATGAATCCAACTATAACCAACAGATTACACTTCAATAGTTAGAATCAAGTGAAAGAAAATGTTAACTGATCGTGTATTATTTCCTGCACGTGTTTATTGAGACCAAGGAAGAATAAAAGAACAGGGAACGTTTTAAAATGAAAAGTCTTGTGTCTTTGGAAAATCTAACAGTAAATTATTGGGCAGCAAGGGAAACAACTGTTATGTCCCAGATTGTCCAATTAGAGTAAAAGTGAGGATGCAGTTCCTGGCGGTATTGATGCTGATAATCCGAGGGTTATGTCCGTTGGCAAGTGTCAAAACCAAGAGCAGCGTCTGTTCCTTGTGGGTAAAGCGCTATAGACTACATGGGCTATGGGAGATGACAATAGGTTTTTTTCGCCCTGATTAGAAACGTATGGACGCGCTTTCTCTGTTTACGTAGCGTTACATAAGTCAAAATATTACCAAAGACTTGGAGTATATGTGGAGATAAGTGAAACTGAAGGTAATAATGATTGACGTTCCCTAACATCCAGATCGATGGTTTAAGCGCGAGAGACCTATCTCAGTAGATTTACTGTTATGTAAAGTAACTGCGTTATAAAATTCCAATGGCACTGAGTATCCTGGCGGTTGCCACTGTCGTTCAGTGTATATTTATTGAATGTTACGAGAACATACACTAAATGCATATATGCATAGATGAATGAAACTAAAAGTATTAATTTAAAGATACGTATGAAAAGTGTACGAAAACTAATTGCATATTATTACCTTTTTCACCACAGTGACAATCGTTGCTACGTTGCTACGTGCAAGATATCGATGTGATCTGATTGATTTGCTCACACGTGGAAATTTGGTGTCCTTGACGAATATTTTATTTGTTAACTGTGCTTCTCTGAATATCTTGCAGAATTTCGTCCTAAAGATATTCTTTCATATGCCATTCGCAGACAAAGGTCAGTCCCGGCTCGCTTTCTAACCGGGATCAATAGTTAAATTTGACGTGGCAAACGGCCGCACAACGGTCCACTAAGAGATTTATTTTGTTATAACAGTTTTACTCGTAGTCGAAAATGACCACATAAGTTAACAAGTCCATTAAATCAAATCTGAAATAGCATGATTTTATTGATGGCCACACAAATGCAGCACTGTTACAGGAGACTTGCTGTTGCAACACCTGAGGGGACATGATTGGGTTATGCGGGTCTTACGCCACACAAGTGACAGATTTGTAAAAATAGTCAAATTTGAAATAAAGGAAGAACCATTTACCGCTCAGAGTTCTGATTGATTTTCTCGGTTGCTACAATTAAAGTTATTTCATGAGGGCAGAATGCCCCAAAATTTTGACACATGTGAAAACAGATTTTCTCTGTAGCTTTAATTTCAACGCAGAACCTGGATCATTAAACGGAAGCGCCAGAGGTGTAAAATTGTGTATAGAGGCTGCTGCAATGTCATCTGACGGTGCATAATTTAATTCAGGGGGGTAAACGTATACAGAACTTAAATTTTCGAGAATATATATTTATGAGTTTTAAATTTAAGTTACTGGACTGTTACAATGGAAGGTGCAAATTATGATTGAAGATAAGATATACTACTGTGAAATTCGTGAGAAGAAATCTACAATTGTAAATGTTGTGAACCATTTGCCATTGGTTTGTGTGACCTTTCTTTTATTTTCTTACTGCATTTTAATGATTTCGCCTTGTGTACCATGTGTTTATATAATTTATCAACTAAAATATGTAAATACCTTAAGATTTATGTAAACAGCCTGTTAATTGGTTCATCTTAAAATATTGTTTTATCATTTAACTACAAGAGAGTGGATCTTTTTAAGACACCTAATTTATATTATGCACATTTTTTGTGACACTAAACATATTTGAAGTACTGGTTTCTACTCGTTTGAATAACAATTTGTCTTTTCGAAGTGTTACATTGTCATTTGTTTTTAGTGATCTAATGGCAATAACAGCATTACCTATTCTTCAAGCAGTGGCTACGTAGTATGTTGATATTCCATTTACTTAGGAAATATTGCATTCATTGTTATGTCTTGTTGATAAAAATTTTGTTATGAAGATATTGATATTGTCTAAACTAAACGTGCCTTTAAAGCTGGCTTCTGCATGGTGCAGTTCAGTTGTATACGGTAATTCTTCTATAATAGACATTGAAGCATTTAGTGTTCTGGTAACTTCGTAGGAGGCCTTTCTCAATCACATAATTGACTGTATGGTGACAAAAATACCTTGAGCTGCATTCAGTGAAATCACTAATAGCCACGAAGGCCTGTAACATTAAACACGCGTACTGATGACTTCCGTCTGTACACAAACATTTCCCGTATGGGAGGGGATCCGTCCACTTCACCTGCTGTGGTGCGGGAGGTGCGGACCCTGAGCACTCGTGTTACCTCTAACCTTACCAGAGGAACCTCGGGCCGAACTGCCGAGCCCCTCTCTAGTGGGAGTTCGGATTTGGTTGGACACGAGGGGACAGTGTGTTCCCGAAACCCGCGGGAGATCGGGTACCTCCCGCCAGGTCTCGGCCGCCCAGAGGAGCTAGAGGGTTGCCTAAAAGTGACGAGTACTAGGCTGCCGAGCTAGTAGAAGGTGTGGTAGATCACCAGGCGGCCCCACCGAGGTTTTCGGTAGTCTTCCCTGAGAGGCTGAAGTGCGTATGTGGCATATCTACTTCCATACCGTCTTGACGTTGTTGTCGATGGGGGCCCTTTTTAGACTCCAGGTATTGCCCTATGGAAAGAACCCCAAAGTCCTCCATCGTCTCCCGGGTGATAGGGGCCGGAGCCTTCGGACTCTCGGGTAGACCTCGCATTTACATTTACATAAAGATAAATTTGAATAATGAACCCTAGAAGGCATTAGATACAAGCAATATTAAAACAAAGAAGGGATCCGTGTGTAATTATTCCACCATACATTTCTCATCTCCTGATACACGAAGCCTCCGAGTAAAATTAAGCAGTCTTTTACGTCAAATGTATAAACCTCAGCAGGGGTATAAATAAAGAAGCAAACGTGCTGTGTCATGTGTGTAATCAGGGTTGGTAACATATCTTGTTTTTTGCAGTTTTATTCGTAAAATTAATAATTAATCGACTGATTTCTTTTCAGAAAATTATGAGTAAAATAAGAGTAGCGCCAAACTAGTTGCAGGTAATTCAGAGAATTACTTCCCATCATTCATACATCAGAGAGGGGGAAAGGAACAATTTACAAAAATAATGAAAATAAGTATTGGTTATATAAACACTACTTATATTCACACAAACGTAAGAGTTATTTATCTTTCTACTTTCAGAATACAGCCTAAGTATTCACTTACCTCTAGCATAATGACAGTTTATTGAAATCATTAGAATTGTACATCTCATAACAGAACATTCTTTATAAAAGAATCCTCTGATTAGTTACATATGAAAACATACATCAACGTTCCCTCATGTGTTCTATTAATTATTGATATTGTTCTTAAATTTCAGTTTACATGAAGTGGATGTCTCCAGTAGTTGTCCGGATTTGTTCTTCAGTGAAGAGTTAGTTAAGAACACAGGTTATAGTATGCAAAAGGATAGCGCTAAATGTCAAAGTCAGGAAACATATCTTACAGATATATATTCTAATGAGAAAAATTACAGCTTGATTCATGAGAGTGAACAAGCAAGAAAGTGTATTGTTTGTGAGAAGGATTTCAATAATTCAAAAGAATTGAAAAAACATAAATTGATTCATGAGAGTGCCAAGGAATACAAATGTAACACTTGTAATAAGACTTTTGCTCGATATGATTATTTGAGAAAACACAAGTTGATTCACAAGGACATGAAAATACATAAGTGTGACATATGTGACAAGACCTTTACTTTCGTAACAAATTTGAAAGTACATAAATCGATTCATGAGAGCATAAAACCACACAACTGTAACACTTGTAATAAGACTTTTGCTCGATTAGAATATTTGAGAAAACACAAATTGACTCACATGGACATGAAACCATATAAGTGTGACATATGTAACAAGACTTTTACTTTTATAACAAATTTGAAAGCGCACAAATGGACACATGAGAGTATAAAGCCACATAAATGTAACGTTTGTGACAAGGCTTATATACGATATGGAGATTTGAAAAGACATAATTTGATCCATAAGGGGACAAAACCACACAAATGTGACACTTGTGAGAATACTTTTACTGATTTATCAAAATTAAAAAAACACAAATTGATTCATGGGCACAAAGCCACAAAATGATACATCAGGGCATACAATCCCACAAATGTGACATTTGTGATAAGAGTTTTACTACAGTATTGTTATTCATAACCCAAATTCATGAAAAAATAAAACCATTCAAGTGTAACAACGCTTTCAGACAGTTGATTGATAGCCCACAGAAGGATTCATGGAGATATAAGGCCACATAAATGCAAGACGTTTTTGTATTTGAAAATGTGTAAAAGTGCATACTGATTCATCAGGGTGTAAGGTTTATATGAGTGTGATATTTGCGAATAAACTTTTAGTGACTATCCAAAGTTTAAAACACGCCAGAGGGTTCATGAAAACTCAGTCATTCAAACCTGACTGTTACAAGTGTTTTACTCATTTAAACAAGTTGAGAAAATACACATTGATTCACATGAGCAAAGCTATACATCTTACTAATTATAACAGTGAAAGTGGAGCAGGAACAAAATGAAATGTATATCTTCCTCTTTCGGCAAGAATTGCTCATGTTGGACCTACAGTAGACTTGTTTTCTCTTCATAGTAAGCAAGAATATCTAGACCGGTAGGAGCTTTATTACAACTATAGTCAACAATCAAACTCAAATTTTATTATTCGTTCTATCAGTTGGTATTACAACTCCCTTTTTACTATTGTTCCTTGCACTTGCCAGAGCTATTACTATACTTTTTACTTATCGAAATCATAATACATATTTCTTTCGTCCTGCTAGAGGACGTTATCCAATTCTATTTCAACATTTATTTTGATTGTTTAGTCCCCCTGTAGTTTATATTTGATTTTTACCAAGATTTGGGATATCTCATATTATTTCTCTTGAAAGTTGGAAAACAGAAGCTTTAGAATATCATGGATTAATTTGAGGTATATCAGCAATTGATTTCCTAGGATTTGTTGCTAGAAGTCACTATATATTTATAGCTGCAATAGTTACATGAGCTTATTTTACAATAATTATTGCAGTAGCTACTAACATTTTTAGCTGTCTGACAAATGCATATGGCTCAAAAATAAATGATGGGTTAGCATCATTATGAACCTTATGATTAATTGCTGTAATTCGAATTAATTTTTGAATTGATATTACTGTTCACGACAGTTATGTTTTACCAATAGGAGGAGTTTTTGCTGTCATAGCACAATTCCTTTACTGATCTGGTCTATCTTTAAATCCAAATTGACTAAATATCCAATTCTTTAGGATGCTCGCAGGAGTTAATTTAAAGAGTTATTTTTAAGACCAGTTACAGAAATTGAGTTAGTAAATATAATTAATAGTCTCAAAAATAGAGAATCCGGTGGTATAGATGAAATACCTGATAAAATTGTTAAAAGATCTGGCCTATGTATTGTAAAACTACTATGTCATATTGTAAACATGTCTTTGTCAACTGGTGTTTTCCCTGACCCACTGAAAATAGCAAAAGTCAAACCCTTATATAAGAAAGGTAGTGTGCATGAAGTTTCTAATTATACGCCAGTCTCACTTCTCTCAGTATTCTCCAAATTATTTTGAAAAGGTAATGCACAAAAGACTGATTGCTTTTATGACAAAACACAACATAATCTCGAAAAATCAGCATGGCTTTTTGAAAAGAAAATCCACGGTAACAGCATTAACAAATTTTGTAAAAAGTGTATATGAATCTGTAGATAGGAAGGAGAAAAATGTTGATTTATTTTTGGATCTTCCGAAAGCATTCGATACAGTAGATCACCATATTCTGTTAAGAAAGTTAAGTTCAGCAAGAATAAGAGGTGTAGCCTATGAATGGTTCAAATCCTACTTAACACACCGTCAACATGTAGAAATTACAAAAGTAGATGAAAAAACAAATGACTTTCATACCTCACAGTCCCTCAAAAGATCTGTAACATATGGTGTTCCGCAAGGATCAATTCTCGGACCAGTACTTTTTCTGATATACATAAATGATCTAGAGTGTTTTTATCAAGAATTGTAATTTAACTTCTTTTGCTGATGATACCAGTATCTTTCTAACCGAGCCAAATTTCTATTCTCTAGATGATAATATAAAACTGGTAACAAATCAACTAATCAAGTGGTTTGAAGCAAACAGATTAGTAATAAATGCAGAAAAGACAGTGGCTATTTCTTTTCAAAATATACATGGTATCCAAAGTAGCGGCCCTAATATAATACTAAATGATAAATACATTGGTTACTCTGAAATCACAAATCTCCTTGGTCTACATCTAGAAAAAACTTGAAGTGGAATATTCGCATTAACGAAATTTCTAAAAAAACGTAGCAAATTGTTTTTTCCCTTGTTTATACTGTCTAAGGTAATGAATAGAGAAGTACTTTTATCCCTGTACTATGCATACTTTCACTGTATCGTTGCTTATGGTATAATACTATGGGGGAACTGCGAAAAAGCGATTACCATATTTAGATTACAAAAGAGAGCTATACGTACCATACTAAAGGTAAACAAAAGAACTAGTTGCAGAAAACTTTTTCAAGAATTAAAAATATTGCCTCTACCTTGCTTTTATATCCAAGAAATAGTAACCTTTGTTAAATTAAATATCCATTTATACTCCACTAATACACAAACACATAATCATGATACTCGAAGAATAGATCAAATAAGTATAATCCCCCATAACTCCAGTTTGTTTGGTAAAAGCTTTATATATACTTTGCCTTTATAACGGCCTACCTGAACACCTAAAGAGCATATCTGCACTTCCTAAATTTAAATGCTGTGTGAAAAAGTTCCTGTTAGAACATTGCTTTTATAGTATAGGTGAATTTTTTGAATATGTCAACTACAGATAAATTGTTATTATATTGTACATACAGTTTCTGAATTTTCATTTCTAAACTTGTGTATATGTTTATTGTATAATTTTTAGTTATAAGTGCTTGACGTGTCCTATATCATGTACTATGATCAAAAGGATGAATAAATACAAATACAAATACCTTTAACCACAGCACTTCTGAGGACTAGCATGTATACCACGACGATGTGTTCTCAGGCTCACATCTCATGGAACGTTTCAGCTATAGGATCAATTTCTTTTAGTCCCGTAATTACATTTATTTTCATCCCATGAGAAAGAATAATTTCTAATCGTCCAGTTTTATTTTTATCTCAAATATATAGATTTATTGAATGAATTCATGAGTATCCTGCTGCAGAACATACAACAAATTAACTTTAATTACTGAATAACTAATACTTTATAATATGGCAGAATAATGCAGTGGATATAAACGCCACAAATAAAGTTTGCACTTTTTATTTATGGCTGCTTATGAAAACTTCAGTTTCCTTCATTAGAACAACTTACCTACATATTTTAATAACCAGGTAACTCACTCTGAGCGAGATTCGAACTCGGGACCTCTTGATGAAGATGCTGATGATGACAGATACAAATTGTATCTTTTATTCCGCCTCAGTCAATTAAATTATCAACACGAGCTGTTGGGTAATTGTAAATGAGATGACAGCTCCTTTAATCGGAGTGATTTCAATAGTAAACATCCGAGAAAAATAATAGAAGCACAGAAATTGGTGTCGTTTTTTGTTAAAGTGCTGATGTTTGCGAAGTGACGTGGGAGATAAGAAAAAAGCAAATTAAGCAACTGAAAAATGTAACTGCAAATTGCGATAATCATAATTTACCCGTAAGCGGTATGGTGGGGTCAGGAGGACCCCATTTAATTTTTGTCAATTATGGATGATTACGGATGATATATCGTAATAAAGTAGACATAAATGTAATATTCAGTTATATTTAGATGATAATTAGGCATAAACAACACTGTAAGCCTCTGCATGCTTGTCTACAGGACCTTTTTACCACATATTCGACATAGTCGAATGATGATAGTTTTAAGAATTAGCTATTTTGACTCAAAACGCATGCCTTACTCTGGAAAAAACGTTTGAAGTATAAAATTAAAGATGAATAGTAACTAAAAAAAGTGTTTAAAATGAAATGGATATAGCAACTGGACGAAACCAGAGTAGGTGTTTACAATCAATCGTCACAAATAACTTTTGCGCATTCGTTACCTATTGGTGTACTGCAAGTTACACTATCTTTTGTTCTGGGACACTTTGCACATCTAACCCGTTTTTTATGACTCCAAATTGTTTGGGGATTTCGCTTTGAGCATCTAGGCAATGTTATTTGTTAACCCTCGAGGGAAGGGTAGAAGCGGTTCAATTAGCTGCCATGCCAGAGACTTGGTGAACTCGAAGCGTGATTCTTTATGGTTTTCCATTAATGATAAATATATTAAAAATGGATTCATCATGGAACTGTTCAGCATTGTTTAGAAAATAGGAATGGGACAGCTTCTACGGCGTCTATTGGTTGCATAAACTGCATTTTCATCAAGTACATCTATTCCTCCTTTTGTGTGACTGTAGTTCCCAATTATCTCAGGTTTCTTTGTTTCCTGATTCATTGAAGAACTGTAGTGCATCGCAGATACCAAATGTACTGCCTTTTTGGGTTTGGTACATAGGAGACCAATACTAAATTGTCTCCAAATCCAAACAATGATTATTCAGGTTTCCTGGCTTTGGATGGCAAAAGCTCTTTTGGAATTTCTTTCTTGTTTTTCTTTAAGGTTTGCAAATAAGTAAGGCCGCTCTTTTTTAGTTCGTTAACAAGTTCCATGGAATATAATGCATTTTGTTTGCGCAAGCTGCTGACATTTCCTCCTGAAGCATACCGCAATACGATATGATATACTTACGTTATCAGTATGGTGGGGACACCCTGACTCTTTTCACCGCAACCACAACAACTCAGAGCATACCGCGTGAAAGGTACTGAGAGCCACAGCGCCACACTTCGGACAGCATAGGTTTAACATGCTATCCTCGTGACCCCCGCCATACCGGTTACGGGTTAATGAGGTGACCAACATATTGGGTGGAAAGAGCAGAATGGCAAACTGAAGCTGACGGGTGTCTGTCATACTTTACAGCAAACTGTCTATCTAACTTGGCATGATTTTGAGTTATATTCTTATCTTTAGTAAGTGTTTTTAACATTGGTAAGAAGTAGCTGCAGTTAGATGTAATACAGCTAATTGTGTGTGACCCGTTATAACAAAAGAAATAGTCGATTTACAAAGCACTTGATTACCTGATGTTAAGTAAACAAAAATTGCCTTTTGATCAGCTAAACTATTTATCATCTGTACTAAATCAAAATAAATTTAAAACTTAAATACATTCTGCAGTAGCACTGACAAGATTTTAAGCTGTGACTAATATGAAATTGTATTAGAGATGCAAGTTATCTTTAAAATCTTCGTTGTAAGGTTAAGATTGGTTTCCCCAAATGTAGGTTCAAACCCAGCGGAGGGCAATGGATATTTTTCGTGTGTAAATAGCTTAGCATGGCTTCCTTGGGAAGGAAAGTAAAACTGATGAAGATTTATGGCAGATAAGGGGTCATCCAGCGCAATATACACTTATGTCCAGAAGTTAACATCATTCAATATTTGAATACTTAACTATCACAGTAACACAAAAGCTCTGCATAAGGCAACATGTTGTTACCAATACATCATATATGATCCGAATTGCAATAGAGTGAGAAATAGCAGACAATGTCGACCTCGTACGAGAATTTAATGTCACATTGGCACGTTGGCCATAGTAGCTCAATGGCTAGAGCGGCTGGACGGAAACCAGAAGATCCGTCTTTCAAATCCCGACTATGGCATTAAATTTTTCAGTTTGACTCTACGTTTCCACAATTTAGCGTACACACGGCCAGTGAGAAAGAAGAATTAATTGTACCTAATAGTGGTCCGAACTATAAAGCCTGGGCCTTAAAGTACTTACAGCATAGTAAGTCGCCATTAAGGTAGTTGTCTAATGTGTTTATGAGAACTCCTAGTGGTTTACCGGGAAAAATATGAGTTGGTTGGAGAATTTAACGGCTCTATAAGGTGGTTCAAGCGTTCTACAGGCACCAGTTCACATTCCTCAAGAAGAACATGTCGGGGGTCTGAAATTGTCTTCGGTGGGGGCTGCAAATCGTCTGTCTAATGTATCCCAGGCATGTTCTACAGGACAATGCTGGACAGTCCATGCACTGGATATAGTCGTCTACCAAGTAGACTTTATGTGGACGCCCATTATCTAAGACGAAATGAGTACAGCTATCTCTGTACCTCTGGGAATTCGCATTACAACAGATGTGTACGCCTGCCCACACGAGTATTCGACCATCAGTAAATGGCCGTGTTTACACACTGTTGGTGGTATCAAACCGCACCACACTTACTCTCCACATTATAGTCCGACGAGAATCATTGTTCAAACTGAATTTGAGGTCATCTGTAAGCAGCACGTTCCTAATGTTGACATTGCCGACTCCATTGTAATCGGGACCGTATGTGTATTCGAGAAAATGGGACACACGCTGCTGGGTGTCTGGCATAGAGGCCGACTGTTCTGAGCCTCCGGTATACAGTTTGACTCCAAACTCGAACACCTAAGGCGGCTGCAAGCTCGGATATCCTCCGATGCCATCGTGCTGTTAGGTCAAATGTCGGTCCTGTTGGGCGACCATTTCTTTTTTGTAATTTATGTCCTCCAACGTTAAGTCATATCGGACGATGAATGAAATGGGTGAAATGACGCTCAAGTAAGTCCGGGGTCCATGGAGCTTTGAGTTACTTGACATTCGTCTCTGAGGATAAGGGAAACCCCAGAAAAGACCTTCTCCAGGTAACTCTGACGAGATTCGAACTTGGGACCTCTTGAACGTGAGGCAGACATGCTACCATCTACGCTACCGAGGCGGGCTGGGCAACCATATACAGGGATTCGACGTACACCTCCTCTTTCTTGGAACAGTCGCTAAGGTCTGGAAGTGACACTTTTTGTCACATTCAGTGATCAGAAACTATGGTGTGTGACATACTTCTATACGTGCGATGATTCTACCCTTAAAAACAAAGTCCAGTTGACGTCTTTGTGACATGGTGGTGCTGTTCATAATGGCTCAATAATGTGACTGTAGAAGTTCGTAAAATTAAAAGTCTAGTTTACATAAATATAAATGCTGGTTATTTCAAGTAAAACGACACTTTGTACAGCCCTGACTGCAGCAGAATGACATAACATACACCAACGCAATCTCTTGCTCCTTCACCACACATAAACAAACGAAGGAAATCACTTCCGGCACACTTCAAATATTTGTACACACAATTAACAACTCAACTCGCAATTCGACTCTTTACCAGCTTTTATATTCGAGCCATTGTTTCTAGAAACGTACCGACTTTTCGAGACCTTTCATGGCGGCAAGAGAAGGGAAGAATTATCCAAATATCACTGTTTCTTTCTCTCCTCGCTTCTGTCTCTCTGCCTCTCGGCAAGCGCCAAGCGCTCGCCCAGCTCTCTGTTTTATTTTCGCACGCGACCGGTGCTGGCTTGTCGCGGCTCCAAAACAAAAAAATGCAATCGGTGACAATAATAAGGAATGTGCCGCGCACTGAAATAGATTTACTGCTCCTACCTATAAGAGGCCAGCAGTAATGGGAGGCACACTTGATGGCGCTCACTTGCCGCTTTCCGTTTCAATTTTTCTTTGTAATTTACTCCTCCAAAGTTAAGTCATATCGGACGATGAATGGAATGGGCAAAATGATGCTCAATGAGCACAGGGTGCATAGAGCTGAGAGTTACCCGACATTCGTCTTTCAGGATAACGGAAAACGCCGTAAAAAGCCTTATCAAGGTAACTCACCCTGACTGAGATTCGAACTCGGGACCTCTTGAACGTGAGACAGACATGCTACCATCTACGTTACCGAGGCGGGCACTTTCCGTTTCAATTCCCTGCTTTCGAATTATGCTTAACTTTGAACACTAGTGTAGAGTGAGGTAGGTACTGATAACTACAACAGTTGAAGAGCGCCCACCAAAAATTATCATAATTCTTTACTATTACAACATATAACAATGTATTAAATGTTTTCCAGTGATTCTCATTTACATTAAATATACACCGTTAAATATTTGAAGCCCAACTTTTACAATTTGTGTATTAAGAAAATATAAGCGCTTATTAAAAAAATGTTAGTTAAGTGTATGTTATGTCATAAATGTGTTTTATTGTCAAACAGTAACCCAAAATCAGTCAGTGTATAAGTAGACTATTGGTTATTAAAGTTATTAAAGCATACTGTTATAGTAAAAAATATCTGTGCAAATATAATGCCTTTTGTGTTTAAAGTTTGCATCCTAAATCAAGTACCGTACATATAAGACAATACACAAATAATGTCGGCCACAGCTTTTTATCAATTTTAATAAGGTTCTTAACATGTTTGGCAGAATGTTTCCTCACATACCGAGTACATTTGTTTGGATATTTCGACAAGGACTTCCTCGACAATTAGAAATAGGGTTAAAGACTATTAGGGAATACACCGAATGCATAATGTTCTTAAGATTTACATTTTTGAAAATAGTGTACATAAACTGTGTTTTTTGACGACGCCATGAGTCTGGTTGACTCCTACGGCACATAAATTATCGGAGTCTGCCATTTCTCAAACACGAGTCACAATACGCCACTGATGTATATGAATTTGCAGAGTCAATACCATTACTATAATCTGTCTCAATGTACGAGGGCTGTTCAATTAAGAATGACCATAAATGTTTTACGGTCTTAATTTTTTCCGGACTAAAATTCAATCTTATATTCTGTTAGCTTAATGTGAAACAAACACGCCGTAGTAGTTTCATTGTTGGTACTCCTGGTTCCCGCCTGTGAGAACCACGCAAGTTCAGACATGTTCAGTATCGCCTACCGCTGAAATGGAGGTAACACACGAGGAACAATATGCAGCTTTGAAATTCTGCTTTCGTATCAACAAATCTTCAGTTGAGGTCTATACAATGTTACAGGAGGCCTATGGAGAGTGTTATTCCCTACAGCACAGCTCAAAGGTGGTTTAAAATGTAGTTACTGCTTTTACGGAAGAAAACATCAACACTGCTGCTGCCATTGTCAGAGAGGATTGGTGCATTACCTTAAGATCACTTTCGGAAACACTGAACATTTCATTGGCTGCCATCCACAGGTTGGTGACAGAAAGATTACACATGAGACGTGTTTGTGTGCGATTGGTTCAAAGACTGCTTATTGCGGAACAAAAGGACATTTGCATGCAGTTAAAGTTGATGTTAGAGGAAGATCTGGAGCCTTTTTAAAACGTAATCATTGCTGATGAAACTTGGCTACATCATTTTGATCCTGAGAGCAAACAGCAAAGCTTAGTGTGGAAATCTCCTTCATCACCAACCTCCAAAAAAGCAAAAGTGGTTGCTTCTGCTGGGAAAGTTATGGTCATCTCATTCTTTGATATTCATGGAATGCGCCCACCTTGATAGCGTAGATGGTAGCATGTCTGCCTCACGTTCAAGAGGTCCCGAGTTCGAATCTCGGTCAGGTTGAGTTACCTGGATAAGGTTTTTCTGGGGTTTTCCCTTATCTTGATAGACGAATGTTGGGTAACTCTAAGCTCCATGGACCCCGGATTCATTTGAGCATAATTTCACCTATTTCATTCATCGTCCGGTATGACTTAACGTTGGAGGACGTAAATTGCAAAAAAAATCATGGAATGGTTTATCGGCATGTTATACCTGCACACACATCAGTAACATCAGTAACTGGACAATACTACAGGGATGTCCTGAAAACATTGCAAGTTGATATCAGGTGCAAAAGACCACATTTCCATGAAGCAGGCTGGATGCTGCACCACGATAATGTGCGGCCGCATATTGCCAATGTTGTTCCCGAATATCTTATAAAAATTAACATGAAGTGCATCCCCCACCCTCCCTAGGGTCCAGATTTAGCCCTATGTGAATTTTTTCTATTCCCTTACTTGGACAAACACCTTCGTGGGAGACATTATCCATCATCAGAAGCAGTGGTGAAGGCTGCGGAGGCGATTTTAAAGGATCTCTCAAAAAATGGTTTTCAGCATGTCTTTGAAGACTGGCAGAAACGCTTGGACAAATACATCGCATTCAGGGGAAACTATTTTGAGAAGGACCGTCAAAATTGTGAGGATGAGTAAAGGTACGTAGTCAAAAAAAAAAAAAAAAAAAAAAAAAAAAAAAAAAAAAAAAAAAAAAAAAAATAGTGGTCATTCTTTATTGAACAGCCATCGTAGTTTGATCCTGCTGTAAACATGTGGGTGGGAAGAGAGACATACACAAAACTATTAAGCTGTTGATTGGTTTAGCGAATTTAATGGACGATTTCTTTAATTTGTGTACGTAGGATAAACTCCTCCTTTAAGTACAGAACTGGCAGTAGTTTTCTCTTCACTGGTCTATGAGAGCTAATTTCGGAGAGAGAAAATTATGCAAATGTTTCGATTATTATAAACGTAATAGCCTCACATTTTATCTTTCTGCTTCACATACCACATGATGTGTTCTGTATACTATATACAGATGAGACAGAAGACAGGTGAAATTATACACACCTTTAACTCATTATGCTAAATTAAGCTACATTTTATTTAACAATTACTAAAGGACACTGCTATTACATAATGGTTTTGTATTCCTATACCAGACAGCTCTCTCACAACGAGGTCTGCATCGAGTTGACTGTTGATTAAGATGTTATTGTCTATAGTGTGGAGTAGCTTCTGATATTTAACACATCTCATGTACCTCACAAGCCCAAGAACACTTATGTATATACAATTTAAAATCAGTAAGCTTTTCACCATGAAACAGACCGGTGCTTCAGCCGAAATGAAATACGATCGAGGCAAACCTTTGAAAAGTAGCGAGAAGCGAATCATCTTGCATTTTTTTTTTTTTTTTTTTTGCGGTGCTTACAGAAAGAAACCTGGATTCGTCTATAACAGACATTGAGAAAGAAACTGTGATCTCCGTGGTGTTTCCACAAGTAGTGTGCATAATGTTAGAATGGAACAGCAAGCATCTGGAGGTCTAAGAACATTGGGAAGATAGCGTAAATGCAAACAGCGCGTGGAGAAATACGAATATTTTACGAAAAGGGCTATACGTAGTAAAGTTCATGATTATCTTTTCAGAAATGAACCAACTCATAGATTTAATAAGTTAATGTGTAACGCAACTCTATTTCTTATTAATTAATTTATTATTAATTTACTTATTGATTGATTTGTTTATTTATTTATTTATTTACTTATTTATTTCCTAGAAGTTAGCGCTGCTATATATACTGCAAATCTTACAAAACTTATGTACGTGCATGTAGCGTGTAACACGTGGCGAGTTTAATCAGCTCCGCCTTGTTTACAACAGGATTGAACTAACCTGAGATAGAGTATAGTCCGTAAGTATCAGGAACTGACAAGTTTGTACTTAGAATAGAACTGGAGAACTGTAATTTGAATCGCAAGGAAGTATTGTATGTTTGAGTACAAACAAATTAACTAATAACTATGAATTTGCATTCCTCTTGCGTTGTAGGTTTTATCACGGGATTTTCTTTCAGGGATTCTGTTATAAAATATTTTTGAACATTCTTTCCGAGCCTTAAACTCTTCCAGACGCAGATTCTCTGCTAAAATCAGCTGTTAATATTTCCGAAAGTTTTCCTTCGGTTATGCCGAATCTGTCTGTCAATATTTGTAGAAACAATTACACGCTCTGATGTCCAGATAACGTAAGTTCAACCGTTCCCCTTCAAGTTCTTTACACTCTATGGACCGCACATAGCTGAAACAGTTGGTCTTCGGAGATTGAAGCTCTTTGCAAGAGTGACGTAGCCTATATTGTGATTAATTGTTATTTAAGGTAGTCTTCACCATAGTTGCAATTTCTTTTACGTTTATCCGATTTTATTGTTTTTAAAAACACTGGAATCATCATCATCCAAGCATTCCAATCGGTAACGCCAGCTTTGTTTTGTGGTGGACGATTTGCGCACTTCATTCTCGATTGCTAATTTAGTTATGTAGTGTTGATAGTTTTAGCGCGTGTATGTTTGTACTATTGGCAACGCTGGAATATGCAAAGCAATACCTTTGGTCCAGATAGAAGATGATGATATAAGATTACCTTTGAATGAACAGACAAATCGTGTAAGTAGAATGGTATGTTAATTTTGTCGGCATATACTTTTCAGTTATCTAGCTTTCGATACCACTTTAAAACGAAATAAAAAGTACATTTACCTTAGAGGGCAAAGCAACCACACTATAGTAAACTTGAACTACGAAAAAGTAGGGTTAAACTGCAGTTGCATTTATTTGCTCTGTAGATAATAGTAAGTAAGTAAGTAAGTAAGTAAGTTTTATTCACCGTAAGAACATACAATATTCATGGCTTCGTCAAATTTGTGCCCGTAGGAATAATACAATTCTTTTGAGCAATAACATTATGAATACAATAGTAATTAATAATGCACTAGTAATTAAACAATACAATAGTAGTTAAATAATACAATAGTAATTGACAGAATAATAATATGATACATGATATAGAACATATAATATATTCTAAATGTAATGGATCTTATGTTACACTGTCAAGTTGTTACACAGAAAGTATATAAATAGCATATACTTATTGATACATTTATTCAAGTTATACTGTAAACGCAATGCTGTAGAGGAAGCTTTTTAACACAAATTCTGAATTTTTGCAGTGCGGGTATTTCTTTCATTTGTTGGGTAGACTGTTATATAGCTGTAGGCCTGTATATATGAAGCCTTTTTCAAATGAGCTGGTATTTATTATATGCGATTATATGAATTTAATCTTTCTAGTGACATGACGTATCTCTGAATTTAGGATGTACACAATGAGATTGCTTTTTATGTAACATAGTGTTTCATTTAATGTACTCAAGTCCTTAAATAAAGATCTACAGCTGGTTGTTTTGCTAACTGGTAGCAATTGTTCATTTTTGTATTTTAAAAATAGAGTTTGCTCCTCCTGCATTTCTCCAAAATATATTCCAAAGGCAACGATGGATACTGAAAATATACACGATACAATCAAAGAATTGACTTTAGATCCAAAAGTTTTGAAATTAGTTAAATGGCATAGGTTATTTTACTCAATGCTTTTGATGACGGGTTCGTCTCCTTCGGTAAAGAATGACGTAACGGAAACAAGTTGTTGCCAACAGCGGAGTTGTGAAATACGCCAGGACAGAGAAATGTTGCTAACATCAACAGCACACTAACACATTTTTCTTATAATCTATAGTTGATCATAAATTTCTAACCTCCATTTATTATTAATGTTATTATTACAACTTTTATTTTTATTATTGATTATTATTGTTTAAAAACTAAAAGAAATTGAAAGTGGCCAGACTAGTGTGGATAAATAATACACTAAGTAACAAAGTTTCAATAATGTTAACCTTTGAGTAGTCGCATGATGCTTTGTGACATGAGGGCTCGCGTGGGCTACATATGTAGCCTGTATAAAATAGTAAACCTATTTAATACATCCAGGAAGGAGCAAAAAATCTAATACACATGAATAATAATTGATATATAGTTGGAAAGAATAGAGAAATATAACACAATTGAAGTGAATTATGAGAGACATAAAGCTTGAAACCTTAAGCAAATCTAACACAATTGAATATTGACATTTTATAACTAAATTTGAGCAAGATTTTTTCATATTGTTTTTAATGTGTATTGTTTATTTTGATGAAATGGCAATTTTTTTCCAATGTTGATATTTCGGATGTAATAATCATTTAGTATTCTTAAGAACAATAAAAAATAACCTGCTTATATAATGCAACTATGAACTATAAGAGAGAGGCAACTTAGGTACGTTCTATATTGATTCTGTAATTGTTCACATAGTACTGAATAATATCTAAATAAAAAAATGGATCTGCTCAAAAATTGGAAACAAGAACAGCCTTTAGCTTTTATGTTGTCTGAGTTCCTCTCGTGTAATAGTCTCCCATCACTGCCCAATCCCAGCATCCTTTATACCTTCTTTGCATAAGCTGAATGTCCTGATAGAAGCATTTTCCATTTTCATCGTTCATATCTCCTAAATTTGTTTTAAAGAAATCGTTACAGGAAAGCAAATACTGCATTATGATAGACTTTCTGCACCTAAGCACACTAACTCTGTAGCTCTGTAATTTCCAGTTGCTTTGTGTCCCAGAATACATTGCACTACTTTTCAAAAAACTTCAAAAGCGTTACATTCATCTAGAGACATTACATCTACAAGTTGTTTAGATTATAACAATGTACGCCCGCCTCGGTAGCGTAGATGGTAGCATGTCTGCCTCACGTTCAAGAGGGCCCGAGTTCGAATCTCTGGCAGGGTGAGTTACCTGGATAAGGTTTTTCCAGGGTTTTCCCTTATCCTACAGACGAATGTTGGGTAGCTCTAAGCTCCATGGACCCTGGACACATTTGAGCATCATTTCACCCATTTCATTCACCATCCGATATGACTTAATGTTGGAGGACGTAAAATTAAAAAAAAAAAAAAAACATTGTACAACTTTGAAATTCAATACAAATTTCACTTTGTATTTTTGTTGATGAGAGTTAGAGCCTCAGATTTCTGTTCAAAACTTTGATAAATTTTTTAATTAGTGCAAATTTTCTGTTTCTGTATCCTGGTCTCCCATAAGCAGAGGAGATAAGAATACTTGAATAATCAGCTTGAAGCCTGGGACAGGAATTCTATTCGTAGTTAAGTTCTCTCCGTCTTCATCAGCCACACATTCGGGCGCAATTTGGTGCAGGATTTCTATGTTTGAGATGGGATGCACATTAACTGTTTCGAAGACCCAAGTCGAGAAGCCAGATATAACAGGGTTAATTCGTTGTATTTTGAGTTGTTTCTTGATGATTGTGTTTGATAAAATAAGAGTCATGAGACATCTATTTTTCAGGCGTGGTTTGGAATAAAGTTTCAAAGAAGTCAAATTTTGTAACAATTTAATTGTATTATTTGGATTACATTTTACTTGAACTTCCTTTCTCAGTTACTTTCAGGTTACTTCCAACATATCGATAAATTCTTACTTTGTTATATTTAAACAGTTCCAACTATTACATAAAAGTTCTTGATCCTGCACCACTATTCATCACACTCATGATTACAAAACATCTCTACCAAGATTATTGATTTTTCGTAACTATCGTTACTCCTATCTTAATTTTGTGATTGGCCGATTTAATGCCACGTCACAACATTACATCATACAATGATTACTACGGTCAATCACAAAATACATATATTTTTACTTATTTAAATTACTAAATAGATTTACATAATAATTTTTTTTTATAAATTTATGAACTTTTCATATCTTTTCTAAATATAACTCGAAACTACTGTTACAAATGCCCCTCTTCGAAATATATGGAAAATAACCAAATAAAGAAATTAACAATATATTTCCATATATTTCGAAGAATGGTCCCAATTATCAATTTCGTTTACAAGAATAATACATAACACATACATAAAACACAACAATAAATCAACATTAATTAAAATACAACAATATATTAACATTTAACAATAAAATATATATATTTTATTATTATTTAACACACACATATAGTATAAAATCTATATTGTTTGAATGACTGTCAAGGCTTTAGAAGGGTTTCACTAATGTCTTATGATATCTTCCCACACTCTTATTATTTGAATCTTGCAATTCATAAGTATGATCTCCAAATTTGTTTATTACTCTATATGAACCTTTATAAATTAAATTCATTCTCCAATACATTTTTTGTCTAGCATCCACATCATTTATTTCAGGATCCCACTTGGCCTTTCTTCTTTGTACTTTCTTTAATCTTTTGTCAGCTTTTTCTTGTATTCTTTTAAATGCTTTGGCGCATATCTCTTCTTCATTTATCACATTTGTATTCTTTTCCAAAGTCGTTGGTACCTTTATTATGAGAGGTTCAGGGGTTTTTCCAATCATTAACTCTATTGGTGCGAATCTTGTAGTAGCATTTGGGGTGTTATTTATTATCTTTTCTATGACATTACAATATTTATACCAACCCCGTTGATTCGAATGTATTTTTCCTAATAGTTTGCAAGTTTGCCACAAGATTTCAGTGGTGCTGTCCTTGCCATTCGTTTTTAGTTTTCTGTCTCCCTGTGATTAGTACTTTCATTGTTGGTTAGGTTGATACTATCATTTATATTCACATCATTCTCTGTGCTTTGTATATTTTCTACTCTTTCATTTTGATTGGTTCTTTCAAATCTCGAACCCCTAAAATCTCTTTGATTTGCATTAAATAGACTAGTACCTCTACCCCTATTTAAGTTACTTATTCGTTGATTGTTTCCTCGATAAAATCTTACATGGTTTAGTTGGTCATTTCTTCCAATTCTCGTCGACTAATTGTTGTGATAATTCCTTTGCAAATTATTTTGAACTCCCCTTCCTGTTCCGGGAATTACAGATTCATATGTTCGTCTAGGATCATAACCTCTTCCTTCAAATCTTTGATTTTTTACGGGTGCCCCGCCCCAATTTAAACTCGTCCTATTATTCTTAGTATTTGTAGGTTGGTATTCCTGTCGATTTCTTCCTCGCTCAATATGGACGTTATTATGGTTACCATCACACGATGTATCATTAATGAGGTTATGTGCTTCAAATTCGGATAATAACTCAATCATATCAGAGAAATCGATAGGCTTAGCCACAATTAAATGATTTCTGATATGTGGTGGATAATGACGTATTAGCATGTTAACAATTTTTGTCTCAGAAATTTCGGTATTAATCAACTTACTTTTATTTGCTAATTTTAAGAAATATTCGGTCATAGAAATTCCTTTTCTAAACTCAAACCTACCTGTTGCTAACTCAACTTTTATTCTTGTTTGTCACTCAGGTCCCCAAAATCGATTTATAAACAGATTTCTGAAAGTGCTGTACGTTTCATGTGAAGCCAAGGTTAACCTCAACCACTCAAGAGCATTTTTCTTCAAACAGCGTTTTACTATCATCATCTGAAATTCATTCAGAATTCTCTTAATACGGAAATATTCTTCCAGTTTCCTAAGAAATACTTTTGGATTATCACCTGATTCCTCATCAAAACTTGGTGGACTAATATCATGTAGTGAATAATGTACACATTCATTTTGACCTAGACTGTGAAACTGTGTGTGTGAGGGCATGTTTTGTGTGTTTCTGTGATAATTAACATCATTATCTGGACTCGCAAATTCACTACATTCACTTGCATCACCAGATTTCTGATGATTGGTTAATTCACCTGGTAAATCACAGTCATTCATATTTCTAATTCTAGATATTTCTTTCACATTATTTACTTTACTAGCCTGTAATGCAATCACAACTTGTGTCAATTTTTCTAAGTTATCCTTCTCTTTTTCAAAATTTTCTTTCACCTCTTTAATTTGCAAAACTACTTCTTCTTTCGCTTTACTTATCTCATCAAGTTGTAACTTTATTTCCTCTTGGTGTCTCTTACTTTCTTCATGTAATTGCATTTCAGAACAAATTACATTGATTCTTTGTTCTACTTTATCTCCTAATTCTTCTCTTTGTTTTTGTGTTATTTCTGCCTGTTGTATCCTAAATGTTTCTAATTCTTTGTTTAATTCCATTCTTATTTCTTGTTTCACAATGTCCTGACCTAACCCAGTTTCCTGAATTATTTCTCTTAATTCCATAATTTCCTGTCTATTTTCATTCTTATTCTGTTCTATTGTTTGCAATAACCTTTCCATATTCTCTTTACATTCTTTTCTTCCCTCTCTAATTTCTTATGCTATCTCACCTTTCAATTCCTGTTTTAACTTTTGTGACATGTTCTATTGTTTGCAATAACCTTTCCATATTCTCTGTACATTCTTTTCTTCCCTCTTTAATTTCTTGTGCTATCTCACCTTTCAATTCCTGTTTTGACTTTTGTGGCAAACTAACCTCTAAATTGCTTACACTTTGTGCCAATTCCTGTCTTACATTAACATCTAAATTGCACATACTTTGTTTCAAATCTTTAATATTGTCTTTATTCTGAGCTAATTCTTCCCTCAATTCATTTATATTTTGTTCAAGATCTTGTTTTAATTCTGATTTTACATCATTCAACTCTGATTTTACATCACTCAACTCTGCCCACCTCGGTAGCGTAGATGGTAGCATGACTGCCTCACGTTCAAGAGGTCCCGAGTTCGAATCTCGGTAAGGGTAGGTTACCTGGATAAGGTTTTTTCCGGGGTTTTCCCTTATCCTGCAAGGCGAATACTGAGTAACTCTAAGCTCCATGGACCCTGGACTCATTTAGGCATCATTTCGCCAATTTCATTCACCATCCATTATGACTTAACGTTGGAGGACGTAAATTGCAAAAAAAAAAAAAAAAAAAACACCTCAACTCTGATTTTACATCTCCTATTTTAGCATCTAAATTACTCAACATTTTCGTTATGCTTTCTAACATTAGCTCGTTATCTTTACTTAATCTTACATCTTCCCTACTCATTCCTACACCATCACTAGCTTCTCCTTCCACTATTATTTCTTTTCTACTCAACATCTTTTTAACTATTTTCTGATTTATTAGCAACATAAATCTACTACTACTAATTTTTTTGTTTTTAATTTCACTCACTTTGAACCAGTTTTCTTCTTTTTCCTTTCCTTTTATATTCCCACGTAGCTGTACAAGGTTTTAATCTCCACTCTCCTCTATCCTATTCGGACACACGTTGCGGCGCCATTTGGAGAAGGAATTCTATTTGTAGTTAATTTTTCTCCATCTTCATCAACCACACGTTCGGGTGCAATTTGGTGCGGGATTTCTATGTTTGAGATGGGATTTACGTTGACTGTTTCGAAGACCCAAGTCGAGAAGCCAGATATAACAGGGTTAATTTGCTGTATTTTGAGTTGTTTCTTGATGATTGTGTTTGATAAAGTAAGAGTCATGAGACATCTATTTTTCAGGCGTGGTTCAGAATAAAGTTTCAGAGAAGTCAAATTTTGTAACAATTTAATTGTATTATTTGGATTAAATTTTACTTGAACTTCCTTTCCCAGTCACTTGCAGGTTACTTCCAACATATCGATAAATTCTTACTTTGTTATATTTAAACAGTTCTAACTATTACATAAAAGTTCTTGATCCTGCACCACTATTCATCGCACTCATGATTACAAAACATCTCTACCAAGATTATTGATTTTTCGTAACTATCGTTACTCCTATCTTAATTTTGTGATTGGCCGATTTAATGCCACGTCACAACATTACGTGATACAATGTTTACTACGGTCAATAACAAAATTACATATATTTTTACTTATTTAAATTACTAAATAGATTTACAGAGTGTACAGAGCAAGGATAGGACTGTTTAGGCAAAGGAAAATCAAGAAAAAGGAAATAGGAAGATCTATGGAGGTTAGCGGCATAATACTGGGATGTATAATTCTAATGTTATTAATAATAGGAGGAGTCGAACAGAACCCTGGACCAGAGGAAATACAAACTATTCTGGAGAATCTGGTGGAAAAAATAAATAAAATGGATGGGATGGAGCAAAGAATAGGCAACAGTCTGGAGAAAATAGCTAAGGAAATAAAAGAAGAAGTACGAAAAGAAATCCAGGGTATAAGAGGGGAAGTAGATAAACTGAAAGTGAAATTGGAAAGAGCAGATGAGCGGAGAAGAAGACTAAATTTAGTATTTATAGGAGTGAAAGAGAGAAGAGGTATTTGGCCATGGCCGGAAGTGTCCCAAATATTGACAGAAAAACTACAAATAGAACTACACGGTTGGGAGATAGTGGAGGCTTACCGCGTAGGAAGACATGTGGGGGAAAGGCCAATTATTGTACATTTCTCTACAACTCAATTAATCTACGAAATACTGGGAAGGGCTAAAATGTTGAAAGGCACAAAAATCTTCATAAATAAGGATTTAACACCAGCCCAAAGACACGTGAAGCAAAATCTACTCCGAAGGATGATGGAAGCGAGAGCTGTGGGTAAACGAGCATATATCAGAAATTTGCAACTCTGGATAGAAGGAGTGAACGCAACATATGCGAGCAAGAGGGATGTATGGAGCAGGGAGCCTACACAGGAGGAAATAACTCAGCAAAAATCCAGCCAAGTTTCAAATACACAGGAAGGGACGAGGGAGTCAAAGTCCGGCACCGGCACACAACAGAGAGATGATGTAATACAGCACGTGGTAACAACCAACACGTCAGAGGATACGTCATTGAGTGAATCAAACAAGACGAAGGGAAATCAAATCTCCGTCGGACAGAAGGGAGGTGAGGAAAGCAGGAAGATGACGTCAACACCTGTAACAACAGATGGGAGAAAGTGGCTGTCACCAAGGAGGGAGGAGACTATGGCAGCACGTGGACTGGTGGAGAGAGGGGAAAGAAGCTGGACGCAAACTATTGGTAGTAGTGAAGAAGAGGAGGGGGCGGTAGGTGGTGAAGGCAGGAGGAGAGGTAAAGCAGAGGCGGGAGATATAACTTCGCCGCATGGAAGTATAATGGTGATAAACAAAGACAAACGATCCTCAGCTGTTGGAGGAATTCAGCTGAGAAGCAGAAAGACATTGGAAAAGTATGTATGGTCAAGAGGCAGAACGGGTTCACAATAGCAGTCAGTCAAGAAAATAGGATTTTGGAACTGTGAGGGAATAAAAAATAAAATTAATACGGGATTCTTACAGCACTTTTTGGGGATGCTGGATTATTTACCAGTGGTTGAAACATGGTTGAAAGATGAGGTCATTGACATACGGGGTTTTAGTTACGTAGGAAGAAAGGGAGAAGCATATGCAAAGAAAGGGAGACTATCTGGAGGCCTAGGTTTCTTTATTAGGAAGTCTCTGTGTAAAACAATGAAAGAATCATGGTCCAGGCATAAAGAAGTGCTTTGGGTTGTAATAGAAGATAAGGAGCTAGATGACAGCATGATATGTTTAGGTATAGTGTATAACCCGCCAGCCTCCTCACAGTTTCATAATCCCGAAATATTTTATCTGTTAGACAAAGACATTGAGAGGTTAAGGGATAAATACATTAACATTGAGATTATAATAATGGGAGATCTAAATATAAGAATTGGGGAAAGTGACGTAAATCTAACAGATGATTGGGAAAATAATAACCTAACAGGGAAAAATGACGATATTAGACGTAGCAAGGACAAGATCGTCGAGAGAGGAAGTGAAAAACTCATTGAATTTTGTGAAATAAATGCGCTTGACATTCTTAATGGGAAATGCGGTGAAGATGAGCAGGGGGAATACACCTTCATAAATGCAAATGGCCAGAGTGTAATTGACTTTGTTTTCTGGTCCAATAATATTAGACATATAGTGACTAATTTTAAAGTGTCTAACATAAGTACCAATAGTGGTCATTTCCCATTACTAACATGTATTAAAATCAAATCTCAAAGTGTGGAAGCTGACAAATTAGGGAGAAAATAACAGCAAATAGAGAACATATTATATATAGGTGGAAGGGAGCACAAGGCAAACTTTGAAAATCTTTTAAATTCCGAGCGAGGGAAAATATGTCAGTATGGGGTACTATATAATTCGGAAACCTTTGAAATTGAAAAGGCGATGAATATCTTAAATTTCATATTGCAATGGGCAGGGGAACAGATGAAAGTTAGAAACAGGCAAATTATTGAAAGTGACACATGGTTTGATGAGGAGTGTAAAATAAATAAAGGTATTGTAAAAGCGGAATTGGTAAAATGGAGAGAATCAGGGAATATCAAACTGAAAGAACAATATCTGCTAAGCAAATATTATTATAATAAGTTGCTGGAAAATAAAAAATCTCAATGGAGGAAAAGAAATGCCAGCAAACTAATCAGTACTATTACTGAAAATAATGTAAGTAAAATATGGAAAGGTATTAAGACATTATACAAAAAATATATTGTCAAATCTAACATAACTCAAGAAGAATGGTTAGGGTATTTTGCAACTTTATATACATTTGAAAGCTTTAGTGTAGGGAGGGTAATCCCAGAAATAGTAAATAATTTCAATGAAATCTTGGACAGTGTCATAACAGATGAAGAAGTAATGAATCAAATTAAAAAAATTAAAAGGAACAAAGCACCAGGTATAGATGGTATACCCAGAGAGTTCATTAGGGAATGGAGCAAAGACGTGAACTGAGTTAAAAGTTCTAACATCATTGTTCAACTCAATGAAAACCAAAGGGTATATACCTAAGAGTTGGAAAAAAACTATTATTCAGCCAATTTATAAAGGTAAAGGGGATATGGATATACCCAATAATTACCTAGACATAGCACTGTTATCGAATGTGGGAAAAATTTATACGGGTATCTTGGCAGAAAGGCTGCAAGTCTGGGTAGAGGAGCATAATATTCTTTCAGAATTCCAAATGGACTTCAGAAAGGGGAGGCGGACAGTTGATAATGTATTCATCATAAAAACACTAGTAGATAAATACCTAAAAAATAAGAAAGGTAAATTATATATGGCTTTTATCGATTTGGAAAAAGCTTTCGACCGGGTAGAGCTGAAACTGTTGTGGTATAAGCTGTTAATGAAAGGAGTGAGTCATCAAATGGTAACTATACTAAAAGAATTGTATAATGAAAATACATTTTGCATAAAATATGAAGAAGGGGCACTAACTAAAGAAATACAACTGGAGGGAAAAGGACTAAGGCAAGGGTGCAAGCTAAGTCCAATTTTATTCAATTTATTTATTGATGATGTATTACAAAATATAAGTAAGAATAATAGTCTCATACCAGTAATAAACAACTTACAAGTTCCAGGTTTACTTTTTGCAGACAATTTGGTAATAATGTCCATTACTGTTAATGGGTTAAAAATATCTTTGCAAGAGGTGGAGAAATGTTGTTCAGAGTGGGGCTTAAAGGTAAACAGCAAAAAAACTCAAATTGTAGTATTTAAAAAAGGAACTAAATTGAGTAAATATGAAAAGTGGAAGAAGGGAGAAGCTGAATACAAAGTAGTGCGTGACCGTACTTACTTAGGATTAAAATTAGATGCAGGAGGCAAATGGGAAAAACAAAAGAAATCAGCACTGGCAAAAGGGAAAGCAGCAATGATGGCTGTGAGAGGGTGTCTATATAAAATGCCGGAGATGGAGATGAAATGGTTGGAAAGAGTATATAGTTCTGTAGTCGAGGCCAGAATGCTATATGACATTGAAATATGGGGGCTTGAGAATGGGTGGGAAGTTGTGGATCAGATACACAGGATGTTCTGTAAGGAAGTTTTGGGGCTGCCAATGGCAACAGCAAACGAAGTTGCTCAAATTGAAATGGGGAGAGTAACAAGGAAAGGGTTAATAATGGAAAGAGCCTTGAAATACTGGCACAGGATCTTGAATTTAGATGAAGGCAGCTTATTGCAACAATGTTTAAAATATCAAGAAGCAAGTCTGCAAAGCTCGGGCTGGGTAAGCACTCTACGAAACAATTTAGAAAATAATGGCTTAGGGGATATTTGGAGAAAAAGAGAGAGAAATTATAAAGGTTTCTGGAGGGGTTTTGAAAAAGATTTGAAGATATAGAGATTCGAAAACTGTTCAGCCAGTTAGGTGAAAAGAGGTCATTGGTATATTGAGTTAAAAAGTGGCTGGGGAAGGGAGCAGTATATAGATAAAACCATTAATGAAGAAAGGAAGGGGATAGCATGGCTGAGAGCAGGAGTGTGGAGGCTGAAAGGGCAGCGGAATGGGTTTGTGCAAGACAAGTGCCCATTGTGTGGGGGTAAGGAAGATGTGGAACATATCCTTTTTGAATGCAGGGAAACAGAGATTTGGCGAAAAGAATACATCTGGAGAACAATTAAGCGAAGTCCTGATATATGTAAAATTATAGATAAAAATCTCAAGAATGTAGGTCAGTTCTTAGATAAAGTGAAAAATAAATGGAAGTGGACTGTGAAAAAAGGAAATGAACAATAGTGTGTAAGCAATAGTAGTAATGGTAGTAGTAATAGAAATGTAAGTAGTGTACTACATATTTTGTAATTCAACGGGCTGCCCACCAATTAATGGCCTGGGCCAAATACTGGTGATCAGCTCAACAATTGTAATAGCTTAGTACACAAATAAATAAATAAAATAATTGTTTGGTAGACAAGGTACGGTGGTTTTAAAATGAAAAAAAAAAAAAATGAAATAGATTTACATAATTTTTTTTTATAGATTTATAAACTTTTCATACCTTTTCTAAATATAACTCGAAACTACTGTTACAAGCCCCAGAAGAAACTCCAACAGTTTTAAAACACCACGAATATCCAAATTGACTTTTTTTTCCAAGACCAGCTTGATGTTTTCATATGTTAGAATAGGATGAGATAGAATTGTACAGGGGGAATTTGGCACTGCAATTAGTCTTGATCTATTGTATGTATCCCCAAGTGGGGCATCCCCAGGAGGAAGGATGAGGCAAGAGGAGACATCACGACAGTGCTGAAGACATGTTTCATACAATTTACCAGTTGGAAAGTTCCTGGCAGGCCAGTACAACCCACCCACCATGGTCCTGAAATGGCCCACTAGGCGAGACTGTCCTACCAGAGGAGGAAGTGCTTACCATGAGCTCATCCTGCCATGCTGCGCCGATACATCTACATATACATACTTCTACCCTGAAAGAGACCACCAGATGAGAGATGATCTTAAATGATAATGGAGATGAAATGGACGGACAGGAAATACGGCGGATGTAATTAACCTACCCAGCATTTGCCTGGCAACTCAGAAAAAAGCCTTGAACAAAACCCATGGGTCAGGTAGGTTGGCCACAGGAATCAAACCCGGACCTCCCTAATGTGGGCCACAAACAAAACCACCTAAGCCATCCCACTCTGTTTTTCATATGTTTCTTTCAGGTTGAGTGAATGCTTTACTCGGATGGAAGGAAACTTATTCCTATTGTGTAGTAGGACAGTCTTGAGCTATGTATGAAAATGAACTACTGGTCTAGGATTAGGTTTAGCATTACTACGGAGGGGATTCGACACCAAAACCTGTGGTTTATTGTACCTAAGCCCCAAGTGGGGCATCCCCAGGAGGAGGGATGAGGCGAGAGGAGATGAGGGCAGCTGACCCAAGGAGTCACAAGAGTGCCGAGACACCCACCAACACTGTCACCCTGAAAGAGATCACCCGATGAGAGATGATATGAAATGATAATAAAGATGAACAGGAGGAACAGGAAATTTGGGTATGTAATTACTGTCCAGCAACACAAAGAAGGTTCTTGAAAGGAATGTGCTCCCTTACACAGTGGGACAAGGACAGCGAATGTGTTTGACAGGGAATGCATGCTACACAAGGTGCAGAAACATTAAAAAAACATGCGTCCTATTCACTCTGTACTCTGAAACGAGAAGATTCATTCACAAAAGTAGAAGCCGTCAGAATGTTTTTGAATGGTCTGTAACTGTACTGACATGGGGTGTCAGAAACTACCAAGGGAGAGTGTAGGAACCTTCTGCAATCCCGCTGCGTCTCACTCCCCGGAGACTTTTTCTCTTGTGGTATACTGTAACCTACCCAGCTCTTGCCTGGTGACCCAGGAAAACCCCAAAAAATACCCATGGGTCAGGTGGGTGAGCCATAGGAATCAAACCCGGACCTCCCGAATGCATGCCACACATGAAACTGCCTGAGCCATCCCTCTCTGTACAACTAGTCTGGTTCGTAAGGAATGTCTATGTGTTGAGAGAAACTATCAACATTGTTGCAAAAGATGTTCTGACATTTCATAGAAGCAGGCAACATCCTTGAGCTGTGTTCTTTATTGTGGTATTTTGTATCCTTTGGTAAGCAATTTATTTTCCTTAAATTAGGTTGCAAGAAGTTGAGCCTTTTGATTTGGTTAGTTTCAACTCCCTAATTAGATCCAACACTTTTTTAAGTGAAGAGTTATGGCTCTTTCCGTTCCTATAATCACTGTTGGAGAAATCAGTGTCATCACTAGATTTTTGTTTATCTTCAGTATAAGAATGATCTGGTGTTAATGGAACTTGCAGCTATCCAGAGTGCAGTGCTGGAGCAGTGGATGATGTGTGTATGTTTTTTATTCTTATTAGGTACTTTTATAATGTGATGTCAACCAATCAAAAGTAACAGCTGTCATGATGCATGTTCGGCTCTCTCAATATTCCAAGAACTGCAAACAGCATAGATCTTCCTTCTTACATGTAAACCTATGTCTACTGCAAGACACGTGAGGAACCCATGTAATATTTTGATCTTCAGTTGGTTCACTGAAACAAGCTTTGTAAGATCACTTATTTTGCTCCAGCACAATTTTATATTTCTTGTTCAGATCTGATATAGTGTACAGAAACATAATTTGTCTTCAGGAAATATACGTCTGGATAATGACATGTTTATTTTAAAAACAATGTCATAGCCAGGATTTGAACCACGGATCTCCCAGTCTGTCTCTATTCAGTTGCCTTTGAGCTATCATGGCCAACATGACATCAAGTTCTCCAACTGACTCGGGTTTTTTCCCATAAACCACTAGAGGTTCTCATTATACATGAGACAACTACCTTAATGGTGACTGAAGTACTTTAAGTCCTGGGCTTTATTGTTCAGCCACTATTAGGTCAGTTAATTCATATTAATTTATTTTTTCACACTAAACTTGTGTGGGCCAGTTGAGTAGGAATTATGATGGTAAGGTTGGAATTTTTAAATATTTGAATGATTTTCTGAATGATTCTTTTGGTCTTTTTGTTTCAGTATTGTGACTTTGTGGGTTCGTAGAACTAAATGTCCGAGTTGCAGATATTCCAAAAGTTCTATATTTCCATAGAAGTACACTGTTCTATTGTCATGTAACAACATTACGTCACATACACATCACAATCTACCAAGGCCGATGACAATAACACACAGCGTTCTGATTACATCTGTTTACAACTTCAGCTCAGCTGTTTACTGCTTACAACTGACTCTTGGTGAGTCATCACTTCCTTAAATACCTCATCTGATAATTCCAGACTGTTCCAGAACAATCAAGAAACCGAATAATCTCTATCAATCAATATGTCACCAGAAACTTCCATTTATCACAGTTTGTTTGTTTCGGCAGACCTTTATCAGTTCCTTTGTGTAAACAAGCGGCTTTATCACTCTGTGCGAACCTTTTATGTGCATTGCCGTGACAGTATTCAGATTACTTAATTATTTTGTTTACTTATAAAACTTGCTTCTCCATAGAATAATTGCACGTGGCATTTCTGAATGGAAGTAGCTAAAGTACACAGTTTTACCTATATAACCATTTAGTATTTTTGCAATATACAGTTCATATTAAAGAATGCACTATGAAGAATTGTCATGGTGTAGGCAGATCCTTTAAGGGTGAGTTGAACCATTTCATCATCTTTGTTGAATACCAGTGAGAGGAGCAAACAAAAATATTGCACAACATTCAAGGACAACCTCTAGCTGATGTCACGAAGCCAGAAGTTCAAGCTGCATTGTTGCAATGAGATATTTAAGATAGAGCACACAATCTCCGAAAATCGATAGCATTTCACTTCTAGAACCTTCTGGCAATGACTGACATGATATAAAGGGCTTGCAAAACCTGGCGTCATAGTACACTGGCATTTGCATCCTGTACATAGAACTAAAAGTGTTAAGGCTACCTCATAAATGTCTTCCTGCTTAAAACAATGTGTCATGTGCATACATAACTGTCTTTGTATGTATGGAGGTAGGAAGATAATTGGAATAATATGCAGTAAGGGCACCAGAACACTTCCTTGTAGAACTCCTGTATTTGCTTCCAGTTTAATTGCACAGGTTGCATTTGGTTATTTAACATTACTTTTTGTCGACAATCTTTATTTTAATTTTCAAACCACTTAACTGAATTGTTCCATATGCCATAGAATTGCAACTTTTTGTTAATAATTCACCATGACAAATGCTGTCAAAAGCTTTAGAGTTACCATAGATTCTGATGACTCTAGCTTTTCATCAATAATTTTGGAATCATTATTTACCAATTTGGTTAAGATAAATGTCGTAGAGTACTTCACATGGAGTCCATTTTATTTACTGTTTAATTTTTTAAAATATTCATAATAAGTAAGAAGTTTCGAATGTGGAATCTTTTCAGATATGATAGAAAACATTGAAAGGTCAAACATTTGAAAAAATGCAGCAGTATATTCATGTTCATCTATAATCTGTTTGCTGTTAGAATAAAGTGTTCCTCCACATTCAGCACTGAGATCTGCTTGTAGTACACCATTGTTTAACTTAACATCTACACATGCTCACATAAAGAGCAATGCTGTCACCTCAGTTTAACTGCTATCTTGTATTGTTGAACATTTGAAAGCCATTGTTTTTGTAATAATGATGTGTATCACATAGTAAGAAAAGGTACTCAGTATTTCTATGATTAAGTGATGCAAGTTATGAAAAACAAAATGTACATTCGTATCAGATCGTATCAAACATCCAAGACTCTTCAGGCAAGCAAACAGTGGCAGCCTCTATTACGAAATGCATTTCAACAGAGTTCTTCAAAAGCCAACATTTTAAGGAAATCAACATTGAGTTGTGTGCAGCTCTTACACAAGCAGTAATTCCTCTCAATAATGTGAACCATCCAGCCTCCAAGGGATTTCTTGAAAAATACACAAAGATATCAATGCCAAATGAGAGTACTTTAAGAAAAAACTGCATGGAGTCTGTTTACCAAGAAACCATATAAAGAATCAAGGAGAAAGTGTCTGATTGCATGTGGGAATCATTGTGGATGAAATCATAGTCTCAGTGGAACGATCTTTTGAACATTTTAGTTTTTCTCTTAGCAGGGGAGATAGTTAAGCCCATGTTGTTAACAATGTATGAGCTGCAGAAAGCCAATACCAGTACAGTAATGCTATCACTTATGGACTTTTGTCAAAAACTCTGGCCTGCTGGTATCAAGTTTGAAAAAGTCGTGTGGTTATGGACCAGGCTCCATACATGGTTTGAGCTGTTAACCAATTAAAGACTATTTCCTAGTTGAAGCACATGACATGCTTGGTTCATGCTCTTCACAGGGTTGTGAATCCATAAGGAACGAATATGACATTGCAGATCAGTTCATCTCTGCCCTGAAGGAGATTCTGCTGAAAGCTCCAAATTGTGTTGTGGTGTACAATGAAACCCTAGTTGGTACCTTCCAAATTTCCTGGTCATTATTCGCAGGGGATCTTGGCTCTAGTGTGCTGCTATGTTGTGTCAGAATTTTGTTGAAATTAAATAGTTTGTGCTTTCTTTGGATCCAGCCAATGCAGGTGCATCTTTCAAGGCACAGCAACTTCTGTTACCAGAGAAAATACATAATTTGCAGACAGAACATTGTGTCCATAGTTACAAGTACCTGACTGCAGCTATTAAATTTATTAGAAGAACAAGGTTTGGGAAGGAGAAACATTGGGATATCTTTACTTCTGTGAGGGAACAGTTAGATGGCTTTGTCAAAGACAAACTTGAGTTTAGTCTTCTGAAGAATCCGGACATTGAGGATTTTGCCTTATGTGTAGAATTGCCATTCCGAGTGAATACAAGATTTGCCCTTATTGGTTTCTGTGGGTGTCAAAAGAATCTTTAGCATTTACAAAGACTTCTATCTCCTAATAGAAATAGACTTACTTTTAAAAATGTTGAGATCCTAAATGTCTTGAAGTATAACAGCTTTATGGTTTTCCTTCTTCCGATAAGTGATAATTTGATGTGCTTGTTTGTAATTCAGTAAATTAGAATAGAGGAAAGAGAAGTTATTGAATTAGTTAAATAAACCAGCACTTTATTATTTTAGTTAATTGATGGAAATTAATTTCTTCACACTAGCCATATATAGGCTAAAATTTTTGATAGTGTCAACATGAAAAATTCAATGCCACAGTCGGTATTTAAACCACAGATCTCCATCCAGTCGCTCTTGCACATTGAGCTACCATGGCCAACTTGCTGTCATGACATTAAGTTCTCCATTTGACTTGTATATTTCCCCAGTAAACTACTATGGGCTCTCGTATGCGAGATGCACCATTTGTGATGACTTACTATCGTAAGTACTTGAGTCTCAAGCTTCATCATTTAACTCATATTATCTCGAATGCGAGAGCCCATAGTAGTTTACAAGAGAAATATATGAGTCAAATGGAGAATTTAATGTCATGACGGCAAGTTGGCCATGGTAGCTCAATGAGTAAGAGCGACTGGCTGGAGATCCGTGGTTCATATCCCAGCTGTGGTATTGAATTTTTCATGTTGACTATGTATAAAAAAACAGCACATTTTTGTCGCTTTATTTTACCTTATTTGAGCACGTTTTCCCTTCCTTTTTTCATCTTAAATTTACACCTAAAAATCCTAACCCTGGACTTATTACGAGAGTTAAGACTTCACAATGTCCAAGGTTATAAATGTGGTGTTGAAATAATGTGATTTAAGTCAAGTTTTACTATCACAGTACATGTTACAACTAGATTGGCAATATCGTGAATAAGCAATCTATTAGTATTTAAAAGTTAGAAACATTGAATTTAACATATTAGCTCAAATTATAATTGTTAATTTGTACTGTGCAGTGTGTCTCCCTGAGTTTAAATGTAATCTAGTTTGAACTATCTGTAAGTACAACTCATGAAAATATTTCATTTTGCTAACAGTATGTTTTGTTTTCCACAGATTTGTTACTGAAATTTAACAATAGAACTGTTCATATGCAACAACAATTATTTAAAATGGATATTAAATTAGAAATCAAAGAAGAGTCCAGTTACCTGGACTTTTATTCACAGAATGAGGGTGAGCTTTTTTCTCAAGACTTTGAAAAGAAAGTTATGAGTGAAAACGTTGACTGTGATATAAAAACAGGAATTAAAGAAGAGGCTTTGGATACCAACTTTTGTTCATTGGGCCAAAGAGAATTCTTTTCAGAACAGGCTCTAATAAACACCACAAGTAATAAAACCAGCGACAGCGGAATTGTAACCAAAGTGGAAATTAAAGAAGAAAAGTGCGACTTTGAAGGAACTTGGACAGAAACTCCAAGCAATTACGATAGCATTAAGGTAAGAGCTGCAGAAAAAATGCATCAGTCTGCTTTTGTCTCCTTCATGAAACCCTGAATTAAGTTTGTAAGAAAGCACTCGTTTATTTTTCTTAGGAAATATATGTCTAAAAAAATGCATCACAAATATTTTTCTTTAGAGTAATGTCATTCAAAAGCTTAAATATAATTACTGCATGGTTTTTCTGTTGATATAATTTCAATCAGAAGAAAGAGTCATTGTAAATGTAATTGAGGATTTTATTGTCTTACTTTGTAATATTTTATTCATCTATTAGAAACTTCTGAGAGCTTGAGACGTCACATTTTATATTTTATTAGCTTACTGAAAGCTTTGGCAAGTTCTGTTTATGGTAAGTTGTGAGTAGTTTACTACTTCCTGGAGAGTCCCAGTAAACTTACATGTGACATCAATTTTAGGATAGAATACATAAAATATGAAGCTATTAGCAGTGAAGCAAGCAAAGATATACAAATATAATAATTTGTAACTTAAAACTTCACTTATCTTATCTTCAACTGTACTTAATAAATACGAGGGCTGTTCAATAAAGAATGATCACATTTTTTTTTTTGACAACGTACCTTTACTCATCGTCATAATTTTGCTGGTCCTTCTCAAAATAGTCTCCCCTGAATGCGATGCACTTGTCCCAGTCTTCAAAGACCTGCTGGGAACCATTTTTTGAGAGATCCTACAAAGTCGCCTCCGCAGCCTTCACCACTGCTTCTGATGATGGATAATCCCTCCCACGAAGGCATTTCTTCAAGTTAGGGAATACAAAAAGGTCACATGGGGCTAAATCTGGACTATAGGGAGGGTGAGGGATGCACTTCACGTTGATTTTTGCAAGATATTCAAGAACATTGGCAATATGCATGCAGCATTCAGCAAGCTTCATGGAAATGTGGTCTTTTGCGCCTGATATGGACTTGCAATGTTTTCAGGACGTCCCTGTAGTATTGTCAAGTTACTGATGTATGTGCAGGTACAACATGCTGATAAACCATTCCATGAATATCAAAGAATGAGATGACCATAACTTCCCCAGCAGAAGCAGCCGCTTTTGCTTTTTTGAGGGTCAGTGATGGAGATTTCCACACTAAGCTGTGCTGTTTGCTCTCAGGATCAAAATGATGTAGCCAAGTTTCATCAGCAGTGATTACGTTTGAAAGAAACTACGGATCTTCCTCTAACATCAACTTTAACTGCATGTTTCCTCCATTGCAGTGGTAGGCGATACTGAGCACGTCTGAACTTGCCTGGTTCTCACAGGCAGGAACCAGGAGTACCAACAATGAAACTACTACAGCGTGTTTGTTTCACATTAAGCTAACAGAATATAATAAGATTGAATTTTAGTGCGAAAAATTATGCCCATAAAAATATTATGATTATTCTTTATTGAACAGCCCTCGTGCAGATATAACAATTTGTAGCTTAAAATTTCACTTATCTTATAAGAAATGATTATTTTCTTATAAATTGTCCGGGATCGCGATTTCATGTAAAACTTTTACACATCTTCAGCCAGAAACAACAAAGCTGTAGCCATCCTTATGAACACTAGATGTTGATATATTCTTATAGGTACTACCAAAATCTGAAAATAACAAATTTACAAACAAAATCGACTGCTGGTATTTCAAAATTCACTATACGATGTTTGTTACATTACTTTTAATAATCATAATATAATACTTTTTGTAGAACTTTATTTAAAGTGCTCATATTAATGCCTTGACAAACTCCAATTATTTGTCCAAAATAGCATAAATTCCACACGTGTAATATAGTTTAATCCATTGAATTTCATATGATAGGAAAAATGTTTTGGTGATCTACCCAGTCCCATAAAACCTGTTTGTGCCCTTGGTTGGTTTTACATTAGTTTAAGAACATTCTACTGAAACTCACAATAAAACTCCCAAGCTCTCATGATCAGGTGGAAGTCCAGTTCACGTGATCTGCATCTGGGTCTGGAGTACTACACATGATTGTGAAGGCATTGGCAGCACAATCACATTATTGACATGGGATAGTTTGCAGTTGCTCAGTTTAGCAGTTTGGTATCTAGTGGCTGATGCACGATGCCGACCAAGGATTGTCAATATTGATGCACCTTATTTTTACATTGTAAATTTTGAAGCACTATGGCTGTCCTCAGGGTAGAGGAAAGACTAATGTCAAAGGGTATGCGTGGATATGTATGGGAGTAAGGATGGTTCTAATGACACTAGGGTGCAAGTTTCAAACTGGTTTAATGAGTGATTCTTTTTATCATCACATCAAACTTGAAGTTGCCAACCAAGGATTACCAATATATCACTGTTCAGAGTTACCATATGTAGAATGCTTCTTACGCGATATCACTTAATTCGTTATTTACGTAGGAACCGACAGATACCTTTTCTCATCGTTTCTGGTCTGCCTTCGCCCAAGACAGAACCAGATGTCTTTCTTACTGGGGCACCAGCCCCATTGTGTCCTCGCTGGGGCACTGCAGCTGCGTGTTACTTTTACCTCTCGAAGCCTGTCTTTATTCACAACAAAATTCCTTTTGTAACTATTTTGTCCATTGTGATTATTAGTCTCGGTCATGCCATTATTAAGGGTCTGAACCATTGCCTTTACAAACGGAGTCAAGTGTTATGCACTTAGAATCCCTGCTAAGAACCTGCTTTCTCCCGTCTCTTTTGTTAAACGACTCAACCCAACTGCACGCATTTTGACAAATATACAATGTTCCTTTGAAATCCATTACAATTCTTTATTCATTGCATTCCTTAATTTCGGTATCAGGGCTTAAAATGAAATGCTGATATCATTTTGGTTAAAAATATATGTAAAATTGCTTATAGGTAGCCTTCTGAACTAACATGTCACAATGCCTGATACTTAGGCAGTGGAGAAGGTGACTGAAATTCTTCATGACCATGTGCTCCCTAAATTAGAGTTCTCTTTGACGGTTGCTTCTACATTTGTATCCTTCTTGTGAGAATTACAAACACCAAAGCCTATGTTCTCCTTCCTGCATTCTGCAGTTGAAGATATTGCATTAGAACTAATGGAAAGATTATTAAACCCAGCATTCTGGAAGGTGGTAACACCACAGACAAACTCAAACACATAGATGTTGAAAATGTAGACAATTGCGTGAAATTAAAAAAGTTAAGTTTGGTACAGCTGTAAGACTATTTCACAATGAAACCTGTATTAAGAGAGAGAGAGAGAGAGAGAGAGAGAGAGAGAGAGAGAGAGAGTAGATGACATCAGATGCTAGTTGGAGAGAGGTTGAAAATGGAGGCAATGGCTTCTGAAACTAGCACCTTGATAATGTAAAAACGTGAGTGACGAAGTGTCAATAAACCGACTATAAATAGTTTTTTCCGAGTAATTTTGACGTCACTGTTACTAAATTCCTCCAATCATGCATAATTTATGTATGCTTACACTTTGAATCTTTAATCTTTGAGAGTTTGCCACAATTCCCATTGAAATTGTGGCAATTAAACCTAGTTTAGAAACATTGTTCAGAAGCATCAATGTTCAGAGAAACATTGAATTTTCGTACACAGTAATAGATTTTCGAAATAGTTAATATTACTTCAGAAACCTCAGTTACTTAACTAATACAAGCTCTCCATAATACCTCCCTCCAGTGTTGAAGTAATGTACTCTAATGAGGTCACAGAGGGGACAAATTTTGAGGCACTCGAAATTGTTAGAAAAAATGGAAAGAATAAAGAAACCTCATAATATTACCTCTCAAAACTTGTATACAGTGTTACCTTTAATATATTTTATAATTAAATATTAAAATAATTAACTTTAAACACTCCAGAATTATTTTGTGGGTGGCCCATATAATTTTTCCTCTTAACTACTAATGAAAAAAAGGCTTTTGTTTATTTGCTAATGGCCCCTCAAAATCCAAGGTCTGTGGTCCTCGTCCCGAGGGGTGGGCAACAGGAAGTAGGGGATTGACTGATGGGGCGATGTACGGTGGGGACTTGATGTACCCCAGGACCGCTACGGCTGCCGAGAAGGCCCATCAGTAACCCCGAAAACTGGCAGAAGAGGCTCTGGTATTTTTCCCCAGGGACCTACTACGGTAGGTACGGGATTGGCGATCCCGGGGTCCCTACCACTCACCCTCAATTCATCCCCTTCATCTCCATCAACTGCGCCACGTTGAGCTACTGCTTGTCAGTAAGCATCACATTCTTCCTCTTCTAGTTTTATTATTATTATTATTATTATTATTATTATTATTATTATTATTATTATTATTATTATTATTATTATTATTATTATTATTATTATTATTATTATTATTATTATTATTTTATTATTATTATTATTTTATTATTATTATTATTATTATTATTATTATTATTATTATTATTATTATTATTATTATTATTATTATTATTATTATTATTATTAGCATGTAAGGTCTTAGGTTTATAACTCCTGTCTCACCAGCAGGGATCTCTCCTATCTCCGTGGTTCTGTCCCACGGTCTTCAGTACGGCTTCCGACATGTGTGCTCTCCGGAGGTCTCAAAAGTGAAGGTTGAGCGGACCCTTCGCACTGCCCCTATGTGTAGCCTTAGGTGCGGAGCCCGTCCGCACCGTCAAGTACACCCACGTAGCTCCTTGAGGGCCCGGTCTGTGTTAATCTCCCGACGGCCGTGTGCCGTTGGGTTAGTATCACGGACCTGACGGAACCCCGGTGTAATCAACCACAAGTCCCCTGAATCCGCGTGTGCCTTTTATACGCAGCGTGGCCTAAAGTGGGGAGCCACAGGCGGTTATTCCTGTGGTAGGGGCTTAAAGCCGGGGTGTGCGTGGTGAACGGTTTACCCATACGGACAAGCAGTGGATATTGAAGGGTAGCTTCTCTGAGGTACAAATGAGATCGGTCATGGGTGGGGTCCCCATGACGGCACAGACCGTGAAGATTCGGTGTCTTTCTTTGTTTAACCCCCGGATGGCAGGCTGACGCCGACGGTTCCGGATGGGGGTCCATATCAAAATGTCTCCGCGCAAAACCTCTTTCACTGACCCGTTCTTAGTAATGATATTGGCTTGTGATGGGAAAACTTTCAAAGATGTTAGTCCGTTTTACATAAAGCGCGAACTGGACAAAATCAGCGGCCCGGTCAAAAACGCTACGCGTCTCCGAGACGGCACCTTACTATTGGAGAGCACAAATGCAGACCAATCCCGCAAACTGCAAAAGGCGACTTTGTTGGGCTCCTACCCGATCCGGGTAGCCCCACACAAAACTCTTAACACCTGTAGAGGAGTAGTCACCACCTCCACCTTAGATGGTCTTGCGAATGAAGAGATAGTAAGTTGCCTCTCTGATCAACTTGTTTGTCAGGCGTACCGGCTTACACGAAAACAAGATGGCAAAGAGTACCCATTACGTACAGTTTTTCTAACTTTTGCTGGGACTAAGTTACCCGAATTCATCTATTGCGGCTATGAACGTGCTAGTGTCCGCCAGTATGTCCCGAACCCCATGCGCTGTTTCCAATGTCAGCGGTTCGGACATACTAAGGTCATGTGTACCAATCCTGCTGTTTGTGAGCAATGTGGCCTACCGAAACATGACGATCCAAACTGCAGTCGAACACCTTGTTGCGTGAACTGTGGCGGCAGTCATCCCCCCAGTTCGCGACAGTGCCCTAGATTCATGGACGAAAAAGCATTCAGGAGCTACGTGTAAAGGAACGCCTGAATTTTCCAGAGGCACGACGGCTCTTTGAACAGCTAAAGCCTGCTACTACTACTGGATATGCATCAGCAGCTCGCCATACTCCTAACACCACTGTTGCTGTTCAACACGTTCCTGTCGCCCACGCATCCACGCAGACTGACTTTCTAGCCATTAAACCTACGTCTCAGACTGTTTGCATATCCACCAGCACTACCTCCGCTTCAACCGTACAGACTCCAGCCACCAAGCCATCAGCGGGTAACAACCATCCCGTAGTAAATATGAAAAACCGATCCCGGCCACAACATAGATCGCGAAGTCGCTCGCCTTCTATGAGATCCCGGTCTCGTTCTACGAGCCGTAGGAGTTCTGACTCCTGAACATCAGTGGAGTCACAGGAGTCTAACGATTTTCGAATCGTAGGGCCCAAGTCAGCCAAAGTCAAGAAAAAAGTTAAAACGGCCCGTTAAAAACTCTTTGTGGAAATAATCCAGTGGAACGTCAATGGTTCCCGAGCTCGCGTTCACGACCTACAGCTTTTAGTTTCTCAACAGTCACCATCAGTTATTTGTCTCCAAGAAACCCATTTGCATCACTATCACTCATTACACCTAAGCACTTTCTCGGCGTTTAGGGGAGACTCCGTTGCAGGCACACGAGCAAGCGGTGACGTTGCTACTTTAGTGGCGCCTAATATCTCTGCCACCAATATAACATTAACCACGCCGTTGCAAGCTGTCGCTGTTCGTATACAGCGGGAGAGCATCTCTTTTACCATCTGCAACATTTATCTGCCTCCGCTCTGTGTAATTCAAAAGCAGGATCTTCAGGCTCTTTTGGCTCAGCTCCACTCACCGTTACTCATCTTGGGAGATCTGAATGCCAAACACGCTGTGGGGCTCCGACATTGATGATGCTCGTGGCTGCCTCATAGTAGACGCGTTCGATTCGTATGACCTGATTTTGCTGAACACTGGTGACCCGACATTCTTGTCATCCGCTTATGGTACGCACTCGGTACTGGACGTCTCATTCTACAGCCCGGTATTAGTTCCACTCCTTGATTGGTCTGTGCTTTCCGACCTCTTTGGGACTGATCATTACCCAATTAACATGCATTTATCCGGCCGCCACCATGCGCCTTCGCGACATCCTCGCTGGATTATTTCCAAGGCTGACTGGGAAAAGTTTCATTCCCATATACACCTCACCGACGATGGTTTTGACACCGTCGATGAAATGGTGGAATATTTTACATGTTCCATCCTGCTCGCCGCTGAATCCAGCATTCCTCGAGGTTCTTCTACCCCACGTCATACCCCTGTACCCTGGTGGTCTGAGGAATGCTGTGTGGCTATAAAAACACGCAAACGTGCTTTGCGGCTTTTTCAGTTGCACCCGACAGAAAATAACTTCGTTGCTTTTAAACGTTCTCTAGCTAGGGCACGTTTTGTGCTTCGCAATGCGAAACGAAGATCCTGGAAAGCCTACGTGTCTTCCCTTTCTCGTCGCAGCTCCGCCAAACAGGTATGGTCAGCTGTTCGGCGGATGTATGGCAAGTATCGCCGAATGGTCATTCCCGGACTTGCTCTCAACGATTCCATCTGCACTACCGAGCAAGATATAGCCGAAGCCCTTGCCGCCTCATTCGCTGCTACTAGTCAAACGGCTAGTTACGACGCCCTCTTCCTTCCTATTAAGGAAGCTGCGGAGCGAATAAAACTAAATTTTAACAGCGAATGTAATGAGCCTTACAACCAACCTTTTACCGCTGCCGAGCTTGCACATTCTTTAGCCCTAGCTAAGGACTCTTCTCCCGGTCCCGATGACATCCACAGACAGATGCTGCTACATCTTCCACCCGATGCGATGTCTTTCCTTTTAGGCATGTATAACCGTATCTGGCATGAGCGGGTCTTTCCATCTTCCTGGCAAGAGGGTATTGTCATCCCCATCCCTCGACCCGGAAAGGACCGCACACTTCCATCTAGCTACCGCCCCATTTGCCTGACGAGTGTCGCCTGTAAGACCTTTGAGCGAATGGTAAACTCTCGGTTGGTGTGGTGGCTCGAAATCAATAACCAGCTGTCCAACCTTCAATGCGGTTTTCGTCGCCATCGCTCTAGTGTTGACAATCTAACACGCATTGAGGCTTATATTCATGATGCCTTTCTACTGCAGCAGCATGTGGTGGGAGTTTTCTTTGACCTAGAGAAGGCCTATGACACCACTTGGCAGTATGGCATACTACGTAACCTGCACAGTTACGGTATGCGAGGCCACTTACCGGAATTTTTAGCTAACTTTTTAGCCCTACGTCGTTTTCGTGTCCGTATAGGGAACTGGAGCGGATCCAGGAGAATGGTGTACCTCAAGGGTCGATTCTAAGCGTCGCCCTTTTTGCCGTGGCTATTAACGGCATTACTAGTGTCGTTCGCGGCGGAATTCCATCGTCCCTGTATGTTGACAACTTCGCTATATATTATCGTTCTTGTAACTTCGATCATATAGAGCGTCAACTGCAGTTGACCATCAACCAGCTGGCAGCCTGGGCGCTTCGAAAGGGCTTCCGTTTTTCGCCTGCGAAAACACAGTGTGTCCACTTCCATCGCCTACGGGGTATTCACCCTCCACCTGATATTCACTTGAACGGCACACCCCTGCCATTTGTCTCGCACCTGAAGTTCTTGGGCTTCTACTTGGACAGACAACTCAACTGGGAGTGCCACATTCGTCACCTTCGAGGGGGGGGGGGGCGATCGCACGGTAATGTTGAGGCTGTACCGCTCTTTGGTTCGGTCCAAGCTGGACTACGGCAGTTTTATTTATGGCGCAGCGACCGCCTCTAAACTTCGCCTTTTAGACACCGTGCATCATACTGGCATCCGCCTTGCCACAGGAGCTTTCCGCACCAGTCGAGTCGACTGCCTGTATGCAGAATCAGGCGAACCTCCACTCTGTATTCGTCGCTCGCTGTTACTCTGCTCATACGTCTCGAAGATGGCAAGTTATCCCAATCATCCTTGTTTTAAACCAGTTCTCTGTCCAGATTTAGTCCACCGTTATATGCGCCCTGGTTCTCGGACACGCCCCATGGGAATAAGATTTCGGGATCTCCTACATTCGCATGGCCTCCAAATGCCTCGCGTGGAGAGGTTGTCCATCTGCCCTTATCCTGCATGGCAGCTCAATCGTGCGCGGTTCGATCTCGCTCTTTCAAGCAACTCTAGACTCGCTACTCAACATTTGGTGTTCCAACAACTTTTTGCCGAACTACTGAGCCGTTACCCTAATTATGTTCCGGTCTTTACAGACGGTTCTCAGTTGGGTAGGACTACGGGTTGCGCGTTCTTCATTAACGGTGAGGCTCATAAATTTCGCCTTCTGGACTCCACTTCAGTTTTCTCCGCAGAGCTGTATGCCATCTTCTATTTTCTCCTTTTTATTTGCAAGTTAGCTCCTGGCTCTTCTACTGTCTGCACTGACTCTCTAAATGCTCTTCAGGCCTTACAACAGCACACTGCCGCTCACACCCTTGTTTTAAAAATACAAGCCCAGATCTCGCAAATGCTCAGTCGCGGATACAATTTTGTTTTTACTTGGACCCCAGGCCATGTTGGGATTTCCGGGAACGAGGAGGCGGACGCGGCGGCTAAGTCCGCTTGCCGTTTGCTCCGGAGTTTAACAACTACGGTGCCATACCAGGATGTGCAACGTTTTTTCCGTCGCCAACTCCTATCTGCTTGGCAGCAATCCTGGACAGCTTTGGAAGGCACACAACTCCGGGCGATAAAGGAGAGCGTACAACCCTGGCCAACTTCCTGCAGGGATAACCGGCGGGCCGAGTTGATAGTCACCCGGCTGAGAATTGGGCCCACACGTGCTAAGGACTAACTTGCACGGTATTTTAGGGGACGACCCAGTGGCCGTGGATAGGGCTCTGCATTTTATATTTATTAATTTTAGAGATTTTAAATTTTTAGTAATGGGATGAGTTTTTATGTGCTTTTAATAGTTGAGTGTATTTTATCTTACTGTGTAACTGTGTAGCTTTTAGTTTTTAGTGTTGACTTCGGGCCCAAATGACCTTGTTGTCGACGGGCCCTAAAACACTACACACTCACTCACTATTTGCTAATGTTTTTTTATAATTGGTAAAACTATTTGTTGTTGGTTTATTGACACTTTGTCAATTATATTTTATACAATGGATACAACGAAAGTCCAGCGTTTAAGAAAATTAAGAAGGCTAAACTGAAGAAAACTATTAAGCAAACAACCACATTCACTAAGGAAAAAGAAAGGATCAGTACTGTGACTTTGTTGGTTCGTGAAATGATAAAACGAGGTTACAAAACACAAAAACTACACTTTATTCTCCTCGAAATACACTGTTCAACATTACAAAATTGCTAGAACCTCAAAACTGTTTATTTTTCCAACTCTACATTCAACTGTCTCACTTCCGGTAACGATCGGCCATTATTTTTCATCGACTTCGCGAGCCTACCACCAGGGTGACACTGCTCCCTCCTCAAGGCTGGTCGTCCCGAACAGCGCCTTCGTAGCGGGCCAGACGATCCAGGTGTACCACCAACATCTTTCCTCGGGGCACCTTCTGGTTGACGGAGTATAACCTATTCTCCGTTGAGCCTCAGGACCTTCCTGCCGACGTCGACCGTCGCCTCGTGGCTCCTGAGGGCATCCAGTCCCAGAATCACCTCCTCAGCCACCTTCGCGACGAACACCCACAGACGCACGGCACTCTGTCCCAAGTTCAGCTCCAGCAGGGCCTCCTTCTGCACAGGCATGGTGTCGCCCGATGCTGTCACAAGCTCGTATGGTCGGCTCGGTTTCCTCGTCGGCAAACCCTTCGCCACGTCAGGTCTGATGGTCACGGCCGCTCCGGTCTCCACCAGCACGCGGCACGGCTTTCCTCTTACCCAGCCGTCCGCGATGAGGTTGTCATCCATCCGCCGGCTGACGGCACGGATTGTCACTCGAGGGGGTGGTGGTGATGGCGCCGACGTACCCCTCTCCACGCCGGCCCTTACTCGTTTTCCGGCTGCTCTTCCTGGTGTGGGCAGTCTCTCCGCAGGTGTCCGGACTGTCCACACCCCCAACACAGGCCACTAGGTGTTCGCCTGCGTCCCTCAGCTGGTCTTCTGTCTCCGGCGTAGCGGACACTCCTCGATCTCGACGTCGGGATAGATGCTTCCTTGGCCGCCTCCATCCTTAATGCCGCTGTCAGCGCCTCGTGGATGTTTTTATAATCGCCGAGAATTAGGCGCTGACGAATCTCCGTGTCCCGTACCCCGTCGACAAAATTGTAGGCGGCTTCCCGGGATACGAACTCCAGTGGTAGGTCAACCAAGGCCTTGCTAGCCAGCTGCTCAATCGCTATGGCTAACTCCTGCAGCGTCTCCCCCGACTGCTGTGACCTTGCCTTTAGCTGGCTGCGGTATGCTGCGGCTAAGCGGTGGTTCCCGAAGCGATTCTCCAGGGCCTCCCAGATGTCCTTGGGCGCCGCCGTCATCTGCACCGCGTTTAGGACTTCCGCGGCCCGTCCCTGGAGGCTGGCTATTAACTGTGTGGCCTCCTCCGGTGACCATCTGTTGTGCCTGACCACTGTGTCGAACTGGCGGCGGAAGACTTCAAACGTTGACGCGCCGTCATACTTGGGAGTTTTGACGCGCGCAGATGTTGTGTCGGGTCCCGGCGCGTCGGCCTTCAAGTCCTTCAGCTTCCTGCCAACGACGTCCTCCACCATGGCGTTCAGGGACTTGACGCTGCTGTCGGCCTTTCCCTCCAGGTTGTTTACGCGGTTCGCGAGGTCTTCGACGTCTTCAACCATGGCGTTCAGGGACTTGGCGTTATTGTCGGCCTTTTCCTCTAGATCATTGAAGCGGTTCGCCAGGTCCTCGACGTGCTCGTCCACTTGGCCCATCCGCTTGCCCAGCTCCGTCACGTTATCCCTCACGCCGGCCAACTGTTCCTCAAATTTGGCGGCGAGGACCTCGTTCGCCTCCTTCATTTCCGTAGCCAGACTGTCGTTCGCTGCCTTCATTTCTGTGGTTAATTCGGTCTTTATTTCTTTCATCTCTGCGGCCAGGTTGTTATTTGCCGCTTCTGTTTTTGTTGTTAACTCGTTCATCTTTGCGGCCAAGTTGTTATTTGCCGCTTCCGACTTCGCTGTTAATTCGTTCATCTTCTGCAAAAGCATTTCCAATGCCGATTCCATGGCCATAATGTTCCGTGATGTTGTTATCCCGCTTCCTGACACCAGTTGTGACTTTGTGGGTTCATGAAATGATAAAACGAGGTTACAAAACACAAAAACTACACTTTATTCTCCTCGAAATACACTGTTCAACATTACAAAATTGCTAGAACCTCAAAACTGTTTATTTTTCCAACTCTACATTCAACTGTCTCACTTCCGGTAACGATCGGCCATTATTTTTCATCGGCTTCGCGAGCCTACCACCAGGGTGACAGTACATTCACTTCATTCACATAACACCGAAAAACATTTAATAAATTCAAACAGTTCTTTAAGGAACAAAATATCTTCTTGGCAGATAGAGTCAGCATAAAAAATAAATGCCATGGCCAGGATTTGAACCGCGGATCTCCTGGTTTCCATCCATTCGCTCTAATCCATTGAGCTACCATGGCCAACTTGTCGACACGACATTCAATTCTCCATTTGACTCATATATTATCCTGGTAGACCACTAGCGGCTCTAGCATTCGAGATACACTGTTTGTGGCGACTTACTGTCGTAAGTACTTGAGTCCCAGGCTTCATCATTTAATCTATCATGGACCTTAGCCTATATATGGGTAGCATGAAGAAATGATAAATTTCCATCAGTTAACTGAAATAATCTTCTTGGCGCCTACTAATAGACACTCAGTTTTAAAATTGCTAAATTGAAAAACAGAAGATCAAATTGCATCAATTAACAGATCCGGAATATACCAAATAAGTTGTAAGAATTGTGAAAAATGCTACATAGGTTAAACTAAGAGAAATCTAAAAACCAGAGTCAAAGAGCACTTCAGAAACATCAAATTGAAACAAGAAGATAAGTTAGCAATAGTATTTAATTTTTGAAATGAAAATCATGACATTGACCCAAATCCAAAATTACCAAAAGGTGTGATAAACTAAAATAAAGTGACAACATGGGAGAACATATTCGTATGGGAAAATAAAGACTGAGTAATGAACTTTAAAATCCCACCAGTAGATAATTTGACAAAGAAGTTCATAGTTCCTCTGCCTGAGAGAAGAGCAGACGACAACAGATACCAGTTGGAGAGAGGTTGAAAATGGTGGTAATGGCTTCGGTAATATAAAAACCTAAGTGACAAAGTGTTAAAAAATTGACTACAAATTGTTTTCCGATTAATTTTCACGCCACTGTTACTAAATTCCTCCAATCATGCATGTTTTTTATATCTTATGAAAATGTATCTAGTTTGCCATTTTGCTTTATATCAATTTTTTATAGAAATTATTTTATTTGTAGATTATGCAAAATATATCATCATACTGGTTTTCACCCTTTTCCCTAATTTCACAAGATAGAACTAGATCATTCAATTTACGTATAAATTATTTTGTTACAGGATGAAGAAGATGAACACTTTTGTGACATAAAATCACCAAGGTAAGTCTTCTGTCCATAAATTTCCAATTTGTTTTAAAATCTCCCTACCTTCCTTCTCAGTGTTCTCTATAATACGAGCTTCCTTCCTTAAGAGCAGTGCGGATTGCTTGATAAGTTATATGAGCTTCTGTTTCCAAACACATTGTTATTTTCCCCTTTAGTGTAAGATGTGAAGTTATTATCTAAGTCTCAGGACTGTAACACAATGCTTTGATAAAGTTGTATCAGTGATTATATCCAAACACTTAGTCATATTCTCTGTTAATGTTAGATGTGGAACTGCTCTCTTATGGCATTTATCAAGTTCATTGACCAGGTTGCATAGGTGACTGATGCTGTATGTACTTTTACTCTTAAATTTGGGAAGTTATGTTTGTAATAAAAGGTTCTTTGTTTCTAATTTATCATATTGCCCTTACAAAGTGATGCAGAATTGAATGCCTCTCCGTCAATATTATGAATATCTAGAAAGTTTCATTAACATCCGCATCGATCCCAGGCTTTGCTTGGTGGAACTATGAGATGTAATTCTCAGGGTGTTCGTGGTTATTTTGAGAAATAATACAGTTAAGGTTCTTAATTCAACTTTTATTAATTTAGAACTTGATCTGAAGTATTTAAAATATGCTGGTCACCTAAATAATATCATATGTTATAAAACAAGTATATTATAAATTGTAGAATATAAAAAGAGTTAAACAAACAGAACACTACATAGGTCTGTCCTCATAGCTAGCTTGACGCAGAGTGTTTAATTGATGCCAGGCCATCAACGGATCAATACTTTCATTCAAACTCTGTCTTTTAGACACCACTGCTTTCAAATCCATACTCTTATTTATTCATATTAATTATCTCCTTTACTCTTTTAACTATAATATGTAAAGTATCTTTTAATCTGCCTCTACAACTTTAATACTTATTTAATGTATTGTTATACTGATGATGTCAAATAAAATCTCTATAGAATGTGTATACATGAATTGATACAGGGCTATAGTGATTAAGTATGATCATTTTTTGCGTAGACTGTCAGTGAGTGAGTGAGTCCTTGATTGGCATGTATGTCATATTGTCCTCAAAACTGACCACAAAGAGTCCAGTCCTGATGCTAGGTGCTGTCCTTATTGGCTACAGATCTTGTGATGGATCAAGGCCATAGTTCTATCTTAACTTTTTATAAAGCAGTCTATGTCCGCCAGTAGATATGTTATCCTCGATCAGTTTGATTTGGATACATGGAGGGCTCTCCTTAGGAAGGTTGCTTTTACTGCCTTAAGTTCACAGTTGTCTCATGTGCACAGTTAGGTGTACCCATATTTTGCTGATTGCATAGCTATTTTGATGTGGAAAAGTTGTAGTACTGTGTCCATAGAGACATTCTGGATCTTCTTTTTGTCAAACATGGCCTTTATCACTGCAGAGCATCTTTCTTCTGTATGCTTAGTGAAGGTTTTGCCTGTTACCTCATTCTAAGTCCCAGGTATAACCAGGAGTTGTCAATATCAGCTTGTTGGTTCCACATAATGTCAGTTCTGGAAATGTTTCCTCTTCTAAATTTAATGGCCTTTGTTTTTACCCATATTTATATTTAAGCTGTTTCTTTTTGACTGGACATGTAATCTGTCAAGAGCTAGTTGTACATCATATCTGTTAGTCGACACCATAACCACATCGTTCACATATAGGAACATCTGTATGTCTTCGGCTACCTCTCGTATTACATCATGTGTCAGCAAATTAAATAACATCAGACTGAGGGGATAGCCTTGGAGAACCTCATTGGTCTGGATATAGGTCTGTAGTGGTCTATATTGTCGCTGATTTTTAATAGATTGAAGTTCAGGATGCTGTTTATTACCTGTAGTATGGGGCTCTCTTCTCCCAGAATGTGACATTTCATAATCAGAATGGATCTGTCGACTCCATCGAAAGCTTTTGCATACTTAATGAAGACTGCATAGGTATATCCCCATGTGAAATTGGTTGCTTCCCAAATGATATCTAGGAGCCTGCTTATCACTTGGATTGTTGACCTTCCAGTTATGAATACAGATTGTTGCTCTGGTATATACAACATGGCTTGAGATAGAATGTGATTAAGTATGAGCGTGGAGAACACTTTAAAAGGCGCACATTCCAGAGCTATACCATGGTACGAGTCAGACAAATCTTTAGAAAGTTTGACTTTATATATCATATACATTCTCGATTCTCTCCAGTTTGCTGGTATATTTCATTATCTGATGCACTTATTGAAAGTGCTGTCCAGATGTTGACGATCACTGATTTTGATTCCTTCAAAATCTTGGAAGGACCATCTGGCCCTGGTGCTTTATGATGTTTACATCTTTAAAATGCTTGTCATACTTCCTCCACTGTGAAAGGAGTGAAAATGCTTGTCATACTTCCTCCACTGTGAAAGGAGTGATTTCCTCAGGGTTTGTGACTGATGCCTGATCACTATTCAGTTTGCTCTTTGTAGTAAAACTGAGGAATGCTCTTCCCATGCTGACATCGGTATTTGAGGATTAACTTTTTTTCTCCAAGGATCTAGTATTCTATAGGATGATGCTTCCGCTGCTGCTATTATTTCCAGTTCCTTTTCTGTGAATTGGATTTATTTCTTATTCAGTAAAACGTTTTTTCTCCAACTTTTTTCTCACATTCAGTTTTTCTAGTCTGAATCTGGTTTGAATTGGAATATGCTTTCTAATAGGTGTCCACACATGATCCTGATGTGTGATGTGCATTGCTTCTCCTTTGTAGAAAACTAGATCTGTTACACGAGCTCTTGTGTTATATATGTTGGGATGAACTTCTCATTGACCAAGGAGAACCCTCTTCTTCGGGAGTTTCAAAAACAGCTATAGCTTTGTTATCCAGTTTGCCCCTGTGGCAGTTGAAGTTGCTGCATAGTAAGATTGGTGTGCTTGAGTCAGTTTATTCTAGTGCCGCTAAGATGATTTCTATGGCATATTCAGTGGAATATCTTTTTACTTTGTAATGCTTGTTTGTCAAAAATAAAATGTGTATGTGTTCTATAAAAGTGTGCATGTGTACTTTTATATTTAGTTAATAATGCAGTGCATTATTACTTCAGGTTTTTTCCTGACCTTTTAAACCTTCCTAGGATGCACGCAAATATGTTGAAACCAAAATTAGGCAAATCAATTCAGCTGTTCTTGAGTTTTAGTAAGACTAACAAACATCTAGTCATTTATATATATTGTATTATATGCATAATTTTGTTTACTACCATTATATTGCATTCTGGCAGCTTCATTTGCAAAGAAATGACTAAACTTATAAAAAATGCAAAAATATTTGCAGGTAATTCGGTGAATTACTGAATTACTTCCCATCTTACATATATCAGAGAGACAAAAAGACACATTTTACGAAAAATAATCAAAATCATTTATATATATTGTATTATATGCATAATTTTGTTTACTACCATTATATTGCATTCTGGCGGCTTCATTTGCAAAGAAATGACTAAACTTATATTTTTTTACAAAAAAATGCAAAAATATTTGCAGGTAATTCGGTGGATTACTGAATTACTTCCCATCTTACATATATCAGAGAGACAAAAAGACACATTTTACGAAAAATAATCAAAATGAGCTGATCAATTACATAAACACCACTTATGTTTGCACTAAGAACTTATTATCTTTTTACTTTCATAATATAGACTCAGTATGCATTTGCATTTATTGTAATGTCACAATTTAATAGAACTACTGCATTGAGATGGAACACAACAACAGCACATTTGTTTCAAGAGGAGTCTGTAACTGTTTGGGTAAACATGAAAAACATTAACATTGTTTTCCTTCTCATCCCTGTATTGTAATAATTTCTGACGATATTGTTCTTAAATTTCAGTTTACACAAAATGGGTGTCTCCAGTAGTACTTCAGAGTTATTCTCCAATGAAGAAGAAAGTGACATGAGTTTCAGTTTGAGAAAGGATAACCCTAAATGTCAAAGCCAGGATACATGTGTTACAGATATATATTCAAAAGGAAAAAAACACAGGTTGATACATGAGGGTGAAGTAGCAAACAAGTGTGATGTTAGCAAGAAGGATTTTGATGATTCGGAGCAATTGAAAAAACATAAACCAATTCATGAGAGCATAAAACCACACTATTGTAGCATTTGTAATAAGGCTTTTGCTCGATTGGAGTATTTGAGAAAACACAAATTGATTCACAAGGACATAAAACCACATAAGTGTGACATTTGTGATAAGACTTTTACTTATCTAAGAAACCTGAAAGCGCACAAATGGATTCATGAGAGTATAAAACCGCACAAATGTAACATTTGTGATAAAGCTTACACAAGATTTGCAGATTTGAAAAGACATAATTTGATTCATAACGGGATAAAGCCACATAATTGTAACACTTGTGGGAAGAGCTTTACTGATTTAATAAAATTAAAAAGACACAAATTGATCCATGAAGATATAAAACCACACAAATGTAATATTTGTGACAAAACATTCGCTGAATCATCAAAATTAAAAAAACACAAATGGATTCATGAAGGCATAAAGCCACAGAAGTGCGAAATTTGTGAACAAACTTTTAGCACTTTATCAAACATGAAAAACCACAAATTGATTCACCAGGACATAAAATCATACAAGTGTAATATTTGTGATAAGAGTTTTGCTACATTATCTTATTTGAAAAACCACAAGAGGATACATGAAGAAATAAAACCCTACAAGTGTGACAGTTGTGACAAAGCTTTTAGTGTTTTACAATATTTGAAAAGCCACAAATTGATGCATGAAGGCATTAGACCACACAAGTGTAACATTTGTGACAAGAGTTTTACTGAATCAAGGAAGTTGAAAACACACAAGAGGATTCATGAAGGTATAAGGGCACATAAGTGTGACATTTGTGGCAAAGCTTTTTATTTATTAGGAAATCTGAAAAGCCATAAAATGATTCATGAGGGCATAAGACCACACAAGTGTAACATTTGTGACAAAACGTTTATAGATTTATCAAAGTTAAGAACCCACAAAAGGGTCCATGAAGGCATAAAGCCATACAAATGTGACATTTGTGACAAGAGATATACAGACTTATCAACGTATAGGAGACACAAATGGATTCACGAAGACATAAAACCCCACAAGTGTGACATTTGCGATAAGACTTTTACTGAATTAACAACTCTGAAAGGCCACAAATTGATTCACCAGGGCATAAAGCCATTCAAATGTAACATGTGCGACAAGACATTTACTTACCAATCAACATTGCGAAGACACAAATGGACTCATGAAAGCATCAAACCACACAGGTGTGACATTTGTGACAAAACTTTTAGTGAGCTATCAACATTGAAAAGACACAAATGGATTCATGATGGCATCAAACCACACAGGTGTGACACTTGTGACAAGAGTTTTACTGAGTTAAAAAACTTGAGGAAACACAAATTGATTCACGGGAGCATATAGCTACAAAACTGTAGCATCTTAGAGCAGATGTTTACTGAATTATCACAGAAATGAAATGTAGTGTTTAACGCCCACTTTTACTACATACGGCACCGCAGGCGGTGACACTGATGATACATGAGATGAAGATGGAGCACCGGTGGAATGAGATGGCGGGGGAAACCGGAGGTCCCAGAGAAAACCCGCCCCAGCGCCGTGTTGCCCATCACAAATCTCACTTTGCGGTCGCCTGTGATCGAAACTGGGCCGCCTTGGTGAGAGCCAAGCGGTCTAACCACTGAGCCATGGCACGGCCGCTAATTATCACAGAGGTCCATGTAAGTGTAATATTTATTATATAAGTATTACTGAGTTATCAAGATAAAAAAGGGAGCAAAATATCATAGTGCTGTAATGTTTGTAAATAAGAGTTCTCTGAAGTGGAAAACTTCAGGACAATGAATAGATTCATAGTGACAAAACCTACAGGAGAATGATGGTTGTGGTAAATGTTTCACTCTTTCATCAGCTTTTGAAAAGGTTCATTTGATTAATGAAATGAAAAGTTGCGAGAGTAAAGTCTTTCTAGCCAATGCCAGTGCAGTTGCTTCACAAAGGAAACACCCTACTACCAACTATTGACCGTCATAAATCCATCTCCACCCTTCAGAAATGGAACACTGTCATTGAAGACCGATAGCAACTCTGATTTTCTGGAATTTTCACATGACTCCACATGGATTCTCAGTTGCCAAAGTTTCAACTTCCAGTTGATCAGTTTCATTACGTGCAGAAGCTCATTGTGTGTCACAAAGTGGAGACTGTGGGATGGAAATGCAGGGCTAAATGCTAATGAAATAGATAACTTTCAGTCAAATGAAGACAATAGTGTGAATGAATTGGAAAGTGTTGCTGAGCCAAGTTATATTAGTGGAGAAGCCTTAAAAAAACAAAGTTATAATGGGAACTCTTTCTAAGCAAATTCAAGCACTTGTTTTGAACACATAAATATGTGGTGAAAAATAATCTTAGTAAAGGGTCATGTAGTGAAGCTGCAAAAATTCTGAGTATTCATAGAAATACATTTAGAAAAGTCTGATGAAAGGAATACCAAAGACGCCAGTCAAGTATGGAAACAAATTGACATATTTCTGTAAAGTGGATAATTTCACGTGTGATTTAATTTGTCAAGAAATTTATAATTTCTATGCAACAGGGAGAGCACCTATCTTGGATGAATGGCTTGTATATTTGCTTCCTTATGGAGCGCTGCACTTTGTGCGGGCTCCTAAAGGAGCTGGGTTTCAAATACTGTTTTAGAATAAAATAAGGGTTATTATTGAATCCAGCAGAATTGTAGCTGGCAATATATATTTTTCAAAATCAAAGAAGTTTTGCAGTAATGGAAATAAGATAATATATTTAGCTGAAACCTGGTGTGATACCCATGACATCGAGAAAAGTATGGGATGACGGTTCATGTGCTTGCACTATGATATATTCAGAAAGGTTGCAACCTTGCAGAAAGGACTGGGAGAGGGGGGAGCCAGTGTTGTAAAATGATTACAAGGGTTTGTCAAAGGTGGCAGCCAAACTGCACATGTGTTAACTAGAGAGACTTTAATATAAGTGCCTTGTTGTGAATTTGAAGTTATACAACTGCATCCATAACTCTAGCTTGTGTACGATAAGGTCTATAATTCCTATAAGAAGTATAAAAAATAAGGACTTTCTATTTGAGAAAGTTGGAAAATGAAGACAAATAAAGAATATTTTCGAAATGCTTCACATATAAAATATTGTGACTTTGTGGGTTCGTGACATGATAAAACGAGGTTACAAAACACAAAAACTACACTTTATTCTCCTCGAAATACACTGTTCACCGTTACAAAATTGCTGTAAAACCTCAAACTGTTTTTTTTTTCTCTACTCTACCCTCAACTTTCTCACTTGCGGTAACGATCGGCCATCATTTTTCATCGGCTTCGCGAGCCTATCACCAGGGTGACACTGCTCCCTCCTCAAGGCTGGTCGTCCCGAACAGCGCCTTCGTAGCGGGCCAGGCGATCCAGGTGTACCACCATCTTTCCTCGGGGCACCTTCTGGATGCGGTAGACAACGTCGTTAATCCTCTTCACCACACGGTACGGTCCTTGCCATGGCTGCTGAAGCTTCGGGCAGCGTCCCTTGGTCCGGGTCGGGTGGTACAACCAGACCAGGTCACCTTGCTGGAACCCTTGGCTGTTGGCTTGCCTGTCGTATCGGGTTTTCATGCGGTCGCTCGCCTTCTGGACGTTCTGGCGAGCCATCTCGTGCATGTCGTGGAGGTGGTCCACCAAGTTCTCCACATCCCTCAAGAGTGGCCCCAAGTCTGCGTCCGCCGGCTGCTCCCTCCTCAGGCCTGCGCTATCCCAGCCATCCGCAGGCACTGCCGTGACTACTCGAACTGCTGCGGCACGCTCCTTCCCCTCCACTCTTGTGCATTGGCCGCAACCTTCTGGACAGGGTCTTGGGGATATAGCGTCCGCGTTACCGCGACTCTTCCCTCTGCGATGTTCCGAGGTGAAGTACTCCTGCTGCCTCTGGATCAAACCTGCATGTCTGACCTACCGGTCGCGCCGTCACCATCACCTCGCTCCTGGCGGGGACAACCACGTCTTCGTTCAAGACGACCCTGCCAATTCCAAGGCGCTCTTCTGGTTGACGGAGTATAACCTCTTCTCCGTTGAGCCGCAGGACCTTCCTGCCGAGGTCGACCGTCGCCTCGTGGCTCCTGAGGGCATCCAGTCCCAGAATCACCTCAGCCACCTTCGTGACGAACACCCAGAGACGCACGGCACTCCGTCCCAAGTTCAGCTCCAGCAGGACCTCCTTCTCCACAGGCATGGTGTCGCCCGATGCCGTCACAAGCTCGTATGGTCGACTCGGCTTCCTCGTCGGCAAACACTTCGCTACGTCAGGTCTGATGATGGTCACGGCCGCCCCGGTGTCCACCAGCACGCGACACGGCTTTCCTCTTACCCAGCCGTCCGCGATGAGGTTGTCATTCATCCGCCAGCTGACGGCGCGGATTGTCACTCGAGGGGATGGTGGTAATGGCGCCGACGTGCCCCTCTCCACGACGGTCCTTACTCGTTTTCCGGCTGCTCTTCCTGGTGTGGGCAGTCTCTCCGCAGGTGTCCGGGCTGTCCACACCCCAACACAGGCCACTAGGTGTTCGCCGGCGTCCCACAGCTGGTCTTCTGTTCCCGGCGTAGCAGACACTCCTCGTTCTCGACGTCGGGATAGATGCTACCTTGGCCGCCTCCACTCTTAATGCCGCTGTCAGCGCCTCGTGGATGGTTTTATATTCGCCGAGCATTAGGCGCTGACGAATCTCCGTGTCCCGTACCCCGTCGACAAAATTGTAGGCGGCTTCCCGTGATACGAACTCCAGTGGCAGGTCAACCATGGCCTTGCTAGCCAGCTGCCCGATCGCTATGGCGAACTCCTGCAGCGTCTGCCCCGGCTGCTGTGACCTTGCCTTTAGCTGGCTGCGGTATGCTGCGGCTAAGCGGTGGTTCCCGAAACGATTCTCCAGGGCCTCCCAGATGTCCTTGGGCGCCGCCATCGTCTGCACCGCGTTTAGCATTTCCGCGGCCCGTCCCTTGAGGCTGGCTATTAACTGTGTGGCCTCCTCCTCCGGTGACCATCTGTTACGCTTGGCCACTGTGTCGAACTGGCGGCGGAAGACCTCGAATGTTGACGCGCCGTCATATTTCGGAGGCTTCATGCGCGCCGATGTTGTGTCGCGTCCCGGTGCGTCGGCCTTCAAATCCTTCAGTCTCCTGCCAACGACGTCCTCCACCATGGCGTTCAGGGACTTCACGCTGCTGTCGGCCTTTCCCTCCAAGTTGTTTACGCGGTTCGCGAGGTCTTCGACGTCTTCAACCATGGCGTTCAGGGACTTGGCGTTATTGTCGGCCTTTTCCTCTAGATCATTGAAGCGGTTCGCCAGGTCCTCGACGTGCTCGTCCACTTGGCCCATCCGCTTGCCCAGCTCCGTCACGTTATCCCTCACGCCGGCCAACTGTTCCTCAAATTTGGCGGCGAGGACCTCGTTCGCCTCCATTTCCGTGGCCAGACTCGTTCGCTGCCTTTATTTCGGTGGTCAATTCGGTCTTTATTTCTTTCAACTCTGCGGCCAGGTTGTTATTTGCCGCTTCTGTTTTTGATGTTAACTCGTTCATCTTCGCGGCCAAGTTGTTATTTGCCGCTTCCTACTTCGCTGTTAATTCGTTCATCTTCTGCAAAAGCATTCCCAATGCTGATTCCATGGCCATAATCTTTGGTGATGTTGTCCCGCTTCCTGACACTAGTTGTGACTTTGTGGGTTCGTGAAATGATAAAACGAGGTTACAAAACACAAAAACTACACTTTATTCTCCTCGAAATACACTGTTCACCATTACAAAATTGCTAGAACCTCAAACTGTTTTTTTTCTCTACTCTACCCTCAACTGTCTCTCACTTCCGGTAACGATCGCCATCATTTTTCATCGGCTTCGCGAGCCTACCACCAGGGTGACAATATATATAACATACACTGTGTGGTTTAACATCTGCAATTTTTCTATAGTAAGATTTTGTCTTGTCTTATGGTTTACCAGTTATATAAAGATCCTTAAGAATGAATACTTTTGAAGACTTTATCAGAAAAGTCAAGATATGCATTTAATTAGTCATAAAAATATCTTATAAATCAGTATTTTAGTTAAAATATTTGTAGTCAATTTTACTGAATGGAAGTTTTCGTATAAATGTTTTATTTAAATAGTAATATGGGGTTGACATATTTGCTTGTAAATATTTTTGTTGGATCCTTGGAAGGTGGTGATTTTAAAAGTTACGTTCGGTATTTAACCGAGTTTACGTTTTTTAGTTACGGTTTTAGAAACACTGAGACCTCAAAATGTACAAGACATGAAAAGGCATTATTAATCACAAAAGACATTTAATTATTAATAAATCTTGTAATTTATGTATGCTTTTATTCTGGAATGGATGTTATTCTGCTGTAAGTGGGGTGACTTGACAATGTGTACTGGCTGGATAATTTCAAACACTTTAAAAAAAAAGAGGTGGGCTGTGTTTTGGGCAGAATTAAAGATATGCCATATGCACATGTTTTCTTGAGTGCTAGTTTAACTGTGTGGGGCGGGCAGGGGGAAGAAGCGAGAGCTAACGCTCTTTTGTTTCCGCAGGGTGGTCAATCTAGAAAAAACAATTTAGCAAAATAGGTGTAAGGTAAGTGGAGATATGTGGACAAACAGTAAATGCAACTCAATCCAATAAGCTGTATATTTATATACTATTTATGAAATACATTAAAATAGAAAACAAATATTATGACAGCTATAAATACATTACTCATTCGCTTTATGATTCTTCAATTTCCAATTCCGGTGAGTCACTTTCATCACTGGTATCCTCTGATTTGTTGACTTTTTTGTAATTTACGTCCTCCAGCATTGAGTCATATCAGACGATGAATGGAATGGGTGAAATGATGCTCAAATGAGCCTAGGGTCCATATTGTTTTGAGTTACCCGGCATTTGTCTTTCAGTATAAGGGAAAACCATGGAAATAACCTTATCCAGGTAACTCACCCTGACCGAGAATCAAACTCAGGACCTCCTGAACATGAGGCAGACATACTACCACCATGCTACCGAGATGGGTTGATTTATTAATTTTTAGATGAGTCGTATTTATTACACATCTGCTTCACTTTCGTACCTATTATGAGGACATGTTTTGCAAATCATCGTTTGCATCTACGGCTCTTATGCGACTAAAGCTTGATCCAGCGGTGTGGGTAATTCTGGGGTTGCTGCTGCCATCTGTTGATTTAGTGATGAACTTAAATGTGGGATTCTCTTCTGGCGGGATTTCAAAGTTCATAAGTTGGTTTTTATGTTTTTCTATGTATATACAAAGCATATTGTAATTAATATTTTTTATACATATTGAATAATGTAACTAATACTGCCTTCTAATTTACTTGAATATTGATTTATGAAGTTACAAATGTATTTTTATTGCAAAACAAACATAACCATTTTTGTACAGCATTTCTATTTGGACATTACAAATAATAGATTAGACTGGATTGATTTGCATTCAGTTTGTTCATTAATAACCGCAAAGACCTGTAAACATAGAACCTCATTACGGTAGAGCTCAAATTCTTAACAGAAACAGTTTCTCTTTGCAACTTTTGATCAAGTGTCAACAAATGCGGTAGACATCTTGCACAGACCTTGTGAAAGCCCAAAACATTACTTAAAATATTATCTGCACATTCTTTTGATATGTTTACAACCTCTGCTATCTCAAACAAATTTTTTCAATGCTCTCTGTAGTTGTGACTTTCACAGGTCGTCCAGAGCGAGGCTCATCACTAATGCTCGTATGTCCCATTTTAAACTCTGCAACACACCTTTTAATTAATACGTGAAATATAAAGCTATTAACAGTGAAGAAAACATATATATATATAAACAATTTGTAACTTAAAACTTCACTTATCTTATAAGAAATGATGACACTTCTCTTATAAATTGTCTGGGACCGCGATTTCATGGAAAATTCTTCCACATCCTCAACCGGAAACAACAAAGCTGTCGTCATCATTACAAATGCTAGGTGTTAATATGTTCTTGTTAGTACTACCAAAATCTGGAAGTAAATCAAATTTAAAAATAGAATCGACTGTGGGTATATCAAAATTTATTACGGATGTTTGTTTTTTAAAATAAATATCTTTTCCCGAACTGTTAAAACTATCGGACCATTTAATTGTTTTAGTAATTTAGCTTCTAAATTTATTTCATGGTTAAATGACCAAAAATGATCTACGGCCAATTAATCAGTTTGTTTATACTTAATGTTACGGAAATGTTTTTTCATTCTGGTTTCTAAATTTGTAAGTTTATATTGGAAAGACAAGAAGATGCAAGCAATCTGTTTGTGAAATCGATCTCAATTAGAAAGAATTACCATCATTTTCTTAAGTGAAGTTTTTGTTACAAATAGTTATATTTGTGTAATATTCATTGCATCATTGTAGCTAGCTTCCATTTTCTATGTAAACTTTAACCCTTTATTTACAAGTGTTCATTTAAAGCAACATTAACTTAGCTGTATTTACTCTCGATAGCTCTTTACCCTCCCGATACCAATGCTGCTTTAACACTACATGTCTGTGGTTAACAGTTTTGATACTAGAGAGCAGCAGATCATGGATGGATGTTCTGGAACAACAAATGTTGGCTATAGTGTATCAGCTGGTTGGCTATACAATTTTGTAGTATATATTATTGCCTGAAATTGTGTAATACAATTATTTCATGTAGTTGAAATAATTTGCGCTTGTTTTGGAGTTATTGAAACCCTTGATTGTTGAATGTGAAGTTTATTTTTCAGTACAAGTGAGATGATAAGTGAAAAAATGTGAGTGTTTCTTCTAAGCAAGATTGGTATTAAATGTGCATTTCAAGGTTTAGTAATTACAATGGTAATTGCATTGCAAGTGAAGTCTTCCACTACATAATAGATTTTGATGGTTCTTTGTTACCTATCACGACAAAGATTTTGACTCAAGATGAGGCGGAGTTTCTTGCAAACTCACCAGGTATTGGGTTCAGGAAATATATTAGGCCGCGCAATGGCTGAGTGGTTAGATCGCTTGGCTCTCACCTAGGTGGCCCAGGTTCATGGCTGAGTGGTTGAACTGCTTGGCCCTCACCTAGGTGGCCCAGGTTCCTTGCTGAGTGGTTAGACTTCTTGGCTCTCACCTAGGTGGCCCAGGTTCATGGCTGAGTGGTTAGACCACTTGGCTCTCACCTAGGTAGCCCAGGTTCATGGCTGAGTGGTTAAACTGCTTAGCTCTCACCTAGGTGGCCCAGGTTCATGGCTGAGTGGTTAGACAACTTGGCTCTCACCTAGGTGGCCCAGGTTCATGGCTGAGTGGTTAAACTGCTTGGCCCTCACCTAGGTGGCCCAGGTTCCTTGCTGAGTGGTTAGACCTCTTGGCTCTCACCTAGGTGGCCCAGGTTCATGGCTGAGTGGTTAGACCACTTGGCTCTCACCTAGGTAGCCCAGGTTCATGGCTGAGTGGTTAAACTGCTTGGCTCTCACCTAGGTGGCCCAGGTTCATGGCTGAGTGGTTAGACATCTTGGCTCTCACCTAGGTTTCCCAGGTTCATGGCTGAGTGGTTAGACCGCTTGGCTCTCACCTAGGTGGCCCAGGTTCATGGCTGAGCGGTTAGACCACTTGGCTCTCACCTAGGTGGCCCAGGTTCATGGCTGAGTGGTTAGACCGCTTGGCTCTCACCTAGGTGGCCCAGGTTCATGGCTGAGCGGTTAGACCACTTGGCTCTCACCTAGGTGGCCCAGGTTCATGGCTGAGTGGTTAGACAACTTGGCTCTCACCTAGGTGGCCCAGGTTCATGGCTGAGTGGTTAGACCGCTTGGCTCTCACCTAGGTGGCCCAGGTTCATGGCTGAGTGGTTAGACCGCTTGGATCTCACCTAGGTTTCCCAGGTTCATGGCTGAGTGGTTAGATCGCTTGGCTCTCACCTAGGTGGCCCAGGTTCATGGCTGAGTGGTTAGACCGCTTGGCTCTCACCTAGGTGGCCCAGGTTCATGGCTGAGTGGTTAGACTGCTTGGATCTCACCTAGGTTTCCCAGGTTCATGGCTGAGTGGTTAGATCGCTTGACTCTCACCTAGGTGGCCCAGATTCATGGCTGAGTGGTTAGACCGCTTGGCTCTCAGCTAGGTGGCCCAGGTTCATGGCTGAGTGGTTAGACCGCTTGGCTCTCAGCTAGGTGGCCCAGGTTCATGGCTGAGTGGTTAGACCGCTTGGCTCTCAGCTAGGTGGCCCAGGTTCATGGCTGAGTGGTTAGACCGCTTGGCTCTCAGCTAGGTGGCCCAGGTTCATGGCTGAGTGGTTAGACCGCTTGGCTCTCACCTAGGTGGCCCAGGTTCATGGCTGAGTGGTTAGACCGCTTGGCTCTCAGCTAGGTGGCCCAGGTTCATGGCTGAGTGTTTAGACCACTTGGATCTCACCTAGGTGGCCCAGGTTCATGGCTGAGTGTTTAGACCACTTGGATCTCACCTAGGTGGCCCAGGTTCATGGCTGAGTGGTTAGACCGCTTGGCTCTCACCTAGGTGGCCCAGGTTCATGGCTGAGTGTTTAGACCACTTGGATCTCACCTAGGTGGCCCAGGTTCATGGCTGAGTGGTTAGACCACTTGGCTCTCACCTAGCTGGCCCAGGTTCATGGCTGAGTGGTTAGACCACTTGGCTCTCACCTAGGTGGCCCAGGTTCATGGCTGAGTGGTTAGACCACTTGGGTCTCACCTAGGTGGCCCAGGTTCATGGCTGAGTGGTTAGACCACTTGGCTCTCACCTAGGTGGCCCAGGTTCATGGCTGAGTGGTTAGACCACTTGGCTCTCACCTAGGTGGCCCAGGTTCATGGCTGAGTGGTTAGACTGCTTGGATCTCACCTAGGTGGCCCAGGTTCATGGCTGAGTGGTTAGACTGCTTGGATCTCACCTAGGTTTCCCAGGTTCATGGCTGAGTGTTTAGACCACTTGGCTCTCACGTAGGTGGCCCAGATTCATGGCTGAGTGGTTAGACCGCTTGGCTCTCACCTAGGTGGCCCAGGTTCATGGCTGAGTGGTTAGACCACTTGGCTCTCACCTAGGTGGCCCAGGTTCATGGCTGAGTGGTTAGACCACTTGGGTCTCACCTAGGTGGCCCAGGTTCATGGCTGAGCGGTTAGACCACTTGGCTCTCGCCTAGGTGGCCCAGGTTCATGGCTGAGTGGTTAGACCACTTGGGTCTCACCTAGGTGGCCCAGGTTCATGGCTGAGTGGTTAGACCACTTGGCTCTCACCTAGGTGGCCCAGATTCATGGCTGAGTGGTTAGACCGCTTGGCTCTCACCTAGGTGGCCCAGGTTCATGGCTGAGTGGTTAGACTGCTTGGCTCTCACCTAGGTGGCCCAGGTTCATGGCTGAGTGGTTAGACCACTTGGCTCTCACCTAGGTGGCCCAGATTCATGGCTGAGTGGTTAGACCGCTTGGCTCTCACCTAGGTGGTCCAGGTTCATGGCTGAGTGGTTAGACCGTTTGGCTCTCACCTAGGTGGCCCAGGTTCATGGCTGAGTGGTTAGACCACTTGGGTCTCACCTAGGTGGCCCAGGTTCATGGCTGAGTGGTTAGACCACTTGGGTCTCACCTAGGTGGCCCAGGTTCATGGCTGAGTGGTTAGACCACTTGGCTCTCACCTAGGTGGCCCAGGTTCATGGCTGAGTGGTTAGACCACTTGGCTCTCACCTAGGTGGCCCAGATTCATGGCTGAGTGGTTAGACCGCTTGGCTCTCACCTAGGTGGCCCAGGTTCATGGCTGAGTGGTTAGACCACTTGGGTCTCACCTAGGTGGCCCAGGTTCATGGCTGAGTGGTTAGACCACTTGGGTCTCACCTAGGTGGCCCAGGTTCATGGCTGAGTGGTTAGACCACTTGGCTCTCACCTAGGTGGCCCAGGTTCATGGCTGAGTGGTTAGACCACCTGGCTCTCACCTAGGTGGCCCAGGTTTATGGCTGAGTGGTTAGACTGCTTGGCTCTCACCTAGGTGGCCCAGGTTCGATCCCATGTGATCGCAAAGTGGGATTTGTGTTGGACAACATGGCAATGGGGTGAGTTTCCTCTAGGTCCTCCAGTTTCCCCCACCATCATTCGACCAATTGCTTCATCATGGATTCATCTCAGGCGTTGGGCTGACCCCTCAACCCTGATTTCATCTCTCGTCAGATGCTTCGGCTCCCTCACTCTGAGGAACCCAAGCACCTTCTAACGGCAGCACTGACTAGAAAGGGAGGAAAAAAAACAGGAAATACATTGATATCCATAGTGGAGATGTAGAAAATGATAAAACTGTAGATAAACAACCATTTGTAGCTCAGTCTGAAGCTATGCTGATGAATGCAGTTTGAATGATGGAGCAACAAGGACTGCATGAAATTCTTGAAGAGCTACCTGGGCCTAATTTTATGTGACATAACCTTTACTGTTTAGTAGTATTACTGCAAAACTGAGATACCAAAGTTATTATAACATTTCCTTATATCAAATGCTGGTGCTTCAGGAATTATGTACGACTTCCAAATTTATGTTGGTAAAAACACTTGCAAAGAAAGAAGTTTGCAATTTTCTGGGGACATTGTTCTGGATTTGACTGATACTCTCCCTGAAAATCAGAATTTCAAAGGTTTTACAGACAACTGGTTTTCTTCAGTGCCTCTGGAAGTTTCCCTCAAACAAATGGGCATTTATATACTGGCACAGTTAGAGCAAATAGGGTAGGAAAATCAGAGACAGAGCTAAAGAAAAGTGGTCATGCATCATTTGATTGGCGGATAGAGATTACAAATAACATAACACTGGTCTTCTGGTTTGATAGGAAAAGCATAAACTTTCTCTTATCTTACACTTGTGTGGAGCCCATGGGAAGTTGCAGACGATATTGAGCAGCAGAAAAGTTCATTGATGTACCAAGATCAGATATTGTTGTCAAATGTATAATAAGCACATGAGAGGGGTTGATGTTGCTGATATTCCAATAGAGTTATACAGGATACATTTGACATCACAGAAATGGTACATGCATATTATTTACTGGTATGCGTCAGTAGCAGTAATCAACGGCTAGCTTCTGTATTGTGGGCATTCAAACCAATGCAAGGAGACTCCACAGCTGTCCTTATTGCAGTTAATGGCAGCAGAGAAACCACCTTCACAGAAGAGCAGTGAAACACTGATTGTGACATCAAAAAGGTCTGGAAAAATTTCCATAGTACCAGTTATCGATGTCCATACTCATAGTAAGCATCATGTGCCAGACATGTCATCTACAAAATGTCGCTGCAAAGTGTGCATCAAGTAAACAACACAAATTGTGTGCACTAAGTATAAAGTTAATTTGTGTCTTACTACTAGTAAGAAGAGTTTTGATCTGTTTCATAAGAATTAAAGAAAAAGGAAAAAAAGAAAGTGAAAAGTAAACAAATGAGTAAAAGAAACAAAGAATACCCTTTGTGAAAATGGGTTTCTCAAGTCTAATGATAATTAGCATAAAAATAATTTCATTTCCACTTCAGCGCAGTTCATTTAATTTTGTTACCGTTGTTTACCTATGTTGCTTATAAGAAACATGTAAAAAAGTTAGATCTACATGAAAAATTCAATGCCATGGCCGGGGGGATTTGAACCACGGATCTCCTGGTTCCTGATAGAAAGAAAGAAACTAAAGCATCTGTAGAGTTGACAGTTGTGTTCTTCAAGAGATAGTGAGTTTTTGATACTTAAAATTTTGGATTTTGTGAAAGATCTGAAGATTTGAACCAGCCATTTTGATAATCGTTAAGTGGGTGCACCAACGTTATTAATTATATTGGTCTGAGGGTAATTCCGAGTGATTTACTACTGAAGAAAAACCAGGAATCTATGAAATCAATGTGAAACTTGCCCTAAAATTATATAGGAAAAACAAAAAGCAATATTGACATTAGAACTAAAGAACATATAAGAAACATTAAAAATGGTGAAACAGAAAAATTAGCTGTGGCTTTTCATTTTTTGAATACCAGATATGACATTAACTTGGAGACAACTTTAATAAAACAGGTTAATCATCCCATAGATCTTTCCGTATGGGAAAAAATCTTCATTAACAAAAACTGTCACAGAATTATGAACTTTGAAACTCCACCACTGGACATCTTTGACAAATACATCATGCCATCTATCAATGATACGGAGAGAGAGAAAGCCACCACAACCTGCACTAGTCTAGACTCAGCTGAAGATGGGAGCTACAGCTCTTGGAACGTGTCCTATGTAAAATAGTGTGAGTGAAGCAATGTGTCAATATCTTCTTGACTCACTTTTATTTTTCCTTATCACTGCTGAAAAAGTCTCAAGCTGAGCTTTCGGCATGTAAACAGACAAAGGCATTAGTTCATATACGTCTTTCGGCACAAGTGTCATAGCAACAAACGAGAAATAAAGATAATTTTCAGCATCTGTTGTTTGCTGTTGAACAGCTTTCAGCTCCCGCTTGCTTTTAATCAGAAATGGATAAAAGAAAAAGGAAATGTTATTCACGCTAGATTGGAAAGTAAAATTCGAAGTGGCAATTAATAGACACATAATCAAAACTTTATTTGCTTCTGACTTAGGAATTGCTTATACACACTATGAAGTCATCAGTGATGGAAAACTGCAGAAAAAACTTAAGTAGATAAATCACCCTGACCGTAGCCATTACATCAGTGTGAAAAGTTACAGTGAAAAAGCTCTAAGTTCATTAATATGTTTTGTAAAATGAGCTGCAGGCATTTAATGCAAGAAAAGTGAAACAAGCCAAATTAACTGAATACATTACAGCGGGACCAATTTCTAAATAATGTTTCTTTAGTACATATCTTTATTGTTTGTAATGTTTTATACATGCAGGCCCACTGTATTACTTTAGAAAAATGACATTCTGAAAATCTCATTTACCTATACATAATTCTGAGTTACAAGTAATCTTTCTTCTTCCCCTTGATATACATATAAATCAGGATTAGAATTAACCAGAAAATGAATCACCCACAATTACCCTCAGACCAATATAATTAATAACATTGGTGCACCCACTTATCGATTATCAAAATGGCTAGTTCAAATCTTCAGATCTTTCACAAAATTCGAAATTTTAAGTATCAAAAACTCAAAAACTCACTATCTCTTGAAGAACACAGCTGTCAACTCTACAGATGCTTTAGTTTCTTTCTTTCTATCCAGAACCAGGAGATCCATGGTTCAAATCCCAGCTATGGCATTGAATTTTTCATGTTGACTCTATCTATCAAAGACCTTAGCCTATACACGGCTAGTGTGAAGAAATGATTAATTTCTATCAATTAACTAAAATGTAAAAAAGTTTTAAAGAAAAGTACAAAATCTCAAAAAACTTAACTATAACTTTATTCAGATTTTTATTCACCAACAAAATTCATACACAATATGGGTTTCGTCAAAAAAAAAAAAGTTAAGTCAAATATCATATTTACAGTATTTCTAAAAAAGTTTAAGAAATAAGAATTTTGCAAGATTGCACCAAGGCGAAAATACAGATACCCAGCATTTACTTTAACAACTGAGGGAAACGTCGGAGAAACCTCAGTCAGGTATACAATTGAGATTTCTGTATACATTGTAAAATATAGATGATCTGGAGTATAATCTTGGTCTTGGAGTTTGTCGTCAGGCTTCTTTTTGAGACTGAGTGCAACTCCCAGATAAATAAGATCCATGAAACAAAAAAATTCAAAGGTAAAAACTTATTTACTAATTTCTAATACTAAATATACAGGTGATTTAGTAAAAATGATAATCAAAATTGGGTATTCATGAATTCATCAACTGAGTAAAACACATATTTTAAGAGTAAGTTTCTAAAAGCTTTTATCTATAGAACTTTGATAGTCTCTGTAGTTTATTATATAAGTTCATACCTTTATGGGAAACTGAATTCAAATTTTTTGTTAATCTTTGTTGTTGGAGATGGATTGATGTAGCTATTCGTGTATTGTATGAATGGTACTCATTGTTACGCTTTACGATACTTTTATTTTCATGTACGAATGAAACTATTTCTAAGATATAAATACACAGTAGAACTTTTAGATATGAAAAAGGTGGTTTACTTGGAGTACATTGGTTCACCTGTTTGATTGATCTTATTATTTGTTTTTGTAATTTGAACACCTTAATGCAGTTGGAAGATCCCCAAAAGGGGATTCCGTATTTCAATACTGAATATATATAGCCAAAATACACTGTTTTTAAAACATCTAAGTTGCATGTTTTAGCTAGTACCCTTATAGCATAGCATACATGACTAACAGTTTGGCCGCCCATTCTCCGGCTCTGACATTTCTGGAGAGGAGGAAGCAGGCTGTTGCCAGTTCTTTAGCGGCAATTTCAAAAGAGGAACAGGCATTTTTTAAATATTTCACGAACCAGTAGCCATATTATTATAATAGCAATAATAATACGACTTAGAAACACTACAAATCGGAATTCACGCACGCACAAAATAGCAAAGAAAGTTCACCAGTGCAAGCAGCTGGAGCCACGTGGTCCAAACAAAATTAACTTGGCAACACAGTGTTGGATTTGGAAGTCATGCCCAGCAGCGTCAATGCTGATTGATGCTAGCAGACAGTTTTCAGAAGCAGTTAGTGTGTGTGAAAGGTGTGAATGAAATATTTGAATAGAGTGGTGTTGTAATGAATAACTTGCATGATAATGAAGTTGCAAGTTGGATTTCAATGTTTTAAAGTAATATGGTCCCACATTTTCATTCTAAAGATAAGATGTTGACACATTGCTTCACTCACACTGTTTATTCACGGGACATGTTTCAAGAGCTCTTACTCCTATCATGATAGATAGGATAGGAGCAAGAGCTCTTGAAACATGTCCCGTGAATAAACAGTGTGAGTGAAGCATGATAGATAGGATAGGAGCAAGAGCTCTTGAAACATGTCCTGTGAATAAACAGTGTGAGTGAAGCAATGTGTCAATATCTTCTCGATTCACTTTTGTACTAATTTGTGCTTCACTGTCCCGACGCTTCTTCCAAGTTTATACTTTGAACCAAACTTCCCTCTCGACCTCCTGCAACCACAAAACGTTAGGGCCAGAGATCCAACGGCCGTACTGTAATTTTTTAGCTAGAAAGTTGACATCTCTGTCCAGTTGAGCTGGGAATTGATGACAATCCCCAAAAACTTGGTGTCCAAGCTCTCATTTACTAATTTATTAATATTGAGACTGAAACAGGATTAGGTACTCCCAGTTGTTGATTGAATTTAAGAGTTACAGTCTTACTTATTTTTATATAAAGCTTATTACTTGTCATCTACTTCTCCAACTCTGTAATGGTGTAATTGATTTCTTCCTGCACAGATATCTCATCATTATTGCTGAAAATACGGTTCATTCATTCATTTATTATCTGCTGTAAAAATTACAAAGTAATTCATAGCATCGTCAAAAAACAGAAATACATGGGATTAAACATATTACAAAACAAAAGAAAAAAACATATTAAAATGATAATTACATGTGCACTTATACTAATGCATATTAACGTACCTATATAAATCTATTTCTACACAGTAGTTTCATAACTACCTTTACACTTTTTAATAATACATTCTATTACAGTTGTCTTACTAAATATTTACAATTTTACAGCAATGACTTAAATACCATTTGTAAATTCGTCTAATGAGTAAAATGTTCCAGCAATACAGTATTTTTTTAATTCTCTTTTGAATCTAGGTATACATTTTATATGTCTATATTTCGTGGTAGTTTGTTATAAAACAAACATGAAGCCACTTATGGCTTGGTTTTGCACATTTCTAACCTATGGGAATGGTTTGTATCATCTGCAAAGAGAGTCCTATTGATCCGTAATAGGTGAGATGAAAGATCGTTAATATAAATTACAAATAGAATTGGTCCCAAGATGGATCCCTGAGGAATGTCAGATTCTATAGCAGCAGGATTTGAACAAGACCTTCTAATTCAACTATTTGGTACGTATTTTCAAGATCAGAAACAAACTATACTCTACCACCATAAGCATCTAACTTCTTTAAGAGGGTAATATGATCAACTGTATCAAATGCTGTAGTTAAATATAAGAATATGCCTGCTACTTGTTCTTTGTTGTCTTTTGCTTCTAGGATATATTGTATAAACGAAAAAATTGCACTATCAATTGATTTTCCTGTTCTGACGCCAAATTGAGCCTGTGATATAATCTTATGCTTTCCTAAGAAGGGAACTATTCTTTCAGTTAATTGATGGAAATTAATGATTTCATCACAATAGCGGAATATAGGCTAATATTTTTGATAGAGTGAACATGAAAAATTCAATGCCATGGCCGGGATTTGAACCACGGATCTACTGGTTTCTGTCCAGTCGCTCTTACCCATTGAGCTACTATGGCCAATTTGCCACCCTGACATTAAATTCTCCAATTGATTAATATATTTTCCCGATAGACCACTAGGGTCTCTCACATTCGAGATACACTGGTTGTGGCGACTTGCTATTGTAAGTACTTGACTCCCACGCTTCATCATTTAACTCTTATTATTTTAGTTAATTGATGGAAATTAATCATTTCTTCACACTAGCCGTATATAGGCTAAGATTTTGGATTGATAGTCAACATGAAAAATTGAATGCCATGGCAATTATATTTCAATTTACAATTATAACATTAAAAACCTACAGCAACAATACAGATAAGATAAAACCAGAAGAAAAATCAGGCATTTACAGGATAAAGTGTAAAGGCTGTGAAAACTTTTACATAGACAGGACAAAAAGAAACAGCGGCACTAGGAAGAAAGAACATTTCAGGCACCTAAGATACAAGCATACCATAAAGTCCGAAATAGCAGCTCATTTCTGGTCTGAAAATCATGAAATAGAAGTTAACACTAAACTACTAAAATACATACAAAAACATAGGCAGCTCGTCATCTGGAAGAAAATATACATAGAAAAGTATAAAAACCAACTAATGAATTTTGAAGTCCTGCCAGAAGACAACTCCACATTTAGATTCATCAGAAAATCAACAGATGGCAGCAGCAATTCCAGATTTACCCACACCACTGGATCAAGCTTTAGTGGCAACAGAGCTGATGCTGTGAACAATAATTCACAAAACATGTCCTCAGTATACATATGTAAGTGAAGCTTATGTGTAAAAAATATGGTTAAATATAAATTTTTAATTAAATCATTAAATTTTAATTAAATTGTTATTCTTTTTCTTTGGTGAGAATACTAGAGTACTTTTTAAAGAAAGCGTTGAAGTACGTCCATCTGTCTGTCAGTCAGTCATTGCTGGCAGGCTTTAATATTTGCATTAGAATGATTTTACTGCATGCCCACCCTCAATAGGGTTTTACCACAGGTAGGAAAATTTGTTTGATAGTGTTTTTAGGGTGACTTTTAGTTTTGTTTTAGGTTGATAGTGGTGAGGAGGGCGCTTGTTGCCCCTATAAACTATTGTGGTAGAACACAGTATCTATTACACCTTGGTGTATAAGGGAATAAAGTATTCTGCTTGGTTGATTTAGGGCCAATTACTCTCTGAGTGGGAATATTATGGAGTTCAGCTTTGAAGGTGGGGTCTGTACTTGTTTTATTACGTTCATGAAGAAACCTTTTACTCTTGCACGATTTGATAATTCCTTTTGTTATGCAACTTCTAGAATTTGGTAGCTTACAGGACATTCTACGTCTCTTATAGGGGAACACAGTGTTAAAATGGTGTGTTATATAGCTTAGGAGGATTTCGACCTTCTTATTAATATTGTTACCCTGGCGGCAGACTCGCGATGCCGATCAATAAATGAAGGCCGGTGGAGATTCGGGAAACTTCGGGGCCGATCGTGACCGGAAGCGACAAACAGTTGAGCGAAGTGTTTTTAAAATAAACAGTTTTAGGTTATCTAGCAAATTGTAATTGTGAAGAGTGTATTTGCTACGAGAATAAAGTACAGTTTTTGTGTTTGTAACCTCGACTTTTATTTCACGAACCCACAAAGTCACATTGGTGTCAGAAAGCGGGACAACAACATCACCGAACATTACAACCATGGACGCAGCATTGGAAAAGATTTTGGAGAAGATGATGGAAATGAAGGCCGAACTGACAACGGAAATGAAGACGGCGAATGACAACATCACCGAGAAAATGGACGCGAAGATGAAAGAGTTCACAACAAAAACAGAAGCGGCAAACAACTTGGCCACGACAATGACCGCAAAGATGGCCGAACTGACCATGGAAATGAAGGAGGCGAACGAGGTCCTCGCCGCAAAATTTGAGGAACAGTTGGCCGGCGTAGGAGATAACGTGACGGAGCTGGGCAAGCGGATGGGCCAAGTTGACGAGCGCGTCGAGGACCTGGCGAACCGCTTCAATGATCTAGAGGAAAAGGCCGACAATAACGCCAAGTCCCTAAACGCCATGGTGGAGGACATCGTCGGCAGGAAGCTGAAGGATTTGAAGGCGGGACGCGACACATCTGCGCGCGTCAAACCTCCCAAGTATGACGGCGCGTCAACTTTGAAGTCTTCCGCCGCCAGTTCGACACAGTGGCCAGGCACAACAGATGGTCACCGGAGGAGGAGGCCACACAGTTAATAGCCAGCCTCCAGGGACGAGCCGCGGAAGTCCTAAACGCGGTGCAGACAACGGCGGCGCCCAAGGAAATCTGGGAGGCCCTGGAGAATCGTTTCGGGAACCACCGCTTAGCCGCAGCGTACCGCAGCCAACTAAAGGCAAGGTCACAGCAACCTGGGGAGACGCTGCAGGAGTTAGCCATAGCGATTGAGCAGCTAGCTAGCAAGGCCTTGGTTGACCTGCCACTGGAGTTCGTATCCCGGGAAGCCGCCTACAACTTTGTCGACGGGGTACGGGACACGGAGATTCGTCAGCGCCTAATGCTCGGCGATTATAAAAACATCCACGAGGCGCTGACAGCGGCATTAAGGATGGAGGCGGCCAAGGTAGCATCTATCCCGAAACCGAGAACGAGGAGTGTCCGCTACGCCGGAGACAGAAGACCAGCTGTGGAACGCCGGCGAACACCTAGTGGCCTGTGTTGGGGGTGTGGACAAAAAAAAAAAAAAAAAAAAAAAAAAAAAAATATATATATATTATCTGCTAATCTATTGTCCAGACATCTAGATGCTAAACCTGGACACGATTATTTACAATTTTATTTGATTTATTTAACGATTTAATATGATTTAACAATAACAAATTATAATCTTTGCAGATACAATCCTATATTACATGTTTTAATATAATATCCTCCACAAGGGAAGTTACAATAGTCATTAAGTTGTTAGTTTGTTAGCCTGTCTCCTCTATATTGGCTTCCTGTTCCTGATTCTGATAACTGCGTCTCCTTCTACCTGTCTTCATTCTATATCCGAAACAGTTTCCTGATTTGTGTCTAATCCTTCTTCCTGAGATACTTATAGCTGTGTCCTATCTACTTCTAGTTCCCGATGTCGTCTTAATCTACTGGAACTTCTAGTTGCAGACTGTTCACCATTGGGTCTATGCTGACGTATGCGTCTTGGCTGATTCTGAAGTCTATTGATCTTATATTGTTCCATTACTACGTCAGAAACTGTGAGAACCATCTTCCCTAAGATTTTAAGATCGTATTCATATCTAATGATGTTATATACTTGTTTCCCAGCTAGTAACTCTCTATATTCCTGTAAAGTCTCTTTATATTTAATACACTCAAAAATGACATGTTCTGGTGAGTCTTGCACTTGACATACATCACAGATATCGCTAGGTATCTTCCCTATCTTCTTAAAATATGTGTTAAATGGACCGTGTCCTGCTATATATAATATGCCACCCTTTCCGGGCAATATGGTTTTGAGATTCAACCTTTCTTTTATGTTTGGAAATAGATTGTATGTTCGTCTGCTAATTGTCATCTCATTCCATTCTTGTTGCCATCGTCGTATTAAACACCATCGTACTTCTGTTTTGGTCCTACAACATTCTCCAATGATATCCTCTACTCTTTTTAAATCTCTCTTCTTCAAGCAAAAGTATGCCGCTCTCATCAGAATTAATAAGTCTATTGGCCAAATGGCCATAATTACCAACAGAGCCATTGTTCCCGTAGTAGAAGCTGCACCGGTCATCCTAAGCAAGGCTCTTCTCTGTGTTGATCTAAGTACTTTTATATTTTTGGTATTACTCAATCTATGTGCGCAGATTCCAGCTCCATATGCAGTTATGCCCACCATAAAACTCATGTGATAAACACTGACTATCTCCGTTGGTAGCTTGAATTTTCTGGTCGTAAGATTAGATAATTTCATCATCACATTATTTGCTTTATTTTTAACCTCATTTATATGTGTATTATAAAGCTGTTTTTCATCTATGTGAATCCCCAAATATTTTACTACCTTTTTCCTGCATACTTTAACTCCAGCCAGTTTAATTATTGGATCCCTTTTTAACGTCCCTTTCATTAACATGAACATCGACTTTTGTGGCGCAACTTGCAATTTAACTTCCTTACACCAACTATCCAAACGCTCCAAAGTGTTGTTAGCCTTTTCTTCTAGTTCTGATCTACTGTTTGCTTCGACTAATGGGGGTGTGGACAGCCCAGACACCTGCAGAGAGACTGCCCACACCTGGAAGAGCAGCCGGAAAACGAGTAAGGGCCGTCGTGGAGAGGGGCACGTCGGCGCCATTACCACCATCCCCTCGAGTGACACTGCGCGCCGTCAGCCGGCGTATGGATGACAGCCTCATCACGGACGGTTGGGTAAGAGGAAATCCGTGCCGCGTGTTGGTGGACACCGGGGCGGCCGTGACCATCATCAGACCAGACGTGGCGAAGGGTTTGCCGACAAGGAAGCCGAGCAGACCATACCAGCTTGTCACGGCATCGGGCGACACCTTGCCTGTGGAGAAGGAGGCCCTGCTGGAGCTGACCTTGGGACGGAGTGCCGTGCGTCTGTGGGTGTTCGTCGCGAAGGTGGCTGAGGTGATTCTGGGATTGGATGCCCTCAGGAGCCACGAGGCGACGCTCGACGTCGGCAAGAAGGTCCTGCGGCTCAACGGAGAAGAGGTTATACTCCGTCAACCAGAAGAGCGCCTTGGAATTTGCAGGGTCGTCTTGGACGAAGACGTGGTTGTCCCAGCGAGGAGCGAGGTGGTGGTGACGGCGCGACTGAAAGGCCAGAGAACCAGCAACATGATGCTGGACCAGAAGACGCCTGTACACGGACTGTGTGTAGCCAGGGCATTGCTGCCGTGCCGAGAGGAGGTGCCGGTGAGATTGCTAAATCCAACGGACGCCGATCACGACGTCCAGGCCGGGACGGCGTTGGGAACGTGCGAGCCCGTGGTAAGCGTAACAGCAATCGACATGACGCAGGAGCCGGTGCCGACGCAACACCTGGGGTCCCGGCTAGAAGGCTTACTGGAGAGGGCGGCCGACCACCTGACCGCAGAACAGCTGGAGAAAGTTCGACAACTACTGAGGCGATACGAGCGCGTCTTCAGCCAAGGCGATAGTGACTACGGCCGCACGGACAAAGTGCTTCACCGCATCGACACCGGAGATGCCCGGCCTATTCGGCAACCACCTAGACGCGTTCCGCTGGCGAAGCAAGCGGTGGTACGAGACATGCTGGAGGACATGAGATCCAGGGGGGTGATTGAAGAGTCTGACAGCCCTTGGTGTTCCCCTGTAGTCTTGGTGACGAAGAACGGCGAGCTACGCTTCTGCGTGGACTACAGGAAGCTGAACGCTGTCACCCGGAAGGACTGCTTCCCCTTACCCCGGATTGACGACACCCTGGACACGCTAGCTGGTGCGCAGTGGTTCTCGACCCTGGACCTGAAGTCGGGCTACTGGCAGGTAGCTCTAGATACGAGAGACAAAGAGAAGACCGCATTCTCGACAGGCCAAGGGCTCTGGCAGTTCACAGTTATGCCCTTTTGCCTCTGCAACGCACCAGCTACCTTCCAACGCCTCATGGAGTCAGTGATGAGAGGCCTGACTTACGACGCCTGCCTGCTATACCTGGACATCATCATCGTCGGTAAAACTTTTGAAGACCATCTCGAGAATCTGAGTAAGGTGCTACAGAGACTGCAGGCGACCAACTTGAAGCTGAACGCGAAGAAGTGCCAGCTCTTCCGCAAGGAAGTGAACTACTTAGGCCACATAGTCTCAGCAACCGGAGTGGCCACAGACCCGGAGAAGACACAGGCTGTGAGAGATTGGCCTCGCCCAAAGGATAAGAAGGAATTGCGCAGTTTCCTGGGGCTGTACAGTTATTACCGCCGCTTCATAAAGGGGTTCTCCAACATCCCAAAACCCCTCACCCGCCTGACAGAGGAACACCGGCCTTATGTGTGGACGGAGGATGCAGAAAACGCTTTCCAGCAACTAAAGGAGACCCTGTGCAGTGCTCCAATTTTGGGATTTCCACAACCGGGTGGCGCCTTCATTGTGGACACCGACGCCAGCGACCATTGCATTGGAGGTGTCCTGTGGCAGATCCAGGACGACCATGAGCGGGTGATAGCCTATTACAGCAAGACGCTATCCAAGGCAGAGAAGAACTACTGCGTCACCCGACAAGAATTATTGGCGGTAGTGAAGACATTGGAGCACTTCCACAAGTACCTGTACGGTCAGCCATTCCACCTGAGGACTGACCATTCCGCCCTAACCTGGTTATTGAGCTTTAAGAACCTGGAAGGCCAGACAGCACGTTGGGTTCAGAGGCTGCAGGAGTTCGACTTCACCTCGGAACATCGCAGAGGGAAGAGCCACGGTAACGCGGACGCTATGTCCCGAAGACCCTGTCCAGAAGAGTGCGGCCAATGCACAAGAGTGGAAGAGAAGGAGCGTGCGGCAGCAGTTCGAGTAGTCACGGCAGTGCCTGCGGATGGCTGGGATAGCACAGGCCTGAGGAGGGAGCAGCTGGCGGACGCAGACTTGGGGCCACTCTTGAGGGAAGTGGAGGCAGGGACGAGACCAACCTGGGCGGACGTCGCACCGAGGAGCGCCACTGGGCCCAGTGGGAGTCGTTGAAGACCAGAGAGGGTGTGCTGTTCCGGTTTGAGTCCAGAGGTTCTACTCCCATTAGCCTTGAACCCGTGGGAACAGGACCCGGGCCTCTTTCAACCAGGAAGTTATCCGAGCTGTCCCAAAGGGCGCTCGGCATCCTCCGTGGGGCTTTCCGTAGGGCAAAACCTGGTTGCCTAACAAGCCCCCTCCCCATCTGGTCCTATGGACACAAGACGGGATGGAAGTGGATACGCCACTTACGCGCGCAAACACCAAAGGTGAAGACTACCGATATGACCTCGGTGGGGCCGCCTGGTGATCTAGCACACCTTCTACTAGCTTTGCAGGCTAGTACCCGGGAGAATTAATGGCTTCCCTCAACCCCGTCCGAAGACGTACCCGATTCCCACGGGTATCGGGATCACACTGCCCCCTCGAAGCCATCCCAATCCGAACAACTCCCGAAGGAGGGGCTCAGATGTTCGGCTCGAGGTTCCTCTAGTAACGTCAGAGGTACCACGAGTGCTAAGGGTCCGCAGCGCCCGCAATTTGGCAGCTGAAAGGGACGGATCCCTTCCCCTACGGGAGCTGTTCCAGGTATGGGAATCACCCGATGGGAAGACGCAGAGAGAACAGTTGGTACTTCCCCGGAGTAAGGTTCCAGAAGTCTTGGAAGAAGTGCACGCCGGTACTTCAGGAGGACACCTGGGTGCGAACCGGACGATTGACAAACTACGGCAGCGCTACTACTGGCTGAGGCTCCGAGCAGACGCTGAGAGATGGTGCCGTCTGTGTCACGTGTGCGTGGCGAGTCGCGGCCCCCAGACTAGGAGCCGGGGTCGCATGCAACAGTACAACGTCGGAGCACCATTCGAACGGATCGCCGTTGACATTGCTGGACCGTTCCCAATATCCGGAAGAGGCAACAAGTACCTGGTGGTGGTCGTGGATTACTTCACTAAGTGGCCGGAGGTGTATGCCATCCCGAACCAAGAGGCAAGGTCAATCACAGACTGCCTCGCGGAGCAAGTGTTTTGCCGATTTGGGGTACCATTAGAGCTGGACAGTGATCAAGGCACCAATTTTGAGTCCAACCTGATGAGGGAGGCACTAGAGAGACTTGGGGTTAACAAGACCCGCATAACACCTCTACATCCCCAGTCGGATGGCATGGTCGAGAGGTACATCAAGACCTTAGAGGAACACTTGAGGAAGGTCGTGGCCAGCCATCAGCGAGACTGGGACGTCAAGGTGCTACTGTTGTTGCTGGTCTACCGCTCATCAACACACGACACCACGGGGATCACGCCAGCCAGCTTAATGTTCGGCCGAGAGTTACGCCTCCCCTGTGACCTGGCTTTTGGCAGCCCTCCGGGGGTGAAACAGCCAGCGACCGAGTATGTGGAGAACCTGGTGGACCACCTCCACGACATGCATGAGATGGCTCGCCAGAACATCCAGAAGGCGAGCGACCGCATGAAAACCCGATACGACAGGCAAGCCAACAGCCAAGGGTTCCAGCAAGGTGACGTGGTCTAGTTGTACCGCCCGACCCGGACCAAGGGACGCTGCCCAAAGCTTCAGCAGCCATGGCAAGGACCGTACCGTGTGGTGAAGAGAATTAACGACGTGGGCTACCGCATCCAGAAGGTGCCCCGAGGAAAGATGGTGGTACACCTGGATCGCCTGATCCACTACGAAGGCGCTGTTCGGGACGACCAGCCTTGAGGAGGGAGCAGTGTTACCCTGGCGGCAGATTCGCGATGCCAATCAATAAATGAAGGCCGGTGGAGATTCGGGAAACTTCGGGGCCGATCGTGACCGGAAGCGACAGACAGTTGAGCAAAGTGTTTTTAAAATAAACAGTTTTAGGTTATCTAGCAAATTGTAATTGTGAAGAGTGTATTTGCTACGAGAATAAAGTACAGTTTTTGTGTTTGTAACCTCGACTTTTATTTCACGAACCCACAAAGTCACGATATGCTGCTCATTCAGCACATCCTCTCAGGATTCTTTACTTAGTAAGAAGTTGAAATATTCTGTATTCTGAAAGTTTCATTTAGACACGACTGTCCATTTATTTTTGCATTTTTTTGAGATACCTGCAGGTGAAGTAAGATAGCATTGTGATCTGAAATACTGATTCCTATATTATTGGTTGCAAAAGGTAGAGAATTAGTATTAATAAATATCTGATCTATACATGTTTGATAAAGCTTGTCATTCTAGTTGCAGAGTTTATAACAGAAGTAAAATTATAAGTTTGAAGCAAATTAATTATGCTATTATTAAATTTTAGATGAGTCGCATTTTTTAACACATCTGCTTCACTTTCGTACCTATTTTGATTCTTTGCAATAGTGCCCTACAAACTAATAGATGATGCTTTGAAACTACTCAACCTGCAAGAACCCAGCATACAATTCACAGTAGAAACTGAAGAGGACTGTACTCTACCTTTTTTAGACCTTAAAATCAAAAAAGGCAATGAAAAACTAGAATTTGGCATTCATAGAAAAGCAACACACACAGATAATTACATCAAAGCAAATAGTTTCAACCCAATTCCACACAAACATGCAACCATCAACAGTCTGACACACAGATTAGTAAATCTACCTCTCAGCCAGCAAGAATATCAAAACGAATACCATCAAATCTTAAAAACTGCAATTAAAAATGGATATGGAAAAAACCTTGTAGATAAAAAACTAAAATTATTCAAACTTCAAAAGAAATTAAAACAGATCACAGCTCTCACACCAATAAAACAAGAAACTAGATTTGCTAAATTTACTCACCACCCCTGGGCCACAAAAAAGTTCCAAAAAATATTCAAGAAATACAATATAACATTGGCACCAAAAAACAATTACAACATTAAAAACCTACTTCACAGTAATAATACTGATAAGAAAAAACCAGAGGAAAAGTCAGGCATTTACAAAATTAAGTGTAAAGACTGTGAAAAAGTTTACATAGGAAGGACAAAAAGGAACATAGGCACTAGAAAGAAAGAACACTTCAGGCACTTAAGATACAAAAATATTGATAAGTCCGCAATAGCAGCTCATTTCTGGTCTGAAAATCATGAAATTGAAGATAGCACAGAATTACTAAAATACGTACAAAAACATAGTGAACTCGTCATATGGGAGAGGATATACATAGAAAAACATAAAAATCAACTAATGAACTTTGAAATCCCGCTAGAAGAGAATCCCACATTTCAGTTCATCACTAAATCAACAGATGGCAGCAAGAACCCCAGAATTACCCACACCGCTGGATCTAGCGTCAGTCGCACAAGAGCCGTAGATGCAAGCGAAGATTTGCGAAACATGTCCTCAAAATAGGTACGAAAGTGAAGCAGATGTGTTAAAAAATGCGACTCATCTAAAATTTAATAATTTTTCGCTTCACTGTGGTGTTCCAATACAGTTGAATCTCGATATAATTATGCTATGTTTTTTCTGCAGAGTCAACATTAAAATCTCCACATATAGCAGTGTGTTTCTTGTCAAGTGAGAGAGTGGACAGTAGCATACCAAGTTGCTGCACAAAAATAAATAAACCACTAGGTGACCAATATATACAGACCAAGAGAATTTTCTTATTTTCTACTTTTAGTTCTGTGACAGCATGCTCAAAATTTGTTTCGTTATTTAAACATGGTATGTGTTCTCTTTTTAAAGTGTGTTATTTTTTAACAAGAATACTAACACCTCCATTCTTTTTATTGGAACGACCATATATATTTGCCAAAACAAAACCTGGATAGGGGAGCTTTGTTATCATTGAGCCAATGCTCTTTGAGACAAATGACATTCACAAGTTTGTGAGTGGATGACAAAATGACTTCTAATTCATGCTACTTATTTCTGACACATTGAACGTTTAAATCTGTAAGATGAAATAAATATTTTGACTCAGAAACATTACTTGTACTAAATAAGAGAGCATCTGCATTCCATCCTTCTGTTTCTTACTACGTGGGTTGGTTTAGGGAATTGCTCACCTGAATCTTCTCCATTTCTTTCAGCAATGTTCCCACTGTCTACACCTTCATACACATTTTCTTCAGCACCGCTTTCATTGGGCCCGTTGAAGTTTTGGTAGAATTTGCACATTCTCATTTTGATCATAAACCGAATGCATTATCTGCTGAGATTCAGTGATTACTTTCACTATAGATTCACAGAGGAGTCTTTTACCCTTTTTATTAAAATGTAAGCCATGTGTCGTATGTAGTTTCCTTGGCATTAAAGTTGTTTTATTATTTTTATGTGTCCGTACTGCTTGCACATCTCCATGATGAGAGTTCACACCTGCTGTTCGATGATTAACCCACGAGTTAGGATGCTGGTCATACCTGCGTGGTGCTTTCACAATTATTACGTTCGAATTTTTATCTTTTTATCGCCTTTTCCAGTCTCGGTACCACGTTTTCTGGTTCGCCATTTTCGATACCGTTGGTTCCGCCGATGAGGTTCACGAAGTCATCTTTGTCGAGGTTGGAACATTTTGTTTCGATACTTTTACTTATCTCTTCAGTTCTTGCTCCGGGTTTCCCAACTGCACATACCTATCAATATCAGATTTTCAGCACACCTCAAATTGACTATTTTCACCATCGCCACCACTATTCAAGTATTCTTATCACTATACCAGTTATGTAGTGCATCATTCACACATTCCATGGAATATTGGCAATTGAGTTACACAGTATTGATAAGTTTAGCGCACATTGAGCGTAAGCATTTTTTTCCTGTTGGCTACACTCCAGCCAGCAAGGTCATTTGATCAGGCAGGAGATGAAGGCCGTGTTAATACAAGACCTCCCTGGTGGACACAGGAGTGCTCACGTCTGGTGGCTGAAAAACAACGAGCTTACGCACTATACCAGCAGGAGAGAACATGAGAGACGTACCTGACGGCCAAAAACACAGAGGCCCGAGTACACCGGAAGATGCGAAAGATCAAGAAAGCGTCATGGGCAACATACTGCGCATCTATTACCACGAACACACCGACGACCGTCATGTGGCAGTGGCTTAAATGGTTGAAAAATTCGAGATAAAACAGAAACCATACCCAATAACGGAACAACAGGAGTTGCAGATACAATACTTACATCATATTGCACCGGACGATGTGGTAGGAAGTACAATGAGAACCCCAGAACCGGTAGATCTGGAAAATTTTATCCTGCGTCCCATAGTGGCACAGGAGGTCCTCAACCACGTACGAGGAACCAATGATATATCTATGCCGGGCGAAGATGGTATCACATACAAACATCTAAAATCTATCCCTGAAGCGTGGTATCGCCTCTTGGCCAAAGCATACACACAAATATTACATGCCTGGAAGCAAAATTACAATGTACGCAGACGATACATCAATTATTAACAAAGGCATCGGAGCAAAAAATTTAGAAACAGTAACGTCACAAAATATTAGACACTTAATCCAGCACTTGCAGTCAAATAACTTACACGTCAATATAAACAAAACGAAATGTATACACTTGCGTACCCCACAAAATAAAAACATAAAAAATATTGATACTTTCATTGGAAATGACAAAATAGAAGAAGTAGAATACAGCAACTTCTTAGGAGTAATAATTGATCAACATCTCAATTGGGATAATCATATAGATAAAATATACAAAAAGATCTGTACTAGTCTATTCATCATAAAAAAATTCGCAGGCTTACGCAATGAAGAGTTATTAACAACAATATACTACGGACAAATCCATCCTCACCTCACCTACGGTATTATAGCATGGGGTCGTAGTAAAAAGAAACATACAAAGCAAGTTTTCTTACTGCAAAAAAGAGCAGTGAGGTTGATCCGGGGATTAAAGCAAACTTTGTATTCATTTGTATTCATTATACATATATGAAACAACACTGTACTTAAAAATTAAAGACAGCAATGGACAACTGAATAGAAACATCCATGATTACTTTACAAGGAAAACAGTCAACTATCCCACACAAATGATTTCATTAGAATTATATAAAACCAAACCAATAGCATCAGCATGTGAACTTTACAATAAACTTCCACCATACCTAAAAAGCATCCAAAACAATAACATTTTCAAAAAGGAACTTAAAAAATATTGTATAAATGGATGTTTCTACTCAATAAATGAATTTTTAAACAAAGAATTGTAAATACAGTAAATTTGCAAATAATAATGTATTATTATTGATGTACTATACTAAATAACTTGTCCCATATATAGAATAAAAAGAAGTATTTCAGAAAGTGGAGTGCCATTGTTACTAAAATTAGGCAAGTGAGTCAACCTTGTATATACTTTTCTCCACTTACAAGTTTTTTGATGAAGACTAGTTTCTGGGGACTTCTCCCCTATCGTCAGTTCTGTGGTTGACTGATGTCCTGGACATTAGATGGCAGCACGACACCAAGCCAGATGCAGACACCGGATGCATCAGTCAACCACAGAACTGATGATAGGGGAGAAGTCTCCAGAAACTAGTCTTCATCAAAAAACTTGTAAGTGGAGAAAAGTATATACAAGGTTGACTCACTTGCATAATTTTAGTAACTTGTACCATTTTATTTCTTTGTTTTGTACATATACTTTGTAACCATGACGTGTCCAAAAACATGTATATGTTTTAAAAGGATGAATAAAGAATGAATGAATGAATGCCGGTTACCCCCCAGACTCGTGGAGACATGTCATAATACATCCAATCATGAAACCGGGAGTTGAGGGTCTACATCCCACAGCCTATCGACCCATAGGGATGCTGCTTACACTACGCAAATTATTTGAAGAAATCTTGCAGGATAGACTAACGTTTCATCTGGAAAGAAACCAGCTATGACCGAAAACTCAGTTTGGTTTCCGTAGGGGGCATGGGACAGCCTTCCCGATATACGTATTGACCACGGATATCCAGATAGCGTTCAGGACCAAAAGACAGGTCCTGGTCCTGTTCTTGGATTTGTCGTCAGCATATGACCATGTCTACATACAGCATTTAACGGAACGTCTAGCAATTTATGGGATTCCGTGGATCATTGGTAGACTCGTAGAAAACTTATATATGCATCGACAAACTTCCCTGGCAACGTACATGAGAAAGACAAACAGTTGGTCAACATCATGAGGCTTGATCCAAGGATCGTCCCTCAGTCCGCTGCTCTACGCATTGTATGCTGGAGATATTATCTCGTCCACAAGGGTCACGGCTAGGATACTAAAATTTGCAGACGACATAGTGATATACACACCAATATCACTGGGGTCGCAGACAGACGTACAACAATTTGAGGCAGATTGCAACAAGGTCGTCAAGTATCTAAGTGATATAGGCATGGAAATAAACTTCAGAAAAACACACAGCGTACATTTCCAGAAATCAATGTGTGCATCACAATGTTCACTGAGAATATAAGATCATATAATCCGTTCTAGGGGTGAACTTACAACAGAACCACCAATACAGAACACATCATACATTGCTATCGAAATTGATGAAGTTAAAATTGTTATTTTGAGCAATGGCAGCAAACCATTGGGGCATGCACCCCCGACTCATGCTTAAATTAATACCACCTTTAATACACTCCCACCTTGAGTATGGATTATTAATGGCACCAGCACCAACTGAGGGTGTGCGCCGACAACTGCTGTCCTTCTTCCACCAATTGTATAATATAGTTTTCAGTATCCCAGGACGACCAGCGAAACTCCTCACTTCCAGACATTTCCCAAATATGACATACAAGAAAGGTCGTGGAAAAATGGATGTCGCTTTACAGCAGATCTGCTTACACACACGCAGAATATAATGCTCCCACACTGACTCGCCTAACAGAACTAATGAGACAGGAACGGGAAGAGGATGGACATCTTCACCGTCCACTGACACGTATAGTGGCATTTCAAACTCATACATACATCTACCGGACACCGACGGGGCCCATATATTTATTACATAAGCCACCATACGAACTGCCACCCAACATTAAAGTAGACACGCAGTATTTTAAGAGAATAACGACAGATTACGAACAGGAATGGAGGGAATTTATATCACCGGTCTTATCTACCAGGCGTGCACAGTCGCCAGTTATATTCACAGACGGACCAAAAACGACAACAGGTACAAGTGCAGGTTATGGATTCCGATCCATGTAGGAATTCTTGGAAACGAGAGAGTGGATGAGACAGTGCGGGACACCACTATCAATAAACCGGTATCAAACGAATACCTCATACCAACAACAGACATAGCGAGGAATATTGCATACAATAACACAAATACAACTTGCTCAGCCGGACAGAGTAGTAACGCCGTATTTAACAAGGAAGGCGTTATCATTATATTTCAAGTGGCATTAACACCGGTGTAGTTTCTACGGATAGGCCGACGAGATAACGACCTATGTGCATGTGGAAGAGGTGATAAAGACGTGCCGACACCTTGAAATTGCTATACGACATAACCCGCATTCACCCTATGGGACCATATCAGCTCCCATCACTCCTAATACCTTACTCAGGGCCAATATGCAAGGCATTATTCCGATTTACAACGAGAACAAGATAACATTGCCTTTATGTATTTACACCGCGGAAATCAGAGCCTCCTGGATTCAACGTTATACTAAGAGGCAGAAGCCGTCTGAATAGGCTGGCAGTAGCGTCTTAAAAATAACCTAACAACAACCTTCGAATGCACCGAGAGACCATTCTTGTAAGTAAAATGATATGTTCATTTTATTCATATATAGTTTTCTGTGTTGTGTACCTTTGAAATGCACATGAAAACTAAATTAAAAATAACATTTGCCTTAGAAGACAAAGCAGCCAACTATATAGAAAACTTGAAGCACAATTTTTTAAAAGATTTATTTTCATTCAGTTAAATCTGGAGTTGTATTACTCCAAAAGATAAATTTATGCCTATTTTGCAACAAATACATTTAAAACAGCAAATTCAATAAATATTACACTAGCACTAAGTAGTTTTAAAACTAAACATAACTATTAAATCGTGTTACAGCTGTGAGTTATCCTTGTAATCTTTGTTATTGGTGTACGTAAGCTATTGCAGTAGTAGGAGCAGCAATCTTGAGAGATTCTGTATATTTCAGGACGGGCGGATTACTGGCGATGGAAAATACAAAGAAAACTATGTTTTTTCTTTTTCACGTATTAATATCGTTGGTATAGTGCTTAAAATGCAGAAAGAGGGCGTAGTAATGTGGCGGCCGTGACGTAATGTTTGTAGTCGCTTTTTGTAAGCTTACAATGTTACTGTGCAATTTCGGGTACCAATTGTAGAATCACAAAAATAGCAACAAGCAAAAGCTGCGGTTTTAGGAAATAAAAACAGTTGCTAGTTTCTAAATGCTATCGGCTGTGATAGAATATTAAGGTAAGTGTTCGGCTATTGGGTTAAAAGCTGACTGTCGATTTGCGGAGGGGAGGGGTGCGGTGCGGTAACGGGCGGGATGTATGCAGTGGCGTTGCACAAATTTTATTAATTCCTTGGTAATATTTGGCAGCTATTCACCGTGATTCGTAATAAGTTAAGAATAAAGATCACTTATTAGTAATATTTCATAAAGAAGCACTTATTAGTAATATTTCGTAATAAACAATATAATTAAGAAGCACTTATTAGTAATATTTAGTAATAAACAATATTTAGAGGCTGCCGTAAGGAATGCACGATGATATGTTTTATATATCAGTTTTACAATAATTATTATTCTTTAATAGCTCTCTCTGGACAGATAATTCAGAGAAATATCATTACATATGTACCAAGTTGATATCAGTGGCATATTTTGCTTATTTCATCCAGTATTTATAACTGTGTACTAAATGGACAAGAACTTAAGAACCAGCACATTCGCGTCACCCTGCAGCCGAAGCACTTATTAGTAATATTTCGAAATAAACAATATTTAGAGGCTGCCGTAAGGAATGCACGATGATATGTTTTATATATCAGTTTTACAATAATTATTATCCTTTAATAGCTCTCTCTGGACAGATAATTCAGAGAAATATCATTACATATGTACCAAGTTGATATAAGTGGCATATTTTGCTTATTTCATCCAGTATTTATAACTGTGTACTAAATGGACAAGAACTTAAGAACCGAACTTGGGCGCATCGGGTGGCATGCCAGCGCATGCGCACTCGTTCACCCCACAGCCGAACTCGGGCACATCAGATGGCAAGAAAATGTAAAGTGTCAGCGCATGCGCATTCGCGTCACCCTTGCTTGGTAACAAATTTTATTAATTCCTTGGTAATATTTCGCAGCTATTCACCGTGATTCCTAATAGGTTAAGAATTAAGAAGCACTTATTAGTGATATTTCGTAATAAATAATATTTAGGCGCCGCCATAAGGAATGCACGATGATATGTTTTATATATCAGTTTTACAATAATTATTATCCTTTAATAGCTCTCTCTGGACAGATAATTCAGAGAAATATCATTACATATGTACCAAGTTGATATAAGTGGCATATTTTGCTTATTTCATCCAGTATTTATAACTGTGTACTAAATGGACAAGAACTTAAGAACCGAACTTGGGCGCATCGGGTGGCATGCCAGCGCATGCGCACTCGTTCACCCCACAGCCGAACTCAGGCACATCAGATGGCAAGAAAATGTAAAGTGTCAGCGCATGCGCATTCGCGTCACCCTTGCTTGGTAACAAATTTTATTAATTCCTTGGTAATATTTCGCAGCTATTCACCGTGATTCCTAATAAGTTAACAATAAAGAAGCAAACTAATTTTATTAATTACTTGGTAATATTTCGCAGCTATTCACCGTGATTCCTAATAAGTTAAGAATAAAGACGTTTTGAGGTGCGCATGTTGCCCTGGACCGAAGTGCAGTGCACAGCTAATCTTAAGCTATATACCAACCTGTCCGCGCTGGCTGCAATCTGCGTAACTACAGAGGACCGAACACTGAAGCGTGCCTTTTTATTTTCGCCTAAAAGGCGTTGGCTATGGTTTTGTGGTCGCCATTGCTGGTAATATTTAGCGGACAAGAAGCACAAAGTAACACAGGTTGTGCTGTGTGATAGCTGGTGATGTTTGTTGGCCAATCAGCAGCGTTGTTATAACAGCCAATCCGTAGCTCTACTGGCGGAAACAGCAGCCAATCACGGCCGCTCCCCTCAAGAATACTGATATTTTTCAGCAGTTCGAGTGCTCATTGTGAAGTTTAATATCCTTCAAGATGGACGCTCGTGCACTTATGGCTACCGGAAAGGTGAACTTCTCTTCTCTGTGTGCCCATTTCGGGTACTGTTTTACCCCAGAGGAAAGAAGAATAGCTAATCTTCGGGGTATTGATATTTTGAAACTATATGGCGTGCTTCCAGAAAGGGCCAATATTGGTCTCTGCGAATGTCCTCGTTGTGGAGAAGTCATGGGGACGGTGACCTCGAAAAATAGAGGAATTGGGTGGCGATATATCTGCCCAAATTATCACAGACTTGAGGCAACACGTAATACCTTCTTTCAGCGTGTGCGCCTCAACGGTGAACTAGGTACAGACAGGATCCTGAAGTTTGCCTGTCTGTGGTTGATGAAGATACCCTGCATCACCATCCAGAACCACCTAGAGATGGCGCATGAAACTGCCATAGCGTGGAGTTCCTATTTTAGGGACGTTGCAAACAAAATTGCTTGGCACGACTTCCAGGTCCTTGGTGGCGACGGCGACATCGTCGAGGTCGACGAAAC